>OY982579.1:6604550-7312080 GCA_963859945.1 Euplagia quadripunctaria
AATTTAAAGAGTAAAGTAATCAGGCGTGTGTCGCGATTAGATTTAAAAGAGTATTCACATAAGATTCCTATTATATAGTAATGTAGTAGAAATAGAAACCCCACATACTGCCAATTCCTACCAATGTTTATAAATCCAAATAACGAATGTATGTACCGTTTTAGTAAATGGGTTATGTAACAATGATAATAACTTGAAACATGTCACACACGGCCGTCTGAACCCAAACTAGACAGAGACTGCACCATAGTAACCAGACTGCTGCTATTCATACTTATAAAATTACTAATACATACATATTATAGATAAATTACACCCAGACAAAACAAATGTGAGGACAATATTTTCGATCTCTATTTAATAAAGTATGGTTAGTTTTCCCAGAATGCACAATGAGGGATAATGGGAATTTTGGTTTAATTTCCCTCCGACCCCATAATCGAGGGCAAAGGGGAAGTATACATTTTATTAGTAACTGAAATATTTATTTTATATTGAATCTTATCTTGAACTTCGTTTTCGAAACTTAAGCAAGTACTGTCGCGCTTAGTGTGTGTATGTATATAAATGAAATGAACTTGAGCCTTTTACAAGAACAAGTAAAACATATGATTTAAAAAAAAAAAAAAATACCTACATATTTATGAGTATTAGTATTTTACAGTAAAAACTTTCGTGAGTGGTATTCATGTCTATTAGAAACTATACGGTTTTACTCACGTTGCTGCGGGCGCAGTAGCCAATCGACGGACACCCGGTGTAGAACGAAACCCCGTGTTTCTCCCATACATACGCGGAGTAACCGATAAGATTGGGCGAACATTAAGCCGAAACTCCGGTATCAAGACAATTTTCCGCCCACCTGGACAACTTAGAGAACTTCTGCGCTCCCCAAAGGATATTGATCCACTAGGGGTATATCCCCCGGTGTATACTCGATCCCTTGTGACTGTGGTTTGAGTTATGTAGGAGAGACTCGTCGCAGCATCACAACCAGACTACAGGAACACATACGATGTATGAAAAACATGAACAGCAACAGGTCGGCCGTCGCTGAACACGCATGCAAGACGGACACGCCTCACTACATACGATTCGACAAAACTTCCGTACTGGCGAGGGAAAAATATTTCGTACCGCGGAAAATACGCGAAGCAATCGAGATAAGTCGTCGTCCGAGTTTCAACAGAGACAGTGGCTGGTCACTGCCCCCTGCCTGGCGGCCGCCATTAAAACTCACGTCCCACGAGACAGACCTTACAAAAAGTGACACAGTTAGTATGGTGTGCGCCGCGGTGAATGTTGAAAACAACAGCGCATCACACAACGCAACGAAAACGCAACCGTCTACATCCGCACGTTCCGAAAGACAAAGGAACCGGTGGCAGCGTAGTAATCCCAGTGTGACGCCTGACACCGTCGAGGCAGGACGCTTCACTCCTTAAAAAGGGCCCCCGTCGGGTCCGAAACTAGTCGGGCATCCCCGAAATACAAACGTGAGTAAAACCGTATAGTTTCTAATAAACATATTAGTATTTTACATTAAACCAGACATAATAACGTTTTTCTTATATTTCTATTAACAGTCTTAACAATAAATACGAATCAAATATCTTATACTCTACCAACTTTTAAATTATCGCGTTCCATTATATAATTATGCGCTAATTTCCGTGTAAATACATTTTTTTTAACAATTTTTTAACTTACTGTATAAATATAAATATTAGAGAAGTACCACTTTGTCATAATGTACAGCTTTTATTTATTCAATAGATGCTCTAACGTTATTGCATTAAGGCCTCACATTCAACTACGAAGGCTTTCAAGCTCTAAAACTACCTGATCCTCGTCAATAATCCTCCACGATAGTATCGGAATACGTATAGGTTTATTCGGCCTGGATATAATATACGTAGATGATAATGGAAAACGAGAATCCCGTTGATTAAAAGGAGATATAGGTGTTACTGCAGTCTTTTCACTATCTACTAGGCACCCGGAGTAGATAAGTTCGCAGCCGGAACTACGGGTCCGGCCGTTAGATTAGGGTACCACGGGAACTGGATCCTGAGCCCTCTGATGGCGCAAGCCGTCAGATACCGGTTTTAGAGTTGAATTCCTGGTGGTTTCTGGTTAGCTGCAGAGAAAGGGCATGTCTTGTGCTCTACCATTTGTCGCGCGGTGGATCGTCCGATCTCGCGCGGAGCGAGCAGCGGAATTGACTGGTCTAAGGCGAAGGGCCTGCCACTTACCTGCTAAGCAAGGAGAAAGGTGACTAGACACTGATCCGGACACCCGTCTGTAGGCCTGGGTAGACCTGCATATGATTGTAGATAGGGATGTGAGCGTGTCGACAGCTCCGGTACCAGCTGGAAACTGGCAGTCGATTCTAGCAGTGTTCTAGCCTTAATTAGTACCGGCGCCATGGCGTTGGAGGTAAGATCTGCCGTATAAAGATCCCTGCGTCTCGGGACCTTAGTTTGGGGAACTTGATGCAGGTAGACTGACCCTGCTTTTATAACGATTGCGTTGGTGGGGTGGGGGCAGTATAAATAAATACGTAGCTGTGTGTGATTATCATGGTTTTAAAGCAAACACAAATATAGTAAAGAATCCGTAAAGCGTCTTTAATTTTTTTGAAGACTGGGGTTTACATATTACCATAGTTGTGACAAAGTAATAGGTCCATTTTGACACATGAGATCCCAGTGACTTTAAGGTGGAATGACACAATTTGTTAATCTAATTAACCGATTCTCACGACGAATTGATTAAAAAGTATGAATTCATAATAGGTTCAATCATTTTCGATTCATAGTTTGAAAAATATTTAAAACTATAATAATTTTAATATATCTATATAATTTTAATAAAGTTAAAAATAATTGTATTATTATTACAACATTTGAGTACAATAAATTTAATTTACAAAATTGATTTAGTTTTAATGTATCCGTATTTTTTATCGTGTGGGAACCCCCACGGGTCATCACCTCACCGGAGCTAACGGTGAAGTGGTATGTCGGAATCGAACCGACTATAACCACACGGTGTTCCGTCGCAAGTGGGTCTATTGGTTACCACACGATAAAAAATACGGATACATTAAAACTAAATCGATTTTTGTAAATTAAATTTATTGTACTCAAATGTTGTAATAATAATACAATTATTTTTAACTTTATTAAAATTAAAGGAACTAAGAAGGAAGCCTCCGGGAACCCCTGCAGACCTTGGCCGCCTGACAGCAGGCGACCACGACAGAAAAATGGTCTCTAGCGAGAGGCTACCCACACAAATGGCCGTCACGAGTTCGTACCACTGTTGCATCCACGCTGAGCACTCTACTAGAGTGGGGAGTGCAGTGTCCTTGCTTGTATCCGTTTTAGAATTATTAAGATAAAATATGAATTTTAAGGATAACCTATAAGGAACATTTATCCAATTAATAAGTTCTGTAGAAAAAATATTTGAGTAATATTAATTGGGACCAATTGTTGTCTGGCACTGACTGTGTTGACGACGCAGTGGACATATTTTATGAAAACCTAAAAGATTGTATCACTCTTTTTGTACCTTTTATCAGTCACAGAAATAATTCCTTTCCCGTTTGGTATAGTCGTTCTTTAATAAAAATAATTCGTGAAAAAAATAAGTTACATAAAAAATGGAAATTGTTTAATAATCCTTGTGATTTTGATGAATTTAAGCTACTGAGGGATAGGCAACATCGAGTGCAGGATCAGTGTTTTAACAACTTCACACGCAACGCTGAACACAATATAAGAAAAGCGCCTAAGTACTTTTGGGCTAGCTTAAATCAAAAAAACCTTGTTCCGCTTATCCGCGTCATTTTACTTTGGGGAACATAAAATATAATGACGGTCAAGAAATGTGCACCGCTTTCAATAACTTTTTTGACAGCGTCTTTAACAAAAGTCAGTCCTCGTCACATACTGGCCCTCAATCTCTGGTGCACAATTACAACGCCTGTGACACAATCTCTCACATTACAGTATCTAAAGAGACGGTATTCAAGCACCTCTCAAGTTTGGATAAAAACAAAGGTGCTGGTTGCGACGGGATTCCTCCTGTATTTTGGTCATCGTGTGCTGAGAGTTTATCGCATCCTATTGCTCTACTGTTTCAGCATTCACTAAAGAGCTGTATGTTTCCCTCTCTGTGGAAGAAGGCGTACGTCATACCTATTCATAAGAAAGGTTCCAAATCTAAAATAGATAATTACCGCCCTATCTCCATTTTAAACTGTGTTGCCAAGGTTTTTGAACGAATTATTGTTAATAATATTTACCCAGTTGTTAGTCTTGGCATTCCTGAATCTCAGCACGGATTCGTACAAAAGCGTTCCACGGTTTCAAATTTGGCTTGTTTCACAGATTATGTGGTGGGTGAAATGGAAAATGGTGGCCAGGTTGACGTGGTCTACACTGATTTTGAAAAAGCGTTCGACCGTGTAGACCACGTCATCCTGTTACGTAAGCTATACGCATTAGGAATTCATGGAGATTTGCTTAGGTGGGTCGAATCGTACCTAGCTAATCGTTCTCAAGCTGTTGTATTGGGTGGGTTTAAATCTGACTTCGTATCCATCCCCTCTGGTGTTCCCCAGGGCTCGCACCTTGGCCCTCTCTTCTACAACGCCTATATTTTTGATATCATTCACCACATTAAGCATTCACGTCATATTCTCTACGCTGATGACAAAAAGATCTTTACATCCATTAACTCTATTTCTGACTGTGTCTTGCTTCAAGAAGATCTCAACTCTTTATTTAACTACTATACTAATAACAATATTACCGTTAGCATTCAAAAATGTCAAAGTATATCCTTTACTCGTAAAAAAAATCCTATCCTTTATCAATACAGTTTTAACGGCGTTGCAATCGAGAGGGTCAAGGTTGTGCGGGACCTGGGTATACTATTAGACTCGGAGATGTCCATGCGACAGCACATTGATGCGATATGCAGCAGGTCTTTTCGCAGTCTCGGTTTTGTCCTAAGATCTTGTCAACCCTTTAAGAGTTTGTTAAGCTTAAATGCAGTCTATATTGCTTTCGTTCGTAGTTTACTGGAATACGGTTGTCAGATATGGTCTCCCTGTTACGCAATACACAAAAATAGTCTTGAACGCATTCAGAAAAAGTTTATTGATCATCTTAATTTTAAATTTCATCACTGCTCACATGATTACAAAGAGAATTGTCGTATAAACAATCTCTTAACTCTAGAGGAGAGGCGTATCCTGATGGATATGGGGTTACTCTATGACATCTTACGGGGACGGACCGATTGTCCTATGCTTTTAAATAAAATTAATTTTAATGTTCCTAAGAAACGCACCAGACACACTACATTATTTTGCCCTCCATTTCACTCGACTAATTACGGTAAAAATAGTGTAATATCACGTCTACTTGACTCTTACAATAATCATTTTAATAATGTGGACTTATTTATTGGTTCCAAGGACAATTTCAAAAAACAAGTTTTGCTTAGATTACTATCATCATAGGCTTTTTCATATCTCAACAATATTACACTAGATGGCTGGTTTTATGGGTCTTATAGGGCTCCTAGATAACAGAAATGTTCTATGGTACTTATGAAATTTTATTTTACTCATATTTATATATATTATTTATAATTATGATAATTTATTATATATATTGTATTTCTCTCTCTCTCTCGTATGTATCTCTTCAAAGTTTGCCAATCAGCTTTAATACTAAGTACTGTTTATAGCATATTTATCCACTCGATGCATCTACCGAGGATAACTTTTATTGGCTACTCATGTAATCTTTGATAAGTATACCTAGTTAAGAGTTAGCAGCTGTTGTTATCCCTAATATAAATAAATAAATAAAAAAGCAACGAAATTATATTTTAAAATATTTATTTAAAGGGAAGATAAGGGGATTCTCGTTATCATCTGGTTCCATATTGGCCCTCAAGCAGTTGTGGGTAATCAGGAGAATAAATTAATAATTTTTTTTTTCAAGTAAACAACAATTGACGTATTTGCAGCATAGACAAAGTAAAACTCGCATGGATTCATACCTAAAACCCTTCAATGATGACATTTGTTGTTCAACTCCATTCTTAGTAAAAAAGAATTGTACCAGATGTCGTTAGGTTAACACAATTCAACAAATGAATATGGTGATTATTAATATATATGATATTTACTTGTAAATCAAAAACCCCATCTCATTTACAAACCCCGTAATTTTAGGGAAATAAGTTGGAAAGCGTGGCAATATTGTAAACCACCGACGCTGTATCGCAATTCGAGTTGCCAGTTGTATCTCAATGTTGCCGTAACAATTGTACTTGCTATAAATATGAAGCGCTACGTGTGGTGTGTTCGCAGACACGTCGGGGCGGCCGAAGCTGAAGCTGGAGCCGCGGACGGTGAAGGAGCCGGTGAACTCGATGGCGTCGACGAGCCAGGCGCACTCGATATTCGGCGGCGCGCGGCCGCGGGAAGAGCGGCTCAAGGAGCTGTCGAACGAGTAGGCCGCCCTGTCCGCATCTCATTTCCCGGTCCCGTGTGTATATGTATCGTCCCGAAGCCCGCTGCCGATCCCATATGTGTGCCCTGATATTTACATGCAGTTTCTCATTGAACGCAGTGCTGATAAAATTGTATATGAACTACAAACGTTTGTTAGGTTATATGAGGTTGTAAATCATTTTTATCGTATATTTTGTTAGCTTTATTATGTGTATCGAAAGATAGCTTCTTATTGTTTTAGCGCGGCCGCGGCTCGTTTTGGAGGCGCGGGCGCGCCACTCGCGTGGCTCGCTTTATCCGCAGTATTTAAATTTCTAGTATGTATTTGTTTGTCTCTTTATAAGATTTATCCGGGCTTGTGTGTACATACGATATCGGCTCGCATAATAATAATTAATTTTTCGAAATTAGACTTGGAAGAAAAATATTTTTGTTCCTCAGTTTTGGGTTGTATGTGTATTGAATATTGTAATAATTATTTTATTTTAATATAGCATTGTCGCGATGGAGGTTCGTAATCGATTCTCTGTTGTATTTGTTTTTTTTTTCACTTATTAATTATTTAGTTTGTTAGGTCATGAAAATTAATCATTGAATGAGTAATTATGATACATAATTTAAGCGTTGAGATATGGTGATGTAATTACGGTGTCATTAATAAAATTAACTTCCACTTACTTGGATTTCTACTTTATTACATATTATGTAATGGCAAGTAATGTGGCAAAGAAATGAAAAAAAATCGCAAAATTGTAACAGAACATAGAAAAATGAATAAAAAAGTGAATTCTTTGTAACCAAGGGTTTGTCTGAAACGCCTACATGAAACATCCTTGTGTCCAGGTTGCCTGTATGCCTGTCCTCGGACAACTAGATTTTACTTTGAATTGTTATGCATTAGGTTTCGGTGGAAGAAGCCTTACAAATAAGTAAACCTTAAGTTTTAAGACAACCACCGCTACTTCGACTGAAATTTTAAATTGTAATAAGTGACTGAACTGTATGGAACTAAAGTATGTTACGGGCCAATGTAACAAATACATTCTTTATTCACACCATTTGACGCGATGTTATTCAAACAGAGTGAATAGGGATAATTAAATAGAGATCTTTCAAAGTTCTTGTAGCTTTTTTAATTAAACTACTAGAAATAGATGTCAATTCGATCATTTTCTATAATAAATATTTTCAAAAAAAAAAATCTGATTCGATCTAAATAATACCTTGACAAAACCCTTGAGTAATCAAGTGGCTTATTTTCAATGTTAATAGGTATTATACTTTTATTTGATAGGTCCCCTGGCCTTCCCTTTATAGTAATATATTGAAACTAAGACTTATCTTCGACACTTGTTTTTGCTCTAAGTAAATAGCCATGATGTCTTAATTATGTATATGTCACCATAAGATTGTGAACATCGTTAGTTTATAAATAATCTCGTGATATTTTAAACTGACTAAATATTATGAACTGCAACTAACCGTTTACAATTTAAGGTATTTATTCTCCTTAGTTTAAAATCTCTCAATGTCAAATCTTCAAATTTTGTAAACGAATCTGCAGGGTTCATAATCTGTCCGGTTTTGTCACCTGTAAAATTATAAACCACGTCTTCGATCGGTTCGTAAAATAACCAAATATAATATGGCGGCGCGGAACACTTTCAACCAATCAGCGTGCAAGGTGCATTTTGCCACGTGCCAGTTAGATAATATATCAGTTCACACTTTGACGGCTTGACATTGATAGATTATAAACTCACGAGAAATAATACGTTAAATTGTAAACTGATGGGTGCAGTTCATAATTTTCCATCAGTTTGTAAACTAACGATGTTCACAATCTTACGGTGACATATATAAATGGGAATGAACGCGATCACGAAATATGTATTACATATATCAGAATTGTCTGACGTTTCGACCAGGTTGCAATGGCCCTGCAACATAATTATGTCATGGAACGCGAAAGTTTATAACTTAGCCATGATGTCGACCGTTTTTGAAAGGATACATTTTTCTGCGGGAAATAGGGGATTGGTAGAAAAATTCCCATTTTAATATGAATATTCACGCCAAAACCCTCGTTGGTGTTATTTTTTTGGTTTACCAATAATTGCTACAACATTACATTTATAAGTATAAACAATGAGGAACAAATTTATTGTAGCTATTTCTTAAAGGTAAACGCAGCTTGTATAATTAAATAATTAGAAGAGAAAAACAAGACAAACTAAGATAGCTATGACTGATATAACAATGTTACTAACAAGAGAAAAAGAGCGATAACTATACTAACATAAAACTTTTATAAACTTTCAACAGTCATATAGGCCACATAGCACGGATTCTTGCTTGGCCAGCGAATCATGGGTGTCATGGCGTCTATTTGTGACGTCACGTCTATGTTTGTCAATAGTAAGGCTAAGTTTAGATGATGGGCGTTAAGCGCTCGTTTTGATAACTCGCATACTACTACTTGTTAAGTACACCAATTTCGTTGAAGTCGTCCACATGCCCGTTACATGTGTGGACGTTAGTTATTAAGTAGTTAGTATCTGAACATACCTTGAACATTAGGTACATTTACGATAATTTCATTTTTGTTGGCGTGAAAAATGAATTCGAAAGTGGTGTGAGCTCTCACAGTGAAAAGCGCATAAAAACTTCTAGCAAGTAATTTTTTACGTTCCATACAAAAAAATATTCGAAATAAGTCGCTTAAATCTTGCACGGCGATATCTAACGTCTATATGTCTATTATATGCCTATTTATTTCTATGAAAATCACTTTATCGTAAGTTTTTACCTTATTTCGTAGATTCTAAAATGGCGTGTGCTCAATAATTTAGTTTTTGGTCTAAATTTAATAGTAAATGAAATCCTTTTTGGGTTATGTTTTATCTCTTGAAAGGTACTTTATTCTTATTCCAGCTAAGATAATTTTATCATAAACTTAGTAAACCTACTAGCGTAATAGACAACAATTACCGCGTCAGCAAAACAGAAATATGTGTGTTTTCTAGTTTTACAGACATGTGACCGAGTTTTAGTGTAGGACATTGACGTCACCGCAATATCGATGTCGAAATCGGCAATACTAATATCACTATAAATTAGTAGTATTTTGCATGTTTTCTGCTATGTAATATTTAAATGACAGAATAGAAGAAAAAGCAATAGAATAATAATTCAAAGAATTTTCATGCTAGTGTTTTGTTTTTGTATTTTCCACCGTTAATTACCAGGTTTCATGTTGATTTAGTACATATACTCACGCTGTACTCTCTTTGGTGTAAGCACAGACAAAAGTCCGCCATTTGCTTCGCTCTTTACACGCCCCACGCTTCGTCTACTATCATTAAACATTTCATGCAAGTAAATTGGTTTCAGGGACTTCTGATCTGAATGAGGTCATCATTAAAACTGTGACATTTAAGACGATATTTTAAAGTTAATAAAGAGGGTTTTGCTACATATAAATTACATGATTTACTGTGATACATATTCATTTAAATGTATCTACAAAGTAATTTAAATCTTTTTAATTACTCTATATATGCTTATTTTCCGAGTAGGTACATACGTTTTCACTGCGGATTTGCCATATGTTATTTTTGAATAGTTAACAGTGTGTTTGTGTTATAAAGTTCTATTACGTTCGTTTTTTGTTATTTGTAATGCCTTTTTACAGTTGCAATGAGTAGTAGAAAAGGAACTATGTTACATTCAAGAGCCCGGGAGATAGTGCATAACGCGGATCTGTTTTTTGATAATGAAAAACGACGTGCTAACAACTTCTTCGCTTCGAAACGCAATAAAAACAGTCCTGAGAAGTAGATCAGGTCTACTATCACAATACTTTTTATTCCTACATATTACTTACACCACTGCACCTGCTTATTTTTTTTTTCTAACCGTATGTTTTTTAGTGAAGCTGCACACCAATTGCGAGGCAATATGGTGGTTTGACAAGTTGCTGGTCATGGCATAGTGCGCTTCGCCAGCCCAGAGGATCCTGTTAGGCCGCAGCCTATGATCAGCATTTTCGAGATGTGGAATTTTCTTCTTAAATTTTAATAGATAGGAAGAAAATTCCAAAGTAAACTTTTTAAGTAAAATTTTTCATTATTTTATTAACTATTAACCTGCCCGTAAAAAAACTTTTAAATTTGTTCCAATTGGTAAAGTCATCGTGTCACACACATACCTATTTAAAAAGATACAGTCGAATGGAGATCTTTTAATATGATTTATCAAAGGTGAGTACCTATCCTTTTGTTTTATATAAACGAGTAGGTATATGTTGGGGGTGCTTGGGCGACGGATAAATATAAAGATGGAGTGCGGTAATAACGTGTTTATTATTTCAGATTCGTACAAAGAGTGTATTACAAGACTGAACATCGAGTACCATTTATAATATTAGCTTACAGACTACTATATATTTCCCTACGTATGCACTTTACATTGTAGGTACAGTCACGTACAACCGCTACAATTACTCCCCCCCTTTTTTTATATTTCCCAAAAATTATAAAAAAAATACAACATTTTGTACATCAAAACATAAAAGTTCACCTTGATTAATTTACAAGTCAGCGTTAAACCAGGTGCAGATACTTGATAGTTGAGTGACAATAACAATCGTATCGTGTTACGAGCACCTGACAATTTCATCATAGGTAGTAAGTACATACGCAACCTGATGCCATAATTACGTACATGTAAAAACAAAATTAGTTACCAAAACAAGTTTAAAATTTAACGAAAATTACACATTGGAAAAAAAATCATTTTTAAACAATACCTGAACACTTAAAACAAAACACATTTACACAAATTACACATTAAAATTTGCTATTGGTTGTTGACCAACCTTGTCCATTTGAATGGTTGACACAGCGGCAACCATCTCCTTCCTGGCCCATTTTTTTACGCTGTTGTTGCATTTTTTATACAACACCCAAACGAAAAATACTAACGCCAATATCAGGATGCTACCTATGGCCAAACCATACATTTCCACTTTGCTTTCTAATGATGAGTGGCTGGCGTCGTTTGCGCCATTTTGTGCAATTACTATCTCCTCCGGCTTACTGTACGATGTGCCCATATTAATATTTGAACAAAAAAATTAACAAAATAAAAGTTGTAGTTGTAAGTATGTTTGTACTGAAATGATAGAAATTCACTAAAATATCGTATTTAAATAATGTACCCATGAAAAAATGCTGACTTACTTAGCTTACAACTAAGGTCAATGTCATAGTGTCTGCGATGCGAGACTATGCTACCTAATTTTATAGCTTATCAAACTACATACTACATTAAAACATCGCGTAGCTTTGGCTATACCCATACCTTACGCGAACCTCACTGGTAGTTTTACTATACGACCGGAGCGCGTTGTGTGACTGCTAACTGCGGTTGGGGGTTCGGTTGCCGGTTGACGTATAGGAATACAATCGCTAGGGTCTGCTACACTAACTACGTACGCTGGTTTCAGCCGATCTACGGATATGGTAGCTTTTCTGTTAGGAAGCTGAATGACGTAGAACTTGGGTCCTCGTTTCAATACGCGGTATGGACCGTCGTAAGGCGGCTTCAAGGGTTTTCGTACAGTGTCATCGCGAACAAAAACATAATCTACTTTCGCGAGATCTGGGTGTACGAATACTGTGCGCGCGTCCCTAAGTTTTGTAGGCTTAGGTTTCAACTTGCTAATAAAATCTCGTAATCTTTCTACATATTGACTGTGATCTAAAACCTTACAACTAGAATCGGTATAAAAATCACCTGGCAAACGTAATGACGTCCCGTATGTCATTTGCGCCGCGCTCACACCCGTATCGCTTCTAGTAGCCGTACGTAGGCCTAACAAAACTATAGGTAGCTCTTCTACCCACGTGGAGGAGTCTAAACGGGCCATAAGCGAAGCTTTCAGCGAACGATGCATTCTCTCGACCATACCATTCGAAGATGCGTGGAAAGGGGTTGTGCGTATTTTAAAAATGCCTAATAGTTTCATAAGTTCCTGAAACAAAGAACTTTCAAATTGCCTGCCCTGGTCGCTTGTCAGCTTAGCAGGGCAGCCAAAACGCGAAATCCAACCTTCAACGACGACTTTAGCTATTGTCTCTGCTGTAATATCTTTGACTGGATACGCCTCGGGCCAGCCGGTTTGCCTATCTATGATTGTGACGAGATATCTGTAGTCATTTACCGAAATACCGAGTGGACCTACGATATCCACGTGAATGTGTGCAAAACGTTCAGTTACTGGAAAAACGCCTAGCTCCGACTTATTATGCCTAGACACCTTTACGCGCTGACAGTTTACGCACTCTTTAGCCCATTTACCAACGTCACAATTCATATTACCCCAGAAAAATCTTTCCCTAATTAGCTTTCGCGAGGTACGAATTCCTGGGTGGCTTAAACTATGCACGGAATCGAATGCTTGACGTCTAAATTGTTGTGGTAAGTACGGCCTAGCTCTATCAGTTGAGGTTTCGCATACAACCGCTAAGTCACTTCCAGGAAGCACTAAATCCTTAAAAATTAATTTGCTATCACCAGTTCGGTGACGTAATTGTGCGAGCTCTTCATCGGTTCTTTGTGCTTGCGCAATTGCCGCGTAATCTAGAGCCGTGGGACAGCTTACTGTTGCCACGTGCACGCGAGATAAAGCGTCGGCTACCACGTTTGCGGCACCATCAATATGATGAATTTCCGTTGAAAATTCACTAATATAAAGTAGTTGCCTAACGCGTCGTGGTAACTCATTATCGCTGCTAACTTTTTTGAACGCAAATGTCAAGGGCTTATGGTCAGTAAAAATAATGAGATGTCGTCCTTCTATCATATTCCTAAAGTATTTTACAGCCAAGTATATTCCTAAAAGTTCTCTATCATAGGTACTGTACTTAGTCTGTGATTGCGACATTTTCTTCGAAAAATATGCTAACGGTATCCATTTGCTATCAACGTATTGTTGCAAAACCGCTCCCACACAGGTGTCCGATGCATCAGTCATAAGCGCAAACGAAGTATCGGGTTTAGGGTACGATAAAGTCGCTGCGTTTTGCAAGCTTGCTTTACACCGTGAGAAAGCCTCAGTGGCTTTTTCCGTCCACTCTATTTTAGTTTTATCACGTTTTTTAGAATTTTGTAAGTACTGATTTAACAATGCCTGATCCTGTACAGCATGAGGTAAATGCAAGCGGTAAAAATTTACCATTCCCAAAAAACGTCTAAGCTGTTCGACAGTTTCCGGTTTCGGAAAACTGGTTATTGCGTACACTTTTTCTTGTAAAGGTCGAATACCTTGTGTAGAAACTTCGAATCCCAAAAAATCTATTTTAGATTGCCCAAAAATACATTTATCTAAATTTATAGTTATACCGAATTTGTTTAAACGACTGAACACTTCCCGTAAATGCTGTTCATGCTCGTTTTCGTCACTAAATATTAAAATATCATCTATATAACAGTATATATAGTCTAACCCTGCCAAAACAGTATGGTTCATGAACCTTTGAAAGGTTTGGGCTGCTCCGCGTAACCCGAAAGACATACGCGGGAAATCGAACAATCCAAACGGTGTTATTATGGCAGTCTTCTCCACATCGGCAGGATTCACTGGAATGACGTGGTATGCCCTACAAATATCTAATCGCGAAAAAATTTTTTTACCGGCTAAAAGATAAGTAAAATCATGCAATCTAGGAATAGGATAACGGTCTGCTTTTGTAATTGCGTTAAGCGCTCTGTAATCCCCACATGGTCGCATTTGCCCATTCTTTTTCATAACGATATGTAGAGGACTTGCCCACGCACTGTTTGACGCTCTACAAATCCCCATTTCCATCATAAGTTTAAATTCATCTTTTACCTTAGCGTAACGATGTGGCGGTAGCGGTCTGGCTCGGGCATACACTGGCGGGCCGCTGGTCTCTATATAGTGGTACACATCATGTTTGGGCGGCTCCTTAAAGGAAACTGGCTTGGTGATATCCGGAAACTGGGCTAAAATGCTATAAAAAGGACAATTGATATCTATTGTTTTGATTGACGAATCACTGTTATTTGCAATAGACGCCGATACTTTTAACCTGGTTATCTCATCAATTAATCTATGAGCACTTATATCTACGAGTAGCTTAAAGTTCGCTAAAAAATCTGCGCCTAAAATAGGTTGTCGCACTTCAGCTATCACAAAGGTCCACCGTAACTCACGACGTAATCCTAAGTCTAACACTAATGTTTTAGTTCCGTAAGTTTTTATTTTGGTTCCGTTCGCCGCGTATAACGAATAATCATTGCACTCTGAATTACGATAGTTTTTTAGCACTTTATCTACCGGAAGTACCGAAATATTCGCACCAGTATCTATAAGAAAACGAAGTCCACTGTTACGGTCTACTACGCGTAATCGATGACACGGGCTGATGTTTGGTGGGATAGCGCAAACATCTGGCTGCAACGAACTCGCTAGTCACTTGTCCTGGGGTGCCTTCCAAGCACAAGGTTCTGTACATTTCTTTGCCCTCGCGCGAAAACGGTAATGAAAGAAACAAAGCCAATCCGGGCTTTCCGGAGTCCTCCGGGGAGTCGAGGAGTCTCGGCTTCGGTTCCTAGATACGGAGCGTGAATGGTTGTTCCGATTCCCATTAGTTGGACGAGACGTCGACCTTGACCTTTCCAGGCACTGAAGTTTGGCACTCAACTTTGCTATTTCAGCCATTATCAGTTCTGTATCCTTCGAAGAGTTGTGTTGCTGACATACCTCGTTCACATGTCCAGTACGCGTTGTCTCAAACACCTTGTCTGCTATTGCCGCCAAATTATCTAGCTCCTTGCTATACGACACAGCAAGAACTGCACGCACCGGAGAAGGCAGATGACCTTGCCAGAGAAGCTTGAGTGTGTCATTGGGGATCTTGTCCTTGGCCAGCTCCCTCATGCGGCGCAAGAGCTGGGAAGGCTTCTGGTCACCCAAATCCATTCCACTGATGAGTTTCTGCAGCTGGCGATTTTCTGATTCCTCGTAAATCGTGAGAAGGCGCTGTTTCAACGTATCAAACTTTTTTGCAGCTGGGGGATCCATTAAGAGGTCTGTCACCTGTTGAATAGCCTCTTTAGACAATTTTGAAACCACAATATCGTACCTCGATTCGTCTGAAAGCTTTTGTGGTGCCAGCATAGCCTCTGTTCGAATAAACCACACTCGCGGAGAGTCGACCCAAAATTCGGGAATTTTAGAGGTCAGTGTTATGGCTGCTAACTCCACTGCCGAACCTGCAGGAGTCGGGAAGCTTTCCACCGCTGGCTGTTGTCCACTAGAACTTGCTTTGGTAGTCGTCATGACTGTAATTTGCAAAACACTAGTGATTCCAAAAAAAAAATTTCACGTTCACTGTTGCGTCACCCCAAGAATGTCACATTACGCTTGTAAAAAAAATCGCGTCGCCACCCCCGAAAATGTCGCAAGGCGGGCGTCCTTACTTTTACATCGCGCCGCCAAAAAATCACGTCTGGGTCACCACTGTTGGGGGTGCTTGGGCGACGGATAAATATAAAGATGGAGTGCGGTAATAACGTGTTTATTATTTCAGATTCGTACAAAGAGTGTATTACAAGACTGAACATCGAGTACCATTTATAATATTAGCTTACAGACTACTATATATTTCCCTACGTATGCACTTTACATTGTAGGTACAGTCACGTACAACCGCTACATATTTCTATAATATAGAATAGAAAAATTATATTTATCTCGTCTCAATTTAAATGTTCGAAATGTTATTTATCCACGAATTTGGGTAAATATCGGATAAAAATGAGTAAATACGAGTATTTATCCATTTCGGATAAAAAATCAAGTATTTATCCTTTGAGTATTTCTCCATCGCCCATCTCCATAAGGCACACCATGTGGTTTCCAATATATATGTTTTTTTATGCTCAGGTTGTTTCACAGCCAACAGCCAAAGTCCTGCCTGGAGGATTCCCCCCTTTTAGGAAGAGGTACATCGCCTATTATAAGCGACATATTGCTATTTTTCGACGTAAACGTGAACGATGTCGCAGTCACGGCTGGTTTTGGTCTAAATACACTCGCTATAACGAGCTTTTATTTGATCTTTTGCTCATTTAAATTGGTTGAGTTGGAGAGAAGCTAGGTGCAACGGCGTAACTATGCCATCTGAGGCCCATGGCTAATTCATTGGATAGGGCCCTCCTTTAGGGTGCCTCATCGATTACCGATAGAGTGGATGTTTTCGTCGATCATCAGTTGTTACCACACCAATCGGTCTGAAAAAGCCAAATCAATCGAAATTCGAAGTATCGATGGCACCGATTGATTGGTGTGTGCCAGCCTTAATCAATATTTTTAACCGACTTCAAAAAAGGAGGAGGTTCTCAATTCGACTATGTTTTTTTTATGTTTGTTACCTCAGAACTTTCGACTGGGTGAACCGATTTTGATGATTCTTTTTTTATTTGAAAGCTGGTGCTTCCCGTGTGGTCCCATTTCTTTTTGGTCCAGTTCTGACTATGGCATCCATGAGAAAACCATATATAAGTCTTTTATGGAATAGTTTTTTTTGTTGAAGTCGGTTTTTTTTTTAAAGAATTATTTTGTTTTGTATATTACGCGACATCTTCGCCATGTGTGAACAGATTTCAATCATTCTTTTTTCCATTTGAATTAATTGTAAAAGCTAGTCCCATTTAACTTTGAAGAAAATATTCTACCTCTAAAATTAGAAAATTTAGGTATGAATAATACAGCTGATTAATCATGATTTAGGCGCATTGTTAAAGTTAATAATTGCTAGTAGCAATTATTAACTTTATAGAAAGACGAGAAATATGCTTAATGTTAATGTTCGCGAAACTGGAATCCTTCAAATATTCTTAATTTCTAAACTCTAGCACCCGGAGTTCAATGTGTCCGTCAAACGATACTTTAGCTGTGGGATTGTACTCGTATTATAACTTATTATTACTACTCCTAACGAACACAGCTATAGAGCACTTAGGACTTGTAAAATTTTGGTAGTTTCTTGATACTTTATACATATTTTTTTCATACGGCCTTATATGAAAATCGATTCTTAAGGAGGCAACTCTAAAAAAAACGTCTTGAAAACAAACCAAAAAATATTGTTATAAATGAATAGTTCCTACTAAGTAGTTTTATTTTACATTTGTCTTTTAAACTAAACGAATTAAATGAAAAAACGAAAAAATGAAATAAACGAATATTTGTAACTGATTTAAATACATTCAAAATGTATTTATTTAATATCACTTACATCAAAAAAAAAATTATGTATAATAAAAAAGTCCCTGAATTTTGGGGTAACCTCTATGCACTGGTAGTAAAACCGTCAATGCACACAAGCATAAACATTGTACGTAGACACTCGCGTTGGTCGGGGTTCACTCACACAGCACCAAAAAGTGGCTTCAAAGTAAACGGTGACTTTTGTACTAGTCACGGTATCTGGACCTATATATAATCTAAGCCTATACCATAAAAAAAAATTATGATGACTAATTTCTCAGTATAATTAATATTAAACATACTTCTTTTCACTAGGTTAAACAACTATTTGTACCAACTATGTATATCATCTTAGAAGGGGCACAATCTTTAGACAATTAGACAAAAGCTGGAATAAAATGGGCAATAAGACTAATAATAGGGGTCATTTAGATACAGACACCAAGCAGACACCATTCTGTTAGGGTCCATACAAAGAAAACATTTTGAATTGATGGTCTCTTAAACAATTAGGTATTTGGGAAAGTTCTTGCTTTTATTTAGTCATTTCGTAATTCAAGATTTTTAATTACGTCAGTGGTTTATCCCCATATCTATATGGGGATAAACCACTGTGCGGCATGTATTTTTAGTAGTCCAAGTAAAAGTTAATTACAAGTTACCTAATGAATCCGTTAGCTAGTGTACGTTATAACCATCCATCCTTTGTATATTTATGTAATTAAAGCTCTTATTGGAATCGAACCGATTAAAACCACACACTACTATAATACTGCGCCTAAAAATAGGAGGGGGTTCTTGAACTGATGTTAAGAAATCAGCAGTCCTAGCGCCGATGTGCCTAGTGTTAAAAAACTGACAGCGCATAAAGGATTAGAAATACTGTCTATAATGACAGTAAAATTAAATTTATTTTGGCTATGATGAGTTACATCAAAGTAAATGTTGGTATGGGTTATAACATTGGAGTGGTGCTAGACCACCACCACACTATAAGGAACACTCATGTACAAGTACTTTACAGAACCGAAACTGCAGTTTGCAGTGTGGTTGCCACCAGATCCATTATAAATGTTTAAATGGTTGACATTTTGACACAATTTATTGAATTGATTAAGAAAGGAAAATAAGAAGAAAGTTACTGTATTTATCATAAAATGTTTATATATCAAGGTCTTCATCAGGGTCTTCCTCATCCCAGTCATCAACTGCATCAGGCTCATAGTACACTTTACTTTGTCCATCGTGTATTTTACTCATGTAGGGCAACTTCAAGTTGTATTTCTGAATTTGATCAGTTTGGTCCACTTCAATTTTGAATGTAGAAAGGTTGGCAGGTAATGGCTTTTCTTGCGCCTCATCAGTTTTGTCCTCTTTTATGACTGGAGTTAATCTTAATATAGACAATTTGGAGTCATAAGATATGATTTCTTCAGACCTGATGACTTTATTACCTTTCTTTAATGTAACTAATATGTTACTAGAATTGGTATTACTGAATGATAAAATTACATTTACTAAATGATTTAAATGTGTCTGTACTTTTGAACCATGTAAGATACAATCTTTATGCAATATTAATATCAACCTATTTACATTTGAATTGGCTTGTAAACGTTTTATACAATTTAGACATTCACTCCATTCTATATTTAAAGCCATCTGGTTTATAGAATCGATAACTATAGAGCTTTTTCCACTGGTATACTTATCCACTATATTCGAATTGAATTCAGTATAATAATTAACATTTGAAAAGCTTTTCAAAACATTTCTCCAAAGGTGGATTGGTTGATCGTAGCAAAATATGTTTATTTCATCTCTTTCTTCTTGCACCAGCTCTAAAAGTAATGGTAAGACATTTTTGTTCCTGTCATCTTCTATTAATACAAAAGGAGCAGATTTCAATCTAAATAATGTCATGTTTGTGAAGATAAGTACAGCGCTTTAACTTTACACCTTTTAACTTCTACATAAATATAACCTAAAATCAACTTTTGATTGATGGCTTTGTGGAGCTATCTGCTACTAAGAGCAATAATTAGTAATTATTGCTCTTAGATCTGCTATAACGTAGTGTTTTTATCACAGAACATTTATACCATAAGGGGTGGTTTTTATACTCTGGTACATTTAGTTTTTGCTCTGGTAGCTGCTTCTATCTGATTTTAACCACAGAGTACATTTATATTGCTATTAACTAAAATACATAATCAAGTGTCGCCAATTCTTTTTAGTACTAGAAGTAACTATTATAATTTTATCTGTGGCATTTGCGGTATTTATTCTCCAAATTCGGCAGGGTCCCAAAGTAATATAAAAAAAAAATAAGCACGTGACGAGTACGACTACTCATGACTCATGAGACATTCCCAGGTACAAAATTCGTAAAATAACCATGAACATGAGGAAAATAGTACCAATTCTGAAAAAAAAATAGTGAGTTATGCATCGTTACCATTTGTAAATTAGCAAAATTATTCTTAGTTTTAATAATAGACTTATTGTACAAATTTTGAAGAAGCTGACTCACTGTTGTCTTCTTTTTAAAAACTTTCACACAAGACATGATAGATCGTCATCATTTCAGCTATAAGCGTCCACGGCGGGTACTTGACATAGACCTCCCTCAATGACTTCCTAGGAGACTGGTCAGAATCAACCTGCGATCTTTATAAGGTCAGCTGTCCATCTTGCAGGTAGACGTCCTAAAGCTCCGCTTACATGAAAAATGTTTTGTTAAAAAGTAAAAAAAATAGGACCTGCGTCCTTACCATAAGTCAGAAAGCCACACCACATATTTAAACTTTCGCGTTCCATCATGTAATTATGTATTTACGCGGGAATTAACGCTATGACGAAAAGGTATTACATCCCTCTGAATTATATACATATATCTCGATATTTTAAGCGTAGATATATCGATATCTATCAGTTTTCCAATATATCGTTGCATCCCTAATTAGGATGCGTTCCGTGGCGCAGCTATCACAGATTAAAAGCTTAAGAGCTTTAATCGATCACATTCGATTTTATATATTTTGTTAATTTAAGTGAGTATTTTCTAGGTTTTGATATGTCGATATTTATCGTTGTAGCCCTAGACTGAAGTACCTACTTGACCTTGACGTCCGTCACATTAGCGATGGGCGATTGCGAGATGTTTTAACAATCGAAACAATCGCAGTCGTTTAAGTTTTACAATTGAGTCATCGATTGTCTCGGTTTGCCCTTGAACAATCGAGATGTTTTTCGATTGTTTCGAGTCGAGTCAAATCGGTACTACCTGATGAAATTGAATATTTATTTATTTATTTGTATTTAAAATTAAAACACTCATCTATCTATCTATTTATGTAAATGTTTTATGTCCATTTGTTCAATATCGTAAATCTCCTAAAGTTCTTTACCGATTGTTTTAAAATTTTTACTCAACGTCGTATAATATATAATACGCGAATGTATTTAATTTCTTTGTTTTTTTTTAATTTATAAATTCAGTATAATGTTTGATCGTATTTTAAATTTCATGACGATCGGATGATCAGTACAACAGCACGCCGTACTGGTCATCAGCTCGTCATGAAAATTTGCATACACGTTGCCAGGGGCACAGTGAAGGACAGAGATATAAAAATTACTGTTAAAAGCTAGTAATATTAATAAATCAAAATAGAACAGGAAGAATAGTTTAAATTTGATGCAGAGCCACCTAGTTGATTTTTCTAAAACTATTATTACAACATTAGAGATATATATTTAAGAAATAATAAACTTACTAACAGCGTGCATATTTAAACGTAAACTCGTTTTATTAATTTAATTTAGAAAGTAATTAAAAACATAAATGGCAAAATATCTTGTGGTATTTTGTTAAATTTAAGGCAGACCCATCTAGTAGTGTGTTTTTCAGTGGTTTACAAACCACGGTTAAATACATATGTATGCTTCCATCAATGAATAAGTATGGTATATTATTATATAAGTATATACTATAAATGTTGTGGTTTTTAAAGAATCTCTGATGTTAGCACATAATTCAGTAAAATAACAAAATTTATTTTAATTGTTAAACGAGAACAATTGCGAACAAACTTGGTATGCATTTTGGCAAATTTATTTCATGTAAAAACTTACGCAAATTTGGAATAAATAAATAAAAAAAGTAAATTATTTTAAAATATAATTAACATAATTATCTAAAACTAAAGCGGATTTTTAAAATAAGATCATTATTTGTTTGTTGTGACAAGTTTTATTTTTTAACTTTATGTTATATTTTCTTACAGACGTATAATTTTGATGTTAATATAAAACAAATTAGATTTTAAGTACCTAATGCAAACAAAGTTCCTATTATTAATTTTGTGATAGTTGTTTTATTCAAAAATTTTTATGTAATAAAGTATTAAAACTGTTATTTATAATTTGGTCAATACTAATAATGCGCACATTGTTTTAAAGTATTAACACATTTTTACGTATCTGTATTACAATTATTAAGCATTCATTAACAATATAAGACTAATTCATTTTTGTTTGTATTATTAGAATATAAAAAAATTGAGTTCGACTAGTATTTAATTCACGACTCAACTCTACTGTAAATTGTTGATTATTTCAAATCTTGCATCGAGCGTCGATAGCTACTTAGCGACCATCGCGGGCCGCGGCATCGAGCATATCGCATCGCGATATTGACTCGAAACCATCGACGTCGCTGCGACGACTGAAAACCATCGAGGCATCGAGCGTATCGCATCGCGATATTGACTCGAAACCATCGATGACGATTGTAAACAATCGAGAATCATCGAGAAGTTTTAACAATCGAATTAATCGACGTAAACATCTCGCATTCGCCCATCGCTACGTCACATCAGACGTCATAATTTGATAGATAGGTAGTATTATTATTATTTAGGCATTTGTAATTAATTTTTTGTATTAACTCCTTTAAAATAATTGTTAAGATAAAATGTATAGACGAATTTCACACAATGTAAAGGAATTGTCTCGACAAATAGTATATGTTCCTAAACACAAGCCTCCGAACAATGAAGACATCGACATTTTGAAAGAGTTTTTTAATCAGCATAAAAAGATTCTCATCTTGACTGGTGCCGGTATTTCTACAGAATCAGGTCTTTTAATTCATTACATTATAGTATTGGTACTTAATTCAAAGCTTTGAGTCAACTTTTGTCGAGATATTCTGTATTCCTTAACCTTAGTTATTTTCAGGTATACCAGACTACAGGTCAGAAGAAGTTGGGTTGTATGCGCGTAGTAACCATAAACCAGTTCAATACCAAGAGTTTGTGAAATATTCTAAAGTTAGACAACGATACTGGGCTCGAAATTTTGTAGGGTGGCCTAGATTTAGTTCTATTCAACCAAATGCCACACATTTTGCTATTTGTGATTTGGAAAAGGTAATTTTTTTTTTCACTTCAATTTAGCTTGTCAATTTGACCTCAACCCGCCTGATGGTAAGCTAAAATTCAACGATTTTGAGGCCACCATTATATTGATCATCCTCTGAGCCTTTTCTCAACAAGTTGGGGGTCGGTTTTCAGTCATACGAAACGGCCAAACTTCGATATTTTACGTGATGCGACTGCCTGCCAGAAAGGTGATATCGAAGTTCCGTAGTTAGACCAGGTTGTCCGACTTCGTTTAGGGCTGCAACTACTATGAATGCCACAGATGTTCGCATGGCTACTGGGACCGACGACTTAACGTGCTCTCCGAGGCGCGGAGATGTCTCAGTGTGTTAAGAATGGTCACCCATCCTAAGACTGACCTGGCTAGTAATACTTAACCCCCTGGTTAAGCTTAAGTCCCTGGGCGGTTGTACTGACTTGCCATAAGGTTATCCATCTGCTTGTTTGTACCCTATATTATAAAAAAAAACTACAGACAGTTTTGAGTGATTTCATTGGCCTTCCCAAATGTCTCCCTGCATTAGAGGATGGTTTGGAGTCATGGAGTATTGTCTTATGGGTATGTCATTGAGACATTTGTCACTGGACTGGACAGCTCAAAACTGTAATGATTCTTTCACATTTTGAATTAATATAGAATAGTTATAGGAAATGTTGGCACTACTTAGTTTAACCAGGACTATTTATTAAAATAAACTCGTTATTTTCTTGTGATCTTCGCCTCTTGCGAGATCTAAACACCATAACTCAGAATTAATTTCTTATATATTATGATGATATTTTCATATTCATTGTTTTATACACAACTATTCCTAGACTAAATTGTTGAAGTAAAAAAGATTTGTATGTGCAAGAGAACAGGTACATACCATAAATATTTTATTAATTTCAGTATTAATTAAATCACCGAATGCAATTACAGGAGAAATATGTATTTTCAGTGTGGTAAAGTAACTTCTGTAGTGACGCAAAATGTAGACCACCTACATCAAAAAGCAGGTTCTAAGAATGTAATAGAACTTCATGGTAGTGGATATATTGTTAAATGTTTAAAATGTCCATATGAGATTAATAGAGATGATCTGCAGGTAGAACTTCTAAGGCATAATCCTGATTTGACAAGTGATTTCTTAATGATAAGGCCTGACGGAGATGTGGAGTTGTCTAAAGTTAGTATACTTTTTAAGTTTTATCCTACTAATATTATAAACGTGAAAATTTGTGAGGATGTGTGGATGTTTGTTACTCTTTCATGCAAAAACTACTAAACCGATTGAGATGAAACTTGTTATGTAGATAGCTGGACACCTAGATTAACACATAGGGCTACTTTTTATCCCGATATTCCTACGAAATCGGGACTTACGCGGGTGAAACCGCGGGGCGCAGCTAGTAATAAATAAAGGTAATCCTTTAGTAATGGGCATTGGCCTGTCTTGTTCTTGAATACAGCATAGTGATGTGCTGGTATAGTTGTTGGCTAGTGCCGAAATAGTCTTCTAGGAAGTGTTCATAGGGATGAACATGATCAAATTAAGATTTAAATGGAATATGAATCTACATACCAGTTAAATAGCATTTTTATGTGAAACTAGCCGTCCCCGCAGTTTCACCTGCGTTTATGGTCACTGCTCCGCTCCTATTGGTCGTAGCGTGATGATACATAGCCTTCCTCGATGAATGGGCTAACACTGATCACACCAGTATTTCCTTAGAATAGCGCGTTCAAGCAAACAAACTCTTCAGCTTTATATATTTTAAAATTTTTAGAATAATTAGAATAGCTTTTATTTCACTGACATTTCATTTTACATTAAATGTGCAACAAATAAATAGTAAATCATTTAAATGCTTTATATATTAGTATAGACTAAATACTTTTTATTTTTCTAGGAACAAGAAGAAAAGTTCAAGTCACCTCTATGTCCAGAATGTGAAGGTCCACTAAAACCTGACATTGTGTTCTTCGGTGACAATGTCCCAAAAATGAGAGTGAACTTGGTCAAAAGTCAATTGTCATCTAGTGATGGTTTGTTAGTTTTAGGATCTAGTTTGACAGTTTTTTCAAGTTACAGAATAATTTTGCAAGCCAGAGATGAAAAAAAGAAGATAGCCATTTTAAACATAGGACCAACTAGGGCAGACAACATAGTAGATGTTAAAATATCTACAAAATGTGGGGACATCTTACCAATAGTGTGTAGCTCTGTTGCCAAAGAATTTAGTTGATATAAACAGTACCTGACTTATATAATGTTTTAGGTACCTCAGCTAAGAATTAACTTATTGAAAGATTATATTTTATTAATAAATAAAAAAAAATATGGCATTTCATTTTAATTATAGTATAAAAAAGTAGGGATACAAAACTGGTTACAATTAAAAATCCGTTAAGAATTCTAGCTTTACCCAATGTAATTTTGATGTTATAAATACTCATAGTAATAAAAATAGTACATTACGGAAAAACATTGGCAAAGCCATTTATTTATAATCATAATAATTCACATGAAGTATCAAAGTAGTAAAGTAGGAAGGAACATAAAAAACTTTAAATACAGATATATATCAGACTAATATTATTTTGTAAGTAATAGTAGTTTTAATGCGAGATGGTAGTTAAAACAACAGGTCTTGATATATGAAACAAAGTAGAGATTACATTTCTGTTACTTGACTATTGTGCATACTCATTTTTTGAAAGCCTTATCATAACAATTGCTATTGAAAGTCTCCTAATTATTCATTACTTTCGCCTACAAGAAACAAGCATAGAAGATAAATAATTATTTATTACCTCTGTAAAGTGCTTATTCCCAAGAGGGTAGTTTTAGGTAGTCATCTAAAAATATAAATACATAACTATTATTAGCAGTGAACAATGAATGATTAATAAATTTCTACATCCAAAGTCTAGATGTGTCTGGCATTATTATTAGAAACATTTGCACTAAGTATTCTATACAAAATTTGTAAAGATCATTAATATTTTAAGTTTAATGCTGATATCTTTACATTTATGTCAATAAACATATATAATCTCTTAACTGTATGTAATATTTTCGGCAGTGTTTATGTAATCACATTGTATGAACCATTTTAAAGCATAGCAACAGTAGGGCCGATCGGTTATAATTTTTTAAGGAAATATATTGACAACGCAAAAAAATTATTTTTGTTCATACTTAACCAAGAACAAAATTTCTTACAAAAAGTACCACTAAATGAATAAATACTTCTAGTGAACATATTATCAATTATTAACAATTAAAACGCCTTATTCTAGTCATTGTTCGACACATCATTGTGCACTAAATATAATTACATTGATTTATTAATTGTCTCCCTACTTATGTATTACAATGAATTAATAACTTACTGGCATACTTCTAACAAATGGTAATACGTCCTTTATTGTTGCATAGGTAAATAAATAGAAAAGCCTGGTATACTAATTACTGGTTTCAATACACAATATCAAGATTAAAATATTAATTAATTGCGGAGAATAATTGTATTTAATTTGTACTAGAGCTTTGCATTCTTTTAAATTGTTTTGTTGGGAGTCTCAGAATGCCTATACAAGCGAAGTTTTTGGTAGACGTCAAGCAATTCTTAACAGCTCCCAGTACACTGTTCCTTTAAGGTAGAACACAACCCATACAAAAAGTAGCTCAATTAACAAATATGTAAATGTCCAAGCAAGAACAAATTATTGACCTGAAATCTTCCACGACTGCTTCTACCATTCATTTAGACATCCCGACATCGGGCAACTTGCGAGGTGAACGAAGTTTCAGCAAATTAAACACATTGACTTAAAATAACACATTCAACTTACAATTCAACACCAGTCTTAAGATCACAATAAAATCATGTCCACATTGAAATGTTTTGTCACTACTATAACATAATACTAGATGGGTTGCTCGTCATGTGTCAAGACTATTGTAAGCAACATTATAAGAAGTAGTCTGCCTGTGGTTTCTTGGAGGGCACTCCTCGGGACTCCTGAGGTGCAGCTTCAAATATTGTAAATTCGCGTTGTAAATTTTCGTTCAATTCTAGGATTGCGGCTACATTGCCGCATCTGCAGACAAAAGATAGCACATAAAATTACGTTTTTAAACTAATTGAATTTTGCTAAATGTGGAGAATGAGTGAGTGGGGCAATCTATAGATTCTAAATGTGTCTGTACTTGGTGTTGCTTGATACCAATGCTTATAATACCACTTGTTATGAAAGATAAATTAATACATCTTAAAAGTTGCCATATGAAATTCGGTGACGACTAGAGGGACTACTCGCAATAATTAGGCAATAACGGGGAAAGATATTGTCCACAGACGGACATTCACGTTACATTTTGTATTCAACCACTACTCGCAATAATTAGGCAATAACGGGGAAAGATATTGTCCACATACGGACATGCATATCACATTTTGTATTCAACCACTTTCGCCGGAGATCTCTTCAAGAGTCGCGCTGTTCGGAAGACGCTCTCAAGACGGAACTGCTGCGACTTTACCCTGGCTATAGAAAGTCTATGTGTACGCTTCAACTGAAAACTTTGGTTCCTGTAGACGTAGTAACAGAAGATTGTTCATGCGCGACTTCATGGGTTTTTCTAACATGCCATGCGGATAAGTATTGGTCAACAGGTCTCCTGATTTAAAAATAGTTAAAGCAAATATGCACCCTTGATAGGCTGTAACATGGTGTAGTTGACTAATTAAACTAACATTTAACTAGTTTAGATACAGGGGCTAGTGTCGATGTGTGCTACTGATATAATATTTAATTACCTGTAGCAGTAGTTTGGTGCAGACCACACTGTGAGTACTGTCTCGTTGAAATGCCACTTGTAGCCCTCCATGACGAGCTGGTGAGCACGACAGATCATGTCGATGTCGTTAGACACATTAAACTGTGCTACCACGTCGGAACCAAATAAGTAGCCTGCGCCGCGAGGTGACACACCCCAGCCTTGAGTATCTGGATGACACAAGTAATGCTAATTTATTTATTTACTCATTTAAAATGAGGATGCAGATATCTTAAATCGTAACAAATTTTATAAACTGCAAAAGAGAGTTAATTCGTTTGTTACGTTTTCTGGTCTTAACAACTCGACCGACGATACACGTTGTCATTAAAGTTGTACAGAAAAGCACAGGAAAGGGATGTTTTATAGAATTCACTTTGGTGAGTGTGCAAAAGCTGTCTTCGAAGTAAGGTACGAGGTTTCATTATTTCGTTGTCGATACACCAAAAAGTCTACATCCACACTAAACGCTTTGACAGCTCCTTTTTGGTTTGAGTCACCAAAGTGTGGAATGAACTGCTTGCGTCTATTTTTTCAGTCAATTATAATCCTGGAATGTACAAGTGTAGAGTGAATATGTTTTTCTTGGATAGGCGTGTACCATCTTCGTCTTTATAGTCATTTTCAGGTGAGTTGGAGGACAAACGCCTATTCCATTTCAGAATATAAAAAAAATAGTAAAAAGTCCTGTTCCCGAGAGATAGAAAATATTTTAAAATATATAGTTCTCCTGAGTTCTTGAATTAACAAATACTCTCCAGAATAATTATTATGATACATAATATTTAACTGAAAAGAAGGAATTGGTACCTTCAGGGTCACTCCAAAGTAGATCACACATGGGTCCATCATGTGGTACTTCTTGTTTGCGATCAATAGTTCTAATCTGGTCTAGTGTCTGTATCGAGGGGCTTAAACCGCCGTGCACGCAGAATATCCGTCCGTCGATGATTGCCGACAGTGATAGGTAGTCGAAAATTTCTGTGCAATACCTGAGGTTATACAAAGAGTTATGAATTGTATTAACTATAAGGTATTGTTCTTACTTTGTATGTCACCTCCACCAAGATTGATGATTTAATCCAGATTTTAATTAAGTCAACGGTAAAATCTCAAAGGCGCTGATTCCGCGGGTACTGGGGTTCAAACGAGCGGTACTGCTCAGTATATGCTATAAGCCCTTTCAGAATAGAAATTATGAGAGAACAGAACTGTTTGAAGACAAAGGTGTACAAACCTCTTACGTTTATCTATAAGTAAGCCTTTAATAAAACAGGGCATGGTAATGCAGGAATATGTTTAGCGCTGCCAAATCAATCATCGCTTCTATTACCTAGTTGATAGTTATAAAAACGGCATCGCTACAGGAGCTTATAACACATATCAAAAACTTTAATTGTTCCAGATCGATGGATCTATAAAGGAATAAGATGTAACTCGTGTCCATGAATCAATATCAGTTGCAGCTAGTAGGAGCCAAAGGACAAGAATAGAAAGAATAGCACGACCATTATTTGATAACTATGCATTTCGAATGATTACTATATATGGTTACTGAATATATTTAGCCATAGAACGGGATTTCATCAAGATATTATATGATACGTAATGACAAAATCCTAAAAAAACAA
This sequence comes from Euplagia quadripunctaria, assembly GCA_963859945.1. Taxonomy (NCBI): domain Eukaryota; kingdom Metazoa; phylum Arthropoda; class Insecta; order Lepidoptera; family Erebidae; genus Euplagia; species Euplagia quadripunctaria. The sequence goes on from OY982579.1 coordinate 6,634,304, forward strand.
AACCATAACATCATTTTTTGGTTTGCAATTTAGAGAGGCACTGGGCCGGCTATTTAATCTGAAGATCAGGCAACCACCAGGTAAAAATATTCAAGACTACGGACTAGGAAATTTTCTGAAGTGACAGTGGATCAAATAACTGATGACATATCCCAACACGCAGTTCATACTCTACTTAGGGGAGACTGCTAGTGTATACAAAACTCGTAAAATATGAATACTTATATGTACTTCGAACTACATGTATTCTTTTAAGTAAAAAGAAAAAACAAAAATTAACTTATAATTTCAAGCAGATGGAGTGATCATAATTGCTGCATATTAAATAACAAGAATTTCTTACTTACAAACTTATCCATAAGTTTTGATCAAGATTTTACTTGGATTAGAGTTGAAATTCATTTTAGTAATATATAGATTTAATTACGAGGGGTGATCAAAAAGTAATGATAAACGGGTATTTCTAATAAAGATAAAAATCCAAAAAAAATTGTTTTCACTTCTTCGGTCCTTCACTACTTCCCACCTAAAAAATTGTATAAATAGGACATCATTTGGAGGAGCTACATTCATTTGAATACCAGCAGTCGGAGCGACAACACGAAAATGGAGAAACACGAAGTGAGATGCGTCATCAAGTACCTCTGTTTGAAAAAAATGTCTACCAAAGAGATACACGCTGATTTGGTGGAGACACTGGGGGACTCTGCTCCTCCATATTTTACGGTGGCACGGTGGTGCAAAGAGTTTAAGCTGGGTAGAACATCCACAGAAGATGAACATCGCGAGGGACGCCCAACCTCGTCCCTCACTGAGGAAATCGTGAAAAAAGTCGAAGATATCGTATTAGCAGACCGAAGAGTAACCATCAGACATTTAGCTGAGGTCACAGGGATCTCATATGGCAGCATCCAAAGCATTTTGACCGGCAAAATGAATATGAAGAAGGTCTCCGCGCGTTGGGTACCGAGAATGTTAACGGACGAACAAAAGAAAAAGCGAGTTGACATTTCAAGAGCCAATCTTGCAAAGTTCCAGGCTGACCAAGAAAATTTTTTGTCTCGATTTGTGACCATGGACGAAACATGGATCCATCATTTTGATCCTGAGACCAAACAACAATCGATGACTTGGAAAAGGCCATCCTCACCGACGCCGAAGAAGTTCAAAGTCTCGAGCTCGGCGGGCAAGGTTATGGCGTCCGTTTTTTTGGGATGCTGAGGGAATCATAATGGTTGATTACCTGGAAAAGGGAGCTACTATAACGGGCTCCTACTACGCTGATCAAATAAGACGACTGCGAGAAGCCATAAAGGAAAAAAGACGGGGCAAACTCCGAGCGAAAGTCCTGTTTCATCAGGACAACGCACCTGCACACAAAGCCGAAGTTGCGACGGCTGCCATTCGAGAAGCAGGCTTCGAACTGGTCGAACACCCACCCTATTCTCCAGATTTAGCCCCCAGCGACTTTTATTTGTTTCCTCGGCTCAAGGAACACCTCAGGGGCAAGAAATTTGAGGATGATAGCGAGGTTATGGCTGCTGTAGAGGCATTTTGGGAGAGCCAAGATAAAGATTTTTTTTTAAAGGGTATTTTAGGCTTAGAGAAACGTTGGACTAAATGTATCGACTTGTTAGGAGACTATGTAGAAAAATAAATTAAATTTAAACTAGAATCGTTGTTTTATTATACTCATTATCATTACTTTTTGATCGCCCCTCGTATGTAGATACTGGGTATAAGTCTTACCTCCATACAGTAATAGAACCATATTTTCTGAGACATTCATCATAGAAACCATAAACTTGTGTGATCTGTCTTGATTCATGATTACCTCTAATTAATGTGATGCGGTCTGGATAGCGGACCTAAAAACATTTAGTTTTGTATATAACTATTAGAATTTTTGTGTGTACTATCATAAAAGTTTTATTCAAATTAATAACCATGAACAAATAATTCATTTTATCAAGCAACATTAAAATCATTGTTGACATCTTTCAATAGATTTTCTTATAAAACCAATGATGGAATCAAGAATACAGCCTTAAGTGTACTCCAGAAGTAACATGTGTGTTCCCAACTCTATTCTCCTCCTTATGAGAACTTAGGGGACTCTTATTCATCAACCCTACTCCTTACATAAAAGTACAAATCCAACAACCTGCTAACCAGCACCCACTAAGAGTTTATCACAATTTGAACCTTATTTTGTGTTGTTTAATCACAAATCAAAACATCACATAGTTTCTTGTGTTTTCGAAATTTGAGCATAAGTACAATATAGTAACTGGCCTGTTGGTCTAGTGGTTAGTGATCCTGACTGCTGAGCCAGAGGTTGTGGGTTTGATTCCCAACCAGGACAAATAATTGTGTAATGAGCACAATCATTTGTTCTGTGTCTGGGTGTAATTTATCTATAATATGTATGTATTCAGAAATATATAAGTATGTTTATCAGCAGTGTGGTTTCTATAGTACTAGTTCTGCCTAGTTTGGGGTCAGACGCCCATGTGTGAGATGTGTCAAGTTACTATTATTATATACTCTATGGAATGTATTACAAACAACATTTTTATTTATTTTTAGTGCCAGGTTCGAAGTTTTGGAGCAAGTCAGAAAATAGAAGCGGCATAAAAGCCAACAGCCGCTATTATTCAACGGCTAAAGTGTTATGCATTTATTAAAAACCTATCCACATATCCTATTAAACCCATACATGTAAAAGTTGCAAGTCTTGCAACACAGTTTTTCTCCTGCAAAAAGTTGTGAGATCTTATTGTTATTTACAGTCAAAACCGGATATAACGACATTGAGGGGACCATATAACTTGGGACGTTATATGCGATAGTTGTTATAAGCAATATACACAAGTAGTCATTAATATTCATATGTATGTTTAGAATTTTTAATAAAAATGTTTATTCTGAAAAACTTGCAGTACCAACAATACAGCTTATAGACTGCAATCAGTTTGTAAAGTAATCGGTCATTTTGGTCTGTTTTTTTTTAAGCTGAGTCTCAAATGTGTTTTGCATTTTACGTTTCGTTCTCGTCAGGATTGCTTGATTATCATCAGCATTAAACTCTTTATAATCTAATGCAAGGTCAAATGGCACAGAGCGCGCAAGAGGTTCGGATGGGGTGGGAGAAAGTGCATAGATAATAATAAGTCAAAACATTCCTTTATAGATTAGAATAAGTTTGAAAATTATTCGTATTGTTTTATTTTGCTGGTACAAGCACAACGGTTGGTCGTTATAGCCGATGAATATCAATAAAGTATCGTCGTTCTAAGCGATATGTCGCTGTAACAGATGTTGTTATAGGCGGTATGTTTACTTAACTATTTATTAGGGATACGGCCGGGACCTTGCCATTCGGTCGTAATAACCGATCCGTCGTTATAAACGATGTCGCTATATTCGGTTTTGACTGTAATTTGTTTACTAACAACATTTTATAGTGACCATCAATATTAGACATCTTTATTTCCTTAATAAATAAAATAACGTGCCCTTGGACTGCCATACTCCCAGGTTAAGAGTAAAAAGCTGTAACTAGTACATTTTTAAAGTAAAATTTTTAAAAATATATACTGGTTTCAGTTGGGTATATGGAATCTTATTTAGAAGAGATGGTTTACTTGAATAACACTATTAAAAATAATTTAAAAAATATAGATAAATTGCCCTAGAATCAGGCAATGGCATCTGTGCCCAGTTACTACATGAAACGTCTCTAAAAATATTGATCGATGGCAATCACTGTAAACGCTTTTTAATTAACACTTTCACACGTAATCATACGGCACATATTAGATCGTGCATGCGATCTATAGGTAGTTCTTCTACTGGCGTGTTGTCGTGTGTTGTTGTGTTGTTGTTAGGTCTACAAAATCTCTTAAGAAAGCTGTGAACTGTCAGAACAGAATTATTATTGGTTGTTGCCCATATTCAAGTGAGTTGAGTATATTACACCTTTATTTGTACGGTAGATATGAGGTGTGACAGATACATGGCCTGAGTTAAGTCGAGCGAGTAATAATGAAAGTGATAATAATTAATAGTAGCGATTTATTATCATCTGTGTCCTGGCTAATGTACGGTGACCTCTTCGGAGAAACGGAAGGTTTTATCTGTGCAATTATAGATGAAGTAGTTATGATGAATAACTATGGGAGGTATATACTGAAAGACGGTACAATTGACATGCGTCGCGTATCTCCTTGCTTAGGAGCAACGCCAGGCATAGAATTTCATGTCGTTCTGGTCATGCCAACAGCGAGTACTTGCATACGCATAATCAAGTGGCCAGGTCTTGAGAATAGTCTTGCAACGTTGTACTGGGATCGATTTATCGTTTCTGACAGGACAACAACAGTTGGCAATGAGCCTAATATAGAAGTTATAGTTAAAGACCGAATAGACCGCCGAGCAATGATTTTTGACATCACCATTCCCCTAATATGACGAAAAAAAAGTCCGATAAACGCGATAAATTCAATAACAACCGAACGAATTTTCATACGGTTTTCACAAATGGACGGAATGAGGAAGAATTTGGTGTATGATTCATTAAGGTTTTGTGTAAGATGGTTGAACTATGACAAGATCCCCGAGCAAACAATTCGCCTCAGCTCTCGAGCAGTGTTGCGCAAATTTTAATTGTAAAGACAACTAAAGATTAACAATTGATTAATTGTTAATTGTCACCATAATTGATCAACTGTAATTTCGGAAAATTACAACTAACAATTTATTAATTGTTAATTGTAGTGGTAGCAATTAACAATTAATGAATTGTTAATCATTATTTAGTACAATTAACCCCAACCCGAACCATTCCTGCTACCTGTGATGTAAATTTTGTCAAGAAATGTAACAAAGGAATTGTTATGTTCTTATTCTTTGTACCCCTTTTTAAGAAAGTTTCGCAATTTTACCTTGATTCAATGATACCTTTTTCACAGCACAAAAGTAGCAACCTACTTTTGTGCTGTAAAAAGGTGAAAATATATGAATGATACAAAAAGTACATCAAAAGAGTAGTAAATATAACAAAAATATTAATATTTTCATATTCAGTATTCATTTTATTAATAAATTTTAGGTAATTTTGGTATCATGCCCTTGCCACAGAATAATTTATTCCATGTATTATTCATTTGTTTATCTTCTTAGCATTGTATATTGTTAATCCAATTAGAAGTCAACTTTATTTTAAAAGGTCAACGTCATAGAAAGCATGATAACATATTTTTTCAAGGATGTAACCTCTATCCATGTTATAAACGATGAAAATTAATGAAACTTATTTAAACAATTACCTATTCCCTGCATTTATGGTTACGAAATCTGGCCAAAGAAACTGTTTCCGTTCTGGGGAGCAATGTTTTGGCCGCCTCTCCGGCAACAGGCACTCCCCCAAACTATGTATAGCTAACAATTTCACAAAAGTAACAAGTTAAATCTTACCTTTAATGCCAATAATAATAAGAATGTTTCTACAGAATAGAATCCTCTGTCTACAAAGTCTCCCATAAATAAATAATTGGTTTCTGGGACATCTCCACCAACTTTGAACAACTCCTTTAGGTCATAGAATTGTCCATGAATATCTCCACATACCTAAAATAATGTTGAGTTGTTAATAATATATATATGATGTCACATAAATTGTAATATAAATGCATTATGTTACCGGAAAATTAGAATTTTAGCAACATAACCAAAAAAGTATTTGTATTATTTTTGACGTGTATTGTTTATTTACTGTTACACGCATCACAAAGCGACTATTTACAGAGTATATATCGGGTAATTAATGTTGTAAATTTAAGATTTCAGAGAACAAAATGGAATTGTATATATAAACGGAATAAACTATTACCGTAACAGGAGAATCTACTCGTTGAACATTGCTCTCTTCAACAAGTATTTCGCGGGCCTTGGCACAGAGCGCTTTAACCTCGGCCTCCATTATTATCTCACATCTTTTAAGCTGTTCGATTTGACGATCAAGATCGCTTGTGTCAGACATCCCTTTAAACTAAATGACCACGTTATATCTGCAAATAAAAAAAATGTCTTTACTACAAAGCAAGACAGTTACATGCTTGAGATGTGTATTATCAAAGTGGCAAGTGGTTAGCTGAACCTTATATTGCAGCAGATAAATAAACGAAGCAAAATAGAACTTACAAGTAACTAAATATTTGGTTCTTTCGTTGTAATTTCTTAACAACAGCCTAAATCCTCACAAACAATCACAACGCGTCCGCCATTACAACGTTATAACCAGAGACTAGTTAAAGAAATATAGACTACATTATAATAGAGGCGAGCTTTAAGTCAATCTTCTATATCCTCTTTAGTAAGTTGTAAGGCTAAAATTAAAATTAAAATTAAAGTCTTATTCTTCAAGGTTTATTTATTTTGCATTCTGTGAATTCGATTCTTTATGTTTTATCCGTTTTATCTTGTTAAACTGTGTAATCTGTGTATTATACTTTCCTATTTTCTATAAACTCTATGCTACTGCTATTCGTTCATAATTCATTCATTCACTTCATTCGTGATTGTTTACTGTATTTATTGATTTAGCCACAGTTGATTTTATTCGTAAAGTGTAAAATTGTTTTGTTTTGTGTGTTTTCTGGGATCTTGAAAAATAATATGGGTAACATACAAACCGTCGGTCCGAATGAGGCACTCATAGTTTCAGGTATGGTATAAAAACTATTTTTCATAATAAACATAGTGTTATTCTTTCATGTTTTGGTAGATCCTCTTTTAATATGTGTAATTTACTATAAGATAGTTGCACAATATTTAATTTTTACTTATTTTTATGATAGTGTGGTTGAGATAGGCCCATTGATAACGAAATCTTGTTATCTAACCTACAAGCCGAATATTTGCTGTATATGAAAGTAGACTTGACAAATTGATAATATTTTTGAACACATAAGAAATGAAGATGCATCTAATTTTGGAAATAATACCGTACAGTGTTCCTTAAACAACAGGACTGCTTCCACGCCCCGAATGAACAACCGTATAAATTACTCATCTATGTAATTAAGACGCACGCGCATGTTTGCGCATCAGATTGTATTAATATTATGTAGATTCACATATTGAAACAAAATTTACAAAATCAAGGTCGTTTACCCAATCTTCATAATTACATACGTACATGCTATTATAAAACTACAACACCTACTACTACTACAAATAGCTACTACTTCTGTCGTGTCCTATCTGGTATAGTTTTCCTTGTTGCATCGACGTCTATTAGTGTATGTGCCTATCTCCTATCTAGCTATTGCTTCTAATAATTATAATAAAAAATCAAACGCGGTACGTATTGGCAAAGATTTACCTACTAGATACTTCATAAAAAGTGTCTGAAATACAACCTACAAGATACTTGTATAACTCTTATAAGTATTTGAGGTATCAGATAGGTACAAGATACTTTTGGAATTGGTATTTGAAATACTAGACGCAAAATATGTATTTCCTAAATAGTTTTTTTTTTATAAAAAATAATTTAAAAAACACTTAATCAGCTTAAAAATAATTTAATCATAATTAGGAAATAATATTTTTATGATAATATTAATAAAATGTAATATAATATAATAATATTGTACATACAAACCTAAAAATTAAATTTTATAAACTAATAAAAAAATATAAATATATAGACTATTTACATGCATGCGTCATAAAATTCCTGCGCATCGTCGCCTACTGGCAGTGTCTCCAGAAGGCTGGCAGCATTGCCACGTTAAATGGCAATGCTAATTCTCTGTGTAAGAAAAAGACCTGCGTCGTCACGTCACGAGAAGTGTCGATCAGTCGCTTAGCTCCTTATAAACGGAACGAGCACTTAGACCCCATGACCCTAGCGGTTTAAATTATTGTATTTACGCCGTTTGAGGCTTTCTGCTGGTGCGCCAGCAGAACCAGCTGTACTTGGAAGATGTGATGGCGTGAGGGTGTCAACGCAGGTTGCGTCCCACACCAAAGGCCTACCCATCTTCCATGGCAGTAACGACATACCATCTAGTCTCTTCCCATCGTCTCGTACCAGACCATTGGATTCACGTCTGGCTGGCACGCCGGCGGTAACAAGAGCACGACGGATTATGACCTTAAGATTGGCATGTCGAGATATACGATATACGGCCTGCGCTTCTGCTACAACAAAGGCCATGATGTCCGACACTGTCGACAGCTTCTCCACAGTGACAAAGATGCGGAGAAACATAGGGAGCTCGTAAACTAAGGCAAGTGGCAAGGCGGAATGTGTTATCGTCCAACAAAGTGCCTATGTTGGGTGATGGAAGTGCCTGAATCCATAGGCCTGATTCCCATTCTCCGACAGACAACAAACGAGCGCACTCTGCAACATCGGATGTGGTGTTAATTTAGTTTAGTTAAGATTCCTTCTTAAAGTGCATAATGGTGCGTCCCATTGCCTCTTAGAGAATGGATTGACAGGTAAAAGAGTATTGGGACAAGCTATCTGCCAAGCATTTTGGCATCGGTCTAGCAGGACACTTCAGAATTAATCAGTGTGTATGTTAGAATTTTTAAAAATAAGCAGTAATAGTTTTGTTGTAAATATGTTAAGATTTTGTATTTAAAAGTGGTATAGTATTTTTTTGTAATTTTTGTTACCTTTGTTAATTGATACTTGTAGTTTGTTAATTAGTCTAATTTTGTGAGTCCTATGCTTTTCGCAAAGGTTCGGATATAACGCCGCCTATGCCGCACGTATCGCTGGATGGAGCTCCTCTCATTAGGGTCTCGAGTTATAAATATCTGGGTCACTGGGCTTCCGAGGATCTTAATGACAAGCTAGACCTGGAGAGGGAATGCAGGGCGTTGTCTGTACATTGCAATATGTTGGCTCTCAGATTTGGACAACGCTGCATGAGACAGTCCCTCTACACGTGTGGTCTGTGGGACACCTATACGCAGCGGGCGTATAACGCCCTGAGAGTTCAATATAACAATTCCTTCAAGGCATTGAGGGACTGTCGTGGCGTTGTAGCGCATCGGGGCATATTTGCAGAGGCACATACTGACGGCTTTCACGCTATAAACGGTGTGCCTCCGTGCTCAGACGTCTGTGCAACAGCCCCAGCAGTAAACTGAAGACGATTGCCGATAGGTGGAGCAGTCCGCTGTTTGCGCACTGGAAAAGCTTTTTTTTTTTTCTCTCTCTCATGGCTCACGGTTAGTATCGCCACTAACAATGGAAAAGCTTGCATTGTTAGCCTACTGCAGTGCGTTCGCATTGGGATGTTTCACTGCTCTGGCCACTCAAGCTGTATAACTACAGTACCAACACCAGTCTTAAGGAAAATTAATACAAACAGAACGAATCTAAGTCTGAAAATAAAAAAGAAAAAAATATATTAAAACAAAGTGGGGAGACCTATGTCAAGAGGTGATGCTTAAAAAGGAATATTCGCAAGCACGAATGAAATCTTTTTTATCTCCTCGGTCATCACTTCACTGGAGCGAGCGGTGAAGTATGTCGGCATCAATCGAATAAAATCTCACGGTGTTACGTCACAAGTGGATCTATTGCAGGGTACAGTACAGTAAAACCATAAGAAGGGTCCTTGGTCGCTTCTTATTCAGCAGGTTCATAATGCCCCAGAATTCTTAAGACGGTGGTGCAACGAACCACCGTTTTAGGGCTGCTTTTGGAAGACTAACGGGCAGTTGATTCCGTTACCCCTAGATCAGCCCTCACGGATGTAAGATGGAGGTAGATCGTTCTGCGCTCTCCGGCGCCTGGTGTGTCTTGTGAGGGACGGGAGAATATTGGTTTTCTTCTGATACTTTTCCGCCGCATCTTTAGCCAACATCATCCTCAAAAAACGAGACGGCAGCATCCCACGCACTCTCGCGTTTGACCATGGACAGAACATTGTCTTAAGCGAGAAGCTTTCCGCAGTAACAGCCATCACGAGATCATAGCATTTCACTAGAGAATGCAGTGCAGCGTCCTCGCGACAGCCTCGGCAGTGCATGGTGGCACGAGGACGTTGGCTCCCGGTCAATAAAGCATTGTTCGCGGTATGAACCGAGCATTGTTCGCGAAGGAATTGAGGATGAGAGGATTGATGAGCAACGTGAAAGGCAATGCTAAGCTTGGACAGCTGAGACAGATGGTTGAAAGACTAAGCCGGATATCTGGATATATCCGCAATAAGCGGGCCGATCAAACAATAGATATTATCATATCTGAATATTTTGCAGTTCTAACTTCCTTCTTTTTCTAGAACGACGTATGTTACCGCCGAAAATCGTTCAGAAATGGCTGAGATAGTCGGTTTTTTATTTGTTAGATAAAAACGTCATGATTAACATATATTTCATTTCAAGGCATATTCATTTTAAAGCATCATTATCAAAAAAAAAATACAAAAATCGTAAAAACTGTTTTTTCGATTTCGACACAGCGGGCAATCTTTTCATTATCAGTGATCATTTTGTTGGTAAGTAATATTTCTATCTACCTCAAGTACCTTCTTAACTGCAGCTATTTTTGCTGAGGACACTGTTTTTACAAGCCGGCTGGTTCGAAAATCATCCGACAAATTAATTGTCCTCTTTGGACCCGCTTGTGTCGCTGACCACACTATACTACGAGATGGAGCTTTCTCATGTAACACGAATTTTAGTTCGCTGACACAATCATCAGCACTCGAACCTCGCTTGATATTAATAAACCGCAATTGCTTAACAAATCGCGACGCGTTACCTTGAGTTATCACTAAATATTATAAAACAAAGTCCCCCGCCGCGTCAGTCTGTTTGCAATAAACTGAAAAACTACTGAACGGATTTTCATGCGGTTTTCACTAATAGACAGAGTGGTTCATGAGGAAGGTTTAGGTGTATAATTTGTTAAGATTTTGTGTAAATTGATTGAAATATGTTGATGATTATTGAAGATGTCTCTGCTACCCGTGCGAAGCCGGAGCGGGGTGCTAGTTTAATATAAAAGAAAGTTTGCAGGTAGATAGAATTATTTTTCCTTACTACTTATTAGTAATAGGATGTGCTGCTATCGGTAACAGTTTGACGCTTATACTTTAAATACTTTCACGATAACTCAAATTTTGCTACTATGTGCAGATAAAATAACAATTGCCTCCCCCTGGGGTTAAAGCTGGCCTACCTCTAAACATGTACCCCCTATCTTTAATAGTTAGTAAGTACCTATGTCCCTCTGGTGATTGGCAAGGGACCTACTACAATCTACATAATATGTGAATGTAGTCAAAGTGAGCACTAGGCATTACTAGTGACAAGTCAATATTTAAATATAAAGTAATATTTTCTTTTTATTTTATAGTAAAAGAAACATATTTGGTATTTCTATACTTTTTTGGCAGGGATGAAATAAAACACTTCTATAGCACTTTCTTAAGACCGCTAGTGTAATTATCTCTCTCATACATACATAAGTAATTTAATCACTACAGGAAAGTAATTTAAAATAAGTACAAAGTTCACAAATCTACTAATAATACTACGTTGTACATCATTTTTTCACTTTTTTGGCACTGGAGCAATAGTCGTACAATTTTTGTTACTAACTAACCACATCATTGACTTGAAGAACTTCAGAAAATGTTTACTGAATTTACTTATATTTGTACTCTTCACCAGGAATACATTTTGCAATAAGATAGGTCTTAAGTAAATCAATTGGGTATGCTGTATCACACAATTTGAGATTGGCAAGAAAACTCAAACCTTTCGTGATTTCATACATAATGTGTTAGTGTGTAATGTAGATATCCTAACAGTATTTCTTGTCCAGGTATATTACAATCAGGCTTGTCTCAGTTTCATCCTTATCGGGCAGTTTTTAATGACAGGCCGACGCGTGTTGAGATTCGGCTTACGCGTAAAACTAGGCAAATGTTATTATACTTAATTTACACTTAACTGTGTAGTACCATTCATTTGCCTTTAATTACTGATCCTGCTCTGAAATACTATTATTTTCTGTTCCTCAACCTTTCAGCAGTTACTATTTGATTACATCGAAGTTTTAAAGTTTATATCAATATAATGCCCAATCTCTCTTGATCATATCAGCGGCCTTTTCACCTATCATAATAGCGGGTGCATTAGTGTGAGCAACGATCGTTCTCGGTATAATACTACTATCTACAACACGCAAGTTTTTGATACCATACACTTTTAGTTCAGGATCTACTACAGCCTCAGGATCTGTAGGTGGACCCATCTTGCAGGTAGCTATTTGATGATGAAGTGTCGAGGTTATCGTTCTTACTGCACATTCCCAGTAATTATCACTGTCAAATTGATATTCTTTACAAGTAGGAAATTTCTTGTTATACAATTTTGCTCCGTATTTCCTAAAAGGAGGTGTGTCCACTAGTTTTATGATGTATCTGATAGCAGCTATGATCGTATCCACATCTTGTCTATGGGTCAAATAATTCCCGTTTAGACTTGGTTGCTGGTAAGGATCTGCAGACTTCAATTTTAAGTAACCTTTTGACTTTGGATGCAAAAGCATAAATAGCACAGTGAAGCTTTCAATGTCTTCAATTGGTTTATAAACATCTTTGTATAGCCAGTCCGCGATACGTAATCCCTTGGCTACGAGATGGCCTTCGTCAGATGCCATAGAAGCACAGCTTCCCAGTAGTTCTATATCTGGATAGTCTCCGATTTCATCAGAAACGTTTGTTTTGATATATCCTATCGTCTCTACTCCAGCTAGCGACGACATAGGTCCTTCACCATAATGATCGAATTGAATAACAGTATCAATTGTAGCTAATTTTTTCTCGACTAACGTTAATTGCGTTGTGTTTAGAGTAAAAGCTAGACCGGGGAAAGAAATGTGATCGTACAAAGATTCTCCCACTTTTAGGTTTTTTATCACAGGTATGCCAAATAATTGTAAATGTTCTTTAGGTCCTACTCCAGAAAGCATTAGTAGATGTGGTGATTCAATAGGACCTGCTGATAGTATTACTTCTTTCTTGGCTCTAATTTGGTACACTTGTCCATTTTTATTAAATTCTACTCCAATAGCTGTTTTAGATACGGGGTCAATGATGACTTTGGTAGCTGTACTTGTTGTCAGAATATGAAGATTTTTTCTTTTCTTGTTATTGTGTAGGAAAGCTTTAGCAGCACTGGCGCGATGTCCTCCAGTCATGGTCGCTTGAATGTAGCTAAACCCAAAAGCGTCTGGGCTGTTATAGTCTACTCTACGGTGTCCAAATAATTTGGCCGCGTCCAAAAATGCTTTTGACAGCTTGGATCTGAAATCGAGTTTTTAAATATAATAATTCTTAGACAAAAAAATTGTTTTATACTTTGTAAACATGTAGATACATCGCGATACTCGCAAAACCAATTACGTCACTTGTGCTATTTGCGTGGCCAATCTCATCTCTAACCCAAAACAATAAACAATTCTAATAACTAAAAAATTCCAATTTAAAATACCCCTGACTCGAAAATCCCTTCAACTATTAGAAAAGAACTAATGATCTTCGAACGGCTGAAGAGATTTTCTTAAATTACAACTAAGAACATTCTCGGTCAAATCACCTTTCAAACAAAAAAAACGAACTTAAATCGGTCCATTTATTTGGGAATTACGATGCCACAGACAGACACACAGATACAGAGACACAACCACCCCTCTTTTTGCGTCGGGGATTAAAAAGCCCTAAAACGGCTGGTTTTTCAGTTTGTCAGAATTTCAGGAGATCAGACTCTCATAATATTAAATGGCCATTTTAAGTGCACGTAAAGACAGCTATTTGTGTGTACTTAAAATTTTACCTCTGTATTTTCACAGAATGGCATAATACTCGAAAACTTATTAGTGAGATACTTCAAACTTTCATAGTATGGCCATCAATTATAATAATTATAGTTTAGTAAAAGAAAAAAACGATTACAAGTCAAAGTTCCTTAATTTTGTCACTGACTCACTCACTCACCGATTATCAAAATTCTAAATATACCTAAAGATAAGGTTCAGTTAATCACAGATGAAAGGTGTTTCCTTTAATATAACCTACCTACAAAAGAAATGAGATTCTATCAAAAACATAACAATACATGTAAAAACCGCAAGTCTCGCAACGCAGTTTTGTTACCGCAAAAGGTGGTGAGGTCTAATTGTTACTTATTTAATTAATTAACAACATTTTATAGTGACCGTATTGATATTAGACTCGCACACGGCAAAAGCATCTACAAATATACTACAAAATCTACCTACTGTTAGCGTTCTGAGTGCTTTGCACAAGTTTGTTGCCATGCGATGGAAGGGAACGGATGAATTTTATAGAAAGAGTTGTTTCACTTGTTTAACTTATTTCTATTTACTTATATAAATTAAAAGTAATACCTAAATGGTACATCTTGTACGTTTAACTCCCCGTTTCTGCCATGCCAAGGTGAATTCTGGAGTCCTTTGAGATTAGCGCGTTCAGATTTTATGTAGTACTGCATAACGTCGTTGTAAGACCTGGAATAAGTTTTTTCATAATGTGTATCGTAATTAACGAGATTAGTAATTCTTGACAGATGGAAGACCAAAAATCAGTATAGTCTATAATGCAACTACTAGCGCCAACCAGTTCTTTGTCAATCATATTCTTCTGACTGGCCTGTTGGTCTAGTGGTTAGTGCCCCTGACCGCTATGCTTATAGGTCGTGGGTTCGATTCCTACCTGAGTCTGGGTGTTCTTTGTGTCCGTTGTTTCTATGTTTGTGAAGTCCCCCGCGACACAGGAGTAATTCCTAATGCGGGAGTTGTGTTTTAAAAAAAAATATATTTACTTATGGAATTTCCTTTTTATCCAAGCATCATTTAATAAATATGTTGTCTGTTTCAGGTAAGTCAAAAATCACCATATCGTTGATTAATATCTTGGTAAGTTGCATTATTCAAGTTGACAAATATATTTCATATTTTACGCTCACCACCCATAGTTCCCGGCGGCAGCTATCCTGTCCCAATCCTGTTGCATTCCTCGAGTATAGATCATGTAATTCACCACGCTCGTACCTCCTACTGCCTTTCCTCGAGGCCAGAAGCATCTTCCATCTATCATTCCTGAAATCATTAAAAAATTTGAAAGTTAGCTTTTGTGAATGTGTGAAAGATAGAAAATAGCTCTGATGATTCATTTTTTAATTTATTACTACTCCTTATACGCAAAGTATTTGAAATTATGTATTAACTGTTAAATATATGATTTAATTTTTGATAAGATGAAAATGTTCCTGCAGGAAAATGAATGTTTTATTTACTAATACATAATACTTTCTGAGGAGCGAAAGTTCAAATACTTTGTAAAATTTAAATTAAATTATAAAAAAAAGTGTGTGTTGCACATCCACGTTGACTATAACGCATTTTCTGAAGGCGTCGTAGTACACCAGCGCAAGACACGTGCTAGCATACGAAGATTATAGGAAACACTGTATACTTGTATTCTATTTCATTCTCTCGCAGGCTAAATCCTATTTGTGAATATGTTTGTCTCTTTTTCTTTGTAGTACGCAGGCGCAAAGACACGTGCTCGCATACGAAGATTATAGGAAACATTGTATAATTGTATTCTATCTCATTCTCTCGCAGGCTAGATCATATTTATGAATATGTTTGTCTCTTTTTAGTGTGACTTTTTCGTTTCATCGAATCGCATAAATCACAACGATTCTAAAGAAGTTTCACTTCAAAAATTGAAAATCTGTAAGACCTTCAAGCTTTAGGCTTTTCGAGCTCCAATGGCTTTACCCGCCGACCAAGACTGTATGGCGAAAGCTATCCTAACTGTAATTACAAAGTCGGATTAAAATATTTTATTTCGTACTTTTATTACTCGAACCGTCAAAGCGAGCTGTATTGCTTGTAAGAATGTTAAAATGGGTACGTATTACAATGCCGAAAGTTCTTAATACCTACATCTGGAAAACCCACGCTTAAAACGTCGAAAATCCGAATACCGAACGTATGAAATACCTATACCCGATATACCGAAGCTTAATATGTCTAATTTCAAATAAGCGAAAGTTCTAAATCCCGAAAGTTCCAAATCCCGATAGTTCCAAATCACGAAAGATTAAAATCCCGAAGGCTCATACACTTACAGTTGGTATACTGAAGGTCAAAATCACGAAAGTAAGATTAACCGTGCGGTAGGCGGTTTTGGTATTTTTTACAATTTGGGTACCTACATAAATGTATTTTGATTTTAGTTTGGTCTTAAAGGACATATTTTTTTTACTATTCGTAATTAAGAGAATAAGTAACTAGGTGCATTTTTTGTTAATTAAGTATGCCAAATAAATATTTGACTTCTAATGTCACATTTGTTTTTCTTAATGAACCTCAATCTCAATGGGTACGTATTTGAAATAGATGCGTCCCATAACCTATAAATTCATTTGGTCTAATTTCATTTTATTATCGTTCACAAGATATAATCAACGTGAGATATACTAAACTGTTGATATAATTTCTTTACATATACCATTTATTTATTCTAAAACTTAATTAGCATAACGTTGTTTGATAAAACGTTTATGTAATCGAAAATCATTTGGTCTAACGTTTAATATATATAAACACCCCGACTCAGAGTGCCCCGACTCGGATAGATTAGGTTAGAAGGCTAAGGCGCTCCCGCCTTAGCCGAAGCGGAGCGGAGCTCCCGCGTTAGCCTTCGTGGTTATTTTTTTTTTAAACCACCCAGAAATAGGAGCACCGCGAATTTTGAGTGGTATGTCAAACGATTTTATATATAATGTATGTTCTGTCAAACGATGTTATATTTAATGTATGTTATGCTTATAAAAATTAGTTATTTTAAAATTATATCAATCGTTGATTATATTAAATATTAGAGATTTTCTTGTTATATCATCTATTACTTACCCATTTGAAATTTATCTTTTAGTTTTACTACTACTTTTACTTGTACTTTTTAGTTTTAAAACTTTCGGTCATATAAACGGTCGGTATTTTAATATTCGGCATTTTAGTATTAGGCGTTCCGATTATAGGTCTTATAAGATTCTGTATTTTGAATTTTCGGTATTTTAAACTTTCGGTATTTAGAACTTTCGATCATATAAACATTCGGGATTTTAATATTCGGCCTTCCCTTCGTAGGGCTTATGAAATTCGGTATTTTCAAATTCGGCATTGTAATACGTACCCGTTAAAATCGTATTAGTTTCGAACTTTTATTAGTCGAACGGGCTCGTATATACATATATCTAAGTCACGGCATAACCCGTCGAAAGCAAAACGCTGTTTGAAAATCAAATGAGAGACGAGGAAAACTTTTAAAACTACATTTGTAAACGAATATTGTAGTAAGGCAGGATCCTCCGTATCGGTTTTTATTGCGCGGTGCTTGTTTTCGCTAGTTAGCGTTGAAGCTAGCTAGCTTAGCGCGGTGTTTTTTTTTGTGGATTTGTTTCCTCTTATATAAAATGGTGTATGAAATAATAGCAAAGCAATAATTTTGTAAATATAAATATAATAAATGATAACCTGTGCAAACTCCTGGTTGATACTCCATTCTGTACGGCCACACATATTCAGTTTGTTGAAGGAGTGGCGCTAGTAATGGCACATCAGTCACTAGAGATTCTCCAAGTCCTGCTTCTAAAAGTAGGACTGAGGCTTTACGACCTTCGCTGAGCCGAGAGGCTAGGACACTGCCCGCTGACCCTGCCCCCACAATTATAAAGTCGTATTCCGCTAAAGGTCCTCTGAAACCTGCAATTATAATAGAAAAAGGGTTAAATTGGTAAAATTAATAAAACTTCTTATTTATAATGATTTAGAACGAAACTCATACCATTCGTTTGCTATACTTTTTTAAAATATAATCACTATTTTTAACGAGCAAACTCTCGCCGTAACCGTTGGTTGCAAGCAGATTTACCAAATCTATTTCATCCGTACAAAATCAATATTTACAAAAACTTGTTTTACGTGAAAAACAAATAAAAACATTATACGGAGGGCTTTTTATAAAGCATGCTGCTTTCAACGGAGTTATGCATATTTAACTTAAGAGCTCTGTCAAATAATTAAATGATATATTCAAAACCGAACTGAATGTGCCAAATGTCGAATATTAAGTAAACATATCACGAATACCATGTTTATTTCCCGATGTTTAGTTAACTTAACTTTAACTTAGTAACAGGTTTCCCGTTGTTAAAAATCATTTAAAGAGTTTTTTTTATGGTATAGGCACAGAATACATATCGAGCGGAGTCGAGCCGGCCCATACGTGCCGAAGCATGGCTCTCCTACGTAAAAAGTTATTCGTAATGTTCTTGACCGTTTGTGTAATGTGAAACCTTAAATACAGTAGGACTGATATTATTTATTTACATGAGTAACAAGTACTTTTTTATCATCTCTCAGTAATCACATTTAGTCTTCGTCGAGAAGAAGGGTACGCTTTAGACGTAAATAGTGTATTAGAGCATTTAGAGCCCACGCGCTGCCTTCAGAGCTACCCACGATGGTTTAGGTGGACCCGCAGTGATATAATTTGAAAGACTTCAAAGGAACGTCTGCAGCTAAATGTGGTATTCAGATCGTTTTAGTGTAGGGAGAGCTTCCCTTCGTTCGTAAGGTACCCTTTTATTCCAAGAAGTTACAAGAAAATTCCAGCCGTCTTCAAGGTTAATAATAATAAGTAATAATTAATTGACAAGTTGTAAGATAAATATAGAGAATAATAATAATAATAAATAATCTTTATTCTATAAAAAAAAGGAAACAATACACAAACAAATTATACACAAAATGCACAATGGCCGGCCTTATCGCTAGAAGCAATATCCTCTGAGAAATTACCTCTGAGAAATAGAATTACTATTTTAAGTAGAAGATAATAGAAGTTGTCTTCTATTTCTAAAGTGTGAAGGACCTTGAAATTGTAGACATATCATTGTACATTTCTAACAAGTTAACGTCTAAAAAAAACTTGAAAATATTCAACTAAAATTATGTAAATATTAAAAAAATACTTCTGATTTTTAATTAGTTTGTAGGCATCGTTATATTTATAACTTCCTTATCTTTCAAGTAATAAGTGTATTTTAATTTTAAACTAATAACTTCCGAGTTTAGATCAATGTCAATTTTATATTCGTTGACCTCCGTTTGTTAATTTCTAAGTTCACCCTTGGTAATAGGACCTGATTGCAAAGTCGCGGAAACAGCTATTGGTACTATTGGTACTGGCTACCGAGGTAGATCTAGAACCAGTTGGTTCTTTGCAGAGAAGGGTCCCTTGATATTTGAGTTAATGCGTCTTCTTCAACGGAAATATGTAGTCAAACAAATATTTATAGCCAAAGATAAATAAATATTCCCGCGCAAATATTTTTTTAACTACTTCTGAAACCCTCCCGGGTGCACCGAGCTAATTCAAGGTCAATTATGACGGATAGTTGGATACGTTTGATATTTTTTTTAAAAGCCTGTCATGGAGATTTCATATTATTTTTTTTCTACATGTTTATTAAGTCAGCTATGTAAACCCAAAGATTTTTTGACATCACCAGCAAAACAAACATTGGTCAATAATTGGTTGGTTGGTATTTATTCCAGATTAGTATATTAAGCTAAACTTTTCAATTTTAATTCTTTCAAGCAAACCGGGTGCATGCATCCGGGGGCACGGCAGTGCTTACACCAAGTCGAGCAAAAAAAAAAAAACAAAGGTGGCTCCATCTTTTCTGGAAGCCATTCAGGATATTTTGGACACGATTGTGCCCATAATGTAACTAGATATTTCAAGTTACATTCAAATTCAACCTGTAGTTAAAGAACTGTTGCTAAGTCAAAGTGCCATAATGTCGTCAAACGAGATTCAAATTTTTAACACAATTCTGAACCTTCAGTGAAAAGTGATACAACTCAAGTTGTATCTATTTTTCAATCTAATTCTTGTGTTTCTACGCCTTAAAATGAGAGAGTTAATTTTCGTGTATATATAATAACACACGTCAGAATTTTTACACAAAAAATAAGTAAATAATCATTGTGTTAAGTGATATGAATGGAAACAATTTTTTTTCCTTAAAAGTTATTTTCTAACAATGACATTAATCTAGTAAAAAAAGATTCTTTTAAACTTCAAACTCGATTTTCTCGAAACTGTGATTTTAGAGTTAAATCAGTTTTCACTGAAGGTACAGCATTAGGGTTTTCTGGATATACAATTTGCATAAGTAACTTTGTAATTCTTATATAATCTACTACCAGGTCTCCAGCTATCTACATACCAAGTTTCTTCGCAATCGGTTCAGTGGTTTTTGCGTGAAATAGTAACAAACATCCATCCATCCATCCATCCAAACTCTCACATTTACAATATTATATAGTGGGATTTATTTTTTATTTACTATACTATGAAAAAATTGAAATGAATACTTATACCAACTTCGTTATTTATCACATTGTCTGACCATTATGAATATTGCTAAATTGCTACATAAATGTTGTTTTAATAACTAAACCAATTAAGGTACATTAGGCAGGGCGATAGGACCAAGAACATACATGGAAGGACCATGATAATTAGCGATACACTCGCTGATACTGAGTGCAGTTGTTTTCTGATTAGTTGACGAGTAGATTTAAACCTAATAAAGGCGTATATTGTTTATATCTACCTCGAATTGAAAACGAATACGAAACTACGGTAAAGTATGTTATAATTAGTAAACTAAAAAAACTTAAAAAAAATTATATGTATCTGAATGAACATTATGAAAGTGTGTTTGAATGCCGTCAATTCAAAGAGGTATAGAATACCGTTGATGTGGTTGTAAAGGTTGTTTATATCTGACAGGTGTAGTTATAACAATACGTGCAACCCAAAATGCTACCAAAGTGATAACGACGTGTCATTACTTCTCCGGAGCTACCGGTTAAGTAGGATGTCGGCATCGAACCAACTTAAAAGAAACAAACAATACAATGCTCCGTCACAAGTGTTCAAGTTTTTCTTGTTAAACGAGAAGTCTCACTAAAAAACGAATACTTGTTTTTTATGACTCTTTTTACATAAATAATATTCGTTCATCATTGAAACAAGAAGGAACATGTTTTAAACGAATTTATTCGTACGTTACTGGAAAAAATATAACACATGTATTAAATAACAAATACATATTACAGTAGAAAAAAATATAACTAGTCGGTTTCGTGTGATTTAAACACGGGCATTTTAGCGTGCTTTTTTTGTAACGTCGTGGACCACGACGTGTTTGATTCTTTATTGATAAATGAAAATGTGCATTTTCATATGCAGCGAGATGAAAATTTAAGCAAAAACTCATTCGACGCGGAATAAAATTCTGAGAAAGACGTATTTTTATTTTTTCGACGTATTTTTTATTTGTTGTAACCAAAAACTGAATAAAAAGGCATGGCCTCATAATTTTGTTTATTACATCAAAACGGTAAGTGATAGCGCAAATCAGCAAAAAGTCGCTTAAAGAAGAGGAAATTTCCTAAAAAATGTCTTAACTCCCGGAACTCAAGGCCTATAATTAATCATTTTTGTCCGCCGTTGAAAATAAGGTTTCGCGCGGCCGTTTACGCTCGAGCCCGTCACCGCTCGAGAGAGTATGAGTTTAACATATTAAAAAAAATATGGCGTAATCTGGACACTATAATGAGTAAAGTCCCGTTAAGAAATTTTTACATTGATTTCTCAAAAAGTTATCCCATTGTTAAGTAACACATTTTCCCAATGCTCTATATGTATAAAAATCAACGTAAAAGTTTAAATAATTGTGTAAAAAATCTGAAACTTTTTGGAAACTTTCTTATATTAGTATTTAATGAAATCATAATTGGACATTATGAACAAGTCCATATTAACCACGCGCTTTTTTCAAATAGGACTATTGAAAATAGTAGGTTATTTTTATTATTTAATGATTTTTATAAAGCCGCATAATCTATTCCTATTCATGTGAAGTACGTACGTTATTGGGAATTATGTTTAAAGTTGAGCAACTCTAAACGTATTTGCTTGTGATCAGATAAAGACAAATCAATGATTGTGAGATGAAAGTTTTCGTGATAAAGGTTTGTAAAGATGATTCCACATAGTTTTCGTTTATTTTGTCACCCGAGTGCACTAATTGATTTTTATCTTATTTAGAATATCAAATTCAATTAATTGAACATATCCCTGTAGTTTTAGGTAACTCTGCAGTCGTTTGGTAGGCCGATGTTAAAATCTCTGAAGAAGATACCTCGCTTCTTATTTTCCAACCGAGTTAGCGAAGATCTTTAAATACCATTGTAAATAGAGCACTCATTTTCAACACTGTCTCTTAAGTAATTAATTATATGCTGCCATCATAACTCGTAAACATATTTAAAAAATACTGACATACACTACGACACCTGAAATTTTATTTTATTAGAAGATAATTATGTTTAGAGCTTAAGCTTCATTAAAAGACCCTTGATTAATGTTCTTAATCTTTTAAAGTATCAGTAGTACCTATAAAATTGTAATGACAGATGACAGCAATTTTAAGGTAATGTTGTCCGAGAATTTTACAAGCTACGTAAATTGCAGAGGCAAAGTCCGTAGACCTAAGTCAAGTTCATTGACATCATAACCACTTCAAACAAATTATCTTACCACTGTCTGCGGCAAATAAAATTATCATCACCTACTAGTATGTACAAAAAGTGCATTAGACACGGGGCAGTAGCACATTGGATAAAGGGCCCTTCAGAATCGAGAGACTAGTTTTGAATCTCATACAGTAGTACCTACGTTACCAATGTGAAAACACTAACTTGAGTACACATCACATATATTCAGTTTGAAAATGTCTGACCCGCTTTACTTGGCTGATTTGTGAATGGTAACCGAGTGAAAATTAATAACGTAGGAGGTTACCCTTATTAACTATTGGAATTATTATGAAATAGCAGTTACCTTTAGGAAGCTCGTATTTATCTCTCAAAAAAGAGAGTAGGTCTGGTGCATCAGGTCTCAAAGGTAGCATTTTAGTACTCATCATAGCATCTAATATGCGACTTTTCCATGGAGCACCATTAAGTCTTTTTTCTCTGTTATTTTCACCACAGTATCTTTTACATACAGTTGGTTCAGCGTAGTCCACTTCATCAACAGCCACGGTAGCTTCTTCATCATAACTTAAACTAGCACTTATTAAAATTTGTACACATATTATTAATAATATTTTACTCTTCATGGCTTCGGGGATGTGTACACTATTCTTGGCCCGTGATCGACTTACGTCTGAGCTGCGTAAAGTTTAGATGTTTGTATCAACCGGTTTAACTGTTACTGCTATTTTTTTTTCGAACTCGCATTAAATAGTTTTAGACTTAAATTGCGGAAGGTTAATTTCTGAGGTTTTTTTGTGTGAACAGGGTCAAATAGTTTTTATAATACGACTAGGCTGTTGTTGCTGTGTCTCCTAATTTTACCCAGGTTGATTTGTATAGTTATAGCTTCTTCTTATAATCTTACGAACGCTCAAAGTTTTTTTGATATTTAATTATTTTACCCTTACCGTGCAATCCTATATCTACAAACTTTCCAGCTCTTAATATGATTATAGATTACTGTAATACTTAAAAATATTATTTAATAACGCTCGCATGACCGTAACTTACAGCTTTGAAGGTTAGTTTCTTACTCAAAATTTGTTTTTTTTTTGCGTTTGGCTATCATAAAAACGAACATGCGTACAATGCATACATCAAAAGTATCTAGGGAACAAGTACATTTTTAACTAAAAAAATATCCAATTAATATTTACCAAATCTAGTCTTCCAGACTGGCTTCTTACTTTAATTCCTAATGTTTAAGTCAACAACTTATAACAGTATATTTTGTAAACATAAGAACCATTGCAATTTTTGCAAATTGTGAGAAATTAACCTAAGTTAATGTCGTCACCTAATTGTTAAAAAATTCAAAAATGAGGATTTATTAAATTTGTGTGCGTGTGTAGACGTGCATTGTCGTGCATTAGTCGAAACGAATCAAATTGGTTTCGTAAAGGAATGATCACGTATGAAACAGTCCTCTCTGCATAAATCTGAGCATTGAGGTTGCCCCTGATCCAAATGAGATCGGTTCTTCCACCGATCTAAAAACCGGCCCCAACCAACAATGGTTTGGGTCGGTTTTTGGATCGGTTCCCCCTCCATATGAATGAAGTTCCTGACAAAATTTCAAACGTTCTTGACGTCCAGAGGTCCTCCAAACTCGAGTACGTCTTGTATCTGGCCACACAACCACACAGCCACACAACGCCAGTCTTCTTCCTCCCAATTTCAGTGTTCGCGAGCCCATTGTAAACGGGCCCTACGATTGCCGGGGTGCTATAGGTGGAACTCTCAGCGGCCTTCGGGAACGCAGACCCACTTCACGTAAACGATTTCGGATGGTTTGGTTGCTTACCAGCAAGCCTGAAGAGCTGTGGAGCCTCGTAACCAACACCATGGCGGTCATGGTACGAATCCGTCGAGCAGTATTTTGGATGTACCGGTCCTGTCTGTGAGTGGTGATGCGAGATCGTCCTCCATGTCGCTCGGTCACGCTGCCCGTGATACGATAGCGTGTCCAGAGGTGGTGGTTATGACGCTCTGTGTAGTGCCAAGAGTGACAGCAACAGTACGTTGCCTGGAACCAGCTTGCAACATTTCGACGGCACTCATCATCTCTTCTCGTGTCAAATGATGTCATCGATATGGATCAATGCATTTTTATTCAGTGCCGATGAAGAAATTGTAATGGTTTTGTAAAAACACTATTACACACTTTTATAGGAATCTTGATTGACAGTTGGTTTTCTATTTTTAATCAAAAGTTAAAGAAAATTCTTTATTGAAATACTGAAATTCACTTAAAAGAATTAATAACGGTCCAAAAAAGTTAAAATAATAATCCCCAATTGCGGTGATACTCTAAAACGTACTTGATCTCTAGACACTTTTGATGTGTGTAGATAAAGTATATTATCTGTTACTGCGTTATATGGCTAGCGATTGATTGTTTTCAATAAACACGATCGATAAGAATAATAAAACTGCAAAACTATTAGATGTGGATAAATGTAAGGGTCTATTTATAGCTCAGGCATCTAAAGGAAAATGTTGATCCTTGTTAACGAACTGAAGCTTAAGAACGTCATTTTATTATGGAACCGCAAAAAAGGGGTCGTGTAACTTCCGAACGTGTTTTGCTGAAACATGCTTTTAAATAAAAAAAGGGTTGATCAGGTTTTAGATGCATAAAAGGTAACCGGTCTCATTCTGCATTGCGGCGTCTGTCCACCATCAGACTTACTTAACCATGATTGAATGATTTTATTCCCCAATGGATGTCTGTAAAATATTATTTCATGAAAATGACGGCAATTGACAACTTTTCTCATAAATATAAGAGCACAGCAGTGCCCCCACTAAGCCGAGCAAAGAAAACAAAGGCACCCCTATACTACTACCGTGCTTTTCTCGAAGCCATTGAGAACATTGTCGACCCCTGAAAATATATTGTGGATTAAACTAGAAGCCAAAGTTTTCAGTGACTTACAAATTCTTCTAGCGTATGCTTAAAGGCCCGCTAGCGCTATGTTCGATTAGGACTATTGAAAATAATAGATTATTCTTATGTGATTATCTTTCTGTGCGATGGCCAAGTTAGTCTATTTATAAAAAAAAGATGCCTAGTTGTGACACGGTCACTATAAAATTTGGTTGGTTAACAAATGAAGTAACAATTAGATCTCACACCTTTTTGCGGTAGTAGAACTGCGTTGTGACTTCTGAGACTTGGGTTTTTTATGATGTGTCTTTGAAGGGATCTAATCTTACAAATAGAGAGCACGTTGTTTATTCTAAAGAATAATTAACATTCGTTATATTTCTAGTTATTATACAGGGTCTGTCGTAAGTAATGGAGATCCCGTTAATTTGAGGTAGCCCTGGTGCCAGGCTATAAGAAAATCACAAATGGTGACCACTTTTGTATTTTTTCAAAGTTTTGCTACTTTGCTCATTCATTCTGATGCCATTTCAACAAATGAAGGTGTTTCTCGCTAGTTTTGGTTTTGTATCGTTTTCCTGGAGACTTGTATTATTTTACTTAGTCACAATTGTTTACGTTATTAACCTGAAACACTTTAAAAATTAACATTTCAAGCATTTTTAGTAATAATTTTAAGAAAAAGGTTACAGCGAAGCAATATCATCGATAGAAGAATTAAAGGTATTTTATTTGGCACCTATAGAGCCTGCATCGCTGTAGGTGGAGAACATTTTGAGCATTTGGTTTGATCTGTGCTATAAATGTTATTTATTAAAAATAATCTTACTTCCTTATACCACTAAAAATAACCTTGTTGCTTGTCTCCTAATCGAGTTTGGTTAGGATATCCTAATTAGATATAATATCATGAAGTTATAAAGCCGAACTCATGGCATTGGCTTTTTTTTTGGAAAATCAAAATCCTACCCTTGCTAAGTTCTTTCGCTCTTGTAACTAGTATTGCTTGTAAAACACACACTGTGATACCTTTTTAGAATCTACACGAACTAGACGTGTTGTTAAGATAATGGGCAACTATGCCACAGTACTTTTTTTTTTCACAGTCAAAGGTTAAAACTCCACGTAATGAAAAAAAATACTAAAATGCTTGAAATGTTAATTTTTAAACTGTTTCACATTAATAACGCCAACAATGGTAACCAAATAAAATAATACAAGTCTCCAGGAGTACGATACAAAACCAAAACTAGCGAGAAACACCTTCATTTGTTGAAATGGCATCAGAATGAATGAGCAAAGTAGCAAAACTTTGAAAAAATACAAAAGTGGTCACCATTTTCACATCGTTGACAACCCGGACATGTAAATGTGATTTTCTTATGGCCTGGCACCAGGGCTACCTCAAATTAACGGGTTATCCATTACTTACGACAAACCCTGTACATATATATTTTTTATTATTAGTAAAATTTTATTATTACATAGTTATATGTTGTCGTTTTGCTACTAATAGAGGCGTTTTGAAAAACATTGCAGAGATAGACTATTTCTATAAACATATTTACTACTCTACTATATTTATAAGTGGGGCATTTCGAGTTCACCCCGTTCATATTTTATAAACGTTTTTTTAAAAGTGTATACACGCACATGTAATCAACATAAACTACTAGGTGCTTTAGATTACAGACCAACAGAGACACAATTTCGATTTTTTTTGGCATCAACCCATGAACGGCCTGTACAATAAATTATATGTATATAGCGCGGTTCAAGTGCCGAAGAGTTCATCGTCTCCTGAGAAAAAACCGGTGAAGTGCGAGTTGAACTCGCGTGGAAAGGGTTTCTAAACGATGAATTGCAAATATAAGTTTGTACGATATTGAGAGATTTACCATGTCATTGTAAGAGTTAACACTTTGTTTTTTTTTATGTGAAAAAAAGTGACCCCCCTACTGTGAAAATTTATTTATTTACGTTGCACATCTGTGCTTGGGTTACAGGAATTGATGTGGTTACCAAACAATTTAATCAATTCACCAGATACCAAGCAAATTAGCTGTGACAGATGGCTAAACAGATGCACGAGTCATCCTATAAGGGTTCCATTTTTTCATTCGTAACCCTAAAAAGATTTTGTACTCATTGACCTTTCCTGTGTTATGTGGAAATCTCCGTCTTCCTAATCGACGAGGGCACGATAACTAACTAAAATAACACAGTGTGCCGGATATTAGACCTCTTCCTGACAGAGTCGGTATTACTGCGCCCACCTATGGTACGAGTTGTACAAGAAATTATGCATTATAAAAATACCCTTTAAATTGGTGGATAGTGGAAATAGGTTTATAATGAATTTTTCTTTCTATAGTATTTATAATTTGGAAAAAATATTAATAATTTTAACTATTTTTAGTGCTTTAGAGAATTTATATCCAACTAGCTTTCGCCTGCCGCCTTGCTCTCGTTTAAGTTGTTTTCTATCCCTTCGGGAATAGTACTTTTTCGGGAAATCATGATGATCGTTTGAGTTGCAAAGGCGTGAAAGCGTAATAAACAAACTTACTTTTGCACTTATAAAGGAATAATCAATTTTACCATTAAACAATAATAATAATACTTTGTTATCAAAAAAGCCAAATACAATTTGTCCATCTCATTCAAACTCAAAAACACAGTTGTATACAACGCTTATGTATTTTTTTTTAGACATAGAGTGAACGTCAGTGTCTATGATAGTGTTAACTGTGTTACAGACACTGGCGCCTTCCTCTTACAATCTATGTGACATTAGTTGGTTTAACATTGACAAGATGAGTTGCTGTTATCTACTTAATCAGTACATTTCGTTACATAATTGGTTTATGCTCAAAACTTACAATGTACATGCTTAGTAGTGAGTTTGAGGAGTGTGTCAGTTTATATTGAATGGTTATTAAAGTTGTTTAATGTATAATTTTGACGCCTGATGAAAAATTTAAATGAATATTGCTTAAGGAATTAAGTAGGCGTTTCATTACTTTATTTTCTAAGCACGAGTAAATAATCATAAGTATTTGTATATTCTAGGCAAATGTTTAAATTCCTTTAAGCAATTGACTGCAGGTAAAAATAGACAAAAGGGTCGTTTACCCTAAGTTTTAAGGATATATACACTATAGTTTTATTAACTGTAAATGGAATGTTTGTATATTGTATGTGCATGGATTCGTCCCGCCTGTTGTTTAGTAGTTGTCATAGCCCACAGAATGTCCTGTTTTTGCCGTCACCATGTGGACTAATAGCAGTGCGCAGTGATATAAATTGAACGTTGCCCACTAAAGGAACTTAACATGAGGACAATAACTTAAAGTTATTTTGGCTTTAACTTTCTATAAGTTGACCTATTATCCTTTTAAAATGTTATAGAATAGTTGATGACCGACGTTATTAATCTCACGTAACGGTGAACACTTTATTACGCTACTGTTATTTACTCCAAAAATTTACAGTTATACCTACCGTTCAAACTAATTCACATGAATGAATTTTACTGTGTTAGGAACTGTTATATTGGACTTACGGAACTTTATATATATTTAAGAAGGTGAACTCGCGATACATAATAGAAGTTAAGGGCAAGTCCATCCACGGCAGATTAAATGTAATCACTGTCAGTTTTAATGAACATTGTTTTGACTAAACCCACACAAACTACTGAACACTCCGTAGTGTTCCAGGCTAGTCAAGCCACAATCATAAGATTCTCAAGATTCTGACACTACTGTTCATAATGGCTTAGTCATTCATAGCATGCATTCACATTTAAGGCTGTTGTTAATATAGGACTGCAGTGAATATAATCAGAAATTGTTGTACTAATTGGAGCGGTGTCTTTATTTTTTTAAATAATTTATTATACTTTATTACAGAATTTGTTACAGCTTACATATGGCTACAAAAGCATACTAATGGCCAACCTTATAGCTTGTTGAGCTGCCTAGTAGGCAACCTTTGTATATATTCTTCTTCTTCTCTTCTTTGTCCTCGCCTTATCCCGTTACGCGGGGTCGGCTTTCCTAATCTTGAGGTGCCATTCTCTTCGCCGGTAAGCTTCGTCAACAGATAGACCCAACACCTTCATGTCTCTCCGGACATTCGTCATCCATGTGGTTTGTGGTCTACCTCTCCCTCTCTTTTGTGTAGTCATGGAATGGCACTTCTTAACTACATGATTTTCGGGTCTTCGCATAACATGTCCGAACCACCTTAGCCTGGGCTCTGAAAGTTTCTCAGCAACAGGCGCGACTCCAAAACTGGCCCGAATGTGTTCATTACGGACCCTGAGAGTAACTCCACTAGTCCAACGTAGCATAAGCATTTCCGTGTTATGCAGCTTCCGTTCGTGTATTTTGTTCATAGCCCACACCTCGCCACCGTAGAGTAGAACTGGTCTCACAGCAGTTTTATAAACCTTGTCCTTGGTTCTTACAGGCACCGCCACTGTTCTATGTGTAATGTCGGCAGTTATCGTCCCGTCTTCAGCAATGACAGAGCCTAGGTATTTAAACTTGTTTGAGTTCTGAACTTGACATGCTAGAGTTGTCAGGGTTAAAGTTGCATACCATATATTCGGTCTTGGTTCTACTTATGCGTAGTCCATTGGTCTTGAGAGATCTTCTCCACTGGTCCAAATTTCCCTGTAAATCTTGAATACTGTCTGATATAAGAGCCACATCATCTGCATACAACAGGTTCCACGGTAAGGGTTTCTGGATTTTTTGCGTTAGGTAGTTCATGATGACGTTGAATAATAGAGGGCTGAGAGCACTTCCCTGGTGCACTCCCACTATGATATCGAAGCTCTCGGACAAACCAGCTGGACTTCTAACACATGTTTGTATGTTGTTATACATGTCGATTACGAGTTTTATGTAGAGCTTAGGGACGTTTTGCGACCTTAGAGCTTGCCATATTAATGTTCGTGGTACACGGTCAAAGGCTTTCTCAAGTTCTATAAATCGCGAGAACAAACAAAATCTGTGGATAATCCACAGATTTTGTTTGTTCTAGCGAGCATTTTCCATAACCAGCCTTATCGCGTGGATTGCATCTATGGTCCCCTTACCAGCAGTAAAACCAAATTGGTTTTCTGTAATTTGTATGAAATTTCGAAGGCGCTCACCAAGGACTTTTTCCCAGATCTTGAGGGTGTGTGATGTGACTTTTATGCCACGAAAATTTCCACACTCGTACATCTCCTTTGTTCTTGTAGAATGGTAGAAATAAACTTTAGGTCCTGTTATAGCATATACCTATGTATACAATTAAAACATTGTGGCAAAAACATTTTTGTCGCAACGTATTATTTCATATACATACAATTCTCCTACCGGTTTTCGGACTAAACGATCTGTCATCTGCACATTGTCATTTTCATTTCGTACGTATTTCTCTGTTCCGAACACTATCGAGCAGAAAAACACCAAGTGTAGCACAATACCCCACTGAACAGAGCCACAGAGGCAACATTGGAGTGCGATAGTTATGTTTGAATTCAAAGCCAGCAAATCATTAGGCAGTCATAAAGGTAACAACTGAACTAAACTTTTCAACACCGTTTGTAAATTTATAGATGTCAAATTAGATCTTTTTAAGAAAAAAATTAATGTTTTGTTTAAATTTTATTGTCGATAAATACTTGACTACATAAGATTGAGTCCTGCATACAATTATTTATTTATTTTTTATGATCCACAAATAGTTGTCCCCCGAGCCTGGGTGTTCTTTGTGTCTCTTGTTTGAATGTTTGTAAAGCCCCACGCGACACAGGAATATTCCTAATGCCAGTGTGGTCTTTTTTAAAAATCGAATAAAAGAAAAAAATAAAATAAAACAAACAGGTGAAGTAAATGTCACAATGGCAAATCGAGGGTTCTTTAATATTGTACCATCTGTTCTCAAATATGTTATTCAACCGAGTTAAGTAAATAATACACTTAAGTTTTACCATTAAAGTTAATATAATAGTAGAAAAACTGAACTTTTTTAAATTGATCATTATACTCTTATCATTATACACTCATAAAACATCAATTGCTTTTTAACCGATGAAAAAAAGGAGGTTCTCAATTCGACCGTGTATATATATATATATATATATATTTTATGTCTGTTCAGCCCTCATTCCGTTATTTATGAACCGATTTCGATGATTCTTTTTTTGTTAGATAGGGTATACCTCAAAGGTGGTCCCATGTCAAGGAAGTCAGCATCTGATGATGGGATCCTGATAAAATTGAGAGAAACCCTCGAAAATTGTAGGAACGAACAGTGTTTCTGTTTACTTTTCACAACTTAACCAGGTATTTGAGTTTAGGAATCATCACATCATGAAGCTGAGCTGATGATGGAAAAAATCATACAAAAAAAATCTTTTTAACAAAAAATCAAACCGATGAAAAAATCATACAATAAAAATCTTTTTAACAAACCGATGAAAAGAACTAAAAAGCAAAAAATAAATAAACCTTATAAGTCTCGAGTATTGAGCTTATTTAGACAAACTGTCAAATTTTTATAATCTTATTTTGAGTCGGCGCCAAATAATAGATTTATTATACCTGCGTAAAGTTTGTTGTTTGGCGTTGACTGAAAATTATTTCATAAAAATTTGATAATTTATCTAAATAAGCTCAATACTCGAGATTTAAAAAGTTTGACTGTACTAAATGAAATTAGCTCCATTCAAATTCCTCTAGCCGCTGTCACGTCAGATGGTAAGAAACAAACAAACAAACAAACACACGCAGACAGTTATTAATTTGTTTTACCGAACTGGTTTTATGGCAAGAATGGTTTTATTATTATGTTACAATTGAATTACATAGTAGGATAAATCAAGAAACAGGGGTTAACTAATACGCCACAACTTCGAACGTATTCTTACTATTTAATGTACACATAAACATAAAATAGCATATACATATTTTGTATAACTTCACTTGTAATGTCCATAGGCGAGGTAGTACAAAGGAACGAAAATGACATATTATTATAAAAAGAATATAAATATAAAAGTACAAGGGTTCAATACGTAAACATTCAATTTATTTTATACCGACGGGTATACTTGAATTAATTTTATTATAGTATCAGAAGCGTGATTATGACAGGTGTAATTAAAAGTTCTTTTAAATAAATATAGATTACAAGTCACACCTTGCATGTACATATTTACGTTGCTGGTCCATTTTATTGGTGTGCATAGTGCATCACCGGTCTGTTTATATACACACTATTGTAATTATTACTTTTACAGAACTAAAAAAAACAAATAATTCGTCAAGAAATTTTTCTACTTTCTAAAGTACCTATAAAAGCAGTTGTGTAGAAATAGTCATGTATGTAATTCCAGAAATTCTAATTTATAAGAACCTTTCTTATAAATTAGAATTTTCGGTTTTTATGAATTAGAGCAATGTTCGAAGGGCTAAAACAGAAAGCAAGTAATTCGGTAATCTTTTTAATTAATTGTATCTTACTTCCCACAATTATTGATAGAGAGAGTACCATGACCACTTTATCATATCTGCCGCTTTCTCTCCGATCATCATAGCTGGGGCACTAGTATGTGCGGAAACGGTTCTTGGAATTATACTAGAGTCTACAACACGCAACCTACGTACACCGTGGACACGTAGCTCAGGGTCTACGATCGCGAGTGGGTCGCCAACAGGACCCATACGACATGTAGCTATTTGATGATGCAGTGTAGCAGTGAGCGTACGTAAGGCGCATTCCCAATATTCATCTGAGTCGAACACCATTCCGCGGCACAACGGATATTTCGCCTTCACCATTTTAGCTCCAAAGCGTTGAAAACCTGGTGTAGCAGCCAATGCTTGTATGTGCCGAATAGCAGCCACAAACGTGGCGACATCTTGTGGGTGAGTCAAGTAGTTTCCATACATCTTAGGATGGCTGAATGGATTACTGTCTTTCAGTTCCATTCGTCCAAATGATTTAGGATGTAGCAACATAGGGAATGCACTCCATGTATCTTTACCTAATTTATCTACTTCCCCGAAAGCTAGGTCAAAAACTTCATCTCGAATTCTCATACCTCTTCGGACTGCTTTGCTACCTCCTCCTCCATCCGAAATGATTGATCCGCCAATATCAATAAGTTCTATATCAGGAATAGGGTCTGGATCGTCGGATACTGAAGTTTTAATGTATCCAATGCCTTCAACAGCACCAGGTGTAGATATATCACTGTTACCATTACGAAACCATTTGATTACTTCCGGTATGTTTACAATTCTTACTTCGTTAAAACTTACTCCAGTGGTATTCAGTTCAAATACAGCTCCTGGGAAACATATGTGGTCGTAAAGTGTTTGTCCAACAGGCATGTCTTTTAACACCTGAATGCCGACTGATTGTAAATTTTCCTTGGGCCCTATTCCAGAAAGCATGAGTAACTGTGGTGATGCAATTGGACCAGCTGAAAGGATAACTTCTTTACGTACTCTTACTGTATGCTTCACATTGGATCTGACATAGTCAACACCATAAGCCGTCATTGTTAGTGGGTCTATCAGCACTTTGGTAACTGTGCTTTCTGGAAGAATATGAAGATTGGGCCTTCTCTTCTGTTTTTGTAAAAACACTTTAGCAGCACTAAACCTGCGTCCATAACTTGTAGTTGTTTGTACGTCACCGAAACCCAGTTCGTATGGAGAGTTATAATCTACAGTAGGATGACCGAGGGTTCTGCCGGCTTCCAGAAAAGTATTTAGTAATTTCGTCCTGAAAATAGAACAGAATAGTGTGAATAGTACTTGTAACCGACTGCATTTGGATAAATATATGGTTCGTTATACGGCTTATTAATTCCATGATGCACATTATAGCATTTAAAGGATGATGGGCGTTTTGGTACCCATATCCAATCAAGATGAGTCATACATATATACATACTATGGATAGCTATGTTCAAGTGAGTAAAAATAGCATTTGGTGGACATTACTGAATATAGAATTACATTCGGAAAAAACAATTCTTTTGTTACATGTTACTGTTAATATTGTACATGTTAGACGGTACGCCACCGTACAGTAGTAGGTTACTGTGCTCATATGGTATCCATTGTCTGGGATTTAGGATATGCTAGATACGAAGTTTTACTAAACCGGTATTTGATACAGCCAAAAATAATAAATAGAATTATGTATATATTTCTTTCAAGGTAGAATTACACTGATCGGACGGTGAATTGAGATTAACAATAAATAACATTATTTACTTTCTTGGAACAAATTCCACTGGTTGAATCCCGTCTCGATTTCTGTAAGGTAATTTTTCTATACCGCCAAGATTTGCTGCTCTCTCAGATTTCATATAGTATTTAAGAACTTCATTATATGACCTGGAAGTGGAAATATAGTTGTTTAAATACCTATTAGTTTAGTATGTTGATGGTTCAGCGTTTTATACAGCAGGTCAATTAATTTTTATTGTTTTCAAATATTTCTATGTTTTGTGGGACTCCTGACGGAGTAGCCGAGTTGTGTGTTTTTTTTTATTAGTTTCCTGCAATGACGACGGTCGTAATACCGCTGCTACATTCGTGCAACGACAGAGCTGAGAGTGATCTAGTTCAAATCTATATTTCCATTCCAGCAAGAGTACTTGCTAGAATCGGACCGCTGAAGATCGACTTTCTTGGACATAGGTCTCAGATGCAGTTCAAGCGCCTCGGTGCGAACCTAAAACTATCTAACGTAAATTTGAAATTCAGTCCCAAACAACCTACTTTATTTTGTATCGTTTTTGTTCTGCATTGTTATTTATGTGCTTTACTTCCTTTACTATTAAATAGATAAGGAGCTTATTATCTTGAACAAGAAGTTTAATTTTAAATATCGTGCTCTGGTCTCTTTTTAATTATAATATAATTTCACTTAGTTTGGCTTCAGTCTAAATCGATAAAAATTGCATAATATTATTGAAAAAAAATCAGAAGTAACCTTTAAATTATCAGTGGCAAATAAGATTTGTATTTTAGTTGAATATCCCGAATTCAGTTAATGTTTTACCTTAAGTTCGAAAATAAGTTTTTTGATTTTGAGTAACGACGATGTACTTACATATTTATAATTTTATTTGCATAAAATGTTGACTGTATTTTTACGTGTATCACTTTTTTGACGTTAATTGAATGTATAATTTTATTGATAGACATTGTTATTGAACACAAAGATATAGAGGATAGACATCCTTTTTAATTATCTATAACATTGACACGTGTAGGAAATTATTTATAATTACCATCCATAGTTTCCGTCGGCAGCTATTCGGTCCCAGTCCAGAGGCCTTCCGCGCGTGTAGATCATGTAGTTGATCACGCTGCTGCCCCCGACGGCCTTGCCACGTGGCCAAAAACAGCGTCCATTGAGCATGCC
The DNA here is from genome assembly GCA_963859945.1 of Euplagia quadripunctaria. Taxonomy (NCBI): domain Eukaryota; kingdom Metazoa; phylum Arthropoda; class Insecta; order Lepidoptera; family Erebidae; genus Euplagia; species Euplagia quadripunctaria. The sequence goes on from OY982579.1 coordinate 6,670,405, forward strand.
TAGAATTTAATCAGTATCTTGTTATTGTACAGCACCTTAGTTGGTAATAAAGCATTGGACTTGTATTCGATATTAATTGTAAAAGAAAAAAAATCGGGCCCGCAGCAGGCCCGCAGAGGTAGATTTCGTGTTTTTTAAATTTATTTGAAAATCTACCCCCTGGAATAGGGGATATTCCCCAAAGGGGTGGACCCTTTGGGGGAATATCCCCCATTCACGAACTTAACCTTCATATTTGCACTGTTGATTTTTTGTCCAAGTTTGAAAGCAATCGGTGCATAATTGCGACTCTATCGTGCCGGTAAAATTGAGGTACAAAAAGTTTATATATATATATATAAACTTTTTAACTGGCGGTTGTTTTGGGGTCTAGGGATCATAACTAGACCTCCTGTGAAGAAATTTTTGGAAAACTCGACTCGTGGTACAAAACCAATAGGTAGACTTTCTTCGAAATCTACCTAAAAGAATTATTGAAACTTTGGCTGTTCCAATCGTTCAAGATGCCCTGTGCTACCTCTAGGTGACTTTTATAGTGGAAGGTGGTCCGTGCCCAGCAGTTAAATCGTTTTTAACCGACTTCGAAAAAGGAGGAGGTTCTCAGTTCGTCGGTATGTTTTTTTTATCTTTTTATGTATGTTACGAGATTACTCGAATATGGCTGGACCGATTTGGAAATTTATTTTTTAGTAGAAGATATTCCACCTCTAAAGGTGGAAAAATAAGGAATGAAGAATACAGCTTATACTTGTGATACTACGGTGACACTTTTTTTTTAAAGATAATTATTATAGAGAGCTAATATCACTATTATTTATGTATAATATGGTGACACAAGTTTTCACTTAGGTTAGGCCTTAGCCCGGCACTGCAGAATTGTTATTAGCCGTACACACAGCACGTATATTTGAATGAACTGCTATCCTGATCAAAATTGAATTCTTTAGATTCTAATTGTTATTCTAAAGTTTAGAATAATAAAAATTGCTTTATGCCCTAACCGGTATAGGAGTATCCGTCTCCAAAGTGATTAGTGTGTAATTCTTTTGTTATTAACGAAGTGGTCCCACTTTTATTTTGATCAACTTCATAATGTACGTGGGTCCCACTGAAAGTTTTTAGAAAAGGCCAGTAAGCAGCCGATAAAAAATGTATTTAAATATCGAACTAGGAACTTTTTGGGAATCTGTATATGTTTAATGATTTCATATGTCATTTGGTTTTTACAAATTGGCGGCAATTTAAAAAGTGTCTGTCGTGTATCGAAATGGATTTGACTAGAGAAAATTTCTCAATGATTTATTACGACTTTCGTTGCGGGCTTACTCAACAACAATGTTACAATAGACTTCGACTGGCATTTCATTACGAAGCCCCATCTCGTGCCACTGTTTATAACTGGTTTAATGAGTTTAAACGTTGTCGAAGCAAATTCACTGATGATTCTCGAGAAGGACGTCCTTCTATGGCGACTACTGAAGATAACGAGAGTGCTGTGTGGCTAATGATAGAAGCTGATAGAAAGGTAACATATCAACAGATTCGGGCAGCTTTAGGCATTGGTATGAGTCAAGTACAAAAATTTTTACATGAACATTGAGACGTCAGAAAGCTTTGTACTAGATGGATACCTCATAATTTGACGGAAGATCAAAAACGCCATCGTTTGGTTCGGTGCTGCTCAACACTTGAAAAGTATGACGGAGGTGACTCGAATGCTGTATGTGACAGCGTCACAGCCGTCACAGGTGATGAAAGCTGCAAATATTGTTACGAACCCGAAATCAAAAGACAATCTGCACAATGGATGTTTCCATTCGAAGGTTTGTCGACAAAAGTTAAAAAGGGCAGAATCCAAGGAAAAAAGATGATTGCCTCATTCTTTGGACAGACGGGTCATTTCGTAACAATCGTTCTAGAAGATAAAAGGACTGTTACTGTAGATTGGTATGTCAGTCATTGTCTATCAGTTGTCTTGGTAAATGTTAGACAGCAGCGCCCCAGAAGCAGGATCCTCCTCCACCACGACAACGCTCCAGCTCACTCCGCCAGACGGACTAATGAATATTTGTCTATCAAAGGTGTGGAGCTAGTGAGTCATCCTCCTTACAATCCGGACCTGGCACCTTGTGACTTTTATTTATTTCCAAAAATAAAAGATAAACTTAGAGGAATTCGTTTTATAAACCCTGAAGATGCCGTGGCTGCATTTGAAAAAGGCGTGGAAGAGATCCCTAAAGAAGAGTGGACTCACTGCTTCAGTCAATGGTTCCATCGCATGCGACGGTGCTTAGAAAGGAACTGAGACTACTTAGAAAAGCAATAAAAATATTAACAGGCTTCTATATCATTCCGTTTTTTATTTTCTAAAAACTTTCAGTGTGACCTCCGTATGTGTAGGCCTAGGTATTGCAAGCAAAAATAGTTCCATGGTAACTGCTTACGATCGATTTAGTTGTAGTGAAGTAATTTAAGAAGAACCAATTCTCTTATGAAAGTGAATAAATAACATATCTCCTTTACTTTTATAAATAAAATAATATCATACTTTACTTTTTTATCAGTATCATGCCTTCAATAGTCTGTGAAAAGTAACCTATAGTCAATATTTCTTAATTGTTTGAACCATACCCGTGCATACTCCTGGCTGCTTTTCCATATAATATTGCCACGTGTAATCCGTACTTTGGAAGTAAGGTGCCAATGACGGTATGTCAGTCAATAGCATCTCTGGTTTACCAGCTTCGAGCAGCAATACCGTAACATTCTTATCTTCAGTCAGCCTGCTGGCTAAGACAGAACCGGCTGACCCAGCTCCGACTATGACGAAGTCATATTCATCGTACGGTTCTTTAAGACCTGGAAGTATAATATGTTTTTTGTTAGTATTTACTATGTCAAGTGTAAAGGAGCTGTTCGGGGAGCTCTGTGAACTATCCTATTTTACATTTCGGTAAGTTTAATTTTATCAATAGCGTTTTATAGTAACGTCCAATAAGCAATCTAAAGACCTATACTAACTTTTCCCGTGAAAATATATAATTATAATCTAAACAGCTGTTCCAATTTTAGTAAGAAGTGGGTCAATAATATGTTATTACGAATTCATTAGGTAAAATATGTAAACAAAAAGTATTATGGTGTTTATAAATAAACTTATAGTCTAGTCAACAAGTTAAAAAACGTATTAATTCTGGATACTGCGAATTAAAATACGTGCGACAGCTCGTGGGATTCGTAATGACATTTTTTTTTATATTATAGGGGGCACACGACCAGACGGGGTTTGAATTGATGATTCAAATCAATCAATTCAAACCCTGTGTCTTTTTCTGTACACTTGATGTGTATGCAAAATTTCATGGTGTTCAGTCGAATAGTTAAGGTATGAAAGCATAACAAACAATCAAACTCACATTTGACTGAATTTATTGCTCCAAAATGCAGAGTGTATGCTTTTTAGAGAAAAAAATACTAATCTCTAAATCTCGTAGAAGTATCTTCAAGAGATTACATAGTTGCACACCATTACATAAACCTACTCATGTAAGTTTTGATAAAGGTAAACAGGTCATAAAAATACTTGAGTTTCTTCATTAAAATAATAAATTAGAAAAATACCTGTTTAATTTCCTACCTACCTATCTACCTAATAATTTCAATCAACTTTTGATCTGCTATGAGACAGGTTCATGTGGTATTTTAGTATTCAAGATATTAAACCTACATATATCTGCAATACGTATATATCGGTATATGCAAAGGTAAATAAATATTCTTGTGTTGGTCATGTTTTATTTATATGGGACTAGCTGTTGCCCGCGACTTCGATCGTGTGGAAATTTTAGTGAAATCCATCCCACGGGAACCGTACATTTTTCCGGAATAAAAAGTAGCCTATGTGCTATTCCAGACTATAATCTATCACTGTACCAAATCTCGTCCAGATCCGTTCAACCGTTTTTACGTGAAAGAGTAACAAACATCCATACATCCTCACAAACTTTCATAGATAACATGTATTCTAAGCTTGTGTAAAATGATCCTTCTTTTTTGTTGTCCATAAAAATTACCCTTTAGAGCAGCATAGCAGCAGGTTTAGCAGAGGATGGAGGAGGAATACTAAAACTAGGGCTGCACACTATCAATAAAACTATTACATTGATAATGTAATAATAAAATATCACCAAATCGCCGGCTGGGTTATGCCGTCATAATACGGTAATGAAACCAAATGTTAAGGTTAGTTTATTTGTAAAGATGATTTTGAAAATAATCAAATGACTTTTCTATCTATATAGAAAAGTCCTTGTTGTTCGGTTGTGTTGTGTGTTCGGTTTATAAAACTTCGATAAAAAACATTTGATGATAAAATTGTGTCAACGGTTATAAAATTACTGTAATGAGGTCATTTATATTAATCTGATTAGCATTTAAATAAGTATAGGAGTCTAACTTATATATAAAAGTCACAAGTCATGACGACTATTTAATGTTCAGATTTTTAAGTAAAATTGTAAAATTCTGTCATTTTGTGATGTATTATTTTCGCTTTTGTAGTTACTTCTTGCTAAATACAAAGAATTACACTTCTTAATATACAAAATAATTGCTGTCTTTTATACATAACATCCTATTATATTGGAAAAAAATATAATAGCACACAACAAAATGATGTAATATTTACTGAATCTATATATTAATACGTGAAGCGAAAACTTTGGATCCCTTTTTACTAAAATTGGGCGGACGGAGGAGTATGCAATTTCGCACACTTATAGTTTATACAGAGAAGAAGTGACGAATGCTAAATTTTTTTAACAATATTTGCTACAAAGTTAAAAAAGATGCAAAAACGGGTACATACATACTATATTATGTTATTAATTTTTTTTCATCCATCCATTCTTAAATAATTTTACATTTGACAAAGCAAACTATTGTTGCGGTGACTCTGAGTGTGTTGATCTATAATTTTTAATTATAATAATAATTTATTAAATCGACAATTTCGAATAATTGATGATCAATTTTATGAAATCAAGATATTGAATTTGAATTTATGTGATTCCAATGCAAATGGCCTGTGCAAATTAATGCTGATCCGTCGCTATGTATTCGAGTTCAATCAGAAAAATTGTATACCATGTCTATTCTTTTAATGGACAAACAGGCTAGGTTTTTATATACCTAGATATCGCACCTTTAATCTTAAACTGAATTTATAAAAAAATTACGTTTTTTGAGTTTTCAACAAAAACCGAATTCACTTCGTCACTAGAATATGTACAATCCAACAGCCGACTAAATAACCTCATCTAAACCAAATGATTCACCAACCATAGAGGGCAAAGCGAGCGTGCGTGCGTCAATGGTCATTGTTCTAACCTAACCCAAATGATTCATTAACAGTAGTAGACCGGCAGCTAGCGACAGAAGTTCAACACCGCTTTTCTCACTCATACCTCTCAGAGTATTGAAAGTATTATCAGAGATAAGTAGAATCATTGTAAAATTGAGCGGTGCCCGCGGAGCCAAGTATTTTTAAATAAAATTTTATTTTGCAAAGAATTTTTGCTTTGTTCGACAATTATCTCACTTATGCCACTGTCGTAAAACGATAGCTAAGCACCGACTAAATGATTGATTTGATGAACTAAGCATAAGTGCAGCAAGGGATCTAAGGGTTCACATTGAAGGGTGAAATTGTAAAAAATGAAGGTGATGATCAGTCATTTTCTCACCGCTGCGAATGCACAGTTTAAAATTATTCAGCCTACATGGTCCTGCCAAGATCTGAAAAAATTTCAGATCGCTTGATATTTTTAGAGTGCATTATTTAGACCCTATATTAAGTATAAATGTACGTCCGCTGCTTCCATAGCGGAGGAAAGGCCGTCAGTCAGCAAATGAATTGAAAGAAGATTGTGTGTTATGAAAAAATGTTCAAACTCATGAATTTTAGTTTAAATTAATTTCAGGTCGCTTGAAATTTTTAGAGTACATTATTTAGACATTATTAAATTAAGTAAAAATGTACATGTAAAATGTAAATGTACTAGCGACTTCCATAAAACGAGAAAGGTAGTCTGTTACGTCGTAATTGGGATGCGTTGCTTGCGTATAAACCCTCACCTGGCGTGTTTACCACCGTTGAATGTATAGCTGATGATTATTTTTACTATTTTAATAATATAAACAGTTCAACTGTACAAGTTTCATTGAACCTGAAATGATTTTTCATAACAAATATTTATACAGGTTTATATGATCAGCTGACGTATAATCCACCATTAGTTTTTCAGCTCACGTAACGTTTCACGTTTTTTTAAGTATTGTCATTATATAAATATTTTTTGTGCAAATTTTCAAACGACCTGAAATTGTTTTTTGAAAACTTTTTTTGACATAGCCAACAGCATCTCACAACCAGGTCCACCACGGGTCTGGCAGCCATAAAATTAAGCGATCTGAAATCACTATCAAAATGCATGCAGCAAACGCTGTCTCCCATACCAGGAGTTGCAATTTCAATTTGAAGTTTTTTCTGTATATTTAACAAATTTTATTACCTTTTGAGAGGATAGTGATTTTTGTAGGCTGCCAAATTGATGGTAGCCCTAACTTTTTTAACAATGGAATGGAATACCTGATGTAATATAGTGTTGGTCGACTGTTAGATTAGTAGGTGTGCCTGTAATTTATCATGGCTTATCTAATTTTCTTTATGATTTACTGTAGTACATTAGGCTTCGAGCCCTGATAATGAATGGGAAATGCCCTATTAATAGCTTTGGTACCGATATGCCGATTATAACGATTGCAGGCTGGTTTTGATTTTTTCAATCATTTATAACGCGGATTTAAATTCCGTACACAATTCAGTACAGGCAGATGTAGGTACTCTACATCTGTCTGTACTCTAAGCCTTCCTCAAAACAAAATAAATAATAAATTTAATATTATTTTCTTGATATCTTTATAATAGGTACAGGAAGATTTTTCATTCGCTGTTATTTTCTTAATTCTTATTTTTAGTGTTTTATTTTTTTGTTTAAGATGTAATAGTTTGGTTTAAAGAAAGACATATCAATAATATTATTATTATATAACAGCAAACCTTCGCACTGATAGCAGAGCCTATATGCGTTAATTTTTCTTCCTGTCATAGTTAATAGATCTTTTTAAGAGGAATATTCCATAATGCATTGTTTTCATATAACTCTATTGGTACGCCAACATATATAAACAAAATTTTAATGATTTATGAGTAAGGTTTAGGTGTACAACCTAAACCTTACTCATAAATCTGACTGGCCTGTTGGTCTAGTTGTTAGTGACCCTGACCGCTATGCTTATAGGTCGTGGGTTCGATTCCCACCTGAGTCTGGGTGTTCTTTGTATCCGTTGTTTCTATGTTTGTAAAGTCCCCCGCGACACAGGAAGTAATTCCTAATGCGGGAGTTCTTTTCTTATAAAAAAAAGAAATAAAAAAAATCACTTTATCCATTGGTGAAAACCATATCAAAATACATTTGGTACTTTTGGAGTTTAGTGCGCGCTCAGACAGACAGACGTGGGCAGGGTACTTTTTTTATAATATGTAGTGATTCCCTACTACGAATAGACAAACATACATAAACCTAAATGTAATGAGTGGAATCGATAGGTTGTGTTGAAGTGAGTGAGAAGAGAAAAAACATTATGTGCCGATCCCACCTTGTGCAATTAGGATAAAATTTTGTAAATTTTAAAATTTTTACAGATGATAATAACAGTCGATTATAATTTTTTGAAAGCATCTATCGGTGCAAAATTTATGCAGATTGTACATAATATTTATTACCTTGGGACAAAAAAAAATGTAATTGGTTAAAATATTTACAGAAACACAGTTAATGGTACTACTATTTATTAAAAAGTTAACGTAAAAAAGTGAACACATTGGAACTATCCTGTGTCCGATAGGATACAAATTCTTTTTTTATCCTAGCACGTTAAGTTTAAAACTTATGTAGGTTAACATTTTGAAATGCATAAAAAATTGATTGAATAGAATTCTAGTATATACTTATGGTGTAATCAATATTAGAAATGGTACTCACCTCCCGGCAATGGATATGAATCTCGTAGAAAGTCAAACAGATCTTTAGGGTTACCCATAAACTGGGGTGCTGTTGCTTGCACTATTACGTTTACCATAGGATTAGGTTGATATGTGTAGAATCGCCTCCCTTGTTTCTCTCCCTGAACCGAATTTTCGTTGTAAACATAACTGCCGGATTCTTCATTATCAGGTACTGTATCAACAAAAGCTTCTTCATCAGAAGTTTTACCCACTGATAAGATCGATAAAATAACAATTAATGTAAATAACATAATAATAATTCTTAAGAACTTATTTGAACGTTGCACGATTGTTTCAAGTGTAGCCAAGGCGACCGCTCAGCTGTTTGGCTGCGTGTGATATTATGCGCGGGCGCAGCACTAGTGTATCTTGAGAATGTGATATTTTGACTCCAAAATAATATATGTACAATATCTATAATGCAGGAATGTGTCAGCAAACTGTGAAAGACGCGGTTTGTTTGTTTATTTTCGTATATTTTATTTTTTTGTTGATAGGTTTGATTATAATCAAAATTATTAGTTTTTGACATTCATTTTGTTGGTTAGTGTTTACTGATTGTTCTCGGGGACTCGGTGCCATGGTCATGGTGGTGGCCATGGATTCCGACATACCACTTCACCAATAGCCATGGTGAGGTGATGACCCGTGGGGGTTTCCACACGAAAAAAAAAGTGTTTACTGCTTAACACATGTTTATGTGTGCTGTTCCATTTATTAAAACCAATAAAATAGTTTTAAATCTGTGGCTTCTTGCTATTGTTATTAAACTACTTGACCGTAATTCGAGGCTTATAATTGAGATAGGCATATCCTTTTCCCGTAGATTTTACCATTTTAGTACCCTTTTTACACTATAGAGGTCGTGTTTTTCGGTGTCTCAGTAGGCAGTGGCGCCATCTGATGTTTCCTAAGAAACGCATCGCGCCATTTTAACTCATTGGCGTTCTTGTTCCCGTAGCGAAAGGTAGTTCGCATATAAAGCGAACACAACGGTTTTTCGAAGGTTTAAAAAACAGTTTTTATCGGTGAATTTTGTGAAAAAAGTGAATAGTGAGTGGAGATAAATCCAAGTAAGTTCAAATTTCTTATAAAGCATCTAAAAGATTACTGTGATGTAAATATCAGTAAATTTATACTTGCCGCTGGCTATTATTATTACAACAAGCTGTGTTGGATAGTTGAAGATTAAATGGTTATTTTCTACCTTCGAAATGAAATAATTTTTCATGAACTCTCTTTCATACCAGTTTTAAAATATATTTTGGTGCTTGACTGTTTCTGTTATTAACGGGTTTTCCCGTGCGTTGTTTAATGTAAATATTATAGGTATTCTGCATTAATACTGAAGTGTCAGTTTTTCGTATGCTTAAATTTTTTATTTTTTTATTTTTTTTGTAACAAGCATTTATTTTCAGAATGAGTGAAGTGAATGTAACTCTGGTCGAAGAGCAGCCAAGAGTTGGACCGATTGGCGTGCGCCGAAAAAGAGCTCTTAGTAGTAGCTCTGGCAATGTCAGTTATTCAACCAGTTCTGACTCGAGCACGTCCTCGTCGGATAAATGTAAGATCACGGCGTCACCGCCATAAGAAAAGTAAGAAAAAACATTCTAAATTTACTCAGTTATCTAAAGAAATTAGTGAGTTGCGATCTCTCTTTACACTGCCTCCCCCTCAGCATAATTGTGACATGGAGGACCAAGTGTCTATTTATTCAAAGGTCAGTGGAGAGCTTTATAACGAAAGCCTAGAAGAAATAATTACGGACCATAAGACTACACAAGCTGAATTTACGTTTGATATAGAAACAAAATTAAAGGAGCCTTCTGTTCCAAGGACCCCAAATATTTTTGTTAAAATGTTATCAGACGTTCAACGTCTGGGTACCTCAGCCTGGTCGGAAGTAAGATATGCAGATACACAAAAACTTTATAATCATGCTCCTGGTTTTGTGGATCTCGAGTCCAATGTTGAGATACGTTCTTATGATATCTCGACACACTTGGCAAAAGCTGATAAAGCATATGCTGCCCTTACTTATTGTATCCTTAAACAAAAAGTGTTTACAGAATAATATACGTAATTTATTGACTTGGGCTAAAACTGATTCGAATAACTCTGACAACTTGAATGACAAGGTGGATGAGTTGTTTTTAAAGGGAGAATTTCATAAAATTTCATCGGATTTGATACAATTAGTCTGTGGACATAGATCAGAGGTTCATGTCAAAGACCCTTTAGTTAGAATGACGCTTAGTAAAATACCACCCTCAAATACACACATTTTTGAAACGGAACCCTTTTCAACCGCTATTGAAAAAGCAGGGGGAGTCCGCAAAGCTTTCTGGCCACTTAAAGTGCAGAACTAGCAAAGAGGGCATTGTAAAACATCATGCCAACCCTCGAGGGGCACTGGCACTAAAAATAATATAGCACCATCGAGTGGGGCTAAAATTTCTTTCTGTCCATATGGTTCTACAGACCATACTGCACCACCCTCGAGGGGTGTGTACCAAAACCGAAATACTCGTGATAATGGCAGAGAGCCATTTCAATCCCGAGGCTCGAGGTCTCGTGGTTCACAAAGAGGAGGTAGGGGGCGAGGGCCTTCTCATGCCCCTAGAGGTCAATCTAAACATTATGAACAATGACTCGAGGTCATTCCAAGCAGGTCAGTTGGTTTATTTTTACAAAAATTGGATCAAGATGGGTGCTCCCGAAATAATATTAAAATTTTTACGAGGTTACCGAATACCGTTTATTCAGAAACCCCCACTGATCTGTCCAAAAACAGAGTGTAGTTCACACTCGAGTCCGAGAAAATGACAACACTAATACAGAAAATGAAAGCTCAAGGCGTTTTAAAAACTGCTCGAGTCAGCCCCAGCTTCATTTCACACCTGTTTCTGGTTCCCAAGACCGACGGGTCATCCCGTCCGGTCTTCAATCTAAAAGCCTTAAACAATTTTGTGAAAGCAGATCCTTTTCGTCTCATCAATATGTATCGGGTACCAGACTTTCTCCAACCAGACGATTGGATATGCAAGATAGACCTGAGTGAAGCCTATTTCCATCTAAAAATTTCAGAGGCGCATCGACGTTTCCTTCGTCTCATATACAAGGGAGAGTTATTAGAAATGACCTGCCTGCCTTTCGGTTTAAGTACAACACCCAAGACCTTCTCAATATTGACCAATTGGATAGCGCAAACTCTAAGGCAACAAAACGTTCAAATTCTGGTCTACTTAGACGATTTTTTAGTCGTGCATCAAAGTGTTGTTACGCTCCAAAAGCATGTTCAACTGACTCTAGCTGTTCTCGAAAATCTCGGTTGGTGCATCAACCACGAGAAGTCAATAACGACACCCCAAAAAAGTATTATTTTCCTGGGTGTCCTGTGGAGAACTTGGGAAAATCTGAAATCCTTGCCGCCGCAAAAGATTACCACACTTGTAGAAAAGACGCACCACCTCTTGTATCGAAGGCGAGTGACGCTGAGAGAGGTTCAGTCTCGTAGGGCTGTTCAACTTCGCCAGTTTTGTTGTACCACGAGGCCGATTACACCATCGCCACCTACTAAGGTTCATGAACTCCTTATTGAACCAACCAAAGAAAGCCTTCGAACTTCCTCAAACTGTACAAACAGAACTAAAGTGGTGGGTTCAGAACTGTCACCTATCTACAATGATACACCTTCCTCTTCCGTCGCATTTTCTCACCACCGATGCATCGGACCTTGCATGGGGAGCTCAACTGGACGATATTCCTTTAACAGGATCATGGTCTCCAGTAGAGCAGACACTCCATTGCAATCAGAAGGAAATGTTGGCCATTTTACACGTCATTCAATTGTACAAACAGAAGTTAAGTCTCGGTTCACTTTTAATACAATGCGACAACAAAACGGTGGTAGCTCATCTGCGGAAGGAGGGAGGGACAAGGTCAGTTGCATTGATGAACATCACTCGCAGATTATTGACAATGATGGAGCAACATCAAATATCATTCACCATACACTACATACCGGGCAAATACAACAACCATGCCGATCACCTCTCAAGACATCGGCGTCCACCAGAATGGCACCTGTCGCCCAAGTGCCTGAAAGTTATATTCAAAAGATGGGGGACGCCAGTAATAGATCTATTTGCCTCGGAGACAGCACACGTGGTGTCCAACTATGTGACCCTAGACCAGAAGGATCCCAAGGCGCTTTTTCACAATGCGTTCAGCATTTTATGGAATTACCCTCTGGCGTGGATATTCCCCCCCCCGTTCCTGGTCCCCAAAGTTCAGTTTCCTCCTGGTAGTGTTAGGTCTGCAGTAGCCTCTAAAAATTGGTTGAATTATGCCTTAGACGAAGTATTAGCTCGTGGAAACTGGCGCTCTGCTAATACTTTTCACAAGTTTTATAGGCGTGAGGTTAGGCAAAATAGTGACTCGGTTAATTCTTCTCGAGTAACTCAATCATTTCGTTCGATTAATACAGCTTAATTATTCATACATATTTTAATTAAAGTATATTGTAATAATAACTTTATTATTTTTGTGAGTTTTAATTTTTGTGTTATTCCAATAAAACACTAAGATGTCACATTGGCGTATTATTAATGTGTTTTCGTGTCTCACCAGGCGATAACGGACACTTCTCAATTATAAGCCTCGAATTACGGTCAAGTAGTTTAATAGCAGCGTTTTACCTGAAATAAAACGCATATTAAAATACTTACCTAATTCGAGGCTTACTTTTTAATTCTGCCTGGTGACAATAAAAGAGCCAATGAGTTAAAATGGCGCGATGCGTTTCTTAGGAAACATCAGATGGCGCCACTGCCTACTGAGACACCGGAAAACACGACCTCTATAGTGTAAAAAGGGTACTAAAATGGTAAAATCTACGGGAAACTGATATGCCTATCTCAATTATAAGCCTCGAATTAGGTAAGTATTTTAATATGCGTTTTATTTCAGGTAAAACGCTGCTAATATTGCTTTTCTACAATTCACCCTCTCGCTTACTGGTTGCCGTCATGTCATGTTGTATTGGTTAAGTTAAATTAATAAAGTGATTGTGAATCAATTTTGTTTTACAACTACGCTACCCACATTATACCAGCAAATTTGTAACTTATTATAAAGTTTACCTAGTCCTAGTATTAAAAATAGCTGAATACTGGACCTTATTTTCAACCTAAAATGTTCGTCGTATAATGGTCGACCGTATGTTCTTTTATAGAATCGTAAAAGTAGTATTTAATTATGTTAAAAAATTACTACGACATGCTCGATTCGAAAGATTAAAAAAAAATATACAAACAAAAATACCGACGCTCAAAATATAAATAATGCCCTGTGAAGATACCTGGTAAAATACTTTTATTAGTACAACAAACAACAAAAGATTACATTATTGCAAAGTAATTTATGTATTTTAAATTATGTCAGCAACACGTTCTCATTAAATGAAGTTCATTATGGAAATGTTCCGAAACTCAATTATTAGTGTTACTATTATATATTATTACTATTATGTATTTTATACTACACTTAAAGTTTATAAGTTTCGTTTCCTTTCTTTGGAAAAATAATAAATCTATATGATGAGGTCAATTACACTGTTTTAAGGTTAATAAGAAACTGATTTGTCCATAATTCAACGACTGGCTGTTTCCATGCCATCAAACGTGTAAACAAGTTTGTATGTCAATTAAGTATATACTTGATGAAAATCTAAGATTTTCTGGCTTGCCTTGTTCTTGTTACGGTACAAGAACAAGGCAAGCCATTGCCAGCGCTAGGAATCTTGTTTCATACTTATGATCCGTTAAAGAACTTGGCCGTCTCCTTCTTTGGGTGCCTCTCCAATTAATGAAGGTTGGCAGTCAGCTCTGAATATTTGATTTTCTGAAAGAAGAAGAAAGAAAATCCATTTATTTCGGTCCTAAGACACAAGAGAAAGAGTAGTTATTCCAAATAATATACTTATATCTATAAAAAAAAATGAAACACAAAGAAATCGTCATACAGAAAATACAATAAGTACATTAAAGGAAACAGTGCAAGAAAAATAACATGTCTTCTCTTTATCAAGGTGAAAAAGTTCGGCCGCATTCTTTTTTCTTCTTTCTATGACCAGGTCTCATCTTTCCGGCAACTTTTCCTATCATAGTTAATTGCAGAAGCTCGCATCTGTCATGCATGCCTAAGCCATAAACTTAATATACTAACGTAATAGACGAACATAGTGTGCGAGTGAGATACTTAGCCTTATACAGAAACCTAGGTGTGAGAAAGAGACAGAATAAACTTGACAGTGAGACGGGTTTTGAAACATTTAGCCCAAAATAGTCTCGAGTCAAAAAAAAACCCGTTTTAATTTTGGTGTTTTCGTCGTAATCTTTCTATATTTTAACGGGTAAATATAAAAATATTAATGGTGCCATATTATCTGTTAGATTGTGGTGTAACATACAGGAAAAAACCAAAGAAAGAAACGTTTTAAAGCTAAATACGAAAAGTTCAATACTACTTTCAAAGTTTTTATTTTCGTAGAATATATACACAAAATTATTTTGTATTACATTTAACATATGCAGTAAATAGTCTATTTTTAGAATATTGTAATATTTTTAAAAATTATGTGTTAGATAAAAAATATTGTATACGTGAATATGACCACTTTTGGCACAGTGATTGACTAAAAGCAAAACACAATCTATCGATATGTCGATATACTTTATGTCGCATAAAAGAACTATCAACCTGCGGTCATTTCACAACTTCATTATTTTTAACCGACTTCAAAAAAAGGGGCACGTTTTCAGTTCGTTTTCATCTTCTTATAAATACATTATAATAATACTCTTTATTGTACACCAGGTATTAAAAAAACAAAAAAACCCACAACTATAGACAGGTTTGTACAATTGGCGGCCTTATCGCACTAGGCAATCTCTTCCAGGCAACCATGGGATGGAGAGAATATGTCACAAGGAGTTGTGGGGCAGTGTCTGGTGCATAAAGATAAAATATGATAAAAATAATATGTCATAGAAACATACAAGATACAGAAATACCGCATAAGAATATGTTAAATATATAGTAAACGCTTACCTTATGTACATAATAGTAGTGGAGTGGACAGAGTTTCCTCGTGTAACGGGAATAGGTAGGATTGGAAAGGGGCAATGATACGGCTAGTTTCCTAGCAGGTGCAAAAACTACCTGCAAAAAATTTTTTGAAAACTGGCAACTACTGTGCACATCTAATACCAACCGGCCAGGAATTCCACAAGCGAACAGCTTGAATGGAAAAGGATTTCATTCATAAAGTTACTCGAAAATGTTCAACCTCAAATTGTCCGATGATCTCAAGGATTTTGAGTGTGTTTCACAGACGTAAGCAAATCGTTATTTTATATACAACAGAGTATACGGGTTAAACATAATGTTGTACAAAAGGAAAAGAATATGGGCATTCCGGCGACGGCGTATGGGTAACCACTTGAGCTTTGTGCGACACTCAGAGACGTGGTCATATTTGCGAAGTCCAAATATGAATCTTATACAAAAGTTCTGGAGTCTCTCAAGTTTATTCAGTTGGTCCTTGGTGAGATCTGGATAATTGGCATCGCCATAATCAAGAATGGGGAAAAGAAGGGATTGTGCAAGCGCTATTTTCGTTGCAATAAGTAGAAAATTTTATAGCTAACCAATTAAACGTAAGTATTTCACAAGTGGCGATACGATTACTTTAATGTGGTTGCTAAACAATTTATGCTCATGAGAATGCATTTTGTGAAGTTGAGCTGAAAGTGAAGTACCAGGAGATCTTCTCAACAATTAATGTTCCTGCATGGGGAAAAGCTATATTTTGTAAAAGGTGAAGAGCAATTCGCCTCCCGGCAAAAAAAGTGTCATATCGCATGTTAGGTACGTTTAACATTTTTATAGCATTGAATAGCAAATGTTGCATTTGGTCAGCTGTAAAAACATCGTTATTAGCCGAAGCGTTATTAGCTTCCCTTTTTCACTGAGCTGTTTTGTTCATTTCACAGGCATAAAAGTCTGGTTTTCTGGAATTAGCTATTTTTGTATTATCCCACTTTTTTTTTGCCGGGAGGCGAATTGATATTGCAACAGATAAATTAAAACTGAACCACTCAAAATCGAAAAATGAAAGATTTTGTCCGTCCATTGTGAACCGATTTCAATCATAATTTTTTTACTGAATTGGTGAATACTCAAGGTTGGTCTCATTCAAATTTGAAGAAAATATTCCCCCTCTACGGGAGTAAATTGAATTGAAGAATACTGTTTATTATAGTTTATCGGTAATCCTTTTTTTTAAAGATAATTATGTAATTGTTGTATTTTTCTGCAAAAATTTATATAATAGTTTCATAATTATGTATGTATTTATGGATTGAATAACATAAATTTCATGTCTTCTGTAACTGTACATGTTAAACAAAAAACGATTTTTATGTTAAATAAAAATGACTGGAGTCTCAAAAAAATTCTATTGTTTGCAGTACACATTTTTCTAGAAAGAGGTTGAACTGAAAGGTTGGCATTGTTTTCTGATTGTTAAGAATTTCCATTTTCACTTATCTTGTAATAACCTTTATATATTACTTTTTGTTTCTTTTTTTAAAAAGACAACTCCCACATTAGGTATTGCTCCTGTGTCGCGGGGGACTTTACAAACATACAAACAACGGACACAAAGAACACCTAATATAATGGGATATAATGGGATACCATTAATATGATAATTTTAACCGATTATCTTCTATCGAAACTTGCCAATATATTATTAAACTTTCCGCTCCCATTTAATTTGTGTATAGATCACAGAGTTTTCCATGATCTCATTGAACAAAGTAAAATTATGGTACTTCTTGAATTTTTAAACTGTGAAGATTAAATTATTCAGTGGCTGTAAACGAGGTTATCTAGTTAGCAATCTCTAGTTATTAGTGTAAACTATGAGTATGATAATAACAAGTATAAATATAAACTAGATGTTTGTGTAGCTGATAAAAATGCTTAGAAACATTATTAGAACCAAATGAAATGTTCGTAATGGTCTTTAGATTCAGCTTCTCCTTTTTAATTTTCACTTATGTACTAGTTTTAGTTTTCTTCTGACGTAATATGTATTCTTTACGTAGAATTTTTTATAAATGTTATTCGGTACTGATATTGATGATATGACATAAATTTTAATGTTTCATTTTGAAAATACGGAATTGTAAACGTGAAAACTGTGTAGTCAATATTATTAAGTTATATTTTTAAAATGTGTGAGATGGGTCAAGTTATTATCATTAGCAATAGCCTGTGACAGTTCTGAGTATGTCATGCTTGCCTGGAGGTCCTGCTAATGGTGGCGTGTGTCAGGTCGCACAGCTCCCTTTGGTTGACTTGGATGATGGCTGAAGGATGCGTCATGTTGCAATGGGTGCCGTAAGTTTGGCCTAACCAGGACTATTATTACTTAAACTGACTAGAGTATTCATTAGCGGAAGTGTTATTATCTTACCAATATTTTTTACATGTAAGCAATATAACCATAAAATTGTAAAAAAAACATCTTGAAAGAGAGTGTCGAGTATCCTTCTAGAGTTTAATTCTGACTCACTCCTACTCCTGACAATGCAAAAATACCCATAATTGGTTTTATTGAAATAAAATATTTTGATTTTGTTTTTTTATATTGCCACTGCCACTGCCTTTCTATGTGACATTAAATCCCTTTTGTAGTAAACCTTTTTTAAGCGACGAAAAAAAAGGAGGTTCTCAATTCGACCGTATATATATATATATATATTTTTTAGGTTTGTTCAGCCCTCTCTCCGTTATTTATGAACCGATTTCGATTATTCTTTTTTTGTTAGATAGAGTATATACAAGGGTGGTCCCATGTCAAGAAAGTCAGGATCTGATGATGGGATCCTGATGAAATTGAGAGAAACCCTCGAAAATTGGAGGAACGAATAGTGTTTCTGTTTACTTTTCATTACTTTATCAGGTATGTGCGTTCAGAAATCATCATATCATGTAGCTGAGCTGATGATGAAAAAAAAATCATCAAATAAAAATATTTTTAAGAAAAAATTAAACCGACGAAATAACAGCAATAAATAAATAAACCTCTTAAGTCTTGAGCTTATTTACATAAACTATCAAATTTTATATAAACTTATTTTTAGTCGGCGGTGGATAGTAGTCGAAGCGTGGGTATGTAAGAGCAACAAATGGCAGACTTTTGTCTGTACTAGAGACGGTACATCGTGAGCTTACTTTACGTACTTAATCAACATTAAACCTGGCAATTAACGCTAGAAAATATTAAAAAAATTAATAGGATGAAAATTATTTCAATCATTATTCTATTGTACTTTATTCAGTTCCGTCATTAAAAAATTACAAACAAAAGCACAACAACTCATAGCAACAAAATATACAAAATACTACCAATCCATAGTGTAATAAATATTGCCGTTTTTTTATATCGATATTGCGGAGACGTCAATGTTCCGACACTAAAAGTCAGTCACACGTCTGTAAAACTCGCACACAGAAACATTTCAATTTCAGTCTAGCGAAAATGAGGAGACTTTTCGTCTATTACTACTAAGTTTATGGCCTAAGCACATGACCTAGATATGCAATTTTGCGCTATTTGATGGTCTGCAAAAGTTTGTGGTTCTGGCCGACTGGTCGTAGAACTTCCTCGTTGGTGACTTTTTACGTACGTAATTACGGTATGCGCATCGTGCGTCTGTATGTCCACATTTTGAAAGCCTTTATACGTTTTCTGAAATCTTTCTTAATATTGTAGGCCTCGCATTCGTAATTTTTTTACTACGAAGGCACTCCGAGTAACTTCGATACACGTTCTAACCTCTACTTCGTTGTCCCAGGCTTGTGTCAGCCAGATGCCCAGATACTTATCCCAGACATTTGTTACAATCTATGGCCTGGCACAAATATACTAGGTAGAATCTACAAAAACGGAATCGCCGGCATTTATCTCAAATTGTTAAATAAGACGTCCATTTACCTTAACGCCACAGTTAAAATTTTCGAGAGCCTCTGTCAAAGAATTTGACCAGATAAGTAAATATATTATACAAAAATTCCTGTACAGTTTTTTACCTAAAAAGTTAAGGAGTTTATATCAAACGGCTCTGATAAAAAAATAGTCGTGAGGTCAATGCCATTTTTCAGTTTTTATTTCTCGTTGGGTTATAAACTAAACTGGCCGGTATGCAGGTTTTCTTGAGGACGTAAATACGTTACGGTATGCGGTTACATTAAACATTACTATATTGTTAACCTTAGGACACTTAAAAAAATTAATAGCCCTGTCATGTTTCTGGTTCGTTATAAAACTTAAAATTACAGACGACGAATGACCTGTGTTTTAGCACACCGACCTCAGTGGTGTGGTAGTCGGCTGACGTGTAATGCTAGTTTGTGAGTAAGTAACGTAGCGTTGACTTTTTTTATTTTGAATTGCATAAAAAGTTGATTGGCAAAAAAAAAGCAAGAGAAGATGAAACTTTAAGTTGGTCGGTGTGGTCTCCGGGACTTGAGAAGAAGATTTAAAAGTGTTTTGTTATACTTGTAATTTATATATAAATACGCGAGGAGAATTCTTTGTACGCATTTTTTGAGCAAACGCGCACGGACAGAAATGTTGAAGGGAAGAAGTGCAAAAAGCTAAAAATTTAAACAATGTGCTATAAAGATAAAAATTATGTAAAAACGGCTACATGAAGCTATAGAGGAGAGAGGAGACCTGTCATGGTACTAAAGTCTATACAATTCAATTAATACATTTCAATGAAATACAAAAAGGTCGAAATTTGACCACCAGACGATCTCTAGTACTTGTGACTGACTGACAATACAAATTTGTTCACAACCATCTTGAATTCCATTTATATTCCATTAAAGCCAAGTGAATTATGGTGACAACAAGCGCTGTAGGCAGTAGTATGTTACATATGTTTAGAGATAGGTAATCACCCGGGTTAAAACTCACGATTGAGTAAAAACCCGGGTGATTACCCATCTCTACATATGTTTATGTTACTTACCTTTGCCATGGGTTTATTTTATGCTGTTCATAAAAAAATATAAATACCGCATAGGAGCAACCGGATATCGGTTAAATATAAGAAATACATTACCTACTGTTTACTTTCTTTCGCATCTCAAGGGTCATTATATCAAGGTAAAAATTACATTTTTCGAAGATTAAGGGGTTAACCTATATTTAAAAATCTATAGAGGGGCTCTATTGCTGCTTATCTACGAGATCTATGGTGTACATGTAACAGGTTTTAACTGTCCATTTTGAGAAAAAACATTGCAATTAGTTACAACTGTAAAATACAAGAATTTTAACTAAGAATTGCAAAGCGTAACGAAACATATTGGCAGTAGATTTTTGTTTGATGTTACAGATGAATGCCAGCTGTAAATTTACTAAGTATATGCAAAATAACGTTTATTTCTGTGCAAATTTATACACATTATAACTAAGCTTTTCACAGATTATAAGGACGTTTTAACGAATTTCACAAATAGAAATCGGTCGGTATAAATTATAAAAACGAGAACGTGATTGTTGGAAAGGACTGAAAATCTCCAAATCGCAACGGACGGTGAAAGTAAAACGCGGTATTTGTAAGTGTGACAGTGACAGCTGACAGTTCGCTTTAATATATGGTTTGATTACTATCAATCTTTTTTTAAGAAAGTGTAGTAAATATGTGGTACAAAAACCAATTTATAATAATGATTAAAAGTACTGATCAGTATACATCCCAAACAAATTACTGCTTTTTACCGAATTCCGGGGATGAATCTTACTTTTTTAAAATATCTTGGTGTGAACTGGATCGTTTTGTAAATCTCATCTCTTTAGTACTAAAATGGTCAAAGTTATAATATAGATCGTAGCGTCATGTTCTGTATGTATCTGGTGATTATAAAAGAGTGACCGTGAATTTGTTTGTCCGATTTCTTCTCACAAGGCTCAACTATTTCAAAACAGGCGGTTATAGATCGACACTTGCGATGCGATCTTACCTATTTGCAACATTAACACAGGTATTATTTATTTTTACACCTTTTTTATTTAATTAATTATTTTTATATTTATCACTTTCGACACAACAACCTATTGTTTCGGTGATATTGTGTTGATCTATAATTTTTAGTTTAAAAATAAAGGATTTCAAGTAATTTTTAAGAAATTCTGTGAAATAAAGAAGTTTGACTTTGATGTTATGCAGTCTGTTATAAAACATTTTTTTATTTTGAGACATTATTAGCCCAAACATGATTGGTACCAAGATTTGAGAGATTAATTTGAGAAATAGACAGATTTGAGCGGTAACGTTTTAGCGTTATAACACACTAACGAAGCGATGGATAAACATTAGGATTACACAAATCTTTGAGTCACGTGAGGAATAAATTGAGGAAATCCATAGGCACCAACGACGATAAGATTAAAGGCTTTAAAACCCAATGTACCAATTAAGAAGTTATTCATTAAGTTATCGAATACTATGGCTGCCCTTGATCTCGGTGACCGTTTTTTTGACATTGTATGTTCCTTTGAATACAATAACTGGTCGTTTTAGGTAGCAGAACGATTAGTAATCAATGCACGCAGTTAACAATCACCGTTTCATTTTGATTCCTTTCCGTTCACGAGTTAGATCTCGAAGAAAAAGTAACTTGTTAGTCTGTTACAAAACAAGTTAATTTAGATCTATCTTCTTCTATATAAATAAAAATTAAACGCTATTCGTTGGCATAATTTAAGAAGGGCTGGACGGATTTGGTTACTTTTTTTCTACTAAATGTTAGTTTAAAAACACCGTAAAAGGTTTTTAGAGAAAACATGGAAAACTTGCTCGGAAAATGGAGAAAGAAGTTCGGGTAAAACTGGAACTGCTTTTTTTCCATAAAATTTATTGAAATTCTGACAGGACTACGCATGCCGGGTCTTCTTTTCACCTCCTAGATCAGATGCTGGACACAAATAGTTACACCACACAGTTTATTATATAATTTAAGACAAATTAATCAAGTCCAAACACGGTCGGTTACAAAATGGTGTACCTATAATATTTATTTATCAACAAAGAAACAAGTTTATGTATCTAAATGTATCACAATCAAAAGCTTGTTCCCAATTTTAAAGCAGATCTATTATAAGAACGATCTTGAAAAATAGATTACTACTGCCGCGGTACAGCCACGTTACGTAACTCGCCGACACGCACCCGTATCAGTACGACAGAATAATGATAAATGATGTTTGAATACATTGCAGGTATACACATACTCGTATATATGAATATTCGGATTTATTGACTACTGATTACTACCACTTATAGAAGAACAACATACCTACTAGGGATTGCAATCCGGCACCAATTTAAATCCCACACAATCTCACCTATCCGACTGGATCCGTACGGTCCCGGCCGGATTTGGATGTCCTAACATTATTTTTTTGGTTGGTGCCAAAATGAACTGTAAAAGAGGTTTAAGGGAGTTATCATTTTCATAATTTAAAAAAAAACTATTTATTTATTTGGGAAAAACATTAGATAAATCTCAGTGTTCCTATTAGCACAGATAAGATAATAGTTACTTCGTAATAGATACATGACTACCATACAAAATACCTACGTCGTATAATAGCCTACAAAATTTTAATAATACCTGGCGGTAGCTACAACCCGAAATATATCTTGGTTACGCTTCTCGAAAGTTGAGAACGCTTTACCTAGTTCGCTTTGCCTACTTCAAATGAATACGCGGGCAGTCCACACCTACAAAGTTCGTCACCTTTCCTAGATGTCATGTGTTTATTATTTACGGTTTAATAGACTACATTTATTACAACATCCACCCTGGCCAATCACTCAAACCCTGATTCAGTACAATTTGTATAATACATTGTATACAATATATAAGCAATATTTATTTATTAAGAATATAAGTATTATTTATTATTGGCACAGCCACGCGGCAATGGCGAGTAAAGAATAAACATCTGAAGTATTTTTTAAATTATATCAACAAAATAAGTAATTACTAAAATCATTTTGCGACTTACTTTTAAAGGATTTAATAGATCACTAACATCTAGCAATGACGCAATTTAACCTAATAAATACATTTAGCAATAACAAAACACGTCCACTGCACAATAACATAAGTTCGATTTAGC
This sequence comes from Euplagia quadripunctaria, assembly GCA_963859945.1. Lineage (NCBI taxonomy): Eukaryota > Metazoa > Arthropoda > Insecta > Lepidoptera > Erebidae > Euplagia > Euplagia quadripunctaria. The sequence continues at coordinate 6,693,807 of OY982579.1, forward strand.
ATTTTGTTTTTATTTACGGAGAATACCATCCTGCAGTGTGTGTGCGTGCTCTCAGCTACGCGTTGTCGCCTCTATTGACACTTGTCAGTAAGGTGTGGGGCGTCGCTACGCGAAATTGGTTGGTATATAAAACGCGACCTCGAGCGAGTGATGTAGCCCTGGTATTAGTAATATTACTTCATATTAAGTTCAGTCTTTCTAGTTAATGCATGACATCAGTAAAAAATATTTTGTAATTGACATTGCGTTACCAACATATGTCATTTCCTTATATTACTTAAATTTATGTTAATTACCCACGATCACCTTAGACCACAATAATTATGTAATTTCATCTTAAATCATTATTTAAGGTAATATTACATATAACTTTAAATAATTGGTTATAGTTACTAATAAATTTAAACTGTACCAAACAAATACGCCAACTCATGTCGTTTGCCAGTCGAATAATTTAGCCAGTGGCTAAAAAGGCCCTTTCGACATAATATATAGTTGTTGGTTGTGGATTCGCAATTCTAATGTGGAATAAGGTTTGACACAGGTGGTGTGCGTGTAATGACTGCAGAAGTAACAATGCACCAAACCTTCCAAAACTTGGAGTCATTTATTTTTTACCGGATCCGATGACCGGACCCGGTAAAAGGGACAGGATCCGGTTGACGTCTAATGATGCCGGCTCCGGTTTGCCAGATTAGTAATTTATTTTATAGTTAAATACCTACATCACATGAAAACCTTTACACCAGCCAAAATAGGATATCTTGATAGTTATCGCCTGATTATTTAACATAACATAATAAATACATGCATTATTAATACAATAGTTGTGGTAATTATACAAGTTTACTATCTGTAGTAAACTATCTATGTCGTAACGGTTATTATTCAAAGAGACATTATCAAGGTATTAACAATGCAACATTTATTTAGCTATCCGTCCCGGTCTTATAAAAAATAATAATACTGGCCTGTTGGTCTAGTGGTTAGTGACCCTGACCGCTATGCTTATAGGTCGTGGGTTCGATTCCCACCTGAATCTGGGTGTTCTTTGTGTCCGTTGTTTCTATGTTTGTGAAGTCCCCCGCGACACAGGAGTAATTCCTAATGCGGAAGTTGTCTTTTTAAAATTCAAAAGAAAATAAAAAAAAATATTAATGGAGAAAATTCCTCACGTTCATCACTTCATTTGATGGCATGATGCGGATGATGATAAAGGTCACAGTTATTAATGGCTGCATGCTATTTTAATAATAAATAATTTTTAAAATAAGTAAATTAGTAACACGTGTGACAAGAGACCCATAATTATAGCAAGAACCGTTATGAAAATTGAGCAACCTAAAAGGCGGATAGGTCGACTACCGGCAACTTGGATGCGAACCTTTTCCAAAGACATGAAGACAATGGATTAATTGACTGGCCTGTTGGTCTAGTGGTTAGTGACCCTGACTACTAAGCCAGAGGTCGTGGGTTCGATTCCCACCCAGGACAAATAATTGTGTGATGAGCACGATAATTTGTTCTGTGTCTGGGTGTAATTTATCTATAATATGTATGTATTTAGAAATATATAAGTATGTTTATCAGCAGTCTGGTTACCATAGTACAGGCTCTGCCTAGTTTGGGATCAGACAGCCGTGTGTGGGATGTGTGAAGTTATTATTATTATTATTCTCTTTATTACACTTGAAACTTATAAATTACATTTTTAAATATGTATAAAACAAAATATATATTTAAAAATATAAAAAATAGTAGACCACCGACATCGGGTACAGGGACCAAGACACCGGTGGTTAGGGCTCCAAAGACAGGAACCTCCTCACCATACGGGCCGTGTCGAGGAGAACTGCTTTCTGCATCAGTCCCTTGATCCAGCCGTCTAACGCGAGCCTCTTAAGGTGTTGATCGAGGCTCTTGGCTATTAATCCATGAGCAGATATGACAATCGGAACAATGATCGCCGAATCAACATCCCACATATCGACAACCTCGTGAGACAAATCCAAATATTTTAATTGTTTTTCTTTTTCAACTTTCACGAGGTTCCCGTCATGAGGAACAGCGATATCGATAATCATTGCGCGGCGCTCTAATCGGTCTATCACCACTATATCAGGCTTATTGGCAACAATAGTTCTGTCAGTGATGATAGATCGATCCCAATACAATGTGGCACGACCATTTTCGAGAACTGGGTCGGGCGCATACCTGTAATATGGCACCTCTGAATTCACAAGATTGTATTTAAGGGCAAGTTGTTGATGTACAATCCTGGCCACTTGATTGTGTCTATGCAAATATTCCCCGTTGGCAAGACGAGAACATCCAGAAATAATATGCCTGATAGATTCACCGGGACAGTGGCATGCCCGACAGATGTCCACCGTACCATCTTTCAGAATATATTTCCGATAGTTTTTCGTCATAACAACTTCGTCCATAATTGCAAAGACAAAACCTTCGGTTTCTCCGAAAAGATCACCGAACCGTAGCCAAGATGTGGAGGCTTTAAAGTCTATATCAGGCCCATTGAGGGCCCGATAAAAACGACCATGAAGTTCTTTGCCCTTCCATACCTCCCTGCGATCATTAGTACTAAGTACTACAGGCTTGCGCCAGTTCTCTTTAGCCAGAGCGAGCGGAGTGAGTCCGTTATCCACTGTGACCACATTACGATGCACTCCCACATCAGTATGAAGAAAATATTCTCTAAGGTTGTATATCTCGCGATTGTGTAGGGTCTTAATGTTTAAGAGTCCACGACCCCCAAACTTTCGCGGGATATACAACCTCATTACCGATGAACGTGGGTGGTGCATTCGGAATGCAGTCAGCAGTGTACGGACTCTCCTATCAAGGGCATCCAATTCGGTCTGAGTCCATCTAAGTATACCAAAGGAATACATCAGAATCGGCATGACCCAACCGTTGCAGGCACGCATTTTGTTACCCCCTGATAAAAGACTTTTAAGTACTTTTTTCAGGCGGCCAAAGAAGCGCTCCTGCAGCGCTTGTTTCATATGAGATTCAGGTATTCCTAATGACTGTGATATACCTAGATACTTGTAGCTTTCAGTGGCAGACAGAGATCTGAGTTTTGTTGAATCTGAAAGTTCGACTCCTTCAGATTCTACTATCACGTCTTTCTTTACATGCATGACTGCACACTTGTCCACACCAAATTCCATCTTGATAGAATTACTAAAGTTTTCAGTCACCTTCAGTAACGCTGTCAATTGCAAATTAGTGGGGGCAATAAGTTTCAAATCGTCCATGTACAGAAGGTGAGATATAACTCGATCGTCTTTCTGCAACCTATAGCCTAGTCCTGAACCCTCTAACAGCGTACTGAGAGGATTCAAAGCTAGGCAGAACCACAAGGGACTCAAACTATCACCTTGAAATATACCCCGCTCGATCTTTATTGGTACATCGTTTGCCGCAATCTGCCGGCATCCTGGATAGCGAAGTGTCGTTCTCCACTGCCCCATACATGACTTCAAAAAAGTGCAAAGAGTTGTATCAATTTTGTACAACTCTAGCACTCTCAAAAGCCATGTATGTGGAACTGAATCAAAGGCCTTCTTATAGTCTATCCAACATGTCGCCAGATTCTTACGGTGACGACGTACCTGTTGGCTAATGGCCATATCTATGATAAGGAGCTCTTTAGTGCCACGGGTCCCGCTTCTACATCCATTCTGAGAAATAGATATGATCGAATTTTTATTTAAATGTGTAGTAATTTTGAGTCTCAGAATAGATGTTAGAAGCTTATACATAGTTGGTAGGCATGTAATTGGTCTATAATTTTTGGGATCCATTATTTATTATTATTATTATTAATTTGGAAATGACACAGCAACGCACAGAATGGTATTAAGGGATTGGGAGAGCCAACCTCAAGAGACATTCCCATGTCTCTTGGGGTTGGCCCTCCCAATCGCTTACGGCCTATATCCTTATAGGCTCAGGAGTAAGTATATAGGAGATATTGGAGCGGAGGAGTCATAAGAGGAGCACAGCTACCTATCTAGGTATAGAGCTAGTAAGTACCACTTGAGCAAGAAATTTGTATAGTGAAGAATTGAATGTGACAACATACCAAGTCACAGATACGTTTCGTCTATTGAAACACATTGTACTACCGCATAACTTGGAGTACCTACTCCAAGTTATGCGGTAGTACAATGTATACCGATGAACATATTTTTGAGGTCACTGTACCTTTGAGAATTCAATCACAAATATGTAATTGTGCATTTGAATAGCTATTGTATAATATCTATTTGTAAAAATAACTAATAACTTGAAACACATTACACATGGCCTAAACTAGGCGAGTATGTATGGATTAGTCCCGATTCCCCCATTCCCATTTCCCCCCGAAACTTTATCTGGTCTATATTAACTTCTTCACTACATATTATAAAACAGAGTCCCTCGGCCGCATCTGTCTGTCTGCCTGTCTGTCTGTTCGCGACAACCTAAAAAACTACTGAATGGATTTTCCTGCTCTTTTCACTAATAGACAGAGTGATTCATGAGGAAGGTTTAGGTGTTTAATTTGTTAAGATTTTGTGTAAATTCATTGAAATATGTTAATAATTGTTAAATATGTCTCTGCTACCCGTGCCAAGCCGGGGCGGGATGCTAGTATTAGATAAAGATGAAGCGGTACAGTGAAATAAAACAGGGCTTAAACATTCTTATGTTTATTTTTCTATCACAAATCAAATCACAGGTAAATTTCACAGCCATACGAGTTTTTTGACTTTTCAAACAACTAAGAATTTTTACTACGATAGAAAAAAAAACAGTAATTATTATAAATCAAATAAATAATAAAAAAGCGTGTGGCACTCGGGGACTGCCGCGGTAAAGCTATTGCATAGCATTTTTTATCAACTAATGCAATTATAATTATTTATTTATTTAAATATATTATTATATTTATTGAAAGTTCTTTTTACGTCACAATGCCGAAGCAGAAGGGAAAACATTAATAATGGAGCTGTTTCTTACCATCGGTAAGTACAATTTCATATATTTTTTTAATAAAATCTTAAAATTTTATTTAACTAATAATTGACTAGAGATTTAAGCTAAACTCTTCCTTATGCTTTTCACATAAAGCTGAATTTGGTATGATCGGGTTTTATCAGTTTTCAATGTTATTCTCGAATATTCTATTCTACTCGATTAGAGATGTAGTCAGGTAGGATGTTGGTTTTATCAATATGCATACTTTTAAACGTGTTATATTTACTTACTCTAATATTATAAATATTAAATTTTGTTTGTTTGTTTCAGACATATTATAGTTTTATTAGTCCTGGGTGGGAATTGAACCCACGAACTCAACTCAGCAGTCAGAATCGCTAAACACTATACCAACGGGTCGACAATTAGACCTATTGCATTTTTGTTCATTGCAGTCAATTATGATCATTGAGACTATGTATTTTCTAAAAAAATAAATATGAATATAGTAACTAAAATCTACTACTAGAGATACATACTATGCCAAATATTATTTATGTAACCACTGTTTTGAATTTTGTTAAGTATCTAATACAGTCTTTATTATATATGATTATAATACAGATTCTTAAAATTAACAAACATTATTATGCAAGTACTTATTTTTTCACCTTTTTAATGTTACCTTCCCAGATATCCTTCAATTCATATTTTTTTATTCTGCTCCGTCCAAACAGAAGTTAGGTATCGATAGTATTGATAATTTTCTAAAATGTGCTACAACACTAAGCGAGTAGCGGTACATATCGACGAATGACACAAATATCGAATTTATTCGTAAAGTGATTAATGTTATAATTGTGTGCATTTAGAATAACGCCACCTGTTGTTGAATGCTTGCAATGAAGTATTCTTACTTTCAAGATTACGAAACGTTGTAAGTTCTTCTTACGCTATGGCAAAATAACTATTAACATTACGCGTTAAGATATATTATCAAATGTGTGACTTTATGTATTGTAGGTGTTAGGTTTATTTTTGTTACGGAATTTCTTGATTCAGTCGCCGCGCTCAAAGCCCGCGATAAAGCTATGCAATAGCTTAAAAATGCATAACTAAATAATTCAAAAACATTATACACGATAATCAATGTAAATAGTTACAAAATCTTGGAATATGTAAGAGTACATACTTATACACAAATGAAACACAAATCAACTTTAAAAATTATCAGTTACATATGTATAGAAAAGCAACTTTCTTTGCAAGCAATTAAAATAAAAATAAAAATTGTGTTTAAAGTAATAACGATGCTAAAAATAATATTGTCTTGTAGACATTTTTTCACACCTTTAATTTAAATAAAAAAAAAACGAGGTAAATCGATAATGTAAATAAATGATATTGTATTATAATTTTCGGGGGGAATCGGGACTAACCCAACTACGCAGAGCCTATATTATGGTAACCAGACTGCTGAAAAACATAATTATTATATTACTAAATACATAAATACCTATCTTATATATTTAAAAATTAATCTTTATTTTCCTTGGTACGCCATAACTTAAGAACGACTTAACCTATTATTCTATGGTAATCCATAGAACAGGCTCTAGCTAGTTTGGGATCGTACGTCCGTGTGTGAGATGTGTCAAGTTATTATTATTATATCATATAAAATATTATTTATGCAAAGTAAGTTGTAATATTCATACAAATTAAACGTTTTATTTGACTGTGCATACTTTAAACTAGCAGTTCCCGCGCGGCTTCGCTCGCTTGTACATATTATATTTTGCGCGGAACCCTAATTCTTTTTCCAACATAAAAGTAGCCCAAGTTATTTTTTACAACACCAGCTATCTGCTAGTGAAAGTTCCGTAGAAATCGGTCCACCCGTTCCGGAGATTAGCCGGAACAAACAGACAGATAGACAAAAAAATGATTTTTAGGCATAGGCATAGTGCAAATAACTGTACGAGTTTAAAAAAAACCATTATTTTGACATTACAAACGTAGACTTAAATTTTATTTAATTGTGTTGATGATGTAATAGAAACGAAGTGGCAAGAAAAAGTTTCTGAACTAAGTTTAATATGTTCATGTGATACATCAACATTTCGCATGAGACGTTTCTTTTTATCACAAAATTTAACTTACCATCTTAGAGTCCAAAATTGTAGTAATATTAACGTTCTATGTGACTTAGACCGACCCAATACATCTGTACAAGCAATAACCATTTCCTTTCATTGCCTTCCCCCCTTAACTACCTTTCCCAGCTTTAGTTCCCAAAGTGCCTAAAGCCATAGGCTTGCTCTTTATTACGCGTGTGGGACCAAACCACCTCCGCCTACCCCTTTGCGGATATGTATTAGTATTGTTTTATATGTGGATCACCATGTTCCACCGTCAAGCGGCATGCAAATTTATTTTGGTACACATATTCATTTAGATTTGTCATTTATAAATATTCCACATGCAGTTAAATCACATTAAATTTATATTATGTAAGAGTTGTGTTCCCCTATGCCAGGGGTCGGCAACCCGTGGCTCGCGGGCCACGTGGCTCTTTCGATGTAAAGTTGTGACTCTCCATTCCATATGGAAAAAAAATTATTTACTATCAAAACTTTTAAAAACCGTGTAATTGAGTAATATGATATAGTATGACTGAGATTTTCAATTACATTTTGATTCACTTGTTTATTTAAATTTTGCCTCCTCCGTCTCAAAAGGTTGCCGACCCCTGCCCTATACTTCACTGTTTTCATTCACTGGTTCATCGCTTCAAAACAGGTTTCAAAGCCTCGTTTTCCAAATATTTTATGTACTAAGATTCATTATTCCAATTAGCATATTATATAAGTCCAGAAACAAATATACTAGCAATAACCAGGTATAGTTTTTTTTGTAGTTACGTGCATCTAATCATAGTCATATTAATACATTTTATCAATATTTATTTATAAAGCTCTACTTATGCACATTGCGGTCTCTTGTTACTTGCTAAGCGCCTTCAGAAAGATACAATGCAATGAATTGCCGCAGACGAAAAAGTAAAATGTTTCTTTGCAATAAGTTGTGGTGGTGTGAAATAAATTGGTTTATTGCATTTAAGTTGTAAACCTATTAACTATCTAAAAATGGAGTAAAGCTCAAATATAAACTTATTTACCTAAAATTTTTTGCCTATTTTTTCCAAAAGAAAACTTTTACTTTGCAGCTTCCATACATCGATATATGTACGACTAAGTCAACTTTCCAATCGCTTTGAAGTCGCAAAAGTTTATTATCATAAAATATTCTTTATGTGAAAATATTTTTTCCTTAATTTATGCTTGCTTCTTACAATATTTCATTATACTAAGTCAATGGGAAGCACTCAATAAGTTTTGATTTCTTTTCGTGGGAGAGCCATGCTTCGACAACGTAAACGTATGGGCCGGCTCAATCGGAGTTATACCGTGGCCTCACAGAAAACCGGCAGTGAAGCATTGCTTTTCGCCGCGTGAGTGAGGATACCGGAGGCCCTAACCCTTCCCTCTCCCCCCCTCTCCCTCTCTTCCCGTCTTTCCCACCATAGGCGGCGGTAGTCATTTACCATCAGGTATCCCGTCTGCTCGTTTGCCCTCTATACAATTAAAACATGTTAATTCCAACTTGATGCCTCCACGAGTTCTTGAGAAAAAGGCTCTTGACAGATAGATAGACAGGCAGAGGGACAACAAAGTGATCCTATAAGGGTTCCTTATTTTTTTTTGAGGAACGGAACCCTAAAAATGTGAAATGCTAACTGCTTTATTTGGTAACATGTATAATAATAACTGCTCATGGACAGTTCAAAATAAATAATATCGTTGTAGAAAATGTGGTGTTTTTCTATTTTCGTTTTAAAATAGATTGGTTATTTGTTTTTAAATATTTTTATTGAAAATAAATATGTTACAAGCAGTAACAGTTTCAGTGACTTTTCACTTGCACTGGTCTTTTGCCGTGAGGTAACTACCAGATAGACACTGATATTCAGAATATATAATATAGCCCATATATTGAGGTAATGTTTATTACACTTAAGTCGTAAATTAACTAACTAAAAATTGAGTAAAGCTCAAATTTAAACTTATTTACTTAAAAAAATATTACATTAGCGTCCTCCTCCCACGTGGCCTTAATCATATCAGACGCTTTTTCTCCAATCATTACTGCTGGAGCGTGCGTATGTACTGACACAGTTCTAGGTATTATACTGCTATCAATTACTCTCAATCTACGTACCCCATGAACCCGTAATTCTGGGTCCACAACAGCCAATGGATCATCTTCAGGGCCCATACGGCATGTTGCTATCTGGTGATGAAGTGTTGCTGTCAGCGTCCGAATCGCACACTCCCAATATTCATCAGAATCGAAAGTCAGTCCAGGACACTGTAGGTAATTTGCTCTATGAATCGTTGCACCATATTGTTTAAATGGTGGCGTAGCAACTAGCGCCTGAATAAATCGTATCGATGCTATCAGAGTAGCTACATCATGAGGATGTGTCAAATAATTTCCATAAACCCGTGGATGGCTAAATGGATTACTATCTCTTAACTCAAGATATCCAACTGATTTAGGGTGCAGTAACATAGGGAATACACTGTACGCGGCTGTATTGTCGATAGATCCGAAAGCTGCGTCGAAAGTTTGATCGGTTATTCTCATTCCGCGCCGTATGGCTTTACTTCCCGTTGAACCACCATCTGATAGAAGTGACCCACCTAAGCTTATTAATTCTATATCCGGTATTTGATCTGAATCATCAGATACTAGAGTTTTGATATATCCAATACCCTCAACACCACCTGGACTTGCAACCACATTATCGCCAAACTGCAACCACTGAATAAAATTTTTTGTAGTTCCATCTCTGTTCTCATTTATTCCTATATTTGTGAAGTTAAGTGGAAAAATTAGACCAGGAAATGTTATGTGATCATAGAGTGTTCTACCTACTGGCAAATTTTGTATTACACTTATGCCATGTGTTTGAAGATGTTGTTTTGGACCTATTCCGGATAACATGAGCAACTGAGGAGATGCTATAGGTCCAGCTGATAATATTACTTCTCTGCGTGCTCTCACTTTATTTTTTAATCGATTCCTCACGTACTCTACTCCATAAGCTGTCTTGGTATATTTATCTATAAGTACTCTGGTTACCGTAGTTAATGGAAGTATATGTAAGTTTGGGCGTTTCTTGTTGGGGCGTAAGAAGACTTTAGCGGCGCTGAGCCTTTTGCCGCTCTTGATATTAGTTTGTACATGTCCGAATCCAAGTTGTTCCGGGGAATTGTAATCGATTGTTGGATTGCCCAGTATTCTGCCAGCTTCTAAAAATGCTTCTATTAGTGGTGTCCTGGAATATTAGATTTTGTGTTTTAATGAGTGGACGAAAGTGTCAGCAATTGTTCTTGTCAGAATGAGAATACTCTGTTTCGAAGATTAGCTCTGCACAGAGTGTTCTCTTACTCTTGCTAAAATTACATGGAAATCGGGTTAAGAATTTATATCTTTAAAAAATGCAACTTAGCAATTAGCAAAAACTAATATCAACTAAATCTGATTATATTATAAATCGATTTAATAAACCTCTGAATAAAAAGGTCGAATAGAAGAGTACTGAGTAAGTTTGTGTACTTGCCTGTATTTCACAAATTCAATGTCCATTTCTCCGTGCGTCCCGTGATAAGGGGAACCTTCAAGACCTTCTAAATGAGCACGTTCTGATTTTATATAGTACTTGAGAACCTCTCTGTAAGACCTGAAATATAGAATAAATATAGTTTTTAACACCTGTTTCACAAATAACACAGTCATAGCAGCTGGTCCAATAGTCGAAGGAACTGATGGCGTCGGTGGTTCGAGTTCTATTGAGCATTAGTTATTTATTGAAATTGCGGGCGTCGACCACCAATGTTACACCGTGTCAGGCACCATGCATGCTTAGTTGTAACAAAAAATAACTTAACATATTTATAAAGTTAAAAAGATAATATAGTATTACCAGCCGTAGTTCCCAGCGTTGGCGATTCTGTCCCATTCCTCGGGTCTACCTCTGGTATAGATCATGTAGTTTATAGTACTTGTACCACCTACAGCCCTCCCTCTTGGCCAGTAGCACCTACTCTTCTCCATTCCTGTAATCAACTTGGATATTAGATTAGGTAAAAATTATTTTAAGGTAAATACGAGTACGTCATTTCTATTGCAGAGGCGTCAATGAACTTCCATTAAAGTGACAAACGTGTATCGAAAAAAAAAACTTTTCATTAAAAATTGTGTATTTTATTATTTTCTATTGATAGGTAAGGATGTATATACTTTGTATGTTTTATTTCCCTTAATTAAATGTTCATATATACTGATTACACATTATTATTATTTTCTATTATACTATAGGCTATAACTTTCTTCAATAGACAGGCTATCTTATTCAAAAATTTATTTACTAACCGGAGGTGTAGAACGTGAGCTTAGCGAAATCTTAAGCACTCATTGCAATACGGAAATGATACGAAAATGGGGGTGCCGCAGGGATCGATATTGGGCCCCGTTTCTCTTTCTTGTGTATATTAACGATCTCCCCCATTTACTGGATAGCCAACCTAAAATAGTATTATTTGCTGATGACACATCATTAATTTTTAAAAGTTGATAGACGCGCCAGTAGCTTTGACGATGTAAATAATATTATTCACGTAGTACATGATTGGTTTACTGCCAACAATTTAGTGTTAAACGAAAAAAAAAACTAAATGTATAAGATTTTCTTTGCCCAACGTTAGACATACTGAATGTCAAGTTTTATTAAATAAGGAACAGCTAGATTTTGTCAATGAAACTGTTTTCTTAGGGATTACGCTAGATTCTAGGTGACGATGGGGCGCTCACTTGTCATTGCTTTCAAAGCGGCTAAGTTCTGCAACATATGCTATAAGGAAAGTCCGCCAATTAACAGACATAGATACTGCAAGACTAGTTTACTATAGTTATTTCCATAGTGTCATGTCATACGGGATTTTGTGGTGGGGGCGTGCTGCAGATATAGAATCTATATTTATTCTGCAGAAAAGAGCTATCGAAGCCATTTATACCTTACGTAGTTGCGAATCCCTTAGGGAACTATTTAAGGAAATTGACATCCTGACGGTATCCTTGTCAGTATATTTATGAAAACATTATGTATGTTAGAAAAAAATTGCACCTATTTACTCAACGATGTCAAAGACATAATTACATTACTAGAGAACGAAATAAATTACACAACAAACATTTAGACTAACAAAAGTGCAAACATCTTTCATGGGGTACTGTATTAAATTCTATAATAAAATATCTCCGAATATTCTTCAACTAAATGAGAAGAAATTTAAAACTTGCATTAAACGCACACTATATAAACGAGCATATTATAAACTAGAAGATTATTTAGCTGATAAAAATGCTTGGCAAAATGCTGGTCCTGCTCCACAGCCACACTGTATATGACGCGTGGTCGTAAGAAATATTATGCATATATGAATATTTACTTGTGTACTAGTTTTTATCTGACATGTTATTTATTAATAGTTTTTATCATTATTATTGACATTGTTAACTTAAATCATTGACATTATCTTATATGTATTTGATATCAATTTTATGTTACATTTAGAAAATTTTGAATTGTACATGTGAGAACTGTGTAGTCAATAACATATTAAGTTAATATGCTAATTTGCCTGGCAGTTCTGAGTATGTCATGCTCGTCTAGACGTCCTGCCGATGGTGGCGTATGTGTCGGGTCGTTCAGCTCCCTTTGATATGGTTGAAGTGGACGATGGCTGGCGCGTGCGTAATGCTCGTGAGCGAGTGCCGTTGGTCGGGGCTGGTCATCTCCGAACTGCTAGTACTTACATACGTCAGTAGTTTGCGCGACTGTTTATAGTTTAGAACAATACGTTACATTGTCCTCACATTTAATTTGCGCATATAAGCAATTGAACCGATAAGTTGTAAAAAAGATGTTGAAAAAGAGTGGCCTTGGAGTTTCTTGCCTGTTCTTCTCCACAGGATCTACTTATTGGAACAGGCAATTAGCTTCACGACTGACTTAGTCTGACTGACTACTACTCCTGACAATTCAAAAATACCTATAATGGTTTAATTGAAATAAATGATTTTGATTGATACTATTTTAGATCTTTGAAATAAACTCGTTTTTTCCAACAATTTTGGGGGTAATTTATCTTGTCATTATTGTTAGGGGAATTTAGTTGTAAAATCCATCCGTATAAGCGATATTCCTTTCCTTCCATTGTCTTCCCTTCTCACCCACCTTTCTATATATATATATATATACTGCCATATTTACAATCTTAAATTCCCAAAGTTCCGGGTTGACGGTAATAAGCATCTATACAGGACGGCAGGTCTAACGATCGTCTTAAAGATCTGTCCTTCCAGTTTAACAGGAAACCTGGGATCACATATTCCTGTTACCTGTCGCTACTTCAATCACCCTGTATTGATTGGATGCTGTAAAGTCCGGTCTATTTTGCCATCGCTTTGTAGGAGCGAGCCGAGGTACTTGAAATTGGAGCAGACTGGTATAGTTATAGTCCATTATGCGGAATGGTTTCAGGACTGGAGAGACCACAGAACATGTATTGTATTCAGTTTGGTTCTGCTGATTTATAAGCCAACATTCTCCAGTCTTTGTTGCCATTTTAACAGCCTATCTTAGACCTCGCACGCGACCTCACCGATCAACACAATGTCGTCTGTAAACACCACGCACCAAGGTATAGCCAAGGTCTTCCCCTATGTGTCCGATGTTAGAGCATCCATTATCACCAGGAAGAGGTATGGGCTGAGAGCCGATTCCTCGTGCAAGTCTACAGATTCCGGTACAGAGAAAGGAGAAAGTTTAAACGTGACTGATGTCATCTACTCATCACTGCTGTGACTCCTTATTGTACGTTAGGTAACATAAGTAACTCATGAAAACAACTAGAGTACAGCAAAATGAAATTCTTGACGAATTTAATCAGAAAAAAATAATAATAAACTTTTAGATTTGCTTACCTAAACAAACTCCGGGTTGTGGTTCCATAAAATATGGCCAAGCGTATTCGGTCAGTTGAAAGAATGGCGCTATGCTTGGGACATCAGTGAAAAAGTTCTCTGGTCGACCGGCTTCTAACAAAAGTACTGTTACGTTCGGGTCCTCGGAAAGTCGAGAAGCCACGACACAACCAGCTGACCCTGCACCAACTATAATGTAGTCATATTCTGCCAGTGGGGATTTAAATCCTGAAAGACCAGAAAACATAAATGGATAAAAGTAAATAATAGTAAAAAATACACACCTCACTGTGGCTTGCCTTACGCGCCTAATGGTATGAGTTATAGCTCTACATGAATTATTGTTTTTTGTTTGTATTTGCGCAACCTACAGGCGAAAATTCCAAGTCTGGCTCCGTTCAGTCATGGAGAACAATCTCACATTTATCAAATAACTCTTTACGTGGGTAGCAAGCCAATACGTCAGCGGACGGACCTAAAGCTCTTAGCTTAGTGATTCGACACAATAAATAAGAAATACTTGTAGATTACGCGTGCTAACTGTAGGCAAATAGACACAATGAACTTTAATTCGTACTATTCCTTTACTACAAACTACATCAGTCAGTCTAACTACTCGACACAAGATTTAACACAATCTACGGGGGGTCCTTGAAGCTGAGACGTCAGACGATTTCATTGGAATTTATAAAAAGCCTTACACGAACCCTCCAGCAATAGTTAATCTTCAACACTGGCTAAAAAAAAGTAGGGATGAGGAGACATGCGATTACTTTATGAAAACAATACTAATCAGCCTCACTACAACAAAAAACCCAATTTCATATGAAAATGAGTCTGCCCGCCACTGGCTCCTATTATATACATTAACAAGCTCTAAACTATGCAAGCATGTACATATTTATTTGGAAAAAATACAAATGGCTGTGTTTACTATTATTAGGAGTTAGAGTTTACAAACTATTAACAGTAAAAATTAAAGCAAGTTGTCTGATGTTTATCGCACTGTGAAGTTTAGAAGCCCGTTACTTAATATAATATTAATTAAATTTTCATGCGATTGAAGACAATTTATTTTATTATGTTTGCAAACTTATATGCTTCCAAATTATAAGATAGACATTCAATTAATCAAAGCCGTCTGAAAATGTTCTACTTAGATAGATAGATAGATAAATGTACTCTTTATTGTACACAAACAAATAGGTTACAATATTTTACTTACTAAAATTTGTGATTTTGAGATGCACCTATAATTGTATTTTATTAATTACTGACATTTATTTTTGTTTTTTTTTTCGATTTTGACATGACTACTAATTTTCTTTTTTTAATTTTAATCCTGATTCAATTGTTGTTTTATGTAATTAATTGTTGTTCTATTATTATTGTATATATTATTATTTTTAAATGAAAAAATGATGATAGTACCTAGAATGTCACCATTCACGAAGACAAATAGTGTTCTTTCATTAGTTTTTTAAAATTTGTCAACGTTTGTGCACGTCTGATGGCCAGTGGCAATTCATTCCATAGACGGACGGCCTTAACCGTGAAAGATTTGTCTATAAATTTCGTGGTATGTGTCGGCATTTTTAGCCTAAGATTCTCAGACGACCTCAGGAACCTTGAATGCGTGTTGTGCAAAAATTCAAAACGTTGTTTGAGATAGGGAGGAGTGCTAGGATTGAACAAAGTATTGTCCAGAAGTGTAAGGATATGAGTATTCCGGCGAAGGCGTATAGGTAACCACTTGAGCTTAATCCGATATTCAGAGACATGGTCATATTTGCGTAGCCCAAAAATGAACCTGATGCAGAAATTTTGAAGTCGCTCAAGTTTAAGTTGGCCCTCGGTGAGATCTGGATAGCTGGCATCTGTATAATCAAGGATAGGAAGAAGGAGTAACAACAACGATTCTTTCATGTCATTTACGCTTCATGCCTTCAACTTATTCGTATACTACCCACACTTTTACATGCATGACTGCACATTTCTTTACTTCAATCTTCATTCCTATATAATTACTATCAGAACAGGCCCGGCACGGATTGATCTGTATTAGTACATCACCACCGAGCAACGACTTTTTATACCCGGGATAGCTTGTCCACCGACAACAGTTGTTAGCTGTTCTGGGTACCAAAAGTTCTGCAGGTTCACTTTGTTTACAATTGAGTTGACTTGAATATAAGGGTTTATTTTAATCTGGCCTACATAAATATGTATGTAGATCACATTTAAACCACAGTTATGGCAACTGGGCGATAGCTACTGTAATTGCGCTAAATATATCCATGCCCCAAAGTATAATCTGCTTCAACCTGTTAGATAAATTCTCACAACCACTGATATAAAATATGAAAATCACTAACTACAGTAACTGCCAAGTTGTTCGTACCACTCTTCGCACTCAAGACCATGCCCCGAACCTATTACTACCCTTTTTATAACCCCACTATTCATTAATATTTATCAATCGACCAATACCATTGCGTTACCGGTATAACCAGTCAAAATAATGTCTATTAACTTATTCTTATTAAATAGTGAACTGTGTTATCATCTATTATAGTTTGTCCCCAATTTTAATAAAATAAATAAGAGTTTTTGATGTGGCGACGACAAACCTTTAACAGATTTTTATTTCTATAAGATCTTCAAGAATTGTAGGCAGCAGGCAACATGTAAGAAATATCCCCGGTGTAGGTAGGTAGACGGTTCAACGGTAAAAACTGCAGTAAAAAATATTCCCAATGTTGTTTATGAATTAAATCTTCATTGGTCTTAAATAATTTTATCACTATTTAAAAAATAAAATAATTACCTATTTTGTAAATATATAATACCAGAAAATGGGTACCTAATGTATATTGGCGTTCAACTAAGCCTGTTCATTCTTTCCCATCCATTTTTTTCAATATGAATTGTTTGTGTTGTGTAGCTTTAATGATTCTACAGAACTGAACATAATCATTAGGTACTCACCATTCGGCAAAGGATAGCTGTCTCTTAAGAAGTCGAATATATCCCCGGGGTTCTTCGGAGTATATTTCGGTGACACTGACTTCATCAATATATTGATAACAGGGTTCTGAACGTACGAAAAACTGTTGTCACCCTTGATCACGTCGTTGCAGATCAGCGTCAGGAGTGTAAAGA
The DNA here is from genome assembly GCA_963859945.1 of Euplagia quadripunctaria. Classification (NCBI taxonomy): domain Eukaryota; kingdom Metazoa; phylum Arthropoda; class Insecta; order Lepidoptera; family Erebidae; genus Euplagia; species Euplagia quadripunctaria. Next base: position 6,711,072 of record OY982579.1, read on the forward strand.
AAGAACAATACACGTAAAACGTTTTTTGAATCATTGCTACGTGACTGAAAAGTTTAAAATAACATTAGTGAACAAAAATGAAATATAGTTAACTTTTAAAACAAGTAAGACATCAATGCACCTAAATCATGATAAATTGTAATAAGCTGTATTCTTCATCCCTTCATTTTCCACCCTTAGAGTTAGTGAATATTTTCTTAAAATTTAAATTGAGTACAACCACTCTGTAGTACATAAATTCCTTTATCTAGGAGAACAAAAACACAAGGGAAATACTTAAGAACAAAATGACGACGTCTAAATTTTTGGAGGTGTGAGAGAATCCCTTGTATATTTTATTAAGCAACTTAAAATTATTTGTGTCATAAATAAATAAATCAGCAAAAGTACACTTATTAATTGAACCTTAATGGGTCCCGCTCTATCTTAATTAATATTATAAATTATTTTACTGTTCAACCTATACGCTTGTGGAATGCGTTGCCAGTTAAGATTAGACGAGCGCAATCAATAACCACTATGATTCACGAACATTATTTGTAATTGTTATTATATGTACTACTTGTCACTCATATAATTATATACTTATAGGTATACTGAATATGTATGGATATTTATATATGTTTATGGTTAAGTATTGGTATAAAGTTATAGAAACTAGTTTAAAGTACAGAATATGTTTATATTTTCTATTAATTAGCAATTGCAAATTTTGCTACTATTTTTTGAATACCTACCATATTTTTTTTTTATCGTGTGGATACCCCCTAGAGTCATCACCCCACCGAGGCCGCCGGTGAAGTGGTATGTCGGAATCGAATCGACTAAAACCACACAGTGTCCCGTCACAAATGAGTCTATTGCAAGTACGCGGATTCCGCCGCACACGAAACAAATACTCGAGATGTTTGTACCTGTCCGGACTGCAAGCGGGCGAGCACACGATGCGGCGCAAAATATTGGCGGATCCGCTCGCCAATGTGCGTCTTTTGATTTTAACTGGCGGATAGTAAGAGTATTGTCATCATGTTGTAAATTAATTTCAATAAAGAGTTTCCCGTGGAAGATTTTATCACGGCGGTGATGGAAAAGCCTGTTATTACAGTCTAGCGTATTCGCCGTCTCTTCTTGCCATAGATAAAATTTCGTGCTTCCTTTTTTTGACACTAAATATTATATCATCAGTAAAGAAACTATTTCTTTCTAGATACTGTAAACGTTTAATTTTTTTATGTCGACATTAATAAACAAAATATTATAATAAACGCAGGCGTTCTGCAGCGTGCACTAAGGACAGCCGTCCGCTTATAGGTTATCACATACTGTAACGGCACAGCCCCTAAAATTGAGGCTACCGCTAGTCGGCAGCGTGCTGTACCACGCGTCGCCGGCGAGGTGCAAGCTCACGGTCCACGCCCCGCCCGCGAGGTGCAAGCTAATTTCATCGTCTTCATTTTTCATTTTGACATTATGAAATGTATTATACGACCACGATTTAAAGCTTAGATTTGAATGACAACTTAATTGCTGGGGTGGAGCCGTGCCGTTACCGTGACGGTATAGTGTGGGATGAGCTTATACCTCGCCTCGCAATCCGCATGCGTGATACGTTCACTCAGGACGCGCACTCAGGCCTGCTTCTGCTAGAGTAACGGGCAGCCTCACCCGTTACCCCCAGGCTAGCGGTCACGAGGCTGGAGATCATTATGCGCTCTCCAGCGTCTGGTGCCTCTCCTTCGGGTTGAATACCTACGAACTATACTATATATAGTAACTACCACTGTCTCTCTGAATAATTTTGATCCATTATAAGGTTGCCTGGAAATGATTGCGTTTAGCAATAAGGTCGCCCTTTGTACATTATCTGTTTGACATAATTATAATGATACTTCTACTCAAACAATTGTGTACAAATAAAGTGTTATCTATCTAGCTACCTATTAAAAATGCAACAGTTAGTTTGTTTGTTTATTTGTTTGTCTTTCGGCACGCATAAATCATACATGTGAATTATTAAACAGTCTTGTTTCATCATCTTTTCTTTTCTAAATAAATATAAGTACGTTGCACTTATACGTAAAGAAAAGAAAACAAACTTACGCGTTAAGATCCTACGAATAATAAACAGTATAAAATAATTGAGATTGATTGATTAATTAAAAAATACTTCTACAATATGAATTAAATACTATTATGGCTTTTTTATGTTTAAATAGAAAACTATTTGCCTAATTTACTGTTAGGCAAAAAGTGTTAAAAATTTTTTTTTTTTTAATTTTCAATATCTTCGCACTTCGATATAGAAACATTGACCGTGTAAGGTTTCAACTCTTCATTACCTACTAAAAATAGGCTTTTTAGAATAGACCAGTAAGAAAAGCAGCCGATGAAAAATGTATTTAAATTTCGAATTAGGAACTCTTTGGGAATCTGTAGATGTTTAATGAACTTTAATGATTTCATAATATGTCATTTGTGTTTACGAATTGGCGGCAATTTAAAAAGTGTCTGCCGTGCATCGAAATGGATTTCACTAGAGATTTAATTTTCGCTCAATGATTTATTACGACTTTCGTTGCGGTCTTACTCAACAACAATGTTACGATAGACTTCGATTGGCATTTCATTACGAAGCTCCATCTCGTGCCATTGTTTATAACTTGTTTAATGAAGTTATACGTAGTCGAAGCAAACTCACTGATGATTCTCGAGAAGGACGTCCTTCTACGGCGACTACTGAAGAAAACGTGAGTGCTGTGCGGCTAATGATAGAAGCTGATAAAAAGGTGACATATCAACAGATTCGGGCAGCTTTAGGCATTGGTATGAGTCAAAGTACAAAAAGTCTTATATGAACATTTGGCGTCAGAAAGCTTTGTACTATATGGATACTTTATAATTCTGGATATATTGTTACGAACCTGAAACCAAAAGACAATCTACGCAATGGATGTTTCCTTTCGAAGATTTGCCTACAAAAATAAAGAAGGACAGAAGTCAAGGGAAAAAGATGATTGCCTCATTCTTTGTACGGACAGATCATTTCGCAACAATAATTCTAGAAGATAAAAGGACTGTTACTGCAGATTGGTATGTCAGTCATTGTCTACCAGTTGTCTTGGAAAATGTTAGATAGTAGCGCGCAAGAAGCAGGATTCTCCACACCATGACAAAGCTCCAGCTCACTCCGCCAGACGGACTATCGAATATTTGTCTATCGAAGGTGTGGATCTAGTGAGTCATCCTCCTTACAGTCCTGACCTGGCACTTTGTGACTTTTATTTATTTCCAAAAATAAAAGATAAATTCGTTTTATGAACGTGAAATTTGGAATACTTAGAGTTTATTAAAATCTAAAGTTATGGTTTACAGGTACAATAGGTACAATGTATACAATTTGTAGCAATGCATGATGCCTACCATGTCTGTGGGCAGAGTACTGTACTCCTAGATAGACTAATGAGCAGCCTGTGACAAGGAGTTACAGTGCCGGTCCCCTGTTGGCATGTCGTTGGATTTTATTGGTACGTATGATTGATACATACGTGTCCGTGTGCGTGTGCTTGTGCGTGTGCTTGTGCTTGTGTGCATGTGCGTGTGCGTGTGCCTGTGTGTGTGTGTGTGTGTGTGCGCGTATGTTTTGTAAGTTATTAAGAGGATTTCAGTTTCATCGTAAGTCAATGTTTATAGGAATCTCGTGACAGTCTTTCAACGGGTGTAGTAAGACAAACCGTTGATGGGACAGCTAGCGTTAATTTTATTGTACATAGATGGACCAAGATAAATAGCATTTTTTTAACACACGAGGTAAATACAGTGGATAAAGAAAATGGTCTACCAATTTTGACAAAAGTTTCTGTGTATTCACAATAGTAATAAAGTGAATCTATCTCTAACAATGAATTGTTAGAATATATTATTACACGGGAAAATCAACCTTGTTGTTTTAAGATGTCAAATGATCTTCAACCATAGCGTGGTAGACAATATATTTGGCCGATGGTACATGTATGATTGCACAAATTTTGTCTTTTCTGCGTTTTGTGATATCTTTATGTGGCGTGAGATGCTGTTGTAACATCACTATTTGTAGTATATAGAGTTGCCTTACATTGAGGACGTTCCTCGATTTGTACAGTTCATTTGTTGGGAGTAAGTTGGACTGAAGTGTAGGAACCTTCAGTATAGCTCTGTGAGCTATCTCCAGAGGCATTAGGATAGTTTTTGCTGCACCTCTCTAGCAAGAGATACAGTAATTGATGACATACTGACAGAGTGTGTAGTATACGATATATAATAATAAAATGATTAGCTATATATCGCAGGGTTTTAAAAATGTAGATTAATTTCTGAATGCGTTTAAGTTTTGGTCTATGGCTCTAAGATACTTAATCTCTCTACCTGAGGGAATAGTTGGGCATTGGCATGGGAGTTGAGGATGTGCGGAACAACAATGAGCTATTATAGCGACAGGCGTTCTTGGTTGCGATATTGTGTTAAGAAAAAAGTGATAAAATTAGTTGTAGATGCATTAAAAATGTATTTTATAACAGATAACTTACTATAAATAAAGAAATCGTAGCCGTCTAAAGCCTATTATTAAATGTTAATGTATTTCGTGCGAAGAAAGTTACATAATTTAAACTGGTTTACCTTTAATGCTGCAATGTCTCCGTAGGCTAAGGAGAGCAACTCGAACGTTGTGCAAAACTTTATTTAGTTTCTCTATGAAGCCAATAATATACTTATTATTAATAAATAAAATTTTAATCTGGACCACATAACTATAACTCAGCGCCATGAAGACCTTTTTTTTTGTGCGTGTGGAAACCCCCTCGGGCCGTCACCCCGCCAGGGTTTTCGGTGGGGCGGTGTGTCGGAATCGAACCGACTAAAACCACACGGTGTGCCGTACTGCGCCTTAAATAGGAGGGATCCGGGAACAGTTTTTATCAAGACATCCCCCCCTAGCGCCTGCCCGCAAAAGCGCGGGTACCATCTCCGGGTAAAAACCTTAATACCTCTCAATTAGGCGACGCCCAGGCACACGCAGACGCCGCCTCCTCGCCGGGGGCCACTATAGCGGGTGGAGGAGAAAACCCGTCCCATCCACCCGCAGCCACACTCAGGGCGCTGGGGCCCTGGCGCGCAGGCGCTGGTAAGCGCGCCTTCGCCGCCTGGTTCGCCGGCCGCGAATTAAGTCCGAGATGAGGTCATGGCGCTATGAAGACCTAGACTAAGCATAGTTTGGACTTTAGACTATGGGTTGTAGAACACGAATGAATGTGCTTATATATTTTGTTTGCATTGAAAATCGTAGAACTATTCATGGATACAATGTTTGAATAGAACGGCATTAGATTCCGCTACCCCTGACATTGGTGCCAATTCTGTTGTAACAAAACCTTCTAAACTAGACCACAAATCACTAAAATTTAATGTAGTCCTCCCAAATGAGGTTTACATTTTTAATAATTATGATAATTAACGAATATGTGATTTTAGAGCTGGTCACTTCAGTAGAAAAGTATAATATATATTTTAACTAGAAACCCGCTCCGCCTTCGCACGGGTAGCAGAGACATCTTCAACAATGATCAACATATTTCAATTAATTTACAGTAAATAGTAAACACACAGTATTTACTCAGCTATGAGCGAGAAATACGACACTCTGCTCACTATTTAATCTATAATATACGTAAACATTAGGAATTAAAAAAAGAAAAAAAAAGTGGTTCCAAGAGATACAATCAATCTTATCAATTCTTTGTCCTTCATTCTAAGTTGTTAATTAGCAGGAAAACTTTATTATTTTACATTAATTAGTAATGTTAGATTCAAATTTAGTTATGTCTGTAGCTTTTATTAAAACTAAATTTATTTCAAGGTAACAACAGAATATAAATTGTGCCAGTGGAATTAGACAAAATTTTAGGGTAAATTGGGGCTAATTTTCACTTAATTACGTACAGGTTTTAACATAGTAAAATTTGTTCGTTAGTATATCAGGTCTTACATTTCATCCCATTTTTGAAACATTGTTAAATTAACGGTTTATTCTACTGTATTATAATTGCGAATACCAAACTTTTGTCTCGTATAGGTAGGTGGTAGAAATACTAAAAATTAAAAATCAGTTCGCTTACATTTGGTCCATTATTTGTTTAAATAATGACGAATTACGGCCGAAAATCGCAAAATTTTAATTTATTTTTAATTTCGAAAAAAAAAGTGCTCCAATGAACGTGAAGCTTTAGGAGAATACGTCTTCTATGCTCTTAAACATACAACTCAAAATAATGTAGGTATTTACATTAGTTTAGGAGTTTAGTTAGGCTAACAAGTTTCTTTTTCACTTTTCAGTTCCTTTCTTCTTCTGTTGGTTTATTTTTTTCTGAAAAGTTTTAATTTGTTGTGGTTGAAATAACCAAATTATAATTAATAGTAACTAATTTGAAATTCTTACTTACCTACCTTACTTAATTAACTTATGTATAATATATTATAATTACCAAATTTAAGTAAGTATTTATTGTTATTTATTATAAATATTTAAACAACATAATATAATAAACAATTTCTAATTAGATTTAAACTTTTCATTAAGATGAATTAATGAAAACACGAGATAGCTGCTGTAAACCGTGAAAGAGTTCCCTTGACCGGCTTCCGCATTCTTAATCAAACCAACTACTACAGGACGTCTCCGTCATGTTGTAGTGTCATTATAAGTACATATATGTGCTTAGCTTCAACGTAATCGCTTCAAAGGTGTAAAATCAATGTAAATCAAATTAACAATCATTCGTCCCATATTTTCTACTTCTGGGAATGAAATTTACTGGCAACAAATCTGTGAAGATTACATATCGATACGGCCATTAGTCGAGATATTTCAAAAAACCACATCACCGAAAACGGCACATTTTTCGGACGCCATTTTAGGGGTGTTATTAATAATAATGCATACGCCCAATGCAGAATCATAAAATAAAGGCCTCGACGAAAAAAATGTGTGCAAAATGAATCGATTTAGACGACTGTAACTGGCTGAAATAGCTACAAACATTTAAGCAAATTTTAATAAATAAATAGAATTTCTCGTTAACAAATGAATATTTTTTGATATTTTTTTTGTATATTTAAGAGCATAGAAGACGTATTCTCCTAAAGTTTCACGTTTATTTCCTTGCCTTCTATTAAAAAATTACGAATAAATAAACATTTTTGTGTTATTTTAATTTTAAAACTTGCTAATCTCCAAATTGACTTGGTGACTTGTTTGTATCTAAGTGCATTTTGTTTCAAGCCAGTATTTAAAATTAAAGTTTATATTATAAAGAAAATAAATTTCAATTGTCTAAAACTACGAACCTAAATTAAAACGTGCTATAAGACCGCTGATTATACCTAGCTATTTGTAACATGTTTGCATTGGGTAAAACTTATAATGATAGTTATAAGTATAACAAAAAAAAAGGCTTTAATGGCGAATTAAAAAGTAAAAGAGACTGCTACTATCGACCTCCTGGCTTCATCATCAGACCATCAATCATTACCAAGGCCAATCTGTTAGATTCGTCACAACGAATCAGATGAACTCAAACTCGAGGCATTTATTAGTAGCAAATGAAGAGTTTCACCATCCACCTCCTGGCTCCATCATCAGATTAGCTCCAAGATATCAAATAATAGTATTGTCATCTAACCTATATATACATACAGTGTTCCATTTTGATACGACATTTAGAAGTAGGTTGAAATTGACTTTTAAGATTTAATTACGTAGTTAATTAGTTGGTTACAAGTAAAGCTAATAAAATCGTGTTAAAAAGATGTGCAATAAAGATAATAATAAATAAATAAAATTAAAGTTAGCAACTTATCTTTCTTAGTTTTTATATGATGTCAAATGTATGTTCGCCATACCACAAATTAAATGCAACGTACTTACTTATTTAATTAGACACACACAGTTTCACAATTCAAGCCGATCAATTCGGTTTGCACTAAAATTCAAGGTACCTTGTAAGCCATGCGGCTACGGTGGCGATCTAGTAACGTATGAATCGATTCAAAAGTAAAGAAACAAGAGTCTTGGACAGCTCACTGCTACAAGTACAATCAGCAAGAAAAAGAACTGAACACAACTAAAATTTAAAATGAAATTTAAATGACATTATAATGGTTCAACTATAGCTATTGATGTAAATGTCACTTGTGGCATCTACCACAAGTAAGATTTACATTATCACGAAAACTAGGTGGGTAATCCGACAAATCACTTAACTTTTTTGTGCCAGAAGTATAGTCTATTATTAGAATTATAATATTACAGTCAATTATTTTAGTATTAGAAGTATAATAATATAGGTAGTTGCCTCCTTAAATATGCAGGTTGAAATCCGAATAAAGTACGACTTTTTATTACTTTATTACTAATGATCAGCTATTTTATTTGTAAATTGTTTTAGTAGATTAAACATCGTATACATTATAATCATTCTAATCATTTACTTCTTATGTTACATCAACGCCCTGCTCTCATTTTCTCTACCTACATTATATTTGCCCAGTGCGTAGTGTAGTGAGTGAACTATCTATGCTGCACTCCAGACTTCAAGTTTTTCCTGCTGACTGTACCGGTGACCTTTAGCGACCATCGGGTTAATTACATCTGTACTTTTAATGTATTATAACATAAAATACGCCTGCAAGTATAATCTCTATAATAAATAATAATATAATATCTCAAAGTCACATTCCAGTATTTATATCCCTTGAGATAATAAGTAGACAACGGAAGCTTTTTCGTTCGCAATCAAGAGATTTGTATCTCACCTAATGTATTGATATGGAATTGGAAAAAGAAAAACTAAACACACTTCTGTTTAGTTTTTTTTATGAGTTACGTTGATTGATTGATTTATTCCGATCGATTTCGGCCATGGCGACCACTTCGACCCCTAGTCGGAGAGAAGGCGCTGGTGCGCTCGAAGATGGCTTATGTAGCCTATCTTCGCAGCGAAACACCGTGCACAGTGAGGGCACGTGACTACGCCGTTCTCGTAATTATATGTTATGGCAGCAGGTGGGCGAGCCAGTGATCTATAAACTCGTACCTAGTACAAACAATTACTTTTGTTAGAGAAATTATCACAAACCTTTAGAGAAATTGAGTACACCAAATACCATGAAATCTGATCAGTAGGGGCTTCGTTAAGAGGACTGGAAGATTATCCCTTGTGTAGCGTGGCGCAACTGAGTTGATAATTAAATGCGAGGTAGATGGTATTTGTCATACATGTTAAATTTTCCTTTCCTATCCAGATCAGTTTTCTCAAATGTTTGTATGCCATTATATTACTGTACTGTCCCATCAAAAACATAAATGTGAAAATGGGAGCCAAGTTCAATATTAAGAATAAACGTGGTTATCGACTACGCCGACAAAAAAAAATTGAGATCTAAATGGTTGCCAAGTTCCTGTAGATAATCCTGAAAATTTGACTTAGCTGCCGCGTGTTTAGATCTTCTGGTGGTACCTACTGGTAGGGTCGAAAGAGTTCCTCCATGAGCCTCTATGTCCTGCTGGCGATGGGTGGGGTACTTGTTTTCTGGCAGGTGGCTAAGGCCTGGCGCAGATCAGGACCCACCCGTTATGGATCATGTTGTGGTTGGTTAAGTCGGTTCGAGTTTGACATAACCACATATTCCACTACTCGAGTACCACCTCAAGAATTATATCGGACTCAAAAAAGATGGTGGGTTAACAGTATTAGGAGAGATAATGGTTTAATATGTGCCTGTTACCTTACTCATCCCAATAATATAAAGTTTGTGAATTGTTAGTAGTTGCGAAAGTTATTTATAGCAAAGTTAAAAGCTTTGCAACTCAGATTTTTTGTTATTTTTTTCCATGGTCACATCAATTCTAAGCTATAGACTGAAAATGAGTTTTTGCAAGAGTCCTAATATATAATTATGAATAAAAAACCAGCTGTGAAATATTGAGAAATTTGTTGAGTATGTAGTTCCATTTCGTAAGAATTTCGTCTGAACTTGAATGGCCTGCGTTATTAAAAAAAAACAGCTAATGTTGTGTTCGCGAAACATAATATTTTCGCCACAGTACGCATTTCTTAACATAACGGTAACCGGAATTATTGTTGTAACACTGTCAAGATCATTTATAGACCTTAAATAGACCTCAGAAATGTTCTGAGCTTTATCTAACAACAAGAATTTTCACTGCACGATTTTTAAACTTTATGTTGGATAGCAATTACCGCGCGGCTTCACTGGCGTGTCATATTTAAATATTTTGCGCGGAACCCTAATTTTCTCCAAAATAAAAGTAGCTTAAGTTACTTCTTATAACACCAGCTATCTGCCAGTGAAAGTGCCGTGGACATCGGTCCACCCGTTCGGAGATTAGCCGGAACAAACAGAGAGACAGACAAATTTTTTAAATACTGATTTTTAGGCATACCTGTACCAAATAACTGTATGAGTTAAGCTATTATATAAAACTATTATTTTGACATTACAAACAAACACTTCAATTTTATTTATTTGTATTGATGATGCTTAGTATTTTGTTTAGATTGACATTTTTAAATATTTTTTTTTATTTTTTAAACGAGCAGACGGGTCACCTGATGGTAAATGACTACCGCCGTCCATGGGCACCTGCAACTCGAGAGTCACAAGTGCGTTGCCACCCTTTAAGGTGGGAGTAGGAGAAGAGGGGGAGGGGGGGAAGAGAAGGGGAGAGGGGAGGGACGGGAGTAAGGGAAAGGGAAAGGTTAGGGCCTCCAGTAACCTCACTAACGCGGCGAAATGCAATGCAATCATTGCTTAACGGGGGGTTTTCTGTGAGGCCGTGGTAACGAGCGGAGTCGAGCCGGCCCATACGTGCCGAAGCATGGCTCTCCCACATAAAAGCGTATTCGTAATATCTTTTGAATGGAACGTCCGATTTAAATAATTCAAAAAGTAATCTACAGGTTAAAACAGTATTCAATACAAAATGATTTATTTGGATAAGGAATAATATAAAGGTATGGATAACATGGTCTGATTTTGGTCTGAAAAAAGAGGCAGTCTTGGGACTGCCGACAGAAGTGTAAACTTAAACGATACGACGAACTTAAAACGTCACATTACTCTCCTAATCACTCACTCTCCCCACTCTCCCCGCCTCCCTCCCCCTCCCACTCTCCCACTCTCCCTCCCTAGATTCCCTACTCTTACTCATTCAAGTAATATAATATGCTAACACTAAATATGTTAAAAAAAAATAAGCAGTCATGGGACTGCCGCCAGAAGTGAAAACTTAAACGAAACGACGAACTTAAAACGTCACATTAGCAAGTTGGTGACATTAATTAATAAGGAGCTGACAGAACTCAATGGTTAGATTAGCGCCCTCTAGTGGATCTATAATGTATTATTAGCGTGACGGTCACGAATTGAATGCTTTTTCCCCATAGCAAAAGTGCACAAACGTGCAAAGAAGTTTTCACTTCAAAAATAAACAACCACTTGACGTAATAGTTTTATAGTTAGTATTAATTGGGGCCAATAGATGTCGTTGCGTGTTTTTCTTGAACATTTTAAATTCTTTTTTCTATGGATATAGAGAACCAATTGCGATAAATGAAATACTTAATGCTACACCGAATTATACACAATAAATGTTTGCACGATTATTTCGTACTTTTACGTGATGTCTGCACAATAAAACACACCTATAGATTTATTATAAATATAGATGTAGAAGAAAGAAAATTACGGAACAATCTTCAAAGTCCCTACTTTCAAATAAAAAAAAAGAATGATTCAAATTGTTACTTGTGGACTACGTGTTAATGAATTACAACTAAGTACACATTTTCACTTTCATGAATTTCGGGATAAAAACCATCCTATGCCCTACCTCGTAGTATGAACTCAAATCATGCCAAAAAATTCGAAATCAATCCATCCAAAAAAGGTATTGTACCTTATAAATATTATCGCGATTAAGTTCCGAGTTACATTTCTAATAAGTAATATTCTAATATGATACAGTAACGAAACTAGACGGTCCATTTGCGTTGACAAATCGATCGATTTGTCAATAAACGCAAGTCGACTACTCTACATATTAACTAATGCCGACGAAAACTCTATTGGAATGCTAAATTGTTTTACGTATTCTAATATCTATTTACAATCAATTGAACTTCCCACCATACTGTTTCACGGCTTATTCCTGGATTAATAGTAAATAGTTAATTGAATCTAATTTGGTACGTGCTCAATTAGAGTATATACTAAATATACAATTTACTCCATATCAGCTCTAAAACTAATATAAACTTGAAAGTTAAGTTTTAGAGTTCAAATTCTTTTGCTCTTTTTTTCAATGTAAGAACCAATACACAATAGTCACAAAGGTTGCACATAAGCTGATTCAGCCTGTGACTACGGCCAGTGCAACCTAGTCGAAACGTCAGGTAAATCAAAGGTATGTAAGACGTTTTAAATACGTGATCGCGTTAATTCCTGTTAATACAATTATATTATCACGGAACGGATTTTTTTTAGAAAATAGTCGGTTCGACCGGAGTCATACCACGGCCTCACAGGAAACCGGCAGTGAAGCAATAATTGCATTGCTTTTCACCGCGTGAGTGAGGTTACCGGATGCCCTAACCCTTCCCGCTCCCTCTCTACCCGCTGTTCCCCCCTTCCCCTACACCCACCTTAAAGGCCGGCAGCGCACTTGTGACTCTTCACTTGCACGTGCCTATGGGCGGCGGCAGTCATTTACCATCAGGTGACCCGTCTGCTCGTTTGCCACTTATACCATAAAAAAATACACAATACACTATAGGTCATCTACGTATTCTACTTGTCTGTTGATAGCAGATGAACCGGCGATTCGTTTATTGAACGTCGACGTTCGAATTAACTAGTTTGTTCATTCAACGCCTATGTCTCTATTATCCATTTTAAGTACTTACTAGTCCGGCTCTGATCCGGTTGTAATTTAGATGAATATGTATGTAGCTTCGGGGTCTTGAAGTTATAATTTAATTAAAAGCCTCATTATTTCGTATATACAGTTAATTTACATTACTCGTATGATGACGCCTTAACCTAATAACGTGTTAAAAACTTTACAAAGTCCAGTTTTTTGTATATTGGTGTTGCCAGTAAAAACTACTTAACAAAAAATCATACTTTTCTTGTTAATAAAACAGTGGGAATAGCTAAATTAACGCACGTAACAGCCTATTACGACCTGTGAGGTGGCTAATAAAATAAATGATGTTTTTATATTCTGTGTCAAAAACCGTTGCTTCACTGCCGGTTTTCTTTGTGCCGAAGCATGGCTCTCCCACGAAAGAAGCAGAAATCTGCTTTACTCCACTATCTTATACTACTATCTATGTTCAGTAAGTACGTGATCGCGTTAATTCCTGTTAACATAATTATATTATCATGGAACGAAATTTTTCGTGGGAGAGCCATGCTCTGTGTATGGGCCGCCTCGACCGGAGTGATACCACGGCCTCACAGAAGCTCGCTCTGAGAGCTTTGTTTATGGTTGTGTGCAACACATTCGGCTCACTAGCGCCATGCTAGATTATCCTTATGTGATTAATAATTACTCTTTCTCCACTTTTTAAAAAATGGCATCGACTATATCGTATGATTGTGACCAGAGCGAGGCTGTATCTTTGACATGAAAATTACCGGAATAAAAACGCTTGAACCAACTTTGTGCTACTCTTACTGACACTACATTAGGTCCATAAACGTCACAAATTCACAGATGCAAACAGTACAACCAAAGAGATTTTTCTTACATTTTATGCATACAAAATACGAAAAGACTTTTTTCCCTACCTATTATATTGATACGGCCACTATGAAATGTTGTTAGGTAATTGATTAGGTAACAATTAGATCTCACAATTTTCTGCGGAAGAAGACCTGTATTGCGAGACATGTTATGTTTATATGGGATATCTTTTATACGAGTAAAAGATAAGAAAGTAAACCTACGAAGGTTTACTTTTAATATCGATCTATCCACAGGTTCCAAATTAAGATTTTTTCTACAGTAATTTCTTACTTTCTTGTTCATTTAAAAGTATTTAAAAAAAGTGTTTTAAAATATCTGAATGATCGAGTACATCATTGACTTTTTTCCATGTAGCGTCAGCATTTTAATTATAAAAAAAAATCCAGATATTTGCTTGTCTGAATCGCGCACCGAGGGTCTCGTATATGAAAAATAATTAACATTATTTAAGTTCATAAGCAATGTAAGCACGGAAGGAAAATAAGGCGGATTGAAAGACAAACATAACTTTGCCGTCCTAAATATCCTCCCAATACATATACGTCACAATCAATTTACCGAGCGCAAAATATAGGTTTATAATCGCAATACTTACCGCAGTCGCACAGCCACTCTTCAGCAGGAATAAACCTTAGCATAGTGGTCAATGCTAAAGTTGATTTTAAGGTCGCGACTTAGGTTCAGGTACAATCCACTATTGGTCGACTCCGATATAAGAAGAATTGTAACGTACGTCTCGCTCCGGAGACAGTATATTGGCCGAGACATAGGAGGCATTACGCAGGCGCGATTTTCAGCTTGAGGTATTGTCTACGAAGAACTAAAAATCCTATTACTTAAACGTAGCAGACACTGTAGGAATTCTTATTTATAAGTGTAGCTGGCTTGGGCTTTGAATCCATTCTTAAACGGGAAAGAAATATTGGTTAATAAATATTGTTGGTAGTTTGGATAATTCAGGATTAGAAAAAATTAAAACATCTAATTTATAAGGAATCTCACTTTATCGTCGCAGACGCTCTAAACAAACTCTTCCACGGCGGTCCAAAGCTCATGCTGTGTTATATCAAAATTATTCCAAATGAAGTACAGGCTTTTGGGAGTTTAACAGTTCATCAGGTCTTATTTATGAAAATATGTAATTAATATTCAACGACTTAGACTATCATTAGTTTCGATTTTGAATCATTGACTCTTGAAAAGGCAAAATATCTAGAACACATCTTACAAGCTACTTTAAAAAGAAAGCCTCTTGATTTCTCAGTTGACATGTGTACACACCGAAGTAATTATGTATAATGGATGGCGTAAAAGCAATATGTAGAACTATAAAGACCTTGTTTGACTTGTATAAATCATGTTACATCACATTGACGTAATATCTAAGCTATCTAAAGTGACAACTTACCAAATATCTAAAGATTTTAAATTTATAATTTAAATTTAAATATGCGTTATGCTGCTGATAAACATACTCATATATTTCTAAATACATACATATTATAGACTGGCTGTGTCCGCGACTTCGTTCGCGTTTATGTCGGAAAATAGTAACATATCGATGCAGTCCAGGCATGATTTTTTACTGTATTGGCGGTAAAACAACCTGGAGCGTATAAAAAAAACTTGTTTAGAAAACCACACGGGGTGCCTTTCAGCGCCTGTAATGAGTGGACCGTATTGTTTTACCTCCAATTGTCCACCCAGCATCAGACCGCGGGTGGCAAGCGGGCTCCGTCTACTAACTGGGCGATGTCCAGATACCCTTCACGGGTAACTCTACTGCGGTTAAAGAACATAAAACCCGTCCCATCCACCCGCGGCCATTATTAGCATCCTCACATGAGCGCGAGTGCATCGGTTCTGCTTGGAAGTTTTCCTATATCCAGTCCGCAACCTCTTGAGGTGTTCTCATGGCAGTAGATCGCGATAAAAAAAACTGTGACGACCTAACACCTCGATTCGTCCTACCAATTGGTAGACTTTCGCTGTAGTCTGTCAGTGCTGGTTCCTAGAAACAATACCCTCGATATTCCCTGTTTTTGCCACATTTTTTATTGATGCTTCTCTCCTATTGGTTGTTGCGTGATGTTATATAGCCTATAGCGTTCCTCGATAAATGGACTATCCAATACTAAAACAATTTTTCAATTCGAACCAGTAGTTCCTGAGATTAGCGCGTTCAACCAAACAAACAAACAAACTCTTCAGCTTTATAATATTAGTATAGATTTATCTAATTCAAGTAATATGCCAATTATAAATATCTTAAAAAATAAATGAGCACTTAACGTAAAAGTTGTATAGTCAGTATTACTTGGGGCCAAAAGATGTTGTTGCGTTGCGTTGAAATTTTAAATTCCTTTTTCTATGAATAGAGAGAACCGATTGCGATAAATGAAATACTTAATGCTACACCGAATTATACACAATACTTGTGCGTTAAACGTTCCCACGATTATATTGTACTTTTACATTCAAACACGCCTATAGATTTATTATAAATTTAGATTTAGAAGAAAGAAGATTACTTGACACTCTTTAAAGTACCTTCTTTCCAACAAAAAAAGAGTGATTGCAATCGCACTACGTGTTAATGAATTTCAACTAAGTACATATTTTGACTTTCATCGACGCTCTCAAGGAAACCGTCCTGAATTTCAGGATAAAAAGTATCCTATGTCCTACCTCGTAGTATGAACTCAAATCATGCCAAGTTTCATTTGAATCCGTTCAGTAGTTTCGGTGTGATGCGCGGCCATGGTACAGACAGACAGACAAAATGAAAAAAAATATTGTTTTGGCTTTAGTATCGATTATAAAAGTGCCCCCTTAAAAAAAAAATTAAATATCTTCAATGTACAGAATTGGACCTGTTATATTTTTATCATAAGTGTAGATATATTACACCCATCCACAGAACAAATGATCATGCTCATCACACAATCATTTGTCCAGGGTGGGAATCGAACTCACGACTTATGGCTTAGCAGTCAGGGTCACTAACCACTAGACTATGCAAGGCAGACAATTGCCGAGTCTCCAAAAATAAGCGCATCTTCAAGAACAAAACCGTCTTTCTTCGGAAAAGGCCTTGGTTTTTGACAAAGGAGGTGTTTTGAAGCTATCAAATATAAGGGTTAGCCTAACTTAAAAATATCAAAAATTATCATATTTTTAGGTAAAATAATATTTTTAAACATGTAGCCCCTTTCTAAATGCATATACTTATCCGGCGAAATACTTATACTGCTTGTACAATTATTGCCACATTCAATACGGTAGGTAGCGTTGCACGTTGTATGTGATGAAATAATGTCAGAGCATCTGTTATAAGGATAATGATCTTGACCAGAAACATTTCGTTCTGACATAAAGTAATTCGCAATACTAATGGAACATTTCTTAATTTCATTCGTGAATACGTAGGGAACACTAAAAGTTCTGCGCTCCTGACCTAAATGTTTGAATTTCGAATGTTATATTTTTTTAAACTTATGAAACTTAATCATTGATTAAAAAAATTGGCGTTTTTTATCATAATTTGAAGTTCGAAAAAGGCGGGAAACTTTTGAATTTGGCGGGCATCTTTTTCTTTGGCTCTAAAATTTAAATTATTTTAACACTAAATAGTAATCAATTGGGTCCGTCAATTTGTATGTATTTTAGTTAGTGTATTATATCAGCAGTATTTCTGGCAAGTTTTAATTGCTTGTACTTAATTATGGGGGACAAACCCATCTGTAGGGGAAAATATTACTGTTTCCATGCTAGACAACGAATCTAGCATGGATACAGATGCATCATCTTGTCGTACAGACCGAAAAAGATCTAGGGCTGTACGGAAAATATGCAAACACTGCAAAAAAAGCGAAGGCACGGTCATAATTTAGGCAACAAAGAGACACAGTGTAGTTGCGACAGTGCATCGAACGATAATGATTTTTGACGAAAAGGTGCAGGCGATGTAATTAAAGAACTTAATGGTAATTCGAACACAATTGTAAACGATACGTGTTCTTCACAAAAGGCGCCACAGGTCGCTAGGGCTCTTTATGAAAAAAAAACAGACTTGGCTCCATACGTCATACATATACAAAGAGAAGATGCCGACAATATTGGCACCACACTCCACCCAGTTTCATTAGGCCTTTTTTTTAAAAAAAACGTTGTTATAAAAATATTGTCAACGGCACCTTAAAAAGAATTAGTCGTAACAGAGTCACTATTGCATTTTCTAATTTTTCAGATGCTAACACTTTTATTAAAAATCCCTTACTACAAAAAGAAAAGTTGCGTGCTTTTGTACCCACCGTTAATGTTTGCCGCATGGGCATTAGCCGAAGAAACTTTGGAAAACATTTCAGTCCCTATCTGCTGCGGCAAAGTCATTAAAATGAGGCGTTTAAATTACAAGGTGCATGGACCTCCTCCAGTATGGAAGCTATCGCAGACAGTTGTTGTTACCTTTGATGGCCAAGTCTTACCGACTAGAGTCTTTCTTTGCTACAATGCTCTGCCAGTCGAATTATACACTTTCCCCACCATCCAATGTTTCAATTGTTGTCGCTTTGGTCACACGAAAGTGCATTGTCGGTCTACTCCTCGGTGTTACAAGTGTTGGCACGGTCATTCTGCTGACGCATGTCGCATAGGGGAGGAGACTGATGCGTCGTGTTGTCTGTGTGGAGACTCTCATTACTCTATCAATAGGAAGTGTCCGGAGTACGAACGGCAAGTATCCATTATCCAGACATATCCAGAGGCTGCAAAACTTCACCCTCCAGTATCAAAATCATATGCAGACATTATAATTTCTTCTTCACCCGCAATTAGCAATCAATCTTCTATCATCTCATCTTAAACCATGTCCACCCCATTGTCACCAAAGATGTCATATAAAAAAACCATGTTCACGAAACCTAAAACTCCACCAAAGGCTTCGAGGGGTTATGATCAAGCGTATCATAAAGCTCTTCTCGGAAATAAAATGTCATCTCTTGATGGGTGTGCTTTACAAATTAAAACAAATATTAATTCTAGAAATGAAAATACCACATTAGAAGAAATAATTAATTTCATTAACAATTTAACACGGAAAAAGAATATTTCACCGTCCAACGTAGCACCTTTAATTACTAATTTGTCAACTTTATTCCCTCATAATGGATCATCTGCTGTCCAAAATTGTTCAATGGAACAGTCGCAGCATTGTGAATAAAAAGCATAAATTATCATACATATTAAATAAAAACAATCCCTCTGCTGTTGCTCTATGCGAGACATGGCTGAAAACAGGTTTCTCATTTAGAGTTCCTGGCTATGCTTGTCTCCGAGCTGACAGAGACGATGGGTATGGTGGTGTTGCCATACTCATTAAAAATCTTTTCTCCTTCCAACCTTTTCCTCTTCCTCATCTCTCTGATGAAATCTCAGCTGTTGCTGTTATTGTAAATAAAATGTGTATAGTTTGCATATATTATACTCTCCCTACTGTAAGTATTTTAACTGAAGTAAGTAATCTTTTATCCATCTTATCCAAACCTTTTTTTAGTAATGGTGACTTTAACTCACAGCATCAATCTTGGGGAAGCTCATACTCCAATTGTTATGGGGAACAATTACTAGATATTATAGATTCCCATAATTTATGTATTTTAAACACTTGCCTTCCTACTCGTTAAACAGACCCAAATGAAGGAAGAAGTGCACCTGACCTCTCAATTTGTACACCAGATATAGGTTCATCATTATGATAGTTTCCTCTGTCTTCATCGCACGGCAGTGATCATTATCCTTTAATAATTTCTTTTCCTCATAGACAATCAAAACCTAGAATACAAAAACCCCACTTAAAATACAGGCTTCTTAATGCAGATTGGGACATTTATAAAAGTTCAGTTCAAAAAATAACTGCAATATCTCACTACTTCTAAAATCAAGATCCCACATTTTTGTAAGAATCTTTTTCTAAAATCTTAATAGATGTGGCAGATAATACTTTTCCTATCAAAAATGCTGCCACAGGTAAAATTCCTTCTCCTCCTTGGTGGGATGCTGAGTGCAGCAATTCTGTAAAGAAAAGAAAATTAGCAGAGAAACATTACAATAGGAACATGACTTCAGAGAATTTCGAAACTTACCTGGAAGTAGCCAGGGAAACACGAAAGCATTTAAAGACAAAGAAATTTGAAGGCTGGAAACGATTTTGTGCTTCCATTTCTCCTGAAGTGTGTCCTTCAACTGTATGGCGTAATATTAGAAGGTTTAGGTCAGCTTTTAATGATTCTTATACAAAACTACCACCAGAGTTAGCCAATCAATTCATGGACCACTTAGCTCCTCTCTCCGCTCCAGAGCATTCACCTGTTCTTAGTTCTATCCCCAAATCTATATACAACCCTGAGCTAAACTCTCTATTTACAGTTATTAAATTGAAGGGTGTACTCTCTCATGTCAAGGATTCAGCTCCTGGTGAAGATGGTATTCCTTATTCTTTTGTTGTTAATATCCCTGATTCAGTCCTCTTTGTTTACTTAAATCTCATTAATTCTGTATTAACATCTGGCTGCATTCCTCCTAGTTGGAAATCTCAAACCATAATTCCTATTTTAAAAATAATATCCCAACGCCAGTTAAAAATCAAGTTAAATTTTTAGGCATTATTTTGGACTTCCATCTTACAGGTCTACCACATTGTGAATATGTAGCCGCTAAGTGCGAGCGCAATATAAACATAATAAGATGCCTCTCTGGTGTTGGTGGGGTGCACATCCATTTTCATTAAATCTCATTTACAACGCAATTATTCGCAGTGTATTGGGCTATGGAACATTTTTATTAGAACCCGGCAGTGCTGCTGGCTTTAAAAAGCTTGATGCCATTTATTTTTTTTCAAAAGCTCTTAGAGTGATAACAGGTGCAATGAGATCCAGCCCTATTAATTGCCTACAGGTAGAGTGTGGCTAGCCTCCACTCCATTTACGACGACAATTCCTTTCCGATAGATTCATGTTCCGGTGTTTACAGTTTGAAAACCACCCTTTAAGACAAAGAACTTTTGATCTTTCTATTTCAGTTAATACAGACGCTTATTGGAGACATAAAGTCACCCCTCCTTTAGTTAAAAGCATGAAAAAACACAATGCAATAGATGCTCCTTCCCATAAATCACAACTTTTACCAATATTTCACTGCAGTTATAAATCTCTTGTTTTTTCTCCGAATATCGTTAACCTCAATATCTCTAAAAATGACACATATCCGGATGTTGAATTTAATCATATCATGGACAAGGAGTGGCAGGGTTACCATCATATATTCACGTATTCATCTAGGGTGACAGCAGCTGTGTGGGCATTGGTTTGTACCACCGGCAATTTAACATTGTTCAAAAAATCAAGTTTCCCCCTGAATCTTCAGTTTTTTCTGGAGAGTGCTATGCGTTTTGTAAGGCTGTCGAATATATTAGTATCATGCGGCTTCCAAAATGCATTATTTTTATGGACGCACTGAGTGCTTTTAGGTCTCTTTCAACATTTCCTTTTAATTTTTGAAACTCGGAAACTACTCTTGAAGTGCTCCATGGAGGGGGGGGGGGGGTTATGTGTGCATTTTGCATGGATACCTTCTCATTGTGGTATTACAGGAAATGTAAAAGCCGCTCTTTTAGCTAAAGACGCTGTGGAGTGTGGTGATCTCTATCCATACAGAAATAGTTACCAGGACTTGTCTGCTCTGCCCAGGGTTTACTTGAGGGATTCCTGGAGTGAGCACTGGATAGAGCATTCAGATAAAGGCATTTTTAATAGGAAAATCCAACCCCATATTCCATACAAACCGTGGTTTTGTAAATACAAAGGTAATAAAAAAATTATCTCCATGCTGGTACGTTTGCGTTTGGGCCATGTGTGTACTCCAGCTCACCTGGCTAAATTGGGCATCATTCAGAGTCCTGTGTGTGCCTGTGGGGTTGAGATCTCTGACCTAAATAATTTAATCTTTACCTGTTCATATGACCGTACTTTGTTTTTTGAAAAATTAATTACATTCAAAGTTTATTTTCCTACCTCAATCTCCTGTATTTTATCAGATTTTAATATTTATATCTATAAATCACTGGCTGAATTTCTTGAAAATAATAGCATACAAATTTAAGTATAAATTTTGTTTTATAATCCATGTCGATCCCTACTTCCTAGTTTTCTATAAATAAGTTTGTAATATAATATTTTAGTGCAGATGTTTCTTTTTAGCAAACCCATTTGATCCTATTCCAAATTCCGTACCTTAATTTTTTCCGTGTAAATGTTTCTAATTTTATTAATCGCAAAAGCACAAGCCGTGCGAAGCCAAGTAATAAAAAAAAAAGTTAAAGTTCGTCGTCCGTAGCAAAAATGTAATTAACGCGAAAAGATTTTAGAGCGATGATTTTTTATGATTTTAATAGTTCACTGACTCCGTAAGACTGCACTACTCGTCTTCAAAATACTTTTGGGAGGGACGCACCTCATTTGAGCACCGTAATGCGTTGGTACGCAGAATTTGATATTGGCCGTGTTTCTCTCCATGATGAAATTCGTGAAGGTCGGCCCTCAACTGAGATCACTGGGGAAAATGTGGCTACTATCAGGCAACTAATTGAGGAAAACCGATTCGAGGACATTTGGGGATTGGTATGAGCCAAATTCTAAAAATCTTACATCAACATTTAAAGGCTAGAAAACTTTGTTGTCGCTGAATTCCTCATGAACACACCCCCAAATTTGTTTACATCAATCAACACAGACTCGTGTTTATTGATGTAAACAAATTTAGTTAAAGTACGATCATGGACGTTCAAATGCTGTGTATGACATTGTGACAGGAGATGAAACATGGATATATTGTTACATGCCGGAAAAAAAGCAACAGTCTTCTGTATGGCTGTTCGAAAGTGACAGCAAACCAACAAAATTGAGGCAGGTGAGAAACGTAGGCAAAAAAATGATTGCATTTTTTCTCCCGGAGGGGTCCTGTCTGCACGATCCCACTTGAAGAACAAAAGACAGGTAATGCTGAGTGGTACACTACCATTTGTTTGCCCAGTGTCTTTGAAAAAGTTAGGGGAAACGATCAAGAAGTCGTATTCTATTGCACCATGACAATGCTTCGGCGCACACCGCGAACCATCCCGTCAACCATCAACACAGCTAGTGAACCATCCCGCACATAGTCCAGACCTGGCACCATGCGATTTCTTTAGAACTTAAAGATTTGATGACAGGTATGACATTTACGGGGCCGGAAGAGGCCGTGATAGCTTTCAACCAGCACGTGAAAATCATGCTCTTAGACCAATGGTCCTCATGTTTTCAAAAATGGTTCGACCCAATGAAATGAAAAAGTGTTTAAAATGTAATGGAGAATACTTCGAAAAGCAGTAAATATATTTCTTAACATGTAAATTGTTTTATTAATGAGTTACGCAAAACTTTCAGTGTACCCCACGTAATATGAAAAAATATATCGTGAATATAAAATATTCTGTTTAATAATATCAGGTATGTAATAAACGTAAAGATATGGAATCCCTTGAAAGTGGAACGTCATTTCACAAGTGTAGATACCCCAAAATATTCTTATGTGTATGTTATATCCACATGCGGGTGTTATGTCCCTCCAACACAAAAAGAGGATCAGGTTAGGTGATCATGGCGCGGCCCAACGGTTGATTTTGGGTACTGAGAACTTGAGAATTTTCATTGCTAGATGCATGGTCAGTAGTTACTGCGTAGTTCGGCGTGTCATCGTCAGTCAGTTCAATTGAAGTAGGTATGATTTTCGCTGTAAGGTGATGTTGCCACACTTAGAAGCTTAATTGTTTTACTGTACCAATTGTCTATAGACCATAGTACCTATTTAATATTAATTTAAACTTTATATTGGTCATAAGAAAGGGGTTTTAAAAGACGAACGGATAGACTGACAGACAAAAACGGAGTGATATTATACAGGTTCTTTTTTTCTGTGGAAGTACTAAGCTTTGGAAATACCCATCAGTCTTTTGCATGTCATATGCGTATGACTGTGGCAATTTTAATGTTAGGAGCTGATATTATGAAATTTGCACGTTTTGGTAACATGACTTATACTTGTCCTGCGGGTTATGAATCTAATAGAAACTTCTTATTACATTTTTACTTATTTTCATACGATCAAAACCAATGTATTTGCTCTCGGAAAGCATCATTTGGTAAAATGGAACTTATGATGAAAACTTCAGATGGCTATCGGAACTACTTAATAATTTGACGGGTTGTGATTCCATTCTTTTAAGTGGTTGTCAAGCAATTTATGCTTTTCTCAATGCGTATGAAGTGCCAGGAGAACTCCGTAACAATTAATATCCCTGCATCGGGCAAAGAATATTTTGGTGATGAGGAATTGACATTAAGCAATTGTAACTTAGATAAATTACAAACCGACCCACTCAAAAGCGAGAAACATTTTTTAAATAATTTTTTAATACTAAAAATAGTCTTCGCAACACGAGAAGGTTCTCAAGTCGTCATTTTTTTGTGTGTATAATGAAATTAACATTTCTTAATTTTTTTTATCTCTTGCTCCTTGTTTGGCTAAATATATTTTATTTATTTAAAATATAAACAGTCTCATGTGCTTATGATGTTGAAGTACAATAAAATTGTCATAAATTTAAGCTATAAAATATCAGGCCAAAGATCAATACTGATAATAACTTAACATTTAATTCGTCAACACTGCTGATGTCATCCACGTCAGAAATGTTTAAATAAGTTTAATCTCATTATGTGAACAAATAAGTGTAAAATCATGGTATAATAAGCTGTGTGCCCATTATTGTTACTTAAGATCTTTTTCCACCCACTTCGGTTTATTAACAAACTTAACTGTTTTTTTTCGTAAATAGTGAAAAAAGAAACAAGCTCATTTACATAAATAAGTTGCAAGACGTACAGACCTGTCATCACTCACTTATCGATGAAGCCTATCGTAGGTCCCACTTAAACGCAAGCCTCTTTCAGTTGGTCTCATACCATCCTCAGGTTGTGTATTCATCTGATAGGGGGCATTCTACTCTACTTTTACCAATTCGTGACCTCATCTCTAGGGTTTTTTATTCATACATATGTACTTTCACCCCTTATGCCCGTTTGGGGTAGGCAGAGACGGTAGAGTGCCATTTACCTCAATCCTGATACAGCTCGTGCCTCTTCCAAATTCATCTGACTTTTTATACACGCGGGCCAGTTACGGGTGCTTTTGACTAGGCCCTTCTTCAGTATGCTGCCGATCCGGTCAAGGCAGTATCGGTCTTTCGAGGCCTACCCGCACCGACTACTACACTCACAGGAGCCTTTTAAATTCCTTTACACCTTCACTCTTCACTCATCCTTTCAAAATGCCCAAACTATCGTAGCATTTCTTTCTCAATTCTTGTCACTACATCTCCTTTCGACCCACACAGCTTCTTTTCACATCATTCCTCACTTTATCAGTCAATCTTCCACCAAGAAAGAAAGAAAGAAAACCTTTTAGAAAAACCATTACACATACTTCTGAGTGAACGCATTTCAAACGCATTTTCAACAGAATCTACTTCATATTATACATATTTTTTATGTTAAACCCAACTCTCGCTGCCGTATGTCAAAGTTGGTGCCAATACTCCCTCGTGATCGCCAGACGGGCTTATATGGACACGTTCTGACTTTTCACAAAATATTAGTGATAAAGATAGTAGTAGCTGTTTTGGTCAGTGCGTTATTTATAAATGATAATACTGGACTTGAAATATACTTGGTTTTATTGTAAGTTTTACAGTACAACATCTATAAAGTTAGCCATGGTTGGGACGTCATATTGACATCCCGCCTTCTTATATGCTAATGATGTAACATCACAATAGTGATGTTACCTACTGATAACAGTAGCTATATGAGTAACTTTAGTTATTTGTCGATTGGGCTCGTCTTCACGAGACTCTCCTTACTACGAGACTAATTTGCGGACTAATCCTACCATTAGTATACACTGTAATTAATATCAGTCAGAGTGTACTGAGCGTACTTATACAATTTGAATATTCAAAATATTAGTTATTTTACATTCAATTAGCATTTGCTATATAATCTGAATGAACGGATGGCGTAAAGGTTAAAATAGTCGTCTCGCCACTATGTTGGAACAATCATTTGTGTGATCCATAAATAGTTGCCCTGTGTCTGGTTGTTCTTTGTGGGTGTTGTTTCAATATTTGCAAAATACCTGCGACACAGGAATAATTCCTAATGTTTGAGTTGTCTTACAAAAAAAGAATGTTATACAAATACTTAATGAGACCATAGGCACAATGAGTCTTAGAAATAAAAGCAGCTTATAGATAGTAATAGTAAGTAGTAGTATTATGTATAGTACAAACAAGTAAAAATAATAATTGCGAAGGTTTATTAAATATACAACTCGCAAACTTGTGTCTTGTAGAGCTATTTATTTATAACGTTAGCTATTGTGCTTTCACTAGCATAATTATTGAAACTTTGAGTGCGGCTGATTTCTGCATGTAGTACATTCCACACATATTAGCTTATTCGAATAAAAACTTTCGTGACTGGTATTCATATTAATTAGGATATACGGTTTTACTCGCGTGTATATTTCGGCGATGCCCGACTAGTTTCGAACCCGACGGGGGCCCTTGATCAAGGTGTGAGGCGTCCTACCGCGTCGGTTGCAGGTGCCAGACTGGATTGGTGTCTGTTCCAACGATTCATCTGTCGTAATGCACGTCGGGATGTGGACGCCTGCGTTTCTATTGATAAATGACCTCACTCCTTGATAAAGGGGTGAGGGTCCGAAACTAGTCGGGCATCCCCGAAATATACATGTGAGTAAAACCGTATATCCTAATTAATATATTAGCTTAGGCCGAACATACATAAAAATGCAAAATAGTAGCGTGGCACGAAACGAATTCGGGTCGTTAGAACCTACAAATTAAATCGCCTAAATTGATAAAACGGATTCGTGTCGTTTCACGATGCTCGGGACAAAATCGTCAATTAAGTACTGTCGTTCTTGAAATCTGTAACGCACACGTGTTTTTCTTCTTCTGTATTTAAGAAGACGTATAAAGAAGAGACAGGGGTGCAGAAAATATTGGGTTCATCTATTCCTTTCCATAATTAATGATGGAAATACTTAAAAAAGATATATAGTGCCAAGTGAAATATAGGCACTTTTCAACGACATGATTTTGTGCCGTGCATAGTAAAATGACACAAATTCGTTTCTATTTCGATTTCGGATTGCGGCACGATACGAAATCGTGTCCAACTGATGTGTATAATGTTTGCTCTACTTTTAATAATACTTGTTGTAGGTCTTATCAAAGCTCAAACCTATTTGAGTGTCATTAAATTGAGTCTCTTCGGAGCCTGACTAGCAACCGAGTCGTCACAGGTTAAAACTAATATATAATTTACTAGCATCGCCACGCGGTTTCATCCGCGTAAGTCCCGATCCCGTGGGAATATCGGGGTAAAAAGTAGCCTATGCGTTAATCCAGGTCCCCAGCTATCTACATACCAAGTTTCATCGCAATCGGTTCAGTGGTTTTTGCGTAAAAGACTAACAAACATTCATCCATACATCCAAACTTTCACATTTATAATATTAGTGGGATTAGTGGGATTGAAGTGATCCCACTCCTAACAAAAGCATTTGAGTTGGGTTAAAAAGGATACTAGTAATGCGTGACCTACCTTACTAGTAAATATAATTTAAAAGTTTAAATTTAAAAATGATAAGGACTGGCCTGTTGGTGTAGTGGCTAGTAACCCTGACTGCTGAGCCAGAGGTCGTGGGTTCGATTCCCACCCCGGACAAATAATTGTGTGATGAGCATGATCATTTGTTCTGTGTTTGGGTGTAATTTATTTATAATATGTACCGATGTATTCAGAAATATTTAAGTAGGTTTATCAGCATTCTTGTTACCATAGTACAGGCTCTGATCTGAACTGATCGACATCATTACCTCAAGTCCATTTTGTCCACTTACATCCATTGAAAAGCAGTCTTAAGTCTATTTTAATCCAGTGGACTTCATGAGTCATCATCAAGTCATTCATCGCAATAGAATGAAAAATAAAACAATTCCTCGACGCTGATTGATAGCACAGCGTTTCTTTAATGCCGCGTTCCAATAAACAAGAAACGATTCGTTTTGCTTACGGACGGTAAAATTTCGTTGAATTTTCAATGAAAATTTTACCGTCCGTAAGCAAAACGAATCGTTTCTTGTTTATTGGAACGCGGCATAAGACTACTATCATTGTGAGTCAAAATCACAGGACTCTTAAGGAGCTAATCGGAACAAGGTTATTTCGAAAGGCGAGAGGACTCTTCCGGAGGGGTGACGTACTTCCCCAGATGTGCAACACTAATTGTTCTATTTAGGGTATTTCTTTATATCATCCCTTTAAATGCTTCCTTACAGAATATTAGTAGCAAACGATGGACACGATGATAATTGCTATTGTTGTTTTGGCGTCGATAATAATAAACATTGTCTATGAATCAAAATTCTACTTAGATCATTTTGAAGGTATCGGCTTTTGCGGAATAAACCTTAGAAGTGCCTTTTTTCTTTCTTTCACACCGTATAAAGGCTTCGGTACTAGATATTAATTTGTAATACAATAGGTTCTCAGGCATCTAGAACTTAAACGATTTATTTTCTTGAGGATTGCTATGAAGAAACAAACAGGCGTTGCTTTTGTGAATGCCATCATTAGATCAGCTTCAAGAAACAAGATTTTTTTCTTTATTCCAAAGCCTTAGAAATATTATATTAGTTTTTATGTTTTGCTTTTTGTGCATGTTATTTAAATACTAGAGATCCCGTGGTGGTCGAATTTCGACCATGGTTTATTTCATTGGCCAATATTACTTGACCTGTCATTGTATAGACTTTTGTACCATGACAGGTCAAAATATATACTGGACACTCATAGCTGTATGTACCCATTTTTATATTTTTTTTAACTTTGTAGCAAATATTGTTCAAAAATTTTAGCATTCGTCACTTCTTCTCTGTATAAACTATAAGTGTGCGAAATTTCATACTCCTCCGTCCGCCCAATTTTCGTAAAAAGGGATCTAAAGTTTTCCCTTCACGTATTAATATATAGATTTACACACCATAATTTAATGGTAGAATGTAAATGGGATTACTTAAACTTAAGACTATCTCCTGTACACCTACATTCTAGTAAATAAACTCATTGATTGATTGATTGAAATGCCGATAAGGTATTTTCCGGGGAGAAAATATATCTAGGTTAGGATACCATCATGCAAGGACAATGCAAGTACATAAAATCATTTATATATACTCCGACTATTGGCGACGACTTATCATATTTCTCAGTGCCCTACCGACGTTAACCCACTCCTAACACAAACATTTAGCTTAGCTGGAGAGGTTAACAAGAATACTTGTCTATCTGTGACCCACTTTCCTATTCTTTACAAAAAAAGAGTAAAAAAATGTAAGATTGTACAGCGCCTTGATGATTTCTGAGAGCAATAAAACGTTTGTCATCCAAATCTATCTGAAATGAACCACATTTGATATTGGCTGAATTAAACGTGATTTATCTATTCAGTTTTATTCATGCAGAATTAGAGACGATACACCTTTACACTTAACTTTATTATTTTTTATTGTGTAATAGGCGTTTGTCTTCCAACTCACCTGATGGAAAGTGATGACGAAGACGAAGATCAGTGGCGTAACAATAGGGTGGCAGAGCGGGTAAAAACCAAAGGCCCTGAACACAGGAAGCACTAATTACAAAATGTATTAATGAATTAGCCACGGGCCTCAGATGATATAGTTACACCACTGACGAAGATGGTACTCGCCTATCCAAGAGAAACCTATCTATCTAACCTACTCTTCTATCTTGAACGTTCCAGGATTATAATTGACTCGAAAAATAGAAGCAGGCAATTCATATCAAACTGGCGACTCGAACCAATAAGGAGCGGTCAAAGCTACTAGACCACATTGTCGAAACACCAAAAGCTTTACTTTTTGGTGTTTCGACAATGTGGTCTAGTAGAAGCGAAGGAATGGTCAGGGAGTTTTCGCACACTTACCAAAAGTTCTATTAAAATCAGCGAAAGGAGGTAAGGCACACACAGGTATGGCTGGAATTGAAGCCATTAACTGATGTAGAACCAGAAGAAACCAAAGACCACCTTTTTTTCTGCTGGAGAGTAGGTTCACCAGAGCTATATCTATGTCCGATAAGATTAGCTAAATCCTACTAATATTATAAACGTGAAAGTTTGTGAGTATGGATGTATGGATGGATGTTTGTTACTCTTTCACCCAAAAACTACTGAACCGATTGCGATGAAACTTGGTATGTAGATAGCTGGAGACCTGGATTAACATATAGCCTACTTTTATCCCGATATTCCCACGGGATCGGGATTTACGCGGGTGAAACCGCGGGGCGCTGCTAGTCTATACTAATACGAAACCTGAAGAGTTTTTTTTGGTTGAATGCGTTAATGGTCATATTTGAAAAATAATTTTTGCGTGATTTTAGCAGTGACCATGAACACGGACGAAACTGCAGAGAACAGTTATTACATATATATATTTAAATACATGCTCTATTATCGTAGTCCTATTTTTATGCTGATGAGTGGGATCACCAGCGCTCCATGTGATGACATTGCTGTTGTGATTATTTATAACCACTGATGACCCCTTACCGGACAGGCCGTGTAGTTGTATGCTCTCCGACCTAAAGTATACGCCAAGTTATTTTAAGACTACGTTAATCTGTTACTAAATTAAAAAAATAAAATAGCCCTGACTCGAAATTCCTTTTAACGATTAAAAAAGAGCTGAAGAACTTCGAACAGCTGAACAGATTTTCTCGAATTTATAGCTAAGAATACTCTCGATCCAGTCACCCTTTAAGTAAATAAAACGAAAACAAAATCGGTCCATCGGTTTAGGAGCTATGATGCCACAGACAGTCGCACATTAAACTTATAACACCTCTCCTTTTTGCGTAAGGGGTTAAAAACGAACAAACACTTGTAGAACATTAGGTTGCGACTTGATGCGTTGATGTCTTTTATAGGGAGAAAAATTATTTAAATTTGGCTTGTCGGGAACAAGACTACTGCTTGCTGGCCGCTTGCAGCTTTCCTGCATATTCTTTAGTAGTAACCTACTTTTAGCAGTAGGCGTTCTATGATTGAGATAATGAACAATTTTTCTTGTATAATTAAAAAAATCCACCTTAATGTTTAAAAGATGTGAAATTTTATCAATAGGGAATAAAAGAAAAGTAAATATGACAGCAAAATTTTGTTTAATTATTAGAATTGATTTTAAAAAGTTAATAGTCATCAACAATCATAATCAATTCTCTAAAACCTGGAACAGGAATATTTTAACAAGTTCTAATATAAGACAAGGTAAATAAAACTTTAGGCGAAAGAAATATAATCATATGATTTCATTTCTTTAATAAACTTGGATGGTTGTTCACTCCACACAAATACACAAATACATAATTAATTTAATAAATAATTTCACTATGTACTTATTTCTAAAAAAAGACATCTGACTTGTGTTGTGATTATACTTAAATTCTGCTGAGTATACATTTCTACACCTTTCGTACGTGAACTAGTAAAGTTTTCGGTTTTGATGATTTTTGTATGAGACGAGTTCATACAAGAAGTGCTTGGCTTATACAAGAACTGAAAACATTAACAATGAACATGTACCTAGAATGGAGCAGCACCGTTGCAGTTGTAAACTTAAAAAATTAAATATTTTTTAGATGTGTAATATAAACAGGGTGTTACAGAAAGATGTGGTCAAGCTGTGTGCCGGCAAATAGTTGATTTAGCCTAAAAATAAGAATTTTGAAAAAATATTTTTTGCTTTTCCTACTGTAGGTTTCTAAACAACACATTATGAATTTTCGTATCAATTTTAAGTTATTAAGGTAGGCCTATGTCCAACAGTGGACGTCCTATGGCTAAAATGATGATGATGATGATATCAATTTTATGCAGTTTTTAATGTATTTTTTTTATGCAGACATTTTCAAAACAATCTGCTCTTTCCATTAACATCCTTGCTATTTAATACTTATAGTTTAATTCATGTCAGCCCTCTCATACGAAATATTACCTTTATTGGTCAGTTTCCAAGTTAAATTTTTCAGTTACAAAGTAAAATTTCCAAATAAAAAATCACAAATTTTCATAAAATTACGACCACACCTTTCTGTAACGGCCTGTATAATAGTAAAATTTTTGCATTATTTCTAGACAATACTTGACTACTTACTGTTTGCATTTGGAAAAATATCATGTGCATAATTATTTCTATATTTTTTTGTAATTTCTAGACAAATATACCATAAGACCGCGACCAAGATAGACCAAGAAGAATAATCCAAGCGGCGACGAATAAAAAAAATATAAATATTTACCTCATTTTTTTATTAGTTAAAAATTAAACCACCCCTCTGGCGGTCTTTAACTTGTTCATGTTTTATAATTTTTTTGTTATTGTAAAAATGTATTTGAAACCAAAGTGTATTTTTTCATTTTAATAGAGTTCGATCAGAAGTTAATAAAAACTTTAAGTCCGGCACCCCATTTCTTGACACAACTATATACTATACTTAACATTAATATCTTAGAATATATATAGTTCGGAAGACCACCCTTTCTCAAAGGTTGCCACTTGGACTATTATTACAATTCGATTTAGAAGTTGGATAAATAAAAATACAATTTTAATTTTAACACGATAAGGCCTGATTTATATGTGGTTGAAAACAAGCTGATACATTTCAAGCCTTTTACAATTTATGTACATATTATGTTATCAAAGGCACAGCCGGTTATACATTTAACTTGTCGTTACTATTATAACAAATTATTTCATTAATATTTGGTATTTTATCTATTTTTATATACGTCTAGAAGTTGAAAGTAACAAAGCCATTCTCTTCTTCAGTAACATACATAAACATTGTGAAAATGACTTTCACTTCAGCGCACGAACTGTATGTTACTATAACACATTTAGGCTTGTAACACCAGTGACGTCTCTTGCTATGGACGGGAACCACGTAACTGGTTACAACGACGATGCCCACAAACATTGTTCGAGTTCTCCTGTAGTAACCTTAGCTATTTAGTGGAACAGTTTTCCTGTAGTCGATTTTACTTAAATAGATAATGTTAAGTTGCATTAAAACCATTTTGCTAAAATAAATATTATTTTATAGCTATAATTACATCACAGATCTGCCTTAGAAATAAAATATTTTATATTAAAACTAAGATAATTTACCCCAATCCTCTTTGATCATGTCTGCACCTTTTTCAGCTATCATGTAAACCGGGGCATTAGTATGACCCGAAATTATTTCAGGCATTATGCTTGCGTCTATCACTCTGAGCCGATCTATACCATGCACTTTTAATCTCGAGTTCACAACAGTAGTCGGGTCTTCTTTTTTACCCATTTTGCAGGTTCCGCTCTGATGATAAATAGTAAAAGTGAACATCTGGGCTTGACAAGCAAAGTATGGGTCACTGCCGAATGGTCCATATTTCAGACATTCCTCAATCGGTACATCGTACAGCTTTGCTCCAATCTTTCGCATTGCGGGCTGCCTCGCAATCTCTATAGACACTTTTATGCCTTCTACTATCTTTTGCAAGTCTTCAGGGTATTCAAAATAATTTGCCACTAGCGACGGATGCGTTTTTGGATTTCTGCTTCGTAGCATGACCCTTCCCTTCGATTTTGGTCGCATTAACATAGGGAAGATCATGAATAAGTCGGATTTGCCCAATGGCCCATATGTGTCGGCGTAAATATGGTCGTCAAAACCAAAATTCCGGCGTAATAATGGATCAGCATTCAGACCACCAGATATGAATAGAAGTTCCATGTCTGGCCATCCAGTAGAATTAAATTTATCGTTTAGGTCCATAAAAACTAAAGCTTCGCAACCACCAGGAACAGATAGTGGACCTTTGTGGGTTCGCATCCATTTAAAGATTAAGTCTACGTTGTTTAATAGGTACTCTGTCGATAAACTTACATTTTGTTGTCGAACTAAAAACTGGACTCCACCGGCGGCGATGTGGTCCATTAGGTTATAACCTACTGGTAAATCTTTAATAACATTGATTCTCATTTGTTCTAAATGACTTTTTGGTCCAATACCTGATAACATTAATAACTGCGGAGAATTAATAGCACCAGCCGATACAATTACCTCCTTCCTGGCTAACACTTTTAATTTTCTATTTTGTTTTTCTAATTCAATGCCTATTACTTTTGTGTTCGTATCATCAAAAATTAGTTTAGTCACCATACTTCCTTTGGATACGTGAAGGTTATTCCTACCATTCACTGGATGCAAATAAGCTCTGCTTGAGCTATGACGAGTTCCATTTTTCATTGAAAGTTGAAGGAATGATACTCCTGTTGTATCAGGCCCGTTATGGTCCCCGTATTTAAAGCCAAATTCTTGAGCTGCCTTAACCCACGCTTTACCTTTGTTAGTGCGAAAAGGGGCATGTTCAACATGGAGATGTCCTTCGTATCCGTGATAATCCTTGTTGTTGAAAGTAGGTATGTTAAAGTTTTCAATTTTTTTGAAATATGGGAGCACTTTATCCCATCCCCAGCCTTCATTTCCCATATCTCTCCAACCGTTATAGTCACGTTCAGTTCCTCGCGTGTATATCATGTAGTTTAACACACTTGAGCCTCCCATAACCTTACCACGGGGCCAGTTGCATTGTTGATTTTCAAATCCCGCACAATACTTCTTTGACGGTTGTGTTTTATAACCCCAATTAGCAGAAGTGAACTGGAGATAATTGGCCACAATAGGAATATCCATCACAAAATTTTCATTAAGCCCTGCTTCTACAAGTAGAACTTTCCATTCTGGAATTTCTGTTAGGCGATTTGCAAGGACACACCCTGCAGTGCCCGCTCCTACGATTATGAAATCGTATTCAGATAGTGGATTGGTCTGGTCAGGTGGTTCGTTGTCAAGCTGTTTAGAGCCTTCGTGCAAGAAGTTCATAAACGAGTTAATTGTATTAGATAACTGTGTGTCAGTTGGGAGCAGGAGGGTGAAAAACACCCATAGTGCCGCCGCTAATGTGGGCGTGCGGTGCTGATGCCTCATCTGGAACCAAATTAAAACAAAAATTATAATTACGTACAATGTTGTATGTTGATCTAATAGTGTCAAGAGGTAGTTGACCATCATGTTTGTTGATTACCAAAAATAATCTTAATGCCAAGGAAAAGTTGTGCCGGAAAACATTTAGACTTTCCTAATATAGGTTAGTATTACTCGTTTAATATTGTTTATGTCGATTCAAAGTCTTTGGCGAGGTTGTCAGCTTGACTGGAAAACAAAAGGATGAATCAAGTGATCGCGTGACTTTGCATTTTAAGTAGCTAAGCCGCTGATACTAGGCCTTCGCATGTTTCTTTGAATGCACTACTTGATGACTGTTTTCCTTTTAACTGACCGATTTAGTGCATCACAGAAAATAGGTTTTTTTTTTTTATTTATGTTCCTGGTGCTGGCTTACTAATTACTAGATAGACTAAATACATGTAAAATAATCTTATTTCAAGTATAGATATCTCTAGTTTAATTACATCTGCACCCTAAATTGTAGATTGTGGATTATTAAGTATGGTGATATATTCATGGACATTCGACATTCGAGCTGGGAAGAATTCGTCGGCTGCACTGATGTTAATCAGTGAGCCAACCAAATCTTCCCAGCTTGAGAATCCTAAAATAAACAAACAATTTGCAGGCCCCGGACAAGGTTTTTCATGTTAAAATCTAGTCATATTAAATTTATCCTGTCTTAGCATGAATCACCGTAACTATTGAGTGAATTCTAAAATTAAAATAAGATGTTAACCTGAACATAGAATCAAGTTACGCAAAGCTGACGTAACGTTAATCCGGATTACCATACATAATTAAGATTCTTTTAAGTTGACGTACATAATGTATAATTGTCTTTTTATTACCTTATAGTTGCTAGATATAGTTCCCTCAAGAAATTGCCACCATAACAAAAACACATAACCATTCTAACACAATAGCAGAATATAGATGAGCAACAAAAAGAATATCGAATTTAAAAAAAGTAAGAAGAGACACTCTGTATCACAAAAAAGTCGTGACAACTGCTCACGATAACTAAACCGCATGAATGTGATCTTAGTTTTAAATTTAAATGGTATATGATTCAAGTTATATTAATTATCAAAATCATTAAAAACTCATTCATTTTAACAATGGAGAGTCACATTGGAGACCGATAATTTTCCTTTTTAAGTA
The DNA here is from genome assembly GCA_963859945.1 of Euplagia quadripunctaria. Lineage (NCBI taxonomy): Eukaryota > Metazoa > Arthropoda > Insecta > Lepidoptera > Erebidae > Euplagia > Euplagia quadripunctaria. The sequence goes on from OY982579.1 coordinate 6,747,420, forward strand.
TTATTTTTTAATATCGATAATACTAGAAAATATAAATATGGCGAAACAATTCTGAATAAAACCGGCCAAGTGCGAGTTGGACTCGCGCATGAAGGGTTCCGCACCATCGTACAAGAAAGATCGAGCAAAAAAAAAACCGTTTCTAATAAATTCCTTTAATTTTTATTTTATTTATTTTTATTATTTGTTGTTATAGTGGCAACAGAAATACATATTCTGTGAAAATTTCAACTGTTTATCTATTACGGATCATGAGATACAGCCCGCTGACAGACAGACAGATGGACAGCGGAGGCTTAGTAATAGGGTCCCGTTGGTTACCCTTCGGGTACGGAACCCTAATAGTACCTAGTGAAGAAAATAATAATTCTGAGAATACAACATATTTAATTTTTTGCTAGTAAAGAAATTTTATTAAAACTAAACAAACATGTAGTGTTCATGATTATGCTTTAAACATTTTAATCTAGGTCATCTATATTTATTTAAATATATTAATGTAAATGTTTCTATTATTTAAGTTCTTTATTATATTATTATAAACATTCTATTTACATCACAAGACTATAAATCTTCAGAAGCGGCACATCGTAAAGTACATTTTTATTTATTTTGGTATAAATAATCAGTTTCCCGGAAATAATTATAAAAACGATCGCATTTTATTTATGTCACAACCTTTTCCTTGAACATTTGGCTGCTACTTTGTCCGCGTGACTTTGTTTCTGTACAATTCACTTTATCACATCAGCAGTAATATTTTATTTTTCAATATTTGGTTAATCACAGTTACTGTTTTACGTCACAATAGAAGATAATTAGTTTTTTTGCATAATTGTATTACTGTTTGCTGTAAAGCTGCAAGGTTTAAACAAGTAAAGGTCAGACAGTTTCGCATTTTATTTCAAAATACCTAGTTTATGTAGTACTACCCCTCTAATGTTAATTCGGAAGCAGAAGATCCATATTTAAGTGCTTGTATGGCACCTCTAAAACAGTAGATTATATATATAAATATGTGTATATATATTTTTGTAATGGTGACAAACAGGTATACAGCCCGCATAATTTAGAACTCTTCCTGACTGGAGTCTTTATAGTCTGAAACCTTTAGGGGTTACATAACTAGTTCCTCAAAAACGTCCTACACACGTCATGTATACACACAACAAAATCATTCTTCAATCCTACCAAGTTATCAAATGTGAAAGTTTGTGCAGATGTTTAAATTTATCTTTTTGTTAAGTATTTTAAAGATTTTGACGAACAAATAGATTGAATCCTTGATTAACACATAGGAATGACACATCATGCACCCGCAGGAAATACAAACAATCACTGCTGAAAGGATCTGGAGGTTTTTCGAAGCCATAAGTCTGAGCAGTGAACTGTAAAGCAAAAAGTGCGCTACAAAAGACCAGAAATGGTCGAGGTGGCATTATACACTTAAACAATAATAATAAACACATAGGAAAGAAAGCCCATATCGATCGATGTTTAAGTACTTGACATACTACAAATAATAACAAAATTTGAGGGATTATAAGAAAATTTTGCACTGAGCAAAATTTTCTTAAAATGCCTGTAATTTTGCACTGAGCAAAATTTTCTTAAAATGCCTGTAATTCTAATTCCAAATTCGGACATCTGGAGCTCCGGTGACTCTCTCTTATTAATAACTAGCTGCGCCCCGTGGTTTCACTCGCGTAAGTCCCGACGCGTGGGAATATCGGGATAAAAAGTAGCTTATGTGTTAATTCAGGTCTCCAGCTTTTCATCGCAATCGGTTCGGTAGTTTTTGCGTGAAAGAGTAACAAACATCCATACATCCTCACAAATTCTCACGTTTATAATATTAGTAGGATATGGATATAGAAGATTACGTACTTCAAAGTACCTCCTTTCCAACAAAAGAGAGTGATTGCAATCGGACAACGTGTTAATGAATTACACCTAAGTACTCATTTTGAATTTTAGGCCCCCTCTCAAGGAAACCGTCCTGAATATCGAGATAAAAAGTATCCTATGCCCTACCTCGTAGTATGAACTCAAATCATGGCAAGTTTCATTCCAATCCGTTCAGTAGTTTCAGCCTGATGTGCGGCTATGATACAGACAGACAGACAAAAATTAAAAACAATATAGTTTGCGCTTTAGTATCGATTAGTGTCCCTAAAAAAAAATTCAAAATATCTTGTTTGTGCAAAATTGAACCTGTTACAGTTTTATTATAAGTATAGATAAGAAAAGAAAAAGTATAAGGAAGTAAGAGAAAATTTTCATCAACGGCTATGCGGCACTTGTAGTATTGCGTGTGTTTGTAAGCAGCGGTAATAGTCTTCCATCTCGAGGACCGCGTTCACGTTTGCAGGTCAGTAGTGCTCATAAAAACCAAATACCAATTACCAATTTATTTCCGTAGTCCGTATTATTTGTACTACATGTGGTGTGTGAAACAAAATTGTATGAACAACACTGGGAGCAGGTCGTTGGTCGTACAAGTGCGTTTAGAGCCTTACTTTTCGGTTTTTAAGAGGCTGATGCATAGTTTCAAGAGGGCACTTACGATTTACTGGCGTTATGTTTTGTGTATGAGTAACATTATTTATTTGTAGTATGTCAAGTACTTAACAACGGCTTATCTGAGACTATACGCCCGCGTAGATATCTGTTTGTTAAAATCTTTCAAATACTTAACCAAAATTTAAATATTCAAACATCTGCACAAACTTTCGTATTTAATAGCTTGGTAGAATTAAATTTATTTGTTTACACGTTTTTAAACATAACTCGCACAATTAATGTGTCCAAATCTCTTTTATAGTTAAGTTTTATAAACTAAGATATTTATGGTTATAATGACCTCGTCTCTCTATAAATACATGAGGACAACGCTATATCTATAACTTGTTTGTTTCAATTCGTTAATGTCAGAAAATAAAATTACGATTAGGACTGTCGTTTTGGACGTTTTTCGAGGAAGAACCCATAGACTATATTATAAATATAGTCTATTTATAATATAGTCGTCGTAACCATAATTTAAAGTAGTAACGACAAAATCAAAATCATTGCATGGTCCAACTATGACTGCATGTCTTCCTTGTAATAACTATGGGCGATTAAGGTATAGTAAAATGATTCAACTTACATGCGTCAACAGCGATCAGGTGTAACGACATTTCTGACACAGGTGTTATCAAGACGCGCATTATAACATCATTATTACGTAAAAAGCAATGCAAGTCTTATCAATAGCATTTACCTTGAAATACTATTGATCAATTACTGTTAGTTGGTAAAAGTTGTGAAATCGTAGACAATTACTACTAAACTACCATGTGTAAGGTTGACTTTGCAATTTTAACTGATAAAACTAAGCCTTTGTTGTCACCGTAGTCACTGTGTAACTAATGTGTCTGAGGTACATCTCCCTGCGGTTGCTTTTAGTGTTAGAAATATCTTGTTGGGTCATCCAGGTATGTTATATACAAATTGTATACTTTTCTTATCATTTTTAGTTGTTGTGCACCACGAGTTATTCACGACTATACAGTGTAGTCCATCGCAAGGCTGTCTGTAACAGATCATAGAGTGCGATAAGACCACTCATTATACTACTACTTAGTATTGTTAAAAAAAAGAGGCAGACATGGGACTGCCGACAGAAGTGCAAACATAAACTATAAGACGAACTTAAAACGTCACATTAACAGGTTGGTGACATTAATAAATAAAGAGCTGACAGAACTCAATGTTTAGATTAGCGCCCTCTAGTTGATCTATGTATGTGTTATTAGCGTCTCTCTCTCTCTTTCTCTCTCTCTGACTGACTGATTGACTGACTGATACACTCACTCACTGACACACTCACTCACTCACTCACTTCCTCTCTCACTCCCTCCCTCCCTCTCCATATCTCTCTGACGCTGTACATGTAAATAAAAGAAACTCGCCTCCGTCTTAAGAATTTTCGATCTCGTCATAAAAATTTAAATATTTGACACTCGGATACATTTTCAATCACGGTCGTGTCCTGACGCGAATTTCACATTTTAACCCATTTTTTACCCATCTCAAAAAGTGCCCAACGCCGCTAAAGAAGTTTTTACTTCAAAAATCCAAATAAAGAAACGTTTATTTCAACTAGATATAATGTTATTATGTTATAATGAATACTGTATATATACATACCTTATAATTAAGTATATTAACACTATTGTAGTAACTATTTTAGATCAATTGAACCTGTTGAAGGTATTTTTGAATTTTCAGGAGTAGCAGTCAGTCAGACTAAGTCAGTGTGAAGCTAGTAAGTTGCCTGTTCCAATACGTAGGTCTTGAGGAGAAGAACAGGCAATAAACAAAAAAGTGTGTGTGTGTAATTCACGCACTACATAAGTAAAACTTCAGAAAAGTAGCCTAACCTAGCCTAAAGTAGTATTGCACTCATTCGATAGTATTGCCTCGTTCTGAGCAATCGATATAATCGATACTATCGATAGTATCGATACTATTGATAAGCCTATCGATAGTCTTGCGATTGGTTGACTATCGATAGACTATCGATTAATCATCGATAGCGACCATCGATCGGCAACACTAGTCTGAACGCTGTCTTCCAACATACAGGCTATAGCCTAGTTTGGAAAACAGTTCTCAGTACCGTTAGAGTAATACATCTTCGAATGTGTAAACTATAATTTATTCGAGTAAATGAATGTGTATGTATTTATTTTTGTGTCAAATAAACATTTTTATTTTATTTATTTATTATTTTTAATTAACAAAAAATAAATAACCAAAGAATTTTTGTACACAGGCGCAAAGACAAGATTATAGGAAACACTGTATACTTGTATTCTATCTCATTCTCTCGCAGGCTAAATCCTATTTATGAATATGTTTGTCTCTTTTTAGTGTCGCTTTTTCGTTTCATCGAATTTTCAAAAAATAACGATTCTAAAGAAGTTACCTGCGAACGGCTACGGCCTTGAGCCCCGAAACCACTTAAATTGGTTCAGGCGTTCAGGTTTTCTTTATGTGACTCGAATTCATTGCTCTCGAGTGTTTATAGAAAAGACTTCGTTAATTCCCATGGAACAAAATGAAAATGCATTTAAAAATATGCTTTCGAAATTTCATATTTTGACGCGATGCCGTTTAGGAAACGGATCTGACAATTAATCTACTCTAATATCCTGAAAAAAAAAGACAATGTATATTTTTATTTGGAATTTTTATAAATCATTTCCGATGCGTCACGGTTCCCTAACATCAAACTGGAAGTCTGTAATCTCAGGCTAAATATATTATTTAGTCCGTATCTTTCCAAGTCTATGGTTAACATGGAAAATTTATATTGATATAAACAGGTATGATTAACAAATGATCATCATCAGCAAAAAAATACAGATAATGCCTGATATAAAATGTTTGTTTCTAAAAGAAGTATAGTTAACTACTACATTATAAGTTAACATAATTATAGTACCTACTTATGTTATTATGTAAATATCGTCGTGAGTAAGGAAGGTTATGTTCCTGCATATATTTCCATATTTTGCCGTATTCTTAGTTTATAAACAAATGCACATAGGCGTAAGGATATATTCTTGAGACGAGCCACGAATGGACGTCGACTCACGGTCGATCTATTTGGAAGCAGATGCAGACCTCATCTTGTTATTCCGATCAGTACTAAGATCATATTTTCCTTGTCAGATCTTAGAAACATTTATATTCACGACATTGACAATGTGAAACCTATATTAAAAGTTTTTTGATTTTATTTTAAAACCAATGTCACAAGCCGAGGTGAAAACAAGATCACCTCTTCCAGTCGTAGTTGGCAGTGATTATATTATACTAAAATATATATATGTGGTACATTACCGGAACCCGGTGTACCGGAACTTGGTTTGTCAAATAATGTGAAATCTTGCGTCATCATGAAGGTGCAATTGCGAAAATTTATTGAGGATCGGAGTCGTTTTATTTGATAGTTTCACCATCATTGTTAATAATTGTTTACAATAGACATATGCTGTATATTATATAACTAGCAGTTCCCGCGCGGCTTCTCTCGCGTATAAATATTTATATATTTCGTGCGGAACATTAATTCTTTTTCCAAAATAAATGTAGCCTGATTTACTCCTTGTAACACCAGCTATTTGCTGGTGGAAACCGATTTCCACAAAGTTCCAAGGAAATCGGTCCACCCGTTCCGGGGATTAGTGGGAACAAACACAGACAAAAATTTTAAAAACTGATTTTTAGGCATAATTATCCAGCAAATAACTGTATGACCTTAAAAATACTATTATTTTGACATTACAAACAGACACTTCAATTTTATTTATTTGTATTGATGATGTCACCATAACTTTTATAATTGTTCGTTTGCGCAACCCTTTCAAGCTTAGCTCTGGTATTTGATCTGGCTCCTCTATTGCCATTCTCAAATCTTAGAAACATTTGTGCTGTCAGCTTTCTGGCGTCACACGTCTCAATTATTTTTTTTTTATGTTAATTTATGAGATATATTATTGTGCCTCATTTCTCAAGCTTTCCTTTTTAAATTACTGAATGGATCATTTAAAACAAAACTCGTGAATAAGCCAATATTGAAGGTAATAATAATAACTTGAGGCAACACACACCGCCGTCTGATCCTACACAAGCATACTATGGGAACCAGACTCCTAATAAACATACTTATATATTACTCTAAATACATACATTTATGGATGAATTGACCCCACCTAGACACAGAACAAATGATTTGGACTCGGTCTGAACGGGAATCGAATCCACTACCTCTGGCTCAGCAGTCAGAATTGGCAACAGGCTTGTTAAAATCTGGATAAAAGGGCCACCAATTACTTTAATTAACCGTTATTGCTTGCTTAGCCATGGCAAGGAAACGGTAAAAAATTAATGCGGCTAACAAAAGCACAGGGCCTATCTTATGCCGCGTTCCAATAAACAAGAAACGATTCGTTTTGCTTATGGACGGTAAAATTCGTTGAATTTTCAATGAAAATTTTACCGTCCGTAAGCAAAACGAATCGTTTCTTGTTTATTGGAACGCGGCATTAGTCGCCTCCTTCCTAGTTTGCTGTACTAACATCAAGTGTAGGATGTAGGTAATAACCATTGAAAGTTATTCACAGAATAATGATTAAATTTAGAATAAATAATCCCACCAAAAACATTTTCATGTATGTAAAATGTTGCCAAGACGAGACCATATGGCTCACACTATCAAAAAAGTTATCAGATCTCATGTAGAGTCAAGCTTCTAACTCTACACAATCAATAATCGTTTCTGTTCGGATGGCAAGCTCTCGCGCTGTATTTGCTAATTTAAAGGATGGGGGGTGATTTACTGAAAAGCCTGAAATATGTATTTCATTATTTATAACGAGGAGTCCCTACATCATCATCATTTTCAGACCTCTAGCATCAAATTTGATTAAGTCTCATACAAACTTCTATTCCCTAGTTTAAAGGGCTAGGGGGTAAAAGTTCAAAGTTTACTTTCTAAGACTTCAGTCTATTCCCTAGTTTAAGGGGCTAGGGGATAAAAGTTCAAAGTTTACTTTCTAAGACTTCAGTAAGTACCCTAAGAATTTTGATGATCATCAGCGAGTGAGTCAGTGACGCAATCGGAGTTTTTTTAGATATCAATAACAGCTATGCAATTGTAACTTTATATGTTTAATAAGTCCACTATTGATATCATATCCCGAGAATTTTGTGTATCTGGTATAGTACAAACCCAAGTTATGATGGTTCAAAAGTACAACGAAGCGCTTTGAGAAAATGTGGGTAGTGCCCTTGCGCTTCGCTTGGCTGATCGTGGCGGGACAAAAAGTCTTGGACCATGCAGGCCTTAATTTTATTTCGATTTGACCTACGTTATAACAACAAAGTTATACCTTCATTATTTAAAAGAAGATAATTGTGGTGGTATTTTAGCAGTACATACTACATACAATACCTAACATATCACTACATATTATAAAACAAAGTCCCCCGCCGCGTCTGTGTGTCTGTCTGTTCGCGATAAACTGAAAAACTATTGAATGGATTTTCATGCGGTTTTCACCAATAGACAGAGTGATTCATGAGGAAGGTTTAGGTGTATAATTTCTTTTTGTGTAAATTGGTTGAAATATGATGATGATTGCTGAAGACATCTCTACTGCCCGTGCGAAGTAGGGGCGGGTTGATAGTAAGTAATAAGTATAACTTCTACTAATTTATAAGGAATTGTATAGATTTGGTTGAAGTTGACTTTTGAGACTTTTAGTTAATCTGTAATCACGAATTTAAATTTAACATACAGTATTATGGGCAACTTCGCCCTTATTCGCTCCAAAGCTCTCTAGAGACTTAGTTAAGGAGCAGCTCGGAACAGCGGTCAAATTTTCTAATACAGAGCAAGATTTGTTTTTCAATGGTCTGGACTAGATGATAAGGTCCAGTCTTGTTCTAATATCGCCTCTGTATTTAACTGGTATGTGAAATTTAAAGTTATGGGCCAAGTGATTAAAACATTGCACTATTCCTAATGCCCGGATAATATGAATAACGACAAGTAAAATTGGGCTACGTAATTAAAACTTACAAAAACTTCATTTACAGCGGACAATAGGACGGATAATAATAGAACGATTTATGTTTTTTATATCTTGAATTGAAAACTAATAATACAGTTTGGTACCAATTATAACACACTGGCAATGTAATTATTAATTACTACTAAAGAAATACGGCATGTATCGGAATGAACATAATGAAAGTGTTAGAATGGCGTCAGAAGAAAGTGGTCTCGAATACAGTCAATGTGGTTGTAAAGATGGTGTTTGTCAGACAGATGTAGTTCTTGACATTCAGTTTCTGTCTGATTGTCAAATTTTAATTGAAATTCATAAAACGGTACAACCCAAAATGCCATTAAAGTGATAACAACGTGTTATCATCTCATATCGGTGAAATGGTGTGTCGGCATCTATGTAACTTAAACCTCACGATGCAATGCTTCGTCACAAGTGTTCAGGTTTTTCTTGTTAGAAAGAAGTCTGACTAATTGTTTTTTTGACTTATTTTTAAATGCACATCAAAAAACTTATCACCCGTCAATTTATTTTATCAATTATGTACGTAAGGTACGAAAATATTATTTTCTTAAATTAACCAGAGCGTACAAACGTAAAAATAACGTCACAAATATAAGCTAGGTTTAGGTTAGATTATAACTGCGACCGGCCAGCGAGTGCCAGAACCGAATTCTATAATAAAATCACAACAACACACTCGATGTATTGAGTTTGTTTGCTTTGTTTTAACAAAAAATAATTACAAAGTTTATTGTGCGCTAGTTATTAAATAAATAATAATAATAGCTCCACACATCTCACACACGGCCGTCTGATCCCAAATTAGGCAGAGCCTTGGCAACCAAACTGCTGATAAACATATTTATATTTTTCTAAATACATACACATTATAGATAAATAACACCCAGACAGAGAACAAATCATCATGCTCATCACACAATTATTTGTTCTGAGTGGGAATCAAATCCACGACCTCTGGCTTAGCAATTAGGATTCCTAACCAACAGGCTTGTCAAAATCTGGAGAAATTGGAAACAATTACTTTAATTCACCGTTATTGCTTAAATTTCTTAACCATGGCAGGGAAACGATAAAAAATTTATGCGGCAAATAAAAATAATTGATGTAAGGAAATTGACGGGTAATAAGTTTTTTGATGTACATTCAAAAATGAGTCAAAAGAAATAAATTTAGTGAGACTTCTGTTTAACAAGAAAATAAAAAAAACCGCTTTTCAATTAATAGCGATACTTTATGAACTCAAATTGTGGCTAAAATAATAATATTTTGAGGTAACTATTTTGGTGTGCAATCAGTATTTTTGATTAGGATTGGGATATTTTTTATATAAAAATGGATTTTTTTTTTCATTTACAGTTAAATACTAGCCACTTTTTTAACAAATAAATACAATTCGTACTCATCTACCGTATTGATTTTATAATAAAAAGGTATACTATCATTAAAACAATTTAATAAAATACATATTTTGATTACTCTGCCCAATAAATAGGTGGGGACATTATTAATTCTGCCCAGTCAATTTGTTTATTTCAATCGTTTTTATCAAATTGCCCAGTCATTTTTCAAACTTTCTGGACATTATGACTAATGCCTTATTAATCACATAATGTTGTCGGTATAACATTATTGCTAAACCGCCTCCTCTTTCTGAATTGTTACCTAATTACAAGCAGAAGGTACCTCAAAGAAAATCGTATTCGTGTGATAAAATTGTTACTATGTCAAAACTAAAAAAAAATTCAAAGAATATTAACTTAAGACGATTCTAGTTTAGTATAAATAGAAATTTCATTCGAGCCCTCCATTATTCTTGACAGCGGTCACGACCGAAATTAATTGATAACCATGTTTCTAAAATTGCAATTTAATGCCATCACGTCAAAACCACTCACAACACACCACATTTTGCGGTTTAAATGATAGCTCTTAATATAGATAAGACAATTATATACTTATTATGTTATTACAAGCGTTTAAGTTTTGTTACATTTTTTATTTTAAATAAAGAATAAATATAACGTCAATGTCAATTAAAGTCACAAACATACAACATTGTATCTATCCCGAGTTCCGGGCGGGAGTTAGGACTTTAAAAGTCAAGCATGAAAGAGTTCTCGCTCCTTTTTGAATTCGTGTTCCGGACTGGAAGTATCAAAATGTTGGAATAGACTTCCCATATTCTTCTGCTGGTTACAATGGGCTTCAGCAGTACAGATATAATGTTGTAAGGAAGGAGGGAGGCATGAGTGCATCACTACATATTATAAAACAAAGTCCCCCACCGCGTCTGTCTGTTTGTCTGTCTGTTCGCGATAAACGGAAAAACTACTGAACGGATTTTTATGCGGTTTTCACCAATGAACAGAGTGATTCAAGAGGAAGGTTTATATGTAATATACAAACATATTTTTGTGCGCTTACATTGCAAACGCTGGCTGAACCTTACGAGATAGATCAAATTAATGTACTACGGAATTTTATATCTTAAAAAGATCAATAAAAAAGTCCGCGATGGTATATGTTTATCTCCTAAGGATAACCCACAGTAACCATTTTTATCTTTTACATATTACAAAAAAATTATGGGTTATTTATCAAACTATTTTAAAGAATACAGTATTATTCCTTATCCAATTAAATACATTAGATACGTTGTGCATTTCATGTAGATCAAAATTGCCCTTTACAGCATATTATTAAAATGAATATCTTAGAAGATATCAGAGATTTAAAAAGTGGGGGCAGAGCGGCTGGCGGGCCGAATCGATTTTGATTATTGTTTTTTCTTAGAAAGGGTACCTCAAGGGTGGTCCCATGTCAAGGAAGTCAGGATGTGATGATGGGATCCTGATAAAATTGAGAGAAACCCTCGAAAATTGTAGGAACGAATAGTGTTTCTGTTTACTTTTCATTACTTTATGAGGTTTTTGCGTTTAGAATCATCATCATATCATGTAGCTAAGCTAATGATGAAAAAAATCATATTATAAAAATCTTCACTACATATCACTACATATTATAAAACAAAGTCCCCCGCCGCGTCTGTCTGTTCGCGATAAACTGAAAAACTGCTGAACGGATTTTCATGCGGTTTTCACTAATAGACAGAGTGATTCATGAGGAAGGTTTAGGTGTATGATTTGTACCCGTGCGAAGCCGGGGCGGGTTGCTAGTGACCCTATAAAATTGTATTCAGCCTAGCCCGCCGAGTTAGCCTACCGGATATGGATTTTTCCATGTTAGTTTCGTTTTTTTTTATTTTTTCCACACCACCTCAAACAGGAATGTCAGGAATTCCTGTTTTCTCTGTTTCAGACGGGTTTTGGTTTATTTTTTTTAAATTTAATTATATATCAAAAAACTAATTTAATTATCTTTGTCTCATGTTTCAACCACATATTATATTTTAATGTATCAAACAAGGTAAATAAATCAAAGTTGTAGTAGAACACAGTTTTTTTAATTATTTTGTATTCCTCTCAGTAACGGAGGGTTAAGTGATATAGATTTAACTCTTATCTATAAATTTCTGAAAGCTGGGTTACCACCCAAAACCCATTTCTGAATATGCTCTCTGATATTTATGCTCTTTGCCAGAATTAGTAAGACACGTATTTCAGCGTTTTATATATTTTTTTAGTCATACATAATTATATAAATAGTGTGATAGTTAGAATTTTATAAATTATTGTATGGTTACCACTCTTTGTCACCACTTGGCTTCGCAATGAAAAAGAAATGTCTACCAAACGGTCAATTATTCAACTGCAAATGTATGTTTCTAGATATTGTATAAATAGTTATGTTTTTAAGAATCAACGATTTTCGTATGTTTCCTTTCCTTGTGAAACCTTTACTTCTTTTCATGTTTCAAGATTTTAGATCATAACAGTACCTACAGGTTTTAATTTACTTGAGAAAATATATGGCATTAAATACTAGTTTTTTTATAACTTTACTTTGACCTCTAAGTTCTTCTCTAACCTTAGAAAAGAGTTCTAAAAAACAGACGGACAATGAAGTGATAAGGGCTTCTTCTTTAGAGGTATGTAATCCTAAAAAAAAATTTTTAATCTGAATTTTTAAAATCGTATTTACGTGGGAAACCGTGATCGGAAAACTAGCATGTAAATAACATAATAAAAAATGATACTCTTAATATTTCTATTGACGTCATTGACATTGAATTGTTGTCATTATCTTATGAAACTTCTTACTCACGTTGCTGCACGTAAAGTTCATCGACACACTGTCAATTAATTTGCGATGCATAAGATGGTTAATAGGTTATCTACGGTTTAAAAGTAGAAAAAAATGACAATCTTCTAGGAAAAGCTGGTATTGTAATCAATTATGAATGAAATTTTATTATGAATTATAAATTCAAAACAATTTTCCATTACCCTGTAGCGGTATGGGAGCATACACAAAATAAAAAAGAATTTAATATAAAATATAAAAAAATTATGACTTCAGAATATTAATTTTTATAGTTAACAACATCAGTGGCTACTTAAAAAAGGTCGTACACAGTTTAATACTGGCAAGTATTAAACTTGTACTGTTCTTTGAAAGTATGTGATTGTATAATTTTGATTATATCAGATGTGGTAAGTTTTGAAGGCCACGGACGGCTGAACATGCCGATTAGTGCTAAGGTCCTAAGGGCAATGACAGTGCCTTTGACACCAGTGTTAAATATAATTATTATGTTTTAAATAATGAAACTCGCAGTCAGAAATTTTAGCCATTTTTATCATTTAAAGTAACTGAGATATGCGATATGTTGTTATTTTGGTTTATAGTAAAGAGAAGAAATGACTTAAGTCAGGCACAGGTGCGATAATCCCTATCTTATTTAATTGATCATTAAGTCTAATTTTATTAACTTGTATCCTTATTTTGTTGTTTTTTAATGCACTTTGCTTAGTGTACCTGCTAATTCTGTTGAAAGCAAAAGAAAATATGATTTCTAATTAAATATTCCTATGGTGTAGCACTGGTTGTTTTAGACGTTTCATGAATATCGATAGTTGAGGTAAATGTTGGCACTCAGTATAATTTTGTTAAGACCTCATGCCTCATTACCGACAGTAACTGCCTATTTAGCCTTCTACTCGTTCATCACTAAAGTTAAACTTAGAACCATAGTGTATTAAAAGTACAGAGGGATATTCACTTATATTCAATATTTTATTTTTTATTGAGTAAATGGAATTAAGTAAAAAGGTGGTGTTAAAACATGTTATGCAATGCTGCTTTGTAGTGATTAAATAACAATTTGATAAGCACTTTAATTGTGTTTATAATAATGCGAATGGAAAAAAGTTGTTTATTATTATTATTCATTAATTAAAGATGGTCCAGTGGTGTGCTTTATTTAAGCAATGTTGAAATTTAGCCCCCGAAAGACTAAGATACACAGGTATTTTTAATATTATCTACAGCAGCTTTTTAAAACTGTATTTTAAGTAAATTATAAAGTTCTAAATTTAAAAATATTTCAAATTTGAAAAAGGACTTTCCCAATTCGTCGGATATTTTCTCTTATTAGTTTTTGCCCAGTGTTCGGAGCCGACCAAAATGGTTATTGACAATTTAAGAAAAACATTTATGAGTTTGCATGTTTCTTTCCAATCTTATACATTGTACATCCGAGACCAAACAATTTTATAATAATAAAGCCCTGGTAGAAAAAATAAAGTTTAATAACTACTAAACAAAAAAAAACAAAGAAAATCGGTTAACAAACATAGGAGAAAATGATTCTTAATTCTTCTTCTTCTTGTTTTGTCATTGCCTATTAATATACCTATATATCTTATTCGCCTACTTATCTAGATGTGGTAACCCACATTGCAATAGATTTTACTTTTTTGTATTACTGATTGTTTTTATACAGGTATTATTTCTAATAAAATATACAAATATTTAACTCATTTTATATTTTATGACCGGTATTAGACTAGCTTATTATTTTTATAGTACGATAGAACATTAAGATTTTTAACCATAGACTTTAAATTGACGCCATTACCTATTAATTTTGTAATAAAAATAATTCAAAAACATAATAAAATTACAAAGAAATACATAATTAACTTCTTTTTATCATTGTACTTACTTTAAAATAAAATCACACAATTTCAAGATATATTAAAATGGAACACAACACGAAACCTATGTTGTCACAACACAATGCGCGTTCTATTTAGCTTGCGTTATGAACTGAACAAGCACAAGCGTTGGCTGAATGAATGAGCGCCATACACTCACAGGATTGTCGCTCCTTAGCAATCACTGCTTCGCGCCGGTATCCTGTCTCTTATTTTATTTACCTGAAGAAAGATGACAGCGCTACGTCACATCGCTGCGACCTTTACTCTCACGTTCAAGGACACTCGCGTGATGGCGTCGCATGGGTTACTAGGCTTGAATAAACATTTAAATAACATGCCAACGATTAAAATTCCTTTATTGAACAACTTCCTTAATATACATATTTGCTAATATTATAAACTGTACAAATCTTAGGAATCTTAGGAATAGGAATAATTAGGAAAGGAAAAAAACAAAAATCTTTTTGCTTTTGCTTAAGATAGATTTTTGCTTAGTACTGAGATTGTAAACTGTTGTCAGAAAACAATAATGTAATCTGACATCTTCATACTTCATTTTTTTATGTTTGAGGTGTACACCTGTGCATGCCATTGTTTGTTAAAAAAAAAAATGTAAAGATTTTGGATTAAAAATATAAAATATTTTTTATTTTTGTTACAGGTATGGAAAATGGGTGATTCCTACAACTAATGCTTTTTACAGGTATATGATCTACTTTCTCAAAATATTTGAGGACTTATGTGATAAATGACTACTAATTTTTTTTGTTTATTTATCTTATTTTCAGGGCAAAAATTTAGCAAAAAGCGAACACATTTATGTGTAAATTGGTATTAGCAATTAATGGTTAAATAAATAAATAGATTAAGCTCTATATTTATCAATAGAGTTCACTGCGACAGCTCTTTAATGAACTTTCATCATGAGGCAACGAGGAGGATAGATTGGAAAAATTGGGATATCTTCAAGGAGATCATTTCGGAATTTCATCATTTTATACAGAAATTTTAAATAGTTATAAAGTATGTTGTTTTAATTTTTGAAGTGATTGTTTCGATCAACTGTCAAAGGAGAAAGGAATTTGGTATAAAATTATACACAGTCAACCTCCTCGTTGCCCCTGGTTTGCGTAGCCTAACCTTAATAACTCGGTTGTTATGGCATTAAGGTTGCGTTCCAGTTATATTCTATCACGGGAATTCGGATACTCGATTAAGATAAATGATTCATTCAACTGTCTAACATGGGCACAATTGACAATGTGCGACATATCCCGACGGAGTATAAACGGAATCGTGATGCCAGAGAAAAAATGGTCTTGGATTTCAAAATTGAAATGCAAAACAAAGGCTCATTTTTGAATATTCTGTCTACACCTCTTTCAGACCCTGCAAGAAGACTATGCAATTTATAGGAATAGTTAATCAATGTTTTGTTACAATAGAACTGACACATCTCGGATGAAAGTCCTGTACATAAATAAAGAGAAAACAAATGTAAGTATGGTGCATACATCAATGTTATTCACCAGCATACTGAACTAATATACCTACAACAAATTTTATTAAAGATATACCTACGGTTGTCCTCGTTCGGGGATCATTGACTAGTTTCGAACTGCGCATCGGGGTGGCTTGTAAAACTGACTCAGGTCTCTTCACTCCTAGATAACCGGCCACTGTCTAGTCCCGTCTCCGAAATATTAATTAAAGCTTACAATAAATACAATTTACTCATGTAAGAAGCAGTCTCACAACCACTGATATAAACTATGAAAATCACCAACTAACAGTAACTGCCAAGTTGTTCGTACCTCTATCCGCCTTCAAGTCATCGTTCTCTACTTATTTTCCTACCCTTTTATAACCCCACTATTCATTAATATTTATTAATCGACCAATAGCATTGCGTTACCGGTATAACCAGTCAAAATAATGTCTATTAACTTATTTTTATTAAATAGTGAACTGTGTTATCATCTATTACAGTTTTTGATGTGGCGACAACACTCACGTGTGTATTTCGGGGATGCCCGACAAATTTCGGATCCGCCGGGGGCCCTATATTAATAAACATAAACACCAATCACGAAACTTGTTATTCTTATCTCCGAAATACTGACAGAACTGTTGGTCTAGTGGTTAGTGACCCTGACTGCTGAGCCAGATGTCGTGGGTTCGATTTCCATTCAGGGCAAATAATTGTGTGATCTGTGTCTGGGTGTAAGTTATCTATAATATGTATGAATTTAGAAATATAAGTATGATTATCAGCAGTTTGGATACATAGTGCAGGCTCTGCCTAGTTTGGGACAGACGGCCGTGTGTGAGGTGTGTGAAGTTATTATTATTTTATACGCACAGAAATAAATATAACTAAAATAAATATGATTCACCGATGTCTTTACTCTGAAACAATAAAGTTATATTTATGTTATATGGTAATTAAACCCGATCTTAAGGAAAGTTTACCAAGTTCTAGGAATGATATAGATCTCATATTCCCACTTTAATTTAAAATATTTCTTCGATACACATTTTTATATAGTTCCCATAATAAGGGATTTTCATAGCGCTGTTCACTTTTATGGATTAGTTGTAGTTTTTTTCCTAAAAGTCAGATTACTCCTAATAAGATGTGTTTGTTTCTCAAAGCTTCTTAAGCTGATTTCTTAATTTAAGACATTTTGAAGTGTTTTGTGTGTCACCTTCACTACAAAGTTTCAACGGTTTTCGTGCCTCGTGGTCGGTGAAGTGCGTGGTCAAGAAGTCAAGGAGCTATTTAGGAGATAATCGATCTGCATAGCTCTCTAGGCGAACGCATTTTTGTATACCTACCTAATAAGTACTACGTATTTTTTGCATTAAATTTAGTAATTGTCATCATATATTTTATCTATGGGGCAATCTATCTCTTGCATTAAATAAGACAGCACGACGAAGATAGAGAAGTAGACTATTTTCCACGGATTAAATAGCCTATCGATAAAAAGACGTGCCTTCGCCAACGTGTTAATAACGTAGACGTATCAATAAATCAAATAATATTTTATTGAAATAACCAAATAACATTCTCAAAGACATCCTTAACGTTGTTCCGTATTGACTTAGGTTCTTATCAAGTCGGTGGTAAGCCATAAATAAATAAACAACTTAAAAAGAAAAAAATTACAAATAACACATTTGATTTTCATATGCCCTTTATAGTTAATCATCATCATTGTTTAGAACTAAAGAAAAACGTCCATAGATACATGTTGTGTATAATTATATAAGTACTACCTAAACTATTTTTTTGGCCTTTTTATTCGTACCTACATAAAAACTTCAATAATTATTATTATAATTATAATGCTTGTGCGCATAGAAAAAAAGTTATAGTATTAAAAACTGCCTATTATTATTCATAAGTACTACTACTTTGCACTCATAAAAAGTTATCGATATCATTATTCGTTCAACTAATCAACGTTATATAATGTATCGCTATGTATTACTTTTATAATCTGAAAGCAGTATGATTTGACTGGCCTGTGGGTCTAGTGTTAGTGATCCTGACTGCTGGGCAGGGTCGTAGGTTCGATTCCTACCCAGGACAAATAATTGTGTAATGAGCATGATCATTTGTTCTGTGTCTGGGTGTAATTTGTCTATAATATCTATGTATTTAAAAACATATGTTTATCAGCAGTCTGGTTACCATAGTACAGGTTCTGCCTAGTTTGGGATAAGACGGCCGTGTGTGAGCTGTGTCAAGTTATTATTTTATTAAAAAAATAGATAATTTTGATATCTTTGAATTGAGTCTAAGCTTATTGCACCGACTTATCAATATTCTTCAATAGTCTTACATAATATTGAATCAGTTTGAACACGAATCGGAATTCAAAGGTATCAAAATTATCTTCATTTTTTTTTTAAGAGAACTCCCGCATTAGGAATGACTCCTGTGTCGCGAGAGACTTTACAAACATACAAATAACGGACACAAAGAACACCCAGACTCGGGTGGGAATCGAACCCACGACCAATGGCGTAGCAGTCTGGGTCACTAACCACTAGGCCAACATTCCCCTTATTTGATACAGCTAGTGTTTTGTTGCTCTGGGACGACCAACACTGAACATAGAAAAATGATTTTTAACTTAAAGAACTCTGTCTCAGAGAATTAGTGTATTTTCAAATTCTGTTTAGGTGCGAAATAAAAAAAAACCGGACAAGTGCGAGTCTGACTCGCGCACCGAGGGTTCCATAAGCAAGCAAACTTGTATGTAGATAGTACGTCCATCTCGGGAATCAATTCTAGAAGACTTTTGCCCGCCTTTTTCGAAAGACACACTTAACTTTGCGATTGTGATGTACAAGAAAGACAACAATCCAACCGCAAAATATAAGTTTGCTATCACAAAAACTATTTTTTTTTTGCGATGCAACAACAAATTAACGACATTCGAATGTTTTCCTTTACTTGTGCTGTAAGACCTTGCTTCTTACCGAATTTCATGATTCTAGGTCAATGGGAAGTACCCTATAGGTTTCGATTTACCTGCGAAATGTTCAAATTTGTTAAAATCTATTATTTATGTCCGTATCTTTTGATTTCGTTGACTTAGAAGCTTAATTTTTTTACAGCTTCAAGAGACTGCTGACATAAGTATTTGAAGTTAATTTCAACTTGAAGCCTTCACGAGTTCCTGAGGAAAAGGGTCTTGACAGACAAATAGACTGACAGACCGACAGACAGACGGACAACAAAGTGATCCTATAAGGGTTTCTTTTTTCCATTTTAGGAACGGAACCCTAAAAAAGTTCCTATTGCCGCGTGCTCAGTCAAGAAGCGGCGGTATCTACGTTTGTTGCAGTGGTGAAGGTTGCTATCAGTTCTTTTTCTCCCTCGGAAAAACATTGTAGGAGTATGATATACAAGTTTGACGTGAAGTCAGAGCTAGCAGATTAGGTATTTGAACAATTTTATGAATTGTGATTACTGTAGTTAACTATATCTTCTCATGTAGCTAATACATTTCAAAATATGAATGGTATTACATTTTTGTTAGGAAACTGGCGTACCTTCTTCAAAAAGTTGTTCTAAGGGTATCAGAAAACCCTATTGCATCCAATGAAAGCCTTATTTTTTTGTATCGTGACAAAATACTTCCAAACCCAACCTAATTCTATAGCTATATCTGTAGAGTATGAGTACTTGCAAAGATTATTTGTAACTCTTATAGGCAACGCGATAAAATGGAAAATGTTCCTATACATACTCTAAAAATGTTACCGTTAATCTCAAGAATCTCTTTAGAACGTAACTGGGTGTCTATTTTGTGGCCGCGTGTGTGTATGACAGTACGACATTTTGATTCGGCAGGAGTACCAATTTTCCGATCACAACTAAAAATTCGATGAGTTTTTGTCTACTAGTTCGAACGACGAGTAGACTTAATAAGTACGAACTAAATAATGCTAATTCGGAATCGATTTGATTCTGAATCCGAAGATATAGGAAGACGATTTGTCATCTCCGAACTCATTAGCAGATCGTCACTATATCTGACCGCAGGGTGTCCTACACTACATTTCGCTAGATGCTGTCTCCACTTCAGAACTCGTCTATCTCACTTTAGTTCTTGGTTACCCTGGTTCTGTGTCGCATCACTTAAATCGGTGGGGTGGGTAAAAACTGGACGAGGAGAGCGGACGATCGAGCTCAGTGGCGTACATTAGGAGAGGCTTACGTTCAACAGTGGAGGATGAAAAGCTGATGATGACGATAAATTAATTCGGAGGTAATAGATACGGGCTGACACAGGCCAGCCCATATTAGTTGCCTTGTCCCGGCCAAACAATCCCACTAATATTATAAATGTGAAAGTTTAGATGGATGGATGGATGGATGGATGGATAGATGTTTGTTACTCTTTCACGCAAAAACCACTGAATCGATTGCGATGAAACTTGGTATGTAGATATATGGAGATCTGGATTAACGCACAGGCTACTTTTTATCCAGATATTCATACAGGATCGGGATTTACGCGGGTGAAACCGCGGGGCGCTGCTAGTCTGAAATAAATCCAAAAAACCTTGACATACTAGCATTTGAGATGTTGCTTATATTATTACTAGATAGTATTATTTGTAATTAATATTACGTGCTAAATTATATTACTCTAAAATACATTCTTATTATACTAAGTGCGTGTACGGTACTTACGTTTTATTAGGCCAATAAGCCTCACTAAGCCCCTAAGTTGATGCTTACCGGTGGTAAGCATCAACCTAGGAGGTAACTTTGGGCGATACCTTCCGATGCATATCCAGCTCAGTCTATAGAAAATCTAAAGCACAACATAATCGCTGCTGTTCTCGGATCAAGGATGTTGATGCTGCAGTCATAATCAATCTTAAATTATGTTACAAGGATGCAGAGCCTATGTGGCTCTGAGGAGTGTGAAAACCGTACCGAAACAATTAGTTTCGATAACAATAATTATTTCACTACTGATATGCGTACGGTTTTGAAGAAATTTAAAAAGTAAAGGCCATATCCACCACGATCGTGCAGATAAGCGAAACCAATTACTAAAAGTAAAAACTTACTTGAGGGTCGAGTCTGTTATTTTAATATTAAATGTCATTTAGGGACATCTCAGCTTCACCACCATTCTCACTGTCCAAATTTTTCGTGCAGTACAATTTCATACAGTATGTAAAGTGGCAGTTAAAACTACGATGTAACAAAGAAATTTACAAATAAATATACATACAAGATACGCGCAAACAAAACCCTTCCTTGGCAGTGGGGTTAAAAGATATTATTTCGCATTAATTAAGGTTTTACTCACGTGTATATTTTGGGGTCCGACGGGGGCACTTTATCAAGAGATGAGGCGTGCTACCGCGTCGGTTGCAGGCATTGCAGCGGGTGATGTCTTCAGCACGCAGACTTATCCGGTATCTGTTAAGAGTTGTTAATACAATAATAAGTAATAGTATTTATAAAAAAAATATTTCTAGAAGTTCAAGATATCCTTCAAAATGCAAAATATAAGCAGGCACAACTTAAAAATTTAGTCCTTTTAAATGTATATAAATTTCTCCTCTGCTTGTCAACCGATTTGTTTTTTTTTTTGTTTAGAAGCTGTTGACGGGATTTAGTGCTATCTTTAAAAAAAATAAAAGATTTTCTTCCCAACCTTTCACAGAGCTTTATTGTTCTCAAAAATTTTATCGAGAATTTCGAGCTTCACGACGGCGACCACTACTTATTACAAACTAACTTTTGCTCACGGCTTCGCTCTCAATAAAGTTATTTTTCTATCCCTAAAAAGGATTTTGATTAGAATTGATTCCCGAGATGGACGTACTATCTACATACAAGTTTGTTTGCTTACGGAAACTCCTGTCTGTCTATCTGCCAAGACCCTTTTTGTCAGGAACCCGTAGAGGCATCAAGTTGAAATTATCATCAGATGCTTATGTCAGTGGTCCCTTGAAACTAAAAAATCAAGCTTCTAAGTTCACGCGATCAAAAGATACGGCCATGAAGCCTTAGATTTAAACATTTCGCAGGTAAACCAAAACCTATAGGGTACTTCCCATTGTCTTAGAATCATAAAATTTGGTATGAAGTTGACAGCACAAGTAAAGAACAAAATCCGAAAGTCGTTAATTTCCAGTTCAAAAGTTAACTTTATCGTAAATCGATGTATGGTAGAGTATTTTTAGAACGGCAAAGTTAAGTTTGTCTTTCGGAAAAGACGTGCAAAAATCTTCGAGACTTCGAGAATTGATTCCTGAGATGGACGTAAAATCTACATACAATAGTTTGTTTTCTTACAGAATCCTCGGTGTGAGAGTCAGACTCGCACTTGTCCGGGTTGTTTTTCGGGATGAAAGGTACCCCTATGTCCCTTTCTGTACCCCTGATAAAGTGTATACAAAATTTCATTTTAATTGGTTGAGTAGTTAAGGCGAGAAACCATAACAAATAAACAAACTAACTCAGTTTCGCATTTATAATATTATAGTTAGGATTAAAAGATGATAGGAGCCGAGATGACTAATAGTATAATTTGTGGTAAGTGCCGTAAAACTACTGCTGTATTTGTTTTATCATTTTACCTACTGCTAAAAACTGAATATATGTGATAATCGCGGATGCACTGGTTATCTCCAGATAGTTTAATTGAAAGAAACAGTACAGTCTAAGACACTGTTAAAAAACTAGTTTTAGATAATTTTGGAACGCGCATTTTGTAATTATGGAAACGTTCTAAAACTTGATTCCCCAATATAGGATTACGTATATATTTATTAATTACTAGCTACCCGACCCGGCTTCGCACAGGTACAAATTATACACCTAAACCTTCCTCATGAATCACTCTGTCTATTAATGAAACCGCATGAAAATCCGTTCAGTAGTTTTTCCGTTTATCGCGAACAGACAGACAGACAGACACGGCGGGGGACTTTGTTTTATAATATGTAGTGATAAATAAATGTAATCCGTCGAGTTGGGATGAGAATCCATCCTGTTGTCCAAGTAGAAGTATTCCTAAGACGACAACGTGACGAGTTCCAAGTAAACCTGATATATATAAATGAATCCGTATTTCCCTTGGTCACGGCATCACGCGTGAACGGCTATACCGATGTAGCTAATTCTTTTTTTTTGTGTTGGTTATTGTCAGGAGAAGGTTCTTATGAAAGAAAAAATTAAGAAAGTTGCGCGTAAAATAAGAAAATTAAGGAAAACTTAACGAGGGACTTACGCGGGTGAAGCCGCGGGGCGCAGCTAGTCTATATATATAAAAATGAATCTCTATTTCCCTTGGTCACGGCATCACGCGTGAACGGCTGGACCGATTTCGGTAATTCTTTTTTTTGGATTTGTTATTATCAGGAGAAGGTTCTTATGAAAGAAAAAATTTAAAAAGTTGCGCGGAAAATTAGAAAATTTAAGAAAACTTAACGAGGGACTTACGCGTATTAGTCGTAAATAAAATACAAGATAATCTGTTTGACGGTCAAATTAACACCGAGCCGTTATATAATTCAGAAACAGGTAATTTAAATAGTTAATTTCGCTCTATGTATTAGGGAAGCCAAAAAATTACAAGGATTTTCAATCATGGTATCTGGCTGGTTTCTATTTTGGGGACTACTAGAAAAACTATGTAATACAAATAATCGCATGTGTGAATTCGCCTTAATAACCACTGACCACAAGTATTTACGATGATTCGATCATGGGTTTTACAATTTTCCATAATCTGATACAAGTTGCTGATTCCCAAGGCTGATTTTTTCATTTAGTTTATCATTCTTAATCAGCACTTTTATTAATAGTGATCATACGACGACGATGCGCCTCTAGGCTGTGTATACGTGACGTTGCTGATTATAGCCCGCCAACGCGCCGACGCCGTTATTACGCCGCCAGAATTAATCCATTGCTGCCTTACGAAAGTGCAAAATAATGGAACTCTTTGCATCTTTGTATCAAATTAGGATGAACCCATAATTGTCTCTTTGTTTTCTTACTTTCATTTTGACAATTTCTGTACATAAAGTATGCAAACACTAACTTATTTTTTTATTTAAATTGAACATGTTCATTATTATTAATTATTATTAATATTTTTTATTCGGACAAAAAAAATCCATTGTGTTAGTATATTTCAAAAATAAACTTATAACTAGTGTTAGTAGGTACATGGGAAATTATTAAACCATTTGCTAAAAAGGTATTGTCCTTCGCACCAGAAATGTCAACATAGGAGAGTTGATGCTCGCTTATACCATACGTGTGATATTTGTGGCTAGCAATGTATTATTAAAAATGAACGTTATGGCAAATATATAATAAAATATGGCAAAATCAAATTGCCGTGTGATTGATGATGACGCTAACGTGCCGCAGTCCAGTCAACACGGTTACACGATGCGGTTTCGGCGCGTGTCCGGCGCCGTCTACATGAGCCCTAACTCACATTAAATTTAACCCTAACCTTAAAAATGTTATTCATCTATATGCACAAAAAACGGAATCAAATTAAATGATCTCATATGTATGTATAGACATCCTATATATATTAAACTAGCAACACGCCCCGGCTTCGCACGGGTACATATTATACACCAAAATCTTCCTCATGAATCACTCTGTCTATTAGTGAAAATCGCATGAAAATCCGTTCAGTAGTTTTTCAGTTTATCGCGAACAGACAGACAGACAGACGCGGCGGGGGACTTTGTTTTATAATATGTAGTGATGAAATTAGTGAACTTTGATACAGTTTAACTGATCACCATAAAAACTTGTGCATCTAAGTGTTTTCCATGGGTAAGGTTTTATATTAAACACTTTTTGCTGTTCACAAAAATAGACATATACAGACTTAACAATAGGTACATACAGACCATCCATATTAAATATAAATTATTAAATGTACGCGCACGGGAGTGCGCGGGCAAGTTCTCGAGCCCAAAGCACTCCAGTGCCATATTTACACGAAACATTTCGAGCCACTTTCAGAACCCCTTCTAACTCAGGTTCGGATAAATTTAATGAAATAGAAATTTGTTTACGGTGTAAAACCAAAACTCTAATTTTAATCGAAACTTATCAAATTTCTCTCAAGTACTTAGCCTACACGGATGAGACAAACTACATCTAACATTGCATCACCGAATCATATTTGCTATGGCGCCAAAAAAAATACAATCAAGTACCTAAACTTATAAAATTTACAGAGTATCAATGTTTGAAAGAAACAATGTTTGAATAGAAGTTTTTATTTTTAATAGGAAAAACCTATGACCCAGTTGACTGTTTCTTGAATGATAAACTTAATTGACATTTCAAATAGAATATTAGTTATTGATAATTGATTTTTCTTACCTGAATACCTGTATTGACATTTTGCACTATTTATAATAATAATAATTTTTCTGAACAATATAATATAATGATAGAATAGTAAATTACATTGTATAATACATTTCAAATGTTAATTATATATTCTATTTTCATTTCAATGTATATGTATCTTAGCATGAATTTAATTAGTTACTTAATTTGTACGCCATTGCCACGTGGTATAACATAGATATTCATACTTTAACTAAAAATGTAACACCTTTTCGAACCTGTGTTCATAAATAAATTGAATTGAATAGTTTACGATAAATGAACGTCTGAAAATCAAACATTTTAGGCGTGACGGACTGACAGACAGATCATCAAACATCTATTTCTCCACTTGTAGGCCACGTGATCTGTACCGGGTATTCTAGAAGTGGAGAAGTATAAACCATAGCCCTGTGCAAAATGTTAAAAGATATACCTTAAAATGTAAGATTTGGGTCGAGTTGTCTATTAGATACATCTATCATCATATATGACCGCCATGGTCGCAAATTTTCAACCTCAGACGAACAAAAATCTGAAATCAGATCGAAAACATAGATAGATAGATGTGAACGTAAGGGCAAGTTCTTTGTCACTAAAAAAGTAAAAAAAAAAAAAATTACGTTTACTACCAAGCGACGAGTGCAGGTACCTACTATTACATTTGGCTTGCCACCGACTTTAAGCCTATCAATAGGTAGCACATACAAATAATCGTATTTTATTAATATTAAAGGTATTAGGTTTGCATAAGAGGTGTATTAAATTAAATCTTTATTGAGTTATTTCATACTTTTTAGTTTTTGAAGTCGGTTTTTTTAAACGTAGTTTTTTTTATTTTTTACTTTTTAGTGTCTGGAATAGGTTGTTCTGTAAACTACAATAGGATTTTTCTAGATTACATTAAGTAGACAATATAGCATTTCATCAAATATAACATTTCGTTGCTTTTTATTATTGTCATGTATTAAATAGTAATTTTTTTAAGTAGCTATTCCGCACGCTCGCTCCGCTTCAATGAGAGGTAGCCTAAGACCAACTTATCGGGACACGGGTTAATAATAGTATATAATCAACCTAAATGAAAACTCCTAAAAAAGCCGTACACAAACTAAAATTACATCGTCCACGTAAACAAAAATGTTCATAAAAAAACTACTGGGCCAAACTATGTTAAATTTTTATGGGACCAAATGGCAACTATTCCTCATCAAACTAAAGAATCGGTGTACATACATAAAAAAAACCAATCGAATTGAGAACCTCCTCCTTTTTGAAGTCGGTTAAAAAAGAGATAGATCGTCCATATTTTTTTTCCATCCCGTGTAATTGGAATAAGGACAAGAGGTTGATGATGATGGCTGAATTGCTGGTTGTAGTGTATAACTATATATACTTACCGTTCCGGAGATTATCCGGAAGAAACAGACAGACAGAAAAAAAATTAAAAAATGATTTTTAGGCATAGGTATCGTGCAAATAATTGTATGAGCTTAAAAAAAACTATTATTTTGACATTACAAACAGACACTTCGATTTTATTTATTCGTATTGATGATAGTCTTGATCTTTCTCGTTTTATACACTTTTGTTTTCTGTATTATCCTCTTTTGTGGAGATGATTTCCTTCTTTCACTAATCCGTTCTTCACTAGGTTTAGTTACATGGCTGCTTAAGATACGCTAGAGCGACCCTATAAGTAGAATTATATAAAATGCCAATTACATACTTAAAGATAGGAAGTTTCATAATTATGTAAAGAAATTACTTTGACCCGCTGTTACCTTGACGATTGACTAATTCCCACTACTTTTGTACTCGGAGGAACGAAGACGATTTCGCGTGGAGCGTAACCGTACGTACGTTTTTGTAAAAATATTGAAATATAATCATGTTGACGGGAATTATCGCGATCACGTTTTTAAAGCTACGTAACCTTTGATTTGCCTAACGTTTCGACAAAGTTGCACTTCATGTGGTCGCAGGCTGACTAGCTCAATGGTGCACGCCCTCCGTCGTCGAGTCTGTGAGCCTGGAGGTTCTTCATCCACCCGCACATTTTCGAATTTTTTTCGATAAGTTAGTATTCTGTAAGTCAACCGATTGGTCCCTATTTTGGTGTTGATCCGACTGCGCATAAAAGCAGGCGTCAATATAATTATATTATCATGGAACGCGAAAATTCAAACGTTAGTATAAGATACTAGCTGACTTCCGCAACTACGTTCGCGTTTGTAAATTTGCCACGTTTTTGCAATATATTTTTCATTGATGCTCCGCTCCTATTGGTTATAGCGTGATGTTGTATAACCTATAGCCGTCCTCGATAAATGGGCCATCCTACACTAAAAGAATTGTTCAATTCGAATCAGTAGTTCCTGAGATTTGAGCCAAACAAACAAACTCTTCAGCTTTATAATATTAGTATAGATTGAAAATAGCTAAATAGTTAATTCAACTATATGGTCATTGACCGTTTGGTCATTTAAAATACATTTTTATGAAAGATTTCGACTACTTTTATACATCGAACCGAAATGTTTATGGCGAAATATAAATGATAATTACAAATTCATTATACAAATTCTTACTTTCATTTAAATATTGCATTTTTATGTGACAACGACATTAATGACAATTCCTTATAGGGATTCCCGATTAACAAAAATTAAATTTATTGTTTATCAAAATAATATCTTATAACACCTGGGATTTATTTAAATTCCGTCACTAAATAGTATATTCAATTTACTTAATTAATGTGGTGGTGCAAAATTGACTATTATAACTATCATTATAATTAGCAGTCACTCTCATGAGGATCTAAAACAAAGTTCAAATGATACAAGAATAAATACAGCTGATAAAATTATCACAGACAGTTACTATTAATTCTTAGATATTGATTCTTTATACTTAGTTATCGACTAAAGTAATTTTTACGCATTTTAATTACTTTTACTAAAACATAAAAATTTCATTAACTGTAATGCTGGCATATGAAATGTGTTTCAAAGTCGTCCATAATAAATTTCTTTGTTTCTTTCCACCGCTTTGTACCCGATACTTTTATGACTTGGGAACATGCTTCCTTCAATAAAACTTCAATCTTTTTTACAGTGAAGGGAGCCTTGTCATTCTTTCATTCCGCATAACCTGTAAAATGTACAATCTATTTTGAGGTAGTAACAGTTTAAACAAATTCGGATCAGCTTCCCCTTTCTGTCACACACACATTTTTGTCGGTGGTGTCTTTGAAACAAAGTCGAAGCACAAACATCTTGGTTAACTTATTACTTCGTTTGAAAAATTTAACTCAATATAATGCTGATACTTAATTACCACTGTGTAGAGTTAAATTAATTTCTTTTTACTGTAAGTTTTTATAAATTTTAATTTACTAAATTATTTTGTACTAGCTGCGCCCCGCGGTTTCACCCGTGTAAGTCCCGGGGAATATCGAGATAAAAAGTAGCCTGTGTTAATCCAGGTCTCCAGCTATCTACATACCAAGTTTTATCGCAATCGATTCAGTAGTTTTTGCGTGAAAGAGTAACAAACGTCCATACATTCATACATCCACATATCCATACATCCTCACAAACTTTCACGTTTATAATATTAGTAGGATTCTCTATGCATGCCTAATGATAGAATTTAGTAAGCCTAATGTTAGAATATGGTAAAAGAACAGAAATATCTATTAGCTTTTAAGATCTGCAAATGTATAATATTCGCAAATGAATAAATTACTTAATTACATTACAGAAAAAAATGTTTGCATATACGTACCAGTCAATTTTTCAACAGCAAAATATATTATATTCATCTCAGTTTTAAAATTTTATGTGATAAAACAACAAATTAACGACTTTCGTACTTTTTACTTGTGCTGTAAGTCCTTGCTTCTCGCCAAATTTCATGGTTCTAGGTCAATGGGAAGTACCTTGAGATGTTGGTTTTTGTATGTATGGCTTAAATGGTAACATTTTTGATTGCGTTGACTTCCAGTCTAAGCTAAGCTCGCAAACATAAGTATTTGATGTTAATTTAAAATTATTTTTTTGTTAATCACTACATATTATAAAACAAAGTCCCCCACCGCGTCTGTCTCTCTGTCTGTTCGCGAAAAACTGAAAAACTACTAAACGGATTTTCATGCGGTTTTCCCTAATAGACAGAGTGATCATGAGGAAGGTTTTTGTGTATAATTTGTACCTGTGCGAAGCCGGGGCGGGTTGCTAGTTTAAGTTAATTTAATGTCTGTCTGTCTGCCAAGACCATTTTACTCAGGAACCGGTTGACGCATCAAGTTGAAATTACCATCAAATTTGATCAAATACTTATGTTAGTGGTCCCTTGAAGTTGTAAAAAAATCAAGTTTCTAAGTCAACGCAACCAAAGATATGGCCATTAAGCCTTAGATTTTAACAAATTTGAACATTTCGTAGATAAATCCGAAAGTCGTTAATTTGTTGTTATCTATTTAAATAAAAATGAATTGCTGTTCGTTAGTCTCGCTAAAACTCGAGAACGGCTGGACCGATTTGGCTAATTTTGGTCTTGAATTATTTGTGGAAGTCCAGAGAAGGTTTAAAAGGTGAATAAATATGAAAATGCTCTGAATTAAATAAATCGTAGGTGATACGAAGTTCACCGGTCATCAAGTATCACATAAAAAAAAATTGTTTTTTTAATTACAAACTCATATTTTTCTGTTTGGAAAGTTGACTTAGTCGTAAATCGATGTATGGGAGAATATTTTTAGAACTGAAAAGTTAAGTTTGTCTTTCCAAAAAGAAGGGCAAAAATCTTCGAAAATTGATTCCCGAGAAGGACTTACTATCTTCATATAAGTTTGTTTTCTTACGGAACCCTCGGTGCACGAGTGAGAATCGCACTTGTCCGGTTTTTTCCTTCCAATATTGTTTTGAAGAAGTTGTGGTATTTGGATTGATCGTCATTTCGAACAGTAAACAAATTCTCGAGATGGAAGAACTATCTACATACAAGTATGTACGGAATCCTCGGTGCGCGAGTCTGACTCGCACTTGTCCGGTTATTTTCCTTTTGAAGAACGGAACCTTAAAAAGAACAATAAATCATCCCAATTTGTTAAAATTCTTCCTCCCAAAACGATATCAAGCTTTCAAATGACGTCATTCTCAAACAAAACAAGGCAACGTCATCGAACTTTATGTTCTGGGAATATTTTACACTTCAAAGAACACAGAAATGTGTTCCGATTCAGTGAATATATCCTATAGAATATCTTGAAGATCTAAAATGAAAATGAAATATCCATTATAAACCATTATCAGTATTACCACCTGAACGGGCCTGTTGGTCTAGTGGTTAGTGATCCTGACCAGAGGTTGTTGTTGTTGGGTTCGATTCCCACCCAGCACAAATAACGATTATTTGTTCTGTGTGGGTGTAATTTATCTATAATATGTATGTATTTAGTAATAAAAACTCAGAAATATTACATCAGCTAAGGTAGTAAACATATATGTACGTATGTTAATATTCTGAACGCACTACAATACAATAAGAAGAGGCAAGAAGAGTTAGATTAGGTACCTAAAAAATTGATTTTTTAATGTCACATATAAAACTGATTAATTAAACCTATTTATATATTATAACATAACTAACAGGGAATTCTTCACATTCCTAAATTGCAGAACGTCATTATTTTTTAAATGTAAAGAACCTATTAACATCTGAAAACATTTAGAAGTACTAGAATTTAGGAAAGTAGATAAAAAATGATACTGTTATAAAAGTCGATTTTTTTTTTGTTTGTCTTAGTATAGAGACGTTTCATATTGTGATTGGTGTATCGAGTCACTCGACTTAAAGATAATTAAGTTTTTATTTTCTTTAATGTTTAGGGTAAAGCTACTAAAAGCTATCTGTTATTACAGTTAGGTACCCTATTTATTATACATGTTGTAAGAAAATCAAAATATCTTTTAACTAGTTACTTATTTAACATAACAGGTTGTTTTGACGTAGTATATAGTGTTCACACACAGAAATCTAAATAAGGTAATAGAAG
This sequence comes from Euplagia quadripunctaria, assembly GCA_963859945.1. Lineage (NCBI taxonomy): Eukaryota > Metazoa > Arthropoda > Insecta > Lepidoptera > Erebidae > Euplagia > Euplagia quadripunctaria. The sequence continues at coordinate 6,779,178 of OY982579.1, forward strand.
TGCTATGAACGCGTAAACTTGTCGCCGCGCTGGTGACTCAGACGCCACCAGTGCGCAATGTTACGTTCAGTTACTCGTAAAGTTTTGTCTCCGCGAGTGCGGTTGTAAAAACGGTGTTTTGCAGCATTACACACTGCGGCAAATCGTCTACTACGTGTAATTACACTAAACAAGGGATAACATTTGGATAACTTTCATCGGTAAGTGTTTTCTTTTGGTTTTATTGATGTTTTTGATAAAAGTACATTTTAAAACATAACTTTACCAATAAATAGTACGACTGGCATAATTTGCGGCTTTATTTCTACTTACTACTACATTGCCTGTTGTGTTGGATGCTATCTGACAGTTTGGTTTTATAAAAAGAAATGTATAACGCAATGAATAATAGTGTTTGCTTTAGCATTTGTAGTGGCATGGTCACAGAGAATCGTCGCGAGCTACTGTATTCCTTAACGACATTAGGGTACCTACAGTAGTACTCACAAACTGTACATTTTACATTAAAAGATAAAAATGAAACATGAAAAAATGTTTTCTTTAGGGAATATATTATTTTATTGGTTTATTTCGTTTATTTTAGATTCCCGTAGAATGCAGATTCGAAAGACAAGTAGATATAACTTATAGTCGGATTTGTTCGATTCATTTTACGGAGGATGACTTCAAATATCAACAAAACGATGTACTTACTCTGTTAAAATCTGCAGTACCTACAATTAACACATGAAACTTGTTCAATGTAGTAAGTTCAGGTTTATATTGTTTTAACGGATTTAATAAAAAAGTAAGTAAATACTTTGAAATGGTGGACGCGAGAATAACGTGAAGTTTGTTGTTTTTGTAGGAATCGTAATTTTGCCGTCGTATTTTTGCGATAGTTTAACAATATCTAGGAACTTATTTGGGATGCCACTTTTTTTTTTAAATATTTAATGACATACATTTTCATCAATATGATCAGTCCCCGACTGATAACCACGTACGTCATTCATTTAATTAAATGCGATATCTGCCTTAATTATTACGCAAAAATGCAATTGAAATGGTTCCAAAAAGACAGTTTTTGAATAAATATCTTCATTTTACAGAAAAGTAGCAGTAGTAACTTTTAATACTTCATCTTTTTATAACTTTTATAAAGAATAAATTACATTTAACAATAAAGCACGGACCCACTAATAACTTTCTTCTATTATTCCTTGGTTCTCTGGTATTACGGTATTATCCGTAGTCAAGCCCTAGTGTAGATTACGCAATCACTACCACAAATGCAGAATCTATTATCCTTGTGTGAAGTGAGTGGACCAATACGACGTAATATCAATCTTGGTGAATATTCATAAGGCTTAGTTCAGTTGGGATAACATTCTCGGTGCATATGTACGCGTGATTGTGTAGTTATTATTTGTGTATGTAGATGTAGCACCGAGTTGGCGACACGCGTTTTTGATAGATCCCAGCGCTTCATACCATTTCTAGTACCTTATTTAGATTTCTGTGTGTTCACACGATTTTAAATACCTTTTATATTCCGAAAAAAAATTTTGCACCTTGAAATATGTTTAACGTAAATCGTAGTGTTTTATTATAAATCTCATACGATATAGCTATGCCTTTTATCCCGATTTTTCTGTAGAATGGAAGTATTTCTCCTACCGGACAGATCCGGTCAGATCTGCTATGACATTATATGAAAAAAAAAAACTACAAATTTTAATAAGAATACTGTTTTAAAAACTCGTGGAAAGTATGACTCATACAAGGCAATAAATGAACGTTTACGAAATTACAACGGAATTCACAAAGAGGTCTATCGTCAATGCTGCCATGCGTCTGCTTTTCTAACAAGTCATCTCAAACACTCTGTCTACTTGATATGTCTTATTATACCGAAAAAATCTAAAAAAAGAACAATGAAGAAGATACTTTTCTTACTTATCAGCCCATGGTGCTGAGGTATTCGAGATTAGTTGTGGTTGATTTTTATTCTATTAAAGAACCGGTCGAAATTAAAATAATCGTAACCGAAGTCATTAAACCAATTTGGTCTTAATATAGAATTGGTCGGGAGTTTCCTTTAATGGTATTTCTCGTTTTGTTGAGTTTTATTTTTGTTCTAACCATTTTGTGGTTACTGTTGAAATTCAAGTTTTTTGCCACTCTACAGTCTTGAAAAGCATTGCCACACACACATTGTTATTTTTTGCATCATTGTTATTTTCATGAGCCAGTTGGATTAGTTTGTCGCCATTCCGCGTTCTCTTTCCGGAACCGTAAGAGCCTAATATTGCCTCTTCTCCTTCTCTTCTGTGTCCAGTTCTTGCGTTAAAGTCGCCCATTATTATTAACTTGCTGTGTGTGTGGTTTTTTTATAGTCTCAGTTAGAGTAGAATAGAAGGAATCTATTTCAGTGTTGTTGCGTTGCTCTGTTGTTAAATATATTTGTATTATGGACCACATAACATTCTTAGGAGGTAATCTTATATTTAATATGGCAATACGTTCGGATATACCGATAAATTCATCAATGTTGTCTCGGAGTTCCTTCTTTATCAAGAATCCTTCACCATATTGACCTGGTGTGGTTCCTTTGTAATAAAAGATGAATTTGCCGTGATCTTCTATACATTCCTCCTGGCGTCTTACTTCACTCATTCCTATTATTGTCCAGTTTACTTATTATTATTATATACTAGTTCAGTTAGGCTTTCACGTGTTCTTAATGTAAGGGTATTGTATGTTGCAATGTATGTATTGTTATTAGTATTATAGCAGAGCGCTTTTGAGTCTTTATGTGTGTGGAGATTGGTTGGGAGGTAGTGGTCATCTTCCCCCACGGTGACCGGCCGACTTGGGGTCCTGTTTACATCCATTAATTTATATATAGTTGTGGCTCTTAAATTTTTTCGGTTTCTGGCGATAATGTTGGTATCTAGTTTTTTTAAATCTCAGATACTGATGTATATTTACCCCTGGCTACATAGTTAAGTATATTTGATTTGATTATGTGAATTATCTAACTCACATTCACGTATCAACATTAAAAGTTTGTAAATATTTTAAATTCTGAACAAAATGATTTAAAATTAAGCTAACGAGTTTTTGAGTTTTTTATAATAAAGAAAATTAAGAAAAATTAAGTTTAAAAAACTGTAACCCGACAAAACAAGAACTAGAAAAGAAGTACAAAACAAGAAAATATTTCAGACAGAAATCAAGAAATAGATATAAAAAATGGTATAGCCGTAGTCGTATGCCTGTATATCATGTGGGTGCCCGGAATACCTACGGTTACAGTTTTTTAAACTAAATTGTTTTGTTTTATACTTTTCGTTTTAACGCTTGATAAACATAACGACAATCTAGATAACAACGCCATCTTACTAGCAAGTAAACAGGAAATTAAATTCCAATAACAGTGCATACTACCGTGAACGAAACCATAGTGCGATTTATTTCCCTTTCACCATCTATCGAGCTTCGAAGAAATCCAAAGTATAAATATTTCCTTTACTTGTTTTTCTTCGATCGAAACTCGAATCGTTACTATTTATTAAGATTTGATTGACTGCGCGTTGGTATCATTTTAATCATGCTTTTTATTGTATAATCCCACTAATATTATAAATGTGAAAGTTTGGATGGATGTATGGATGTTTGTTAATCTTTCACGCAAAAACCACTGAACCGATTGCGATGAAACTAGGTATGTAGATAGCTCGAGACCTGGATTAACGCATAGGTTACTTTTTATCCCGATATTCCCATGGTATCGAGACTTAAGCGGGTGAATCCGCGGGGCGCTGCTAGTAGGTAATAATTTAATTTGTACAGCCGCGCCATATGTAGCGCAGTCTCACGTTGCTCGTTTTGACCTTTCTTTTAATATCAAACATGTTAATGATTATCTAAATTAAAATTTTCGAGGTCAGAAATTTACGTGTAAAGCCTGCCATATTAAATTTATGGAGAATTTATATAGCCTATACAGCTCGACCATTATTCTGAATCTATTGATACCTCATTCATCAAAATCGGTTCAGTAGTGTAAGCGCTACGGTGAAACACACATAAAAACAAACATACTTACATACATAGAGTGCTAAAATCATAACCCTTACTTTAGGCTTTGTCGTAGTCGGGCAAAAAATTAAACCAAAGGGATAATTGTGACCTAAAACAATAGTGTCTAGGCCGATTATATTATTATGCAGTAGGCATAAAACCTATCCACTTTACATGTCGATGACGTAATAAATATTCAATTAGTCGGTAATTACGCCGATCATGTAACTAGAAATGTCATCTCTTGAATGAATTACTTATATAATTACATATATATGTATATGGAAATGCTCATTACCAACGGAGATAATGGAAGATTACTGAATCTAATCATTATTTACACGGACTGTGAAGCATGACGGAAAATCCTAATGTTTTATTGCAGTTTGGTAACTGCAATAAATTGTGGGTTTTTGTAGCTTTATTATCAATAATTAAGTTGAGTTCAGCTGTTAGGGGTCAAAACATCTGCATTTGAAGTGCATGCTCCCCACAGCGTTACAATGTAGATGCAGCCACTGAAACTTAGAACATACTACACGTAGGTCAATAGTAGTAGAAAGTTTTAGTATATATTATGTAAACTATTAATTATATTATTTACTAGCAGTTCCCGCGCAGCTTCGCTCGCGTGTACATATATATTTTGCGCGGTACCCTAATTAATTTTCCAAAATAAAAGTAGCCTAAGTTACTCCTTATAACACCAGCTGTGAAAGCCAGTGAAAATCCCATGGAAATCGGTCCACCCGTTTTCGGAAATTAGCCGGAATAAACAGACACACAGACAAAAAAATTAAAAACTCGTTTTTAGGCATTGGTTTCGTGCAAATAACTGTATGAGCCTAAAAAACAACTATTATTTTGACATTACAGACACTTCAATTTTATTTATTTGCATTGATAAAACCCTTTTCTGCGGTTTCTTCAGATGTTTGTGTCCCTAATTTTCGCTCATGAATTACGTTATTTTATTTATTGTTCACTAGTGGTCGAGAATTGGTGAAAGTCATCAGTCAGTCCAAAATAGTAATTCATGACATTTTTAGTTTTATATACAAGTAGATACGTTATTAGATGTATAACTGGGGGCTAATATTTATAAGGTACAATATCTTTCACATCTAATATGTATCAAAGTCGCGAAAGTTTAAAAATAATTAGGTACGTTATTGTTCAGATAGTTATTATACAAAATATAAACTAATCGCCGAATGTAATATTACTCACAGATAGAATCTATCTATAGAAGAATTAATATAATCTTTACTCCGTGCGACTGTTTGGCCACAGACTTTCGTATTTTAACTTTTTTTATTTGACTTGGGCAGTGTGATCGTTAACAAACAACAGACTAATTATTGTGTTTGACATTGGCCGTATAAACGCGAACAAATAATATTGATATAAATTGTAATGTATGTTAATTTTTTTTTTTAACTTTCGGGACTACGTATTTGATGTGTAAATCGGGACTTAATCGCGGTAATAATTAGAAGGTACAATACCTTTTTTGGTTACCCGACGTTCCGATCGAACTGCAACGATCGTGGTCACGGGTAGACTGGTGAGAGCTTAGCTACGCCTCCATGAAGTGCGAGTTTCGGCAACTAACTGCACTTGGTCTTCATTGTTTTCGGTGCAATTCGATCGAAACGTCGGGTAACCAAATAAGGTATTGTACCGTCTAATTATTACCGCGATGAAGTCCCGATTTACGCAGTAAATATGTATTTGTAACACATAATCTGTATAATAAGACATTCTTTGTACGCATTTTTAAGAAAAATTCGCGAACTGAGGAACTTGAAATTTGGAATAATTAAAGTTGATGTATAGAAGGAGTGCAGAAACCTAAAACTTTCAAACAATGTAAGTTACAAATGTAACAAATACGTGAAAACAGCTAAAACGATCTACACGCGTCCATTTTATACATATGTTAACCTGTCATGGTACGTAAGTCTACACAGATTATACTGGCCAATGAAATAAACCAAAAAATATTAAAACTTAATTAATTATGCTCGAAATTCCACCACCAAGTGATCTCTTGTACAGATTAAATTTAGATTTCAGCATTCCTTTATTTATATAATACTTTAGGGTTCCGAAGTGGCACACTGTTTTCCGTCTCATATCTATTAACGCTCTCATAGAAATCATGGGGTGTTCTAAAAACTTGAGGTTTTACCTGAATAATGGGCATAGCTATAAACATCGAATAAAAAACGACCTAGATAATAGATGACATTGCTGATTGACTAGAATAAAACATTGAGCTAATTACATATAATTTGTTCCGTGCCTCACGCATTTACCCTTAATCGAGGTAACCGCTCCTTATTAACAATAAATAAGTGACGTTGAATATTTGGCAAAGTCATACACAAAAAGAAGTTTTTTTTTGAAAATTAAGTAAAAAAATAATTAAACATTGAGGTTATCAAATTGCCTTAATGGTTTTTTTACGAGGATATTATCGGTCCTTCCGGATAGTAGTCGGGCCGTATTACAGGACTAGATATCGATGAATAAAGCGATTCCAAATTTGAATTTATTAATCCTCTTTCTTCAGGAGATTGCGGTGAGTACTACTACTATGGTAATACTACTTTTTTTTTCTGCTGGTAAGCGGCACCGGCCCTAGCCCATGGTCAGGGTAGATGAAGATTGACATTCAGCGCCCTAGGTCGACGCTTTCACTTCACGAGAATTGTATTTATGTTTTATATTAAATAAGTAATAAGTACCAAATTTTTTAAACTTAACTTTTATTGCTAACATCATCACTTATTCAATTTAAATTAAATGAAAAAGCTCCTACCGCTCTATAGATAATAACTTAACACATATCACACACGGCCGTCCGATCCCAAACTAGGCAGAGCCTGTACCATGGTAACCAGACTACTGATAAACATACTTATATATTTCTAAATACATCCATATTATGGATAAATTACACCCAGACACAGAACAAACGATCGTGCTCATCACACCATTATTAGTCCTGGGTGGGGATCGAACCCACGACCTCTGGCTTAGCAGTCAGGGTCACTAACCACTAGACCTACAGGCCAGTCGTCTATAGTTAAATTAGTACCTATTTGGTTTTAATTTAAATCACTAAATAATAATAACTTTTTTCTATGCAGATATTGTAATGAGTAGAGATGAAGCGGATAGCTGTTCAATCTTGAGGCCGGATATCTGGCCAAATGTTGTCAATTGCCTATCCTAGACGCTGAAAGTAATGTCACGTTGCGGCTTTAAAAAAATATATAACTGAACAAAGAACTTATGATTTACCATGCATAAGGGCCTCGTAAGTTGAATTAGAAAATCTATTGAACTCTTCTCATCAACTTACTTAGGAAAACTATGTGAGGATTATTGAAGCTGAAAGAGCTCGATGGACGATTCTGTTGGAATTTATAAAAACATCATCCGACGAATCCTTCAGGAGCAGTTGATCTTAAATACTGGCTAAAAAAGTAGAGATGAGGAGATTGAGTCGGATGTATTTCGCGAAGCTTAGGACACGTTATGAAATTACTCTAACAAGTAGCAAATAAAAACAATAAGTAATCTCTTCTCTTTCAAAGTATTGATTTTGAAATTGATTTTTACTTGAAGTCAGTGGGAATTGATAGCGATCTTGACCTAAAGGTCACATGTAAACATGTAACATGTAATAATGTTAATATAATCAGCTAAACCCACACACCATGAAAAATTAACCCTGCAACAGTATAAGACTTTTTCTCAAATTTGAAATTCAATTTCTTTATTTCATAAAATTGATCATTGATCGAAATCGTCAATTTAAAAAATAATTATTAAAATTAAAAATTATATATCAACATACACAGAATCACCGCAACAATTAGGTTGCTTAGTGAAATGTTTTAAAAGTAAAATTATTTAAAAAATGGGTAAATAGTAACATCAAATCTAGGCAGATTTCGCACAGGCGTGTCGATCTATAACTGCCGGTGTCCAAATCTCTCAAAGCCTTAGCTGGCTTTGTCCATTAAAACAACCGAAACCGTTTATTTCTTTTGCCCGCTTCTTCGCTCGCGGTTGAAGTTATTTATCTATGCTACTATACTTTAAATTTTTTTACACACATATTTGTACATTTTCGGAATATTGCAATTCGTCTTTTTGTTGCAGTAAGATAATCTGTCGGTATACGGAATATGTACTTACTGGCATTATTATAAAGATTATGATCACCTTTAAATATAGCGGAGTATATGAACTGAGCAATAAAACTTCTTGTGATTCATACGTCGTCCATATTCTTCAAATGTTTTGTACTCACAGAATACTGACTACCTCATTAATATATTGTCGTTACTAAAACAACTATTAACAACACGTATACAGTGGTATTGTACAAGTTGAGCTATTTAGAGTTTACAAAGTAAAACCACCAAATTATTAAACCGTTCTAATTGTCAAACTAGCCATGTTGTGAAGATAAAGCTCGGTGTAAGTTAGTTTAAAACTTCAATTCTCACACTGATAAGTAAACAACTTCCCAACAACTTAACCTAAAGAGGTGATCAGGGCGCACCTTCCAGCGCCTCATACCGCCCTGAGTATGGCCGGGGTTAGACGAGACGGATTTTTACCTCCACCCATAGTGTTCAGCCGCGAAGGGGCAAAGCCCGTTCGTGGCTGGACATGCCTATTTAACGTAGCACGTAGTGCGCTGCATAAGTTGTGTCGTCTCGTATGCAAACTAGATATCGCAATAATTTCATTTGAAGTCATAACCATAAACTTAATATTAAAAAAAAACTTGTGCACTATTATTTCCTTAAGTAAAGAAAACAACTGAAGGGACGCAAGTTTTGAGGAGATATGTGAGTTTGTGTTCCAGAGGGATACTGGAGTAATGTGTTTAGCACCATGTTAACACATATGAAGGAGACCTGTATTTTTGCATTAAAAAAAAATTCACAAAGTACGACAAAACTTATGTAGTGCCCTAGTATTTACTGTTAAGCGTAGTAGCTAAATTAACTTCAACCAATGTGGTAAACTGCTCGCAAGTAGCTAGTTACATATAAATTGACATGAATTGACACACAACGTGAACAGGAATCATTCTATTCTCCTTATAAAGGTTGCAAGAAAGATGGATCAGCCATTGCCTTGTCATTTAAATTGCAATAAAAAATCTTTTATTATAATAATCAGCGTCATTATTTTGTATTTGAGTGTATCCATAAACTCCATCTACCAGAACATTAAATTCACGTTTGAAATGGAGATAGACAGATCGTTGCGATTTCTCGATGTAAAATTAACGGTGAGACAAAATGGTACACTCGGACACACTGTTTAGCGAGCGAGCTCACTCACGTTCAGGAAGTACTAAGACGCAACGGCTACCGAGACAGCTTAAAACGTCCAAAGAGGAACCCGAAACCAGTAAACGTGGACCAGCATACCTGCCATATGTTAAAGAGTGACGAACAAAGAACGGGTCAAAGAACACATCACAGCTGTAAAAAATCGCCAAATTAACAAGTCAGCGATCGCGGAGCATTTGCTGGAGTCAGGTCCAAACCACTGGATTGAATTACACCAACCACAGGTCCTTTCAACCGACCGTCACTATTTCTCCAGAATAGTACGTGAAGCAATTCAAATAAAAAAGCATAAAAATTTCAACCGGGAAGATGGGTACCGCTTATCAACATCTTGGAATCCCGTCATCAGCAAATGCTATATTCAGCGAGTAGAACTCGTAAGTGTAGTGTGTCGAGGTACCGACAGTACGAATAAAAATATTGAAGACCAAGTGCGGGTAGTTGCCGAAACTTGCACTTCACGGAGGCGTCGCTGAGCTCTCGCCTCTCATGAGTCTACTCGTGACCACGGTTGGTGCAATTCGATCGAAACGTCGGGTAAACAAGAGGTATTGTACCTTTTAAATATTATCGCGATTAAGTCCCGAATTACATATGAATATCCATAAACTTCACTCCACTTAAAGGGTTGGCCTAGCGACATAGATAAATCTATAAACATATTGACATATTTCTATAGATAAATATTCCAACTATTTTCAAACCTTGTGTGACCATCCTTAGTATACTGGTCTTATTACCAACTGAAGGATTTGTATATGTCGCAATGAGATTAGGGATATAGCGATATACCGTAATATAGTTATATGAAAGCAGTTCATAACTATCTTACTAGATATATAACTATGATACGAGAACGATGTAGTTAATTACTATAATTATAAAATATATAAAATTATAACTATCTGACTAGACTAATCTAGTGAAATATTCTTCAACACTTTTGTCCATTACAACTGTTTACTATTTGCACTGTGCCAATTGTAATCGTTTTGTAGCTCTATGGTAAATTGTTCTTGATCAACAATCAGAGTTTTGTGGAAGGACAAGCTCCACTTCCGACACTGTCAATTGGATACAGCCTTACAAATAATTTTAAAGCTAGTTTCTTATACATGCACGAAAAATGCTTAAAACAAGAAAGTATAACATGCGTTATGTTCGACGACCAACAGTTATTTCTCACTGTCCCTTCACTTGTCAGAAAATAAATAAGAGGTTTAATTTTAGTTGGGCAACTAGTAAACGAGATATATAAATGTTAGTTACTTTGAATACAAAAACAATTGAAAACTTCACGTTCAACCAATCAGCGCGCAAGGTGCATTTAAGGCAAGGGGCAAGATTAATTACAGTTCAAAATTTTTTATCAGTTTATATAACATCGCGAGAATGATAATAAACTAACTATGTTCACAATCATACGGTGACATAATTATATCACGGCTATAACCATTTTACTGCGATATATACAATCATTTATGTGCCAACGCTACTAGTAATTAGTACCTATTATAGTATAATACTAGTTAGGTAGTAGATCTATTGTATGTATACATCTCCATACAAAGCAAAGTTTATTATTAATTAGTTGTTATACATACTACCTACTTTATATCGAATATACCATAACTCGACTGCCTGGTTGGTGGCGTGACTTTGCATTTATGTTTGCGTGTGTTCGTGAATTGCTTAGGTTTTTCTGTTAACTTTTTTAGTAATTAATATCAAGGAATGAAAACGAACGGAATGGAAACGAACCTAAAGAGGAAATGACCACATGCTAAGCCTCTATGACGTGGGATCAAAAATATGTAAATTGTAGTTGGCGAAATGTTGGAATTGAAACGTGACTTCGGACTGAGTAATGATACGATGTTACCGTGTTAGTACGTCAGTAATATATTGCCATGATAATTTCACTTACGAGTGAGCGTCAACGACGTCAGCTAGAAGATTAAGTTTTTCTTAGTCAACTCGACTTCTTCGACTTATTGAATATCTTTGTTTACGATCTTTGTACACAAAAATCTTTTTAACAAAAAATTAAACCGACGAAATAACTAAAAAGCAATAAATAAATAAACCTCTTAAGTCTTGAGCTTATTTACATAAACTGTCAAATTTAATATAAACTTATTTTGAGTCGGCGCCAAATAATAAAATGATTAATTACCTACGGTATAGCCATGTCCATTTCTACGTAGGTACATATTAGATAATAAATCTATTGATTTATTGCTTTTTAGTTATTTCGTCGGTTTAATTTTTTGTTAAAAAGATTTTTATTTAGATGTTAAAAATAATAACAGGTAATTGAAAATCCGCCCCGGAACTTGTTACTTACTATATTTATCTAGTATTTTCTCTGATTAACCAATATAATTATTCTTTTGGGAAAATAAATGTCTTAAACCAAAAAATGTATGGAAGCCAAGTAGGACAGTAGCGTTAAACATAAAAATTAGACGAATCGGATATAATTGCTACGAAAGGTTTTCTTATTTTAATGGGTTTATTTGTAGCCCTATATGACTATACCTAGTAGCAATACTAATATGACTATATTAAAATTGTAGAATATTTAAAAATAAAATATTAAAAAATGGTTTGATATAGAATGTGATGATGTCACTTTATTGATAGGTGGGTTAGTTTAGATGATATAACGGAAACCTGAATTTAAAACGATATTTTTTTAATAAATGTGAAATACTGGTCTAACTTTGACGTGCGGGAGTATGGGAACAAGTAGTCCGAAAAATGTTCGGTTAGTCACAGATTACTAAGTAGTTACTAGTTTAGTCTCATTCCATGCAAAATTTAATATTCTCAAACTTTATAATGACCATGTTTCCGATATTGTGAGTCATTTAGGAGCTATAACCGTGAAACTGCAAAAATACACAATTTGGGGTACATTTTCTCCCCCTACCACTTTACACAACAAGGGGGATAACCTGGGATAGTCATATTGGGCTACAAATGAACCCATTAAAACAATAAAACTTTTTGTAGCAATTATTTCAAGGACGGTTTATAACTAAATCACACGCTCAGAATTTTAGTGACGTATGTCGTCGCCACATCAAAAACGCTTATTTATTTTATTAAAATTAGGGACAAACTATGATAGATGATAACACAGTTCTCTATTTAATAAGAATAAGTTAATAGACATTATTTTGACTGGTTATACCGGTAACGCAATAGTATTGGTCGATTGATAAATATTAATAAATAGTGGGGTTATAAAAAGGGTAGTAATAGGTTCGGGGCATGGTCTTGAGTGCGAAGAGTGGTACGAACAACTTGGCAGTTACTGTAGTTAGTGATTTTCATATTTTATATCAGTGGTTGTGAGAATGTTTCTAACACGTACACAACTTGAATTAACTCTCAATTTGTTTAACCACAAAAAAAAATAATATTCAATTGAAAGATCTTTATATACCTAGAATGATCTGTACTCAACAAGCCTAGAAAGGCATTGTCTCATGATTATGAGACCTTGACATGTGAAACAATAGGGTGAACAGTTGAGTAGTAATTAGTACTACACTATTAATTTTCATTTTATTTAATAACAAGTGAAGGTGATAAAATAGCAGCGAAAATAATTCTATTATACTTTTAGAGTTGAAAACTCTTACGCAGACGATAAAATTTGGATATTAATGTTACCTACTGTTAATATAACATCCCCATTTTCAAAACACTTGTTATTAAATACACGAATAGGTAGGTTGTCTTAAAGTCTTAATAGCCCAGTGAATCTAGCTGTTTTATGATAAAAAAATGGACATTTCGATTACCACGCATTGTTACTTTTGGTTAAATAGTAAAAAAAGGCTAAAAAACATAAACGATCGTTAATAAATTAAAAAGTTGAAAACCGAACTCGCTGAAATTTATAGCTCTTTCTAATATCATCATAAGCTACAATTCCAGAAAGTTTCAGACTTCTACATACGTTCCTTTCAAAGTTATTAAATGTAAAAAAAAAACCCTCTTTTTAACTTTGACCTTCATTTTCTGTTAAACAAAAGCACTTAGCGACTTTGAACTGGACTCATTTTGTAGGTAATTTTAGGAGAACAAAAAAACTTTGGGCACATATGACGAAAAATGTACTGGAAACAAGATATCACATGAAATGTAAAAAAAGCCTAATTTTGTTTTTAAATTGTTAAAAAAAATTACGCCCTTTTTGTCCAGACTGTGGGTATCGAAATTCTTAATCAGCGCATTTTTTTCTATTTATCCAAAAATAAAAATGCGTGGTAATCCAAAATTTAGGTATTTTAGTTCCTTGACTGGGCTGTAACGACGTTACATACAATAAAATTACTCTTCAACTATTCTCAAAGCATACGTACTAATCCTCTGTTTGCTATCATAAGTGGCAAGCTGTAACTAATAGTTATAATTAATCTTCCTTCACTAAAACCTGATATTAACTTGCTTAAACATACAATCTTTTTTTTATAATGTTATGCATATTTTTCTTGGTGACCAAAATTCAATGTTCATATTGATCTCAACCTGATCTGCTACAAATATAAAACATCAGGAAACGATATTCTGTCCTACTGATTTAATGTTTACATTGTCATATACATATTAGCGACTCTTGGCTCGCTAGCCGACAGGAACAGCTGCTGGTCGTCTTATAATATCCGAAAAAGTAGCGGGGTACAGTGTAGACAACACGTTTTGGTTATTAATTAAAATGCCATAAATATTTATGGATATATCTTGTCAATGATCGAAGAGAATATTGTTTTACTTCTTACTCGAAGAAATAAAACGACAAGGTATGAAATATAGTAGTTTATTAATTAACAACTAAAGGTGATGTAAAAGTAAACCTTTGTCAAAGGCCAAAGGTTTACTTTTTCGTAACTATTTTTGACGTTACTTTTACGATTTTGTAGCGGCACGTATACACACTCGAGAGCAATGAATCCGCGTTACATAAAGATACGAATCTTTTGAAAATTTATTTATACTTCATAATTTTTTATGGACTGAAATACTATGTGCATGAAAAAATTGTATAAAGAAAAAAAAAACAATCTCATCTAAAAACAAAACCATTAAACCATATTTTTCTACAACTTTAAAATTTTCTCAAATTTTACTACTTTGTTACCTCCATGTGCTGCCATGACTGCTACAAAAGCAAAAACAGATGCAGTAAATTCGTAGTTCCATTAACAAAAGTACCATTAATTTTTTTTAACATTTTTGGTGGCATATCTTTACAACAACCAAGAAGTTTTATGACCTTCATTTAAGTATTTAATTGTCTATTAAACAAAATTCCCTAACATAGCACTTTTAGTTTTCCAATTTTCAAGTATCTGAATGTGACCCGGATTCATTGCTCTCGAGTGTATACATCCGACTCGATACATGAGTACGATTATAAATTCATGTTACTAATAAACATTTAAAATTTTAGAATGCCAAATTTAAAGAAATTATAACATAAATATTAACTGAGGGAGGAGGGTAGACCCACCGTTGAATCTCGGTTTGCTAAACGATGCGTACTCGTACGTAGCCAACGATAGCAATAGGTAAATTAGCCCAGGACAAGCCACAACGAATTGCTGTAGATGGATATGACACACTCAATCTAAAAGCCGTAATGCATAGGTACTCATTTACAAAAATAAAAAAACATTAAATCTTTTTCATAATTACATGATTAAGCTTAAAAACGGTCGTAATGAGAATTTAGTAAATATTATGTAACCCATTTTTTTACCGACCGAAAATTGAGGATTTTATCAAGTCAACGTCAACGTATATATTGTTTTACGGTACTCTAAATATGTGGGGAGTTTGTTATGTGGTGTCTTCACTTTATGGTTACAGATATGTTATCAAAATATGAATGTATGAATCTTTGATTGTTTGTCATTTTGATTTATTGTCCTTCGGTTTTATTGGTTGTTATTGGTGGTATAGAATACGGCTCTTATTATGCTTGTCAGCCCATTTGATCTAACTAGAAGTTCCACGTCACCTTATAAAAATGTTGATTACTTACGGACAACTGTAATTAATTATGTTTTTTGTAATTTTTATGACGTATATCCAACGTCAAGCTGAGAGTAATTAATTTGTAACATAAATATCATGTTTCATACGTGTGGTAAAGAGAAAAATGTAGCGAACAAAAGATTTTTAAATACTTACTTGATTTCATATAAAATATATAAAGGCGGCAAGCACGAGGCCTGTTTGATGTTAAGATTTTATGTGCACGGGGACCCAAAAACACAGGGTTAGGTAGGTAGTATCTCTTGTAGCTGGGTCCAGATGTCTTAATAAAAGCTGTTCCTGAATATCTTCTATTTTAAGTGCAGCACGGCATACCTTGTGGATTTAGTCGGTTGGATTTCGATACTTCGCCCCACACACACCACCACCAGTGGGGTGACGGCCCGAGGGGGTTTCCACACGCTTACTTTTTGCCCTGTCCTTTTTGCCCTTAAATAATGATAATCCTAGAATAATATTTGCTTTTCTTATAACCAACACGTGATTCATACAAAAAACTGGTTTAACCATAAGGCTGGCCACATACGTTGCGTTTTTTATTCAATTTCTGAATACGGTTCTTTTAATATAGATAACACATTATTTCTGTAAGTTCAATATTCGTTACGTCGACAGTAATATTTGTAAATAAAACAGGCGTTCGGGTAAAGGTAAACACGCAAATCGCAATAGAAAATGCAATTAGAAAACGTGTGCGATCGGCTTAAATGTTATAATTGCCAATGGCAAACATGGTATTATATTAATGACGTCCATGGAATACCTATATAATTTTATAATAGGTGTGCACTGAATTATATGGGTTTTTATTTCTAAACGTGATTTCATATAATAACGCACGTGACGTTAAAGAAACCATTTCTGTGACTCTAAAGGCCATATTCGAGTATACAACTATATCATTGACGTACCTAAAGTACATCCAGACTCATAAAAAAATATTAGTGAATCACGTTCATGAGGCAACTATCTAAAATCATCGTTCAAAACAAACACAAATTATTTGATAGCACTATTTACTTGTGTCGGTTGTATGTTGTACCCAAATTCCGGGAGAAATAAGCTGTAAGATAATATGTACCTAAGCCTAATAAGCTATAGTAGCTGGGGAATGTATCTGCCATAAAAATGGATATATCACATTTGATTACTATTTACTCTTTATTTATTTCTCTTCTTTACTTGCTATATGTAAAAAAACTAAATTCATAGTTTTCTTCTATTCAATAAACTGACTCTGATTTTTCTTAGAACGACGTGGACTGAAGTGGAGGTTTGAGTGATACATAGCGGCCAACTCCAATAGCATCCGAATTTGAAGTAAATAAATCTATTTAGATGTCTGTTTTGCCCTATCAGGCATGCCAAGGGTTAATAGGACTTGTTTTCACTTTCTAAACAATGATTTTTACTATGAAATGTTGTGGTTTTACTATGAAATGTTTTACTGTTCTACTGTTAAGTAAGTAGGAACACTTGCCCTAAATGGTGCTTAGAAGGGCTCGAAACGCTACATGCACATATCTCACACATTGCCAACTCTGTCCCTCCCTATGGAATCCTGGTGAAACACAATCACAAAGATAGACAGATAGCTGCAGTTCTCTGTAGAGTAGTAGAAACCCGGTGGGGTAGTTTAAACTTCTATTATGATATTTAAATTCTCAGCATCCAGAATCTTTTATTTTATAGGATCTTGCAAAATAAACAACATGTCTAAGCTTATCCTTGTGTAATATATTTAGTTCCTGTCACACTCTTCCTCGTTGAAAAGATATGCTAAGAATATTAACGACTCATTTAAAAGACTTTGTCCCTGATTCTAATACAATTGATGGCTACTTATAAACAATATATCAACGGGCTGGTACTGTTTTGTTATAGATATTAAGGTTACGCTAGTCGACATTTCAGTCAATAATATTAGTAACTCAGTACATCAGATAAGTAATATTTAATTTTAGCAAAATAAATTTATAAATTGTATTTTATTTATTTTACTTTAAAGAAGTATCACTGACTTCAATGCGCCTAAAGCTGTTATCTTCATCCAGTAATTTTCCATCTTTAGAAGTAAAAAGTTTTCTTCAAATTTAAATGAGATCAACCGTGAGTAAAGTCGGTTGAAAAATAGTTATCGCGTAACATACACAAAAAAAAAACCAGTTGAATTAAGAACCTCCTTTTTGAAGTCGGTTAAAAATATCGCCAGGTTGGCTTTTATACACCGGATCCTTGTTATGAATACATCAATCAGTTTAAAGCAACAGACTGAGTACCTAACTAAATGATACGAGTATTTTCTTAGAATAATCGACACCTGACCGTAGGTAAAATAATTGGCATGAAGCCACAGAGTTATTATTACTATATCTCGATGCATTAAGCACAAATAATGTAAGTTAGTTCACGTCTATAATAACATTACGTACATATATTATTATTGTTATATGTATATTGATTTTGACTGATTGATTTTTCCTTTTTATTTATCTCGTATTATAAAAATGATTAACTTTACTTATTTTTTATAATACTTTATAAAAACCGCCCAAATGCGAGTCGTATAACACGTAATCGAAATCACGTTTTTTGTATGGGGCTTTTAATTTTTTCTGTATTTTTGTTATTTGTTGTTATATATCGGTAATAGAAATATACACTATGTGAAAATTTCAACTATCTCCTATCGAGGCAACGAAACATAGTTTTCTTTGGTATTGAAGAAAAGAGATATCTTATTCAAACTTAGTAAGCAATATAATTACGTTTATAGATAAATATTACATTACATATAAACATACGATACAAACGTACAAGCGGCCACAAGAATAGGCAGAAAATCCGGTAAACCAGGTTCTATAACAGTTACATACACCAAATTAGGCATACAAATTGCGATTATGAAGCAGAAACGAGCGTTAAACGGTATTTCTTACTATATGAAAGAAGACTATTCAAAATACATTATTGAAAAAAGAAAATAAGTGCAACAACAAGTAAAAATAGAGCACGAAAAAGGGAATAAGGCTGTAATTAAATGCGATAAAGTAATAATATTAAAAAAGAAATGAAATCTACATCAGAGTATATGATAGGAATGACGAATCTATGTCCCACAAAGCAACTTAAACTCTCAGCAGATCACCCCACCCAGAACACAACCAGAGAAGAAAAATAAGACCAAATCCCAGAGATCTTCTACTTTTCTAAGGCAGTAGTAAAACCGGGGATGGTGAATTTTTTAGAAAACAAAATTACCACATAAAGACAATAAATTACATAGAAATCCTAGAAACAATACAACAATTGAAGCCTGATAAAAGTCCAAGGCCAGATAATATCACTAACGACGCTATAAAGAGAGCTTGTGAAATACTGACTGCAGCATTTGTCAAATTATTCAATCTAATATAAGAAACCACAGAAACGCCGTCACAAGGGTCTAGTATTATGTTGCTGTATAATAAAAGGAGACCCGAAAGACATAAGCAAAACTATAGGTCTAAAAATTTACTGCCAAATATGTATAAACTTTTCTCTACCTTAATAAACAAAAAAATAACCGACGCACGGCATCAAAACCAACCCATCGAACAAGCAGATTTTAGGAAAAAAACATACGTTAGAGCTCTTCATTGAGAAGTACCAAGAACAACAGAGACGGCTCTGTATCGCATTTATTGACCAAAAAGCCTTCGACACAGTCTCCCACCAATGTATATAGAATACTCTTAAAGCACAAAGCGTGGAGACAAAATACATAGAAGTACACAAGCACTTACACGACAACTGCTCTTACTAGAGCTTGATCCACCTTTGATCCATGTTTTCCAGTGAGAAGAGGAGTAAGGCAAGTTGATCCTTTATCACCTAATTAGATTTATATCAATACTAGAATCCATCATAAGCAAACTAGATTGGAGAAAATGAGGCGTATATACAGGGTAATTACATATTTGATTCACTTAAGATTTGCACGGCGAGACAATACTTGATCGAAACACTACACATGGCTAACAGGCAAGTTGGTTTAGAAATTAATATAACAAAACCGAAAGCTATGTAAAATCATATGAAGACAAAAATTACAATAGAAAATACGTGAAACAATATACATGTATACTTAGGTAAACAATTAGATTTCATAGGAATAACAATGAACTTGAAGTAGCTATAAAGAAATACTTAAAAGTGACATACCCGTAGATATTAAAAAGAAAGTTGTGGACTCATGTTTTATTCCCTGTTTGACAGGGGATAAGATATAAATTTCCAAGTTTGACACGAGTAGCCTAACAAATTCACCATCAAAACAAAAAGCAAAATAAACATGCCAGAGAGGTGTGGAACGCAGCACGATGAACATTAAAAAAATACAAAAGATAATGCACACAAAGACAAGATCAAGGACAAAAACAATAATTGATGCACTCAACCACGCTCAAAGCTATAATGGAAATGGGCCGGACATGTAGCATGTCTCCAAAACCACAGATGGACCAAAATAGTTACGCCATGGAAGGGCGCACCAGGCAAGCGCTACAAGGAAAGACGGCATTAAAAAATCAGGCAACAAAAACGGTAGCTGATTGCTCAGGACAGAGAAAAATGGCGATCTTTGAAGGAGGCCTTTTCGGGTGAAAGCCTCCTATTAAACACAGTAACAATAATAATTATAGTATAAAGTAAATTGTTTATTAATAGATGCATAAACATAGTAATAACGTTGTAAGTAATACATATAGAACAATTTAAACATAGCTTAACAAAAAATGTGTATTGTTGTATAAAATAGGAAATAAAAGGTTTTTTTTATATTTTGATATTGAAGATAACGTGAAACGATTGTGGGTCATTGTCAAATTTTGTGCAGGTAAACTTAAAGGTAACTTACGATAAAAAATAAAAAAAATATTTGAATTAAAATATTACATTTCTTTACGTTCGTGTCTTTTAAAGCAATTGAATTTTAGTCGACTATAGTCGGGCGTGATGTTTAACTAATAATTTAGGATTATAGCAGGATTTTGTGGGCCAGTATGTAAAAAAAATACAACTCTGTTACCAGTACTTTTACCTTTTATTATGAAATATAAAAAAGTCAAACGCAAACATTATGTTATTAATATTATTTACAGTTTTTTAAAGTTTAACTACTAATAAAGTACAATTTAAAGAACTCTGTTACTTCTTGGATATACTTATTGCATCTTATATTCTATCCTAGACTTACAAAGATCTATATAATAATAGTTAACTATTAAATATTGAAATACAAATGTGTAACAAATAATCTGATTGTAATATTACTATATTTTATAAAAAAGTCTCTTCTGAAAATCTTTATACGTTCTTTATTTTTTTGGGTCAGAAAATAACAAAGTTGTAATATAATAACATCATAATTTTTTGTATCTTACGTAAAAAAAATGGACTTGGTGTGACTTTATTTGTATTAAAATTAACTTTAATATTAACATAAAATTATAAAAAAATGAAATGTGACCGTCTGAAAAGAGCAACTGTTAGAGTTATTTCTCAAATGTATGCATCTTAAGAAGTATGAAATTGGTATTATACTCTCGTAGCCTCGTTGATTTTTTAAGTCCAGATGACAGCAAATTATCAAAACTAATCCTCTTAAAACAAATCAGTCTCATCTAATTTAAACGTTGTTTTTAAGTCGATCGAATATACTTGTTATGATAAGATTGTCTTAAAAACCGTAATTTTCACCTTAACCTAGGCTACAAACTTTTCCTATTACGTTCCTCCCCGCCCAAATTGGCTGGGTGACCGGGACGGCTCCGTGGCAGTCGTCAGCTCCACGGCGGCTCATTCCCCGCCCTTGTCGCTAAGAGACAAGGGTACTGGATATGTTGCTGCCGAGTGGGGGGGGATAACCATATATGGTGTCTACTTCTCCCCCAATCGGAGTCTGAGCGACTTCGAGGTTTTTCTCAACAACCTAGAGACCTCGATGCGGCGACTAGCGTCTGGGCACGTCCTAGTGCTGGGGGACTTCAACGCCAAGTCCGTTGCGTGGGGTTCCCCCAGGACGGACGCACGGGGCGATGCCGTGGAGGAGTGGGCGGCATCAGTGGGCCTCTGTCTTCTAAACAGAGGCTCCACCAACACGTGCGTGCGGCAGCAGGGGGGGTCGATAGTGGACCTTTCGTTCGCTACCCCTGCTCTCGCCGCACGAGTAAGGAACTGGCGTGTCCTGGAAGAGGTTGAGACGCTCTCGGATCATCTATATATCCGATTTGAGCTCTCCCGGACCCAGGACCCCAGAAGGGGTCACGGGGCGCGGCGTTCTTCCCGCTTTCCGCGGTGGGCTGTGTCAAAGCTAGACAGGGATCTACTGGAGGAGGCAGCCATCGTTTACTCTTGGCTGTCTCCACAGCCTCCGACCGAGGAGGTAGACATGGGGGCAGGCCGCTTTCGCGATGCGATTACGCAGATTTGTGATGCGGCCATGCCCCGCGTTCGAGGACGTCGGCCTCCAAGGAAGGAGGTCTACTGGTGGTCCCAGGAGTTGGCGGACCTCCGTGCGGCCTGTACCCGTGCCCGGAGGTCCTACAGTCACAGCCGGCGGCGTCGCCGCGGAGAGGGGGAAGAGGACCAGCTTCATGAGGAATACCGAGAGGCACGGAACACTCTGAAGCTGGCCATTAGCCGCGCCAAAGAGGAAAAAAGAAAGGAGATGCTGGAGGGTCTCGATCGTGACCCCTGGGGTCGCCCATATCGCGCGACGCAACAAAAGCTCCGCGCGTCGGGCCCCCCCCTTACGGAGACTCTCCAGCCCAGCTTCCTGCAGGAAGTGGTTGAGGGCCTTTTCCCGCAACGGGTGGAACACGTACCCCCGTCGATGGCCCCCTTGGCCGGAGACGACGGGGAGGACGAGGAGGATGGTGTTCCGCCCGTCACGGAGGCGGAGGTAGGGGTGGCTGTTCTAAGGATCCGTTCCAAGAACACCGCCCCCGGGCCAGACGGGATCCCTGCCCGAGTGTTGGCCCTTGCCCTTGACCACATGTCCGACCGCCTCAGGGAAGTGTTCGACGCTAGCTTGGCGTCCGGGCGCTTCCCTGATTGCTGGAAGAGCGGGAAGCTGGTTCTTTTAAGGAAGCCGGGACGGCCTACCGACTCGGTCGCGGCCTACAGGCCCATCGTGTTGCTGGACGAGGCGGGTAAACTGTTTGAGAGGGTTCTCTCTGCCCGCATCGTCCGGCACCTTGGCGAGGTCGGCCCCGATCTGTCGGACGCCCAATTCGGTTTTCGAGCGGGGCGTTCGACGGTCGGTGCTGTGTTGCGCCTGAGGGCCGTGACCGAAGAGGTAGTGAGCTGTGGCGGCGTGCTGTTGGCGGTGTCGTTGGACATCGCCAACGCGTTCAATAGTCTGCCATTCAGCTGCATCAGGGAAGCACTCCACTATCACGGAGTGCCAGGGTACCTGAGGCGGCTAGTGGCAGACTATTTAGAGGAGCGTACCGTCATGTACGAGGACCGAGATGGAGTTTTGAGTCGTCGGCCCATGTCGTGCGGTGTTCCGCAGGGGTCTGTCCTTGGACCACTCCTGTGGAACATGGGGTACGACTGGGCCCTCCGAGGCGACTTCCCCCCCGGGCTGGGCGTAATCTGTTACGCCGACGACACTCTTGTCACAGCCCGGGGGGTGAACTTTCAAGAGGCGGCGCGTTTGGCCACCAGGGGAGTCTCCCTGGTGGTCGGGCGCATCGAGGCGCTGGGCTTGCGGGTGGCCCTGGATAAGACGGAGGCCCTTTTATTCCATGGGCCTCGTCGTGGTCCACCCCCTGGCGCCTCTATCGAGGTTAACTCGGTCCTCGTACCGGTTCAGGCCCACATAAGGTATCTGGGCCTGATCCTCGACGGTAGGTGGCTCTTCGACGAGCACTTCCGACAGCTTGCTCCGAAGCTGGTCGGCGCTGCGTCCGCCCTTGGGCGACTCTTGCCCAATTTGGGCGGACCCAGTGTCGCTACAAGACGGCTGTACACGGGGGTTGTCCGGTCAATGGCACTGTACGGTGCACCGGTGTGGGCGGGAGCTCTGACCGCCCAGAATAGGGCGCGCCTCTGGCGCCCTCAGAGGGTTATGGCGGTTAGAGCCATACGCGGATACCGCACCGTGTCGACGGAAGCGGCGTGCGCGTTGGCCGGGACACCCCCGTGGGATTTAGAGGCGGAAGTGCTTGCCGAAGTATATCGGCGAACGGCTGAGTTCCGGGCGGGAAGCGGCAGTCGGCCCCCGCCCGAAGAGGTACGCGAATGGCGTGAGGCCGCTCGCCGAGCCACCATGGCTCGTTGGTCGTCCCGGCTGGAGGCTCCACGTGCTGGCTTTGCCGCCGTGGAGGCGCTCCAGCCGGTCATCGTCGAGTGGGCAGGGCGGCAGCACGGGACCCTTTCCTTCCGACTGACGCAGGTCCTTTCCGGGCACGGCTGCTTCGGGAAGTACCTGCACTCGGTCGCTAGGAGGGAACTGAGTCCCGCCTGTCACCACTGCGACTGCAGTGAGGACTCGGCTCAGCACACGCTGGCAGTTTGCTCCGCCTGGGCGACGCAGCGTCGGGCCCTCACTGCAGTCATCGGAGGAGATCTCTCGCTACCGGCCGTCATACGCTCCATGGCCGGTAGCGACAGGAATTTTACCGCGGTCGCGACCTTCTGTGAGGACGTCATCTCGCAGAAGGAGGCGGCGGAAAGGGTCCGGGAGGACGATCTCCACTCGGACCTAATTCGCCGCCGGCGAACCGGTCGGCGGAGGCGCGCTTACCAGCGCCTCATGCCGCCCTGAGTGTGGCCGCGGGTGGAAGGGACGGGTTTTCCCCTCCACCCGCTATAGTGGCCCCCCGCGAGGAGGCGGCGTCCGCGTGTGCCTGGACGTCGCCTAATTGAGAGGTTTTTTACCCGAAGGTGGTGCCCGCGCTTTGCGGGCAGGCGCTAGGAGGGTTCCGGATGTCTTAATAAAAGCTGTTCCCGGATCCCTCCTACTTAAGGCGCAGTATGGCACACCGTGTGGTTTTAGTCGGTTCGATTCCGACACACCGCCCCGCCGAAAACCCCGGTGGGGTGACGGCCCGAGGGGGTTTCCACACGTACAAAAAAAAAAAAAAAAAAAAAAAAAAGGCTACAAACTTTTACTAAGAGTGAAACACCGCGTTTTATTTTAATAGCGTAAATGTTTTCCTTCTCGATCAGTTCAGACTCAGTACCGTCAGTTGCTCTACTGAACAGGTAGTAAAAGGTACATGTTGTTAGAAGAGCTTTATTATTAGTGTCTAAGTCGATATATCTCTGAGGCTATAAAAGCCTCTGTCTGGCTTTTTGACAAAGGTTGCTTATATCAGACATTGCAGAAATTGCAATCAGAGGAAGTTACACGTCTACTACTTGAGATTCCCTGCTAGAGAAAATCCAGGCAGGAACAGTTCAAATTCCTATACTTTAGAAATCCAGCCTGCTCCGAGAATACTTGATAAACTTTCATTGTATTGAACTCAGCTTAACATCATTTTCCGTTATCAGGTTAACCTCATTCTTCTAATACCATTTCAAATTGGAAATTGGTGGATCAATTGGTTTTATACTTTTCGTATCTCTTGTTTATTACCTACTTCTAATTGTTTTGTATGTCTCATGTTATCCTTAAATTCTTTAACATTTTCTTTTGACTTACTTTTTAGAGTTTCTTGTTATTATTTTGTGTGTTTTTGTGTTTGTTGCTTTGTAGGGTGAAAGGTGTTTTCACACGAAGTAGAAAGTTTCTATTGTCGTTTGCCGACATCCCAACTGGGGCGTAGACATACAACAATGACAAGCTCTTAAAATAACTTGATCTTATTGGATTGACCAATCTATTTGGATGGACTATTTAAAAGGGGAGGCAATGATTCTAAATTGTGTATAATGTCTGAGAGCTCTGGCCTTATCTCTCCATTTAACTTGCAGTGATTTCCATTTCGTTTTTAAACTCAATGATCACGAATAGTTCATAACAGACGAAATATGTCCTTTAATAATGTTTATAGATTAATCAAAATACTATTTATGTAAACGTACAAAGCTAATAAATTGTAATTTATACGGGAATGAACGCGATCAGAAAAAGGTATTACATACCTCTGAATTGCCTGACGTTTCGACCAGGTTGCACTGGCCGTGGTCACAGGCTGACAGGAAAAGTTTGTATTATGAAAATAGCTACCTACCACCACAACACCAACGCCGAATAATACCACCACAAAGCAGTTGCCACGTGGTAAAATATAAAAACCTTTTTAACAAAAAATTAAACCGACGAAAACGGACTAAAAAGCAAAAAATAAATTAACCTTTTAATTCTTGAGTATTGAGCTTATTTACATAAACTATCAAATCATACAAAAACTAATTTTGAGTCGGCGCCAAATAACTTACTGATTAATTATTTAAATTTTATATCTACGTAGAAATGGAGAAGGCTCTACGTAGGTAATTAATCATTTTATTATTTGCAAAATCGCTGACTCAAAATTATAAAAATAAAAATAAGGCATAATTTATTGCATTGAAGATCTGACTTTTAAAAAGAGTGGCCATGAGTTTCCTTGCCAGTATTCTTCTCATAAGGCTCTACGCATTTTGGAAACTGGAAGTTATAGATCGACACAAGCAGGCAGTAGATTTTGGTGTTTTCACCTAATTTACCTCGACAATCCAGTACATGCTGTGGCGTCTGTTTGCGTCGATCTGTGATTTTTAACAGTAACTTCAATTTAACGTTCATAAATGTCACTTAGTGACTTCATTGAATAAATGATTTTGAATTTGAATTCATTCGAATACCATATTCTAATACCATTGGTATTTCTTTGAAGTCATTTTGTCAAAATATAACACTATAAAGACCACCAATAGCATTTTTACTGACTGTACCTAATTCCTATAAACTTGTTTTGGTATTCGTTTTAAAAAGTGGCATCCGTTTGGAATGCAAAGTAAATATGACGACAAAGAAATACCTATCAAACAGATCAAACAGAATGTCTAAAAATTGTATTCTTTATTTACTTTATTCTGGTCATTTATAGTTCGGTCGAAATTAATCACACTTATGACTAAAAATGTCCCCATTGATTAAATTAATTTTGATTCTATAAACTTGTCATCAAAAAATATGTAAAGCATTTCCAGATATAAAAAAAGAGAAATGAGGAAAAAACAAACTTGACTTGATTCTTAAAAAAATAACTTGCCCTATAATACCTACAACCAAAGTTTAAATAATTTCCGCAATTCTTTTTTTTTAACTTCACTCTGTTCAGTAAACCCGCTTTTGGAAACATATACCTGTTTTGCAATGGTAATTTATTACGACCGTCGAATATTGCTGAGACGTCAATGGTTTTTGTCTAAATACGGTTCATTTGGCAAAAAACCATTGAACAAAAAAATCAAGTTGTTTATGTGTTAATATGACCAGTCATTTCAAAAACAAATCCTTCGAGCCTATTCCCCAGTAAGTTGAGGTTGGCTCATAGTCTAACTACGAAATATTTTACGTGAAGCGGCTACCATCTGACTTCCACAACCCAAGTACTAAGCGATATCGAAGTTCTGTAGTTAGACCAGGTTGTCGGACTTTTTTAGGGCTTCAACTACCCGTAACGAATGCCACAGCTGTTCGTATGGCAAGCGGGAACTACGGCTTAACGTGCTCTCCGAGACACGGAGAAGTCTCAATGTGTTATTGTGTTAAGAGTGGTCAGCCATCCTAAGCCTGACCTGGCTAGTAATACTTAACCTTGCAATGTGCTAACCTACTTAGCCACGAGCTTGCTTCTTTATATAAAAAAATGAAATTACTAGTAAGGCAGCTAAAGGTTGTTTACTTGAGTTTATTCAGATCACCGACACCTGACCTGCATTTCAGATAAGCCCGCTACCAAGGTCCTTTGGTTAATTATGTATTTGAGGACATCATAGGGAAAGCTCGTGGGAGTTGATCGCACTGCGTCTTATACTCATGTGCCGTACGTCACGTCTGCATGAGATTACGGTCACGTATCACACTATCGAGGATAGTAATAGTTTTGTAACTTATGTATGATAAAAGATTTTGTAAATGTGATTAGAATTAATCATAACCAGTATTTGTAAATGATTTAAAAAAAAAACAAATTACTAAGATTACACAATGGCAACTTTTAAAATAATGATTCTATAATAATATAAAACATTTTCTTTTACATTATATGTCTAGTAATAGTAATTACAACATCGTCAAGTATATTTTACGGTCGAAGTTATTGTGATCAAATATCTTTTCACCACTAAAGAGGCCAACGAGTATATATGACGAGCCCACTTGATCGTACAGTTATCGTAACCTATTAACAACAATATAGTCACCATCGTGCGATACTGACACTGTAAATTCGTCGGGGCCACCGCACACAGAATGCTTTTTATATTTCCTGTCTCCAAAATGGAATCACTACACAAGAATTATGTTTTTTTTTTTAATAAATAGAATCATATTTTGTGGTTAGGTAGTTCCTAACTACAAAATATGATTCTTACTTATGTAATAATCTAATACATATGTATAATTCAAAACAATGACTATTACAAAAAAAAGTGTTTTGTAAGTTTGAGCATCGCTGCAAAAAAGATGATCGATGATGATGTGTATGTATTAAAAATAAACTTATTTTTTTCACAACTTATATCAATTAAATTCATGTACAAAACCCAAGGTAAATACTCAACTTGGAAGAGTTCTTTCGATCTGATCCCCAAATCGGCTCCCCTGGTAATAATAATAATTATTTAATTACTAACCGATCTTGTGTATAATTTGTAAATCCGAACGGATCCCCAAACATTCTTTGCATGATAAGTACAGTCGAGAAAAAAGATTTTACAATAAAAATCTTCTATTGATTTCAAAGACAATCGCAGTTATGTTGATATTTAATATAATTAAAAAAAAAATATATTATTTTAAATTGGTTCAGTATATTGCATTTATTTATCTAAAATAAGCTTCTTAAATAAAAAAATCATCATTGGATTAACCGTTTATATGCTTAATATCTGTTCTGTGTAAGTCTTAGTTCACACTAATATGACTTTTTCCTGATCTCATTAATCGTAAAATTTCGTGTCCCGTTGTTTGTTCACGATGAACTCCTAAAAAAAACGATTTTAATGATATTTTGGACACTGTATCACAGATAACATAATACTATACTAGTACAGATACCTCATCCCATACAACGAAACGCGACCCTCCTAACTCGGGCAATTCTGCGGGCTTTTATTTTTGCACCTACAAAGGCGCTAGATGCCTCTAGCAACGCGATAGATACCTAGAGCCACCTAGCGATGAAATGGATTTATTTACCTACTAATAAACGCGCAACCAATAGATGGCGCTAATTAGTATGTAATCAGCAGGTAGGAGTGTTCGTTATATTAGATAACCGATAAAATAACTTATTACTTATAAATAATCAAACGGCCTATTATTTATTACAACCGGTAAGCATTATTTTTATTTAACGAATATATTTATTATTACATACGACCAGAACTACGTACGTGAAACATCTCGCGGATCGGCCATTCAAGGTCAATTTCACTTCGATCATTGTTGTGTAATATTTGTATCCCATGCCAAATTATGCTCTAATACAACCTAATAACAACTATATTCCCTTCAATGTACAAAAATATTAGTAAAAATAACACGTCCTTTTTTTTCTTACTATATAAATACATACTATAGTAATTATAATTAAAAACATCAGAGTAAAGCTCTCTGATCGATACGGCTTCTAGATGTTTTTTTTTAATATCAAAGTTTTGTATTCCACTATAACGGCGTATTAACAGTAGATATAAAATTATTTTGTAGGATGTAGCTTATCTTGACTCAATTTAGGTTATGTATTTCGAGTGTATGAATAGTATAGACTATTATTATAATGACAGTTGGAATTACAACATTTTACTACAGTTAAATAGTAGCAGCATATTAAGCATCACATGAATCTCGTCTTATACATTTGCAAACAAATGCAAATTTAAGTTATGTATAAATAATCATGCATGTATGTTTGTAAGTATGTATCTAATAGGTAATTACGTAAGAGTTTCAATTGTATGTATTAAGAATGTATAATATGCATATATATTTGTTTGGCACTCTGTGCGTCCAAGTGTGTGTTTAGTTAACTTGAGGTGTGATATGTAGATTTCTTTATTTTTTAATAATTATGACTCTTATTTGTTTCTGGCATGAGTCGAAAACGCTCCGTGTACAAATGTTTTAGAAAGAGATGATATACATTTACATTAAGATAAACAAATGAAGCAAGGTACACCTGCCCTAAATAAAATTATAATATCATTATCTTAATGTTATTTTGTAGCAATCGATATATGGGTATTATGAAGGAAACGAAATATGATTATAAAGATATTTATTTTCGTACTTAGAAGTTTATGGAAATGTTTCACGATACGACGAGATAGGGAATCCGAAAACAGTCTGGTAAAAAAAAATCTCTCATTTTTATTATTATTCATTACTACTAATATGATTTTTCTTCTTTTTCATTAATAAGAGAAATAAAAATAATTGTTTAAGGAAGCCGATTACGAAGTTGAGGGACAGATAAATGTTGATTTCTTTTAAAATTAATTGTTTGAAATTGACAAGTAGTAACTGCCGAAGAGTAGCAAGGCGCGGCTAAGAAATGAAGATTCAAAGCCCATTTGAATGAGATTTGATAGTTCAATACCTGTTTAAATGCTGTGGGGTGCTGACCAAGAATGTTACATTCGCACTTTCTCTTGCATCTCTTGAAAAAGGATCATGATTGCTTAGTCACTGCGGTAACTCTAATCGGGACTAACTATTAATCGGGAACTCGCGAGTCCGACCGAGTCGTCGTCGCCGTGCGTAAATACCTAATATTGTAAAATGCAATTATGTGATATAGCTCTAAGGTATCATTACTTAACACAGGATATCACAGACATGATTTGTTTTAAGTATCTCTATATGTACTTATTAATTACACTATAACATCAGTAATGACATTGTATCCGATTATACAATGCATCTAGTATACAAACAGCAAACGTATGATTACCGAATTATACGAATTTTGTATCCAATTATACAATCTGGCAGCCCTGCAATCGAGTAAGGTCTGAGGTGAAAGATTCCTATTAGCAATGTGTATGTGTAAATAGATAGTACGTGTAAGTGCTTAGTTAAATAAGTAGTTACTTTGCCAAATCATAATGTCTGTTACATAAATACCTAACCTGCCTACACAACAAAGTTGACACAAACCATGCGTTCACTATTGATTGTGTCCTGACAATATGAAAAATATATGTAAAACACAATGAGAAAAATTTATTCTTAATTTTTATAGTATCTTTGAAATTCGAATTAAAATTTGTGTATTAATAATTTACCTACAATAGAAAATGCAAAAACATAACGCAACGATACAGTTTCAATAAAATTTGGCCAACTATCAATAGTCAGTACTACTAGTATAGTATTATGTTATCTGTGGTTAGTACCTACAAACAATAACAAAACCGTATATCAACCTCAGCGTAGTACATTGTTGTACGTAATTGCCGCCAGAGGAACTACGACAATATTGAATTTTGTCAAAACAAGAAAATTGGATATAAGAAGCTTTTATTCAATTTTCCCGTGTTTAGGGTATTTTATGAAATTAGAAAATATTTTAATCAGGACCTAATATTGATTTTCCATAAACTTCAATAACAAATCGATACCCGTAACGCCATCTATTGATATTTGTTTGAACCATTTTTTCGTTCTTAGAGATGGGACCCCATGACTGTATGCAGTTTGGTCCAACTTGAGAGATAGGATAGTTTATTTTTTATTGCAATTTATTTAGCCACAGCAACGCGAGGCTGGGTAACTAGTATGTATATAGAAAACAAATTTTACTTTTTAATTAATTAGTGTACATGTATTTCAACAAAATAGGTACTTACAGTAAAACCTGCAAACACATACTGTGTGGCCGATTGTACAAAAGTTATCCCACCGAAATAAAATATATTATAACTGATCCACCAGTGGATCACTTTTAGGGGATCAGACCGGAATAACTCATTTAGAATATCGACCGTATTTTGCTCTGAAACTTTAACTATGCTTAGATTATAGCAGTAAGTTGTATAAAGTAGTAGAATATTATGTACACATAAATAGTTTAAAAGCAACAACATTGAAATCTTTAAATAATTGCAATTTTCTTATGTTTACCACGTGAATGACAAGCTCATTATTGCCGCCTACGTTGTCATGTAATGAGACAATTGTAGAGTACAGAATAGCAATTAATACCGCAGTACATCATTTGAATTGCAAGTATCATCAATCAATTCTAGACCATTATACCACTACCTGCTTCTAGTGACTATAATTAATCAAAGGTTAGTGACTAAATTTTAGTCGTGGCTTCTCCTGAACGTACGTCTATTCTCGAAGAATTTGATAGTAAGCAAGGGCTGAATTTTTCTTTCCTACTTCTGATTGCGGTCCGAAATACCCCGTAGTTCTTGCTACGACTTGTCTTAATCAGACGCAATGTCAATCGCCAAACCGCTCAACTATAGAAAAAAATAAAAGCATGCATTGTATGTGTTAGCTATTGTATGATAAAATCTTAATCCAATCCTTAATGATTGTATTATAAATCATCAAGTAACTGGAAGAATTATTATAAGATGACAATTGTGGAAGCACTATGATAAGTTTGCCCGGAAAGAGTGCATTTAGCAATATGGCCGCCTACTAAGTCTTTGTGGCTTTTACTATTTACCGATTTCCGAATCAAAGAGTAATATCTAATTATGGCAATTATGTTTTGGTTCAAAAACTAACGTACGGACTGAAAGAGCGTCATATTTAATATGTGCTATAAAGATAAGACTTATTAAGCAATTATTCGCTTACACGTGCAAAACAAAACTACACTGTACTTTGATAAAAAATGTATGTTCAAGTTCATGCACGAGTTAATAACAACAGAAATTTAAATAACTTAACAATTGAAGTTGTGCTTCATAATTATTGCACACAGGGGAATATTTTTAACCTGAAATACGGATTCTTGCTTTTGCATAAGTTTTTTTTTTACATTAACGTGGTGACAAGAGTCGCAGGAAGCGTCTCAGCGCATAATGTCCTTTTCTCCAAATGTCCTTTCTCATAAGGTCCTTTTCTCCAAATGTCCTTTCTCAGAATGTCCTTTCTCAAAATGACCTTTTATCTAAATGTCCCTTTCTCAATATGTCCTTTTCTCATAAAGACCCTTTCTCAAATTGTACACTACATGTTGCTATAGAGAAGTAGCCTGGCTTTCATCGCGGGAAAAGCTAGCGGAATAGCCGGAAAACCAACTTATACCCGGTTATCTTACAGTGTCCATATTGTAAGATAGTTTCTAACTCATATTGCATACGCTATTGCACACATAAATGATTATTTAAAAAAAACGTTGAACGGGCGGCGGTAGCAAATTTAATAAGCTTTAGACTCAAGACTGAAAGACTGAAGATGCCGTTCGTTCGAATCCCACACAGTGACCACACCACTAACATAAACTGGTTTCTAACAAAAGCTACTGGTCTAGTTGGATAGGATAACAAGAAAAATATTAATGTGTGACTGCCGTATGCCCTATGCTACCTCGATCATTTCTGATATTTTGTAGCTCATGCTTTATAGTTCATTGCTCAGAGGCTACTAGGGCTTCGAGAAACCTCCAGATCTTATCAGCAGTGAAAGTTTGTATTTCTTACGGTTGCATGACGTGCAACCGCATTAGTTTGACATTAATGGGCCACAAGAGTATAGAATATGCATTGCAGTTTCTTCTGCCTCTCGATAGAATCTGCATATTGTGTTTTCGTCCAACTCAAGGTTGAACATATGTTAGTTCAGTTTGCAGTATCCGGTAATGTTATTAATATAGAAACATTTTGCCAGCTATATTGTTGGTTTCAGATTCGATGGTGGGATTTATGTTATGCTATTTTCGTTACAGAAAAGCCAAATAACAGCTTCACGGTTACTTTCAGAATACATTTATAGGGGGTAGCTATAGATGTGCTATTTATTGCACCAAAAATATAGAAATCAAACTAGTACTCTTTAATGAAAAACAAAACTACTGCAAAGAGTTAACCTTGCCTTAATAAGTTACTATAATTATGGTGTTAATAGTTATTTTTTGTTTTATCTTCATTGTAATCTTTACTGCTTTGAGAATCAAGCCAATCTATTATTTATTTGAACCAAACAAATTTTTTGTATAATTATATCACATGCAACACATGCACGTAAAGATATATGTAGATACAGGTACATTCATAATAATATATTCACACAATTAAACTTTAAAACAACATCTAAATAAGGACACTATAGGTTAAAGAACGATACTTTATTGATTATGGACTCGTCAACCCTTGACATCTAATACGTATAGCATTTCCAAAAGGTTAAAGATTATTTCTTGTATGATACGACTCTTTGTGCCTAACCCTACAGCGCATAGTGTCCCATATATGGGACATACCAAAAAAAAGTCTATATTTCTAATCGATCCAAGTACCGTCATCTAGTATTGAAAAGATTTACTACGATGTATTTGAGTGTTGAATTTAGTACCAGAAATTTTGGTTAGATGTGTCTGAATAAACATTTATTTATGTTTTCTTCAAATCGGTAGGTACTTTGGTTTTCGGTTAACAAGCGGCGTACAAAAATTGCAAAAAAAATATAAAATTGAGTTTTTCAGGGTCGAAATAATTAGTAGAGGTAAGTTCATGTTTATATTTGTCATTTTACTTGTAATCTTGTAATTCCATGGATAAATAGTACACACAAAAATGTGATCACACTATTTATTTTTCATTTAAATCACAAAAATGTGATCACACTATTTATTTTTCATTATAACTTGTATTTTTACATATTTAATTGGTTCTTTAAAAAATTTGAAACTTTTGTAAGTTAACTTTTGGCTCTTCCATCTCAAAAGGTTGCCGACCCCTGGTCTATGGTATCTAAAAGACAACTTTAACAGGTACAGCCATTTCAGAACATTTCAACCACTTCTCGGGGAAAGGATATGGTAGTTGACTGTCACGTCAAATCAGTTTTCTTTATTAAATGTCTATCTATAGACACTCGTACGAAATAAACAACGTGTGACGTCATACTTTGCAATCTTCAAATCATTAACTTTTAATTTTAAGTTTAACAATTAAAAACAATAACAAAATTGAAAACAATAATGATGAGAACGACTTAAAGACTTACATAATACTTAATTTTATGAGAACATAAATAAGTAGTTATTTTAACTAAAGGTTACCCTGGTCGATCTGATAATGGATCTTGTGATCCGTTATCAGATCGACCAGGGTAACCTTTAGTTAAAATAACTACTTATTTATGTTTAGAAGTAGTTAGGTGTTGAGTCTAAGCCATGTGTATCGGTACCCTGTAAACTGGGTAGGTAGAGGTTTTAGATTGTGCACATAGGTCACCCTGGTATTATAGCGATCAAGAGACGCTAAGGAACAAGGTTTGATGGAAATGAATAGTTATCTATGCGGAAACTTTGGCAATGTACTTTGGGTAGGTTACAAAACTCCTCAACTCCAGGAAAATCGACGTGAACTTCCAAGAGCTTCCTATACAGATGTAGTGACTGAATGAATTATTGGAACTGTCCCCAATGGTTCAGCGTGCATATCTATAGTGAGTTGTCGAGACAGTGAACTGTTCATATCTACACTTGGCGTACTGAATGATACACTAATGCACTATGCATTGGACAGCTTGTTGCCATTGCAGAAGCGGGCTCGAAGCAGTGTAGCAGTCCAATGCCTTCGCCTTTCCAAGTGTAAGCTGTGAAGATCCGCATGTGATCATCATTGAGACTGTTAGCTATTCAGTAACAATCTAGATTTGACAAGCATTTATCAAGGTTTACCTTCTTTAATTATTGCATTGCAAAATTGATCAAGTTTCTGAGCACGGAAACAAATGCTTGCTGCTCAATCTATTACGTCAATACGATTCGATCAAACCTTACAAGTTGCTGATATTGTTTTTTTGTATGAATAAGAAGTGGGTAATAACTAAATGTTTCATTATTACCCAGAACAGAAAAACTTGTATGTTAAAAACTTATCATTCACTGCTTGCACTTTTTGCTTAGTGGTGTAATTTTATAGCGTAGTGAGGTTTTTTCTGCACTTATTTGTATATGTTACCGTAAAACATTGAAGCTCCCGCGCTCCTAGGTTTGGCTAGCCAAGCTTCAGCTCTGGATCAGTTCTTAGTTTATATGCAAACCAATATCGTGTTACGGCCTTTGGGTAACGAATTTATATCTAATCCTAGAAGAGGCAAAGTTGGATAGTCTGACACCAATACTCAATATGATCAAATTAAAATTAGTCTTATACTACTATATATTTTAATGATTATTGTTTCTAAATTATAGAAATGGATTGATATATTATTCAAAACAATTAATATAATAATAAATATATTATTTTATTTAATGACAATAATTTACAAAATAAAAACTGTTTATTTTTACAGCCCACCACGGGCTGTGTTCAGTTCGATGAATTTGGACGGTTTATGAATTTGACTTAGCTCCTAGGATCTACGCAGGTCTGGCGAGCTGCTTACTGGTCTGCTATTTTAAATTAAATAAAAACAAAATATGGAAAGACCCTGCTTTATCCTTAAGGTGTAAAGTCCATAAAAATGCCACAATAAAGACCGCATACACTTGATGTGTGCGGTCTAAAGCTACTTTTTGCTTCGATCACGTCAATGTTTAGGTAAATTATTTATTGTGTTTATCCCAACAAATTGGCGCGGTTAGATTATATTTACGTTGCAGTGCGACAGATATTTTTCCATAAACACTTTTTTTATATGGATCGATGTTTGATTGATGAAAGACCGTGTAAATCCTTGATACCTAGTTATACGGGTTTCACATTAAATGAAAACAAATATCGTTTTTTTTTGTTCGATTTCTGTAATCGCACGTTCACCACATGGCACATGGCCGTTAATTCGAAAGTAAATTTATGAAAAATATATAAACAAAAAAATAATTTAAATGTTTTTTTAAGAATTAGTGCCTTGCTATAGCAAGGCACTAACACCTAAAAAGTATTAAAAACACGACACACGAGGGGTTAATACCTAGTGATGTTTGATATTTTCTATGTAATATTTTTAACATAAAAGAAACCCACTTAACGAAATTGATTGTAAAAAGAAAATACTAGTAAATACCTTATGTATTATATACTAAAACCTTCCAAAAATATGTAGAATACGTTGTGAAACATTTATGAAAATTGGTTTATTACTTTTTAAGAAAATCACGGACATAAAAACATGTTTACTTCCTTTTTTGAAGTCGGTTAAAAATGGCAACCTCGTAGGTAAGTACCTAATAACAATTTTGTTGTTATAAGAAGGTTTAATCTCTAAAAGAATGGTAATGTTCTCAGGGTTCATATATATTGTGTCACCGTTTACCCGTAATCCCAGTGGGTCGACACATTACCGGGTCCAGGGGTAATTTTAATTACCCGTGGTTCCATGGCACTAGGGATTTTTCCCTGGACTTATGATTAAATCGACAGAAAATAAAAACCATCAGTTACATACAATAAAGGTTACTCATTCATAAGCAAATAAAATAATTCCATCTCTAGGAACAAAAACATACTATTCATTCAATAAGCAAATAAAATAATTCCATCCTTGGGAACAAAAACATACTCATACCAGAACCAATATTGAAAATGATGAATTCATAA
The DNA here is from genome assembly GCA_963859945.1 of Euplagia quadripunctaria. Classification (NCBI taxonomy): domain Eukaryota; kingdom Metazoa; phylum Arthropoda; class Insecta; order Lepidoptera; family Erebidae; genus Euplagia; species Euplagia quadripunctaria. The sequence goes on from OY982579.1 coordinate 6,816,656, forward strand.
TCGATACACTAATGACATTATAGCGTATATATACACCTTAACAACGCCAAAACACATACACAGACACTGTTTTGTTAATGTTTCATTTATTACTGCTAGCGTTTGTTCCTTTTTTAGGGTTCCGTACCTCGAAAGAAAAAACGGAACCCTTATAGGATCACTTTGTTGTCCATCCCTCCGAGTGTCTGTCTTTCTGTCACGACCCTTTTTCTCAGGAACGCTTGGAGGTATCAAGCTGGAATTTATATCAAATACTCAAGTCTACTGTCCCTTGAAGCTGTGAAAAAATCAAACTTCTAAGCCAACGCAATCAAAAGATACAGCCGTTTATGCCGCAAATTTCTGAAAACTTTCGACACTCGCAAGGGAATCAAAACCGAACAGTACTTCCCGTGAACTCAGAATCTTGAAATTTGGTACGAAGCAACGTCTTATAGCACAGATAAAGGAAAAATTGCGAAAACCGTAAATTTTTAGTTACATCATATAATAAAAATATTTTTAATAATTTTAAACTTACTACCCCTTTCCTCATGAACGCGTAGAGGTATTAAATTGAAATTTATATCAAATACTTAAGTCTATAATACCTTTAAGCTGTAACAACATCAAACTTCTATGTCAACGCAATCAAAAGAAACAGCAATTTAAGCCGCATATTTTCAAACTCGCAACTACTCGCAAGGGAATCAAAATCTAAAGAGTACTTCCAGTCGACCTAGAATCTTGAAGTTTGGCATGAAGCAATGTTTTATAGCACAGATAAAGGAAAAATTGCGAAAGTCGTTAATTTGTTGTTATATCACATAAAAATATAGTTTTTCTGATTACAAACTTATATTTTGCGGTTGGGTTGTTAACTTTGTCGTACATCGCAAAGTTAAGTTTGTTTTTCGAAAAAGACGGGCAACAAGTTTTTGAGAATCGATACCCGAGATAGACGTTCTATCTACATACAAGTTTACGGAACCCTCGGTGTGCGAGTCAGACTCGCACTTGTCCGGTTTTTTTTCTTTTACCAGTGTATCTTTTTTCCATAACAATATTGTAACCATTTCAATAAGGTATTTTGAAATGTCAAATCGTGATCCGAGTGGGGACGTGGTGTCCTGTAACACAGGTTTCTATATTTACCTCAGGCACCAGCGATCCACGACCGAAATTGTCAAATGTTGTTGTAGCTTAATCTTATTTTTTATTGTATTTCGTTTTGGTAAGAATTAAACGATATATTATATTAAATGACTCATAAACTATCTTAGCATTTCTAATGATAAAGATATTTCGCCAGCAATTAATTCCATTAGTGTATTGGTTATGAATTCATCATTTTTAATTGCTATTTTTGTTGTGGTTCTAATTGGATTATTCTTTTTATTTTTTGATAATTTGACCAAAACGTTCAGGAAACGCATTAAGTTTGTGCAATATTTTTTTTTTGCTATGCCAAACTTCTGACGCGTCATTGTTTCGGTGACTTTGTCCGAAGACACTGAGAGTTTTACAGCCGAAAACATTGCAAGTAATTTAAACAATTTTGGATTATAATATTATTGGTGTAGTACCGGTCGAAAGTCCTTACCAAAGTCAATCACTTGGTAATAATGGCAGTACTGAACACAGTGACGCAGACGAACCATCACAGTGATATTTTAATGATTCCCAGTCTGCAAACTGGGATTTTAAAATATTGAAAAGGGCTGTAAACGTTTCCGTTTTCTTATCACTTAGTAACGCGTAAATTATTGGTTTTGTTTTAGTTGTACTAGCAGTACTGCCTAATTCAGCGTGTATAGTTAAACAATTCAACGAATGGAGGGGGGCTAGAATTTAATGCTGCGTCACCAAATATTTCCTTTGTTTGCTCAATTTTAGCTCTATCTTCTTCCATACAGAAAACCAAAATTGTTGTCTTCATAATAATATTCTGCCAAAACTAAATTTCGGTATTGCAATGGCACCTGTGTTTCATGAAATGTTTTAAAACGTATTTAGGTAACTCAAGCATATCCATTCCGCGCGGTATAAAGACTAGGCTTGACACTATTGAATTGCGGAAAGGGAGTCAATGTATTGTTTCCTTTGTCCATCCAGTTCTCTTTTGCTTCCTCATATAATTGTGTAATAAGTCGATCAGTTGTTCGCGCCTCCGATTTTAAACTTTCTAGAGATTCGGTTACTTCATTTGATATAATATCCGGACATGTATGAGATATATTTTTCATTACAATCTGTTCCTGTAAGTATGGGAATACAGACGTTGAAGCAAATGATAAACGTTATATTATACTAATTTTACGACAGCCAGCAGATTTCAGAAAATAACCAATACTCACTTTATTAATAGTTAAAGATCCTTTGCACTGATTTTTCCGTTTGAAAGAATAGTTCCAAAGAGACCTTTCTTTCTTTTAATTATTTTTTTTCCTTTGTTTTCAGTGTTAGCAAATTAGTTATAGTTTCCAAATATTCAATTTTAGTGCGTATCTGCTTCTAAATAATTATATCAAAATGACAAACGAAAACAAACGAATAAAGATCCTAGTAACTATGACTAATACAGGAAAAAGATTACTCTCTTTGTAATATGTGATAATAATATGCTGTTATTATGGATTTGTATTTAATCTTAAGTAGGTTCATGGTTGTAATTAATTTTCTATCGATATTGTCAGAAGTCTAGGGAAAAATCCCTAGTGCCATGGAACCACGGGTAATTAAAATTACCCCTGGACCCGGTAATGGGTCTACCATCCGAGACCACGGGTAAACGGTGTACTGACTTTTTAACCAATAGACCGATTTCACTATAATTTATTATTTGAACGGATGATGTATCGATAGAATCCTTACCGACTGATATATTGGCCAAACAAAAAAAAATAACAATATAATGCGACTGCATGGCGTGTAATTAGTTTTTTAGGCAGGCAGGCGTGTTTATTAATTTTAAATTGCTTGTTACAGACAATGACTCTTCACTGATCTGGCATGACGCATATGCATATGCGTCTCTTGTCGACATTTTTAATGATAGGTAACCGTCTACCTGAGCAATCTGGGGAACAAATCTTTAATTACGGAAAGAAAAATATTTACAGAATACGTTTAAATAATGGTTTTATACAAACTTTTCTAAGCTATGCTTGAAACAATAAAACAAAATCACCGTTAAAATATCTTTTAATATTTGTAACAAAAACATTGTAGTGAACATGGCCTCGCTAGAGTAATAAACAAATTGTGATGAAGACAAGTTATGGCAAAACTAACCAAATAAATAACAGTATTAAAAATTAACAATGAGTACTACATTAAACTATATTACATATTTACATAATGCACTTCAAATGTACATTTTTAAACTTAGCAGGTACTTTTAACTAGTTTATTTATTCTTAAATTTATGGAAAAAAACTGCATAAAGCGAATATGACAACCTTAATCGGTAAGTCGAATAACACTATCATTCTGAAGATTAAATGGTCTTGAAATGTGTAAGTCTGATCCACTTATATGTGTAACCGGATAGACGCTCGTGACCAATGCGGTCGAAGGTAACTAAAAAGGTATGGTACATTATCATAAATATTATCGCGATTAAGTCCCGATTTACACAAAAAATATTTTTTGAGGAAAAAAGGTTAGTATGTAACCAACAAATGGTTACGGACTAAAACTTATAATTACTTCGTAACTAATAGTTTGTTATTGGTGTCGATTCTATTGTCAGACTCACTAAACTAAAACCTAACTTAATTTCTTCATTTAAAATGAACTTTGTCTTCTTCGCAACAAGGTCTATTTGTTACTGGCATCTATTTCTCAGCGCCAATAAATTTCACTAAAACCTGTCAACGTATACTCAACTTTATTTCCACGCAGCGAGAGTCCCCATTTATTCAAATGCCGTATAATTGCCGTATAAAAACTTGTTGAAAACGAACTAAGATGACGTTATTTTAATCGACACCTACGAAGACGCTTACTAAAAACACAGAGCAAAAGAGATGGCATTCAACGGATAGCAGCTCTCGCTACGTGGTATTAAAGTTTATTTAAACGTGTCAGACTTTAGTCGACAAATAAATTGCTTATTTCGATAGCGACGTATGTTACCTACTTGTTTATATTTGAAATAAGACCTTGTTTCGAAGGATACAAGGTTTACATCTTGTATGAAGAAAATTTAGTCAATTATAGTTAAGAGAGAAATACAAGAGAATTGACACCATTGAAACTTTATGTTAATAAGCTCCTAAACATCTCCGTCAGAAACATGTTCAGTATTATTTTGCATGCAAAATTAAATATCTTTTATTTGCAATAAAATGGTTCTTAATGTTTCTAAGAAATTCTCATAGTTGTTATTTTAAGGAAAAATACTTTGCTGAAAAGCAGCAGCTAATCTAAATATTTTAGACTGCCTGCTTAAGCGACTTGTTCTAAGTGTTGGGGAGCACAATCTCAACGATGATGTGTCCGTGAATGGATGCCCATTGACGTAAGATTTTGAATAAACTTAGATACAAGATATATTGATAGTACAAATAACAAATTGTCAATGTTACCTAAGTTTTAATATCAATCATCTTTTTTTGAATAACTGTTAAACCAACAAAAAACGTAAAAAACTTTGTGCTTCTCATTTAGTCGCTCAGCTTTTGCATTTGCAGCCAGTTCACAATGCAATTGTGACAGCCTGTCAGAAAAGAATACAAAACTAAAACCTCACGGCTCACACATTGGTAATATTCAAAAGAGACTTTCTATTTAGAGCTAAATATAATCAATTGGGTCCTCTAATCTTTGGAACTTAATATTTTAAAGCTAGTTTCACGACCACCAGGTAAAATTACACGACATAATCTGTGCAACCTTACTTGATAGTAGTGAAAAAGAGACTAAACCTTAAGATTACTGGTAACTTAAAAGGTAAATACAATTATTATACAATTTATTTATCACTGTCATCGTCTTTTGTTTAACCAGTCCTGCTTTATAAGATCGGCACCTTTCTCACCGATCATGATAACTGCTGCATTCGTATTGCCACTGACTATAGTGGGCATAATACTAGCATCTATCACTCTCAAACCCTCAATCCCATGGACCCTTAATCTAGGGTCCACGACCGCTTCAGGATCCCACGACGGACCCATTTTAGTCGTACCAGACTGATGATATATTGTCATCGAAATAGTCCTCACTTGACACTCTATATATTCATCAGACATGAATTGAAACTTTTTACAGTTCGGCAAAGGCTTCATATAAAGTCTAGAACCAAATTGCTTAAATGGGGACGCATTGGCCACTTTCACAGCTATTTTGATTCCTTCCACAAGACGAGCCACGTCTAAAGCATTTTCGTGGTAACGCGGATTCATTATTGGATAATGGAATGGGTTAGAACTTCTTAATCTAACATATCCTCGCGTATTGGGACGAAGTAGAAGGGGCATAATAGTCCATGCGTCTTTATTTGCTATCGGCTTGTATACGGTATCGTATACCTCATCAGTCAGACCCAGAATTTTTCTCACAATCTGTCCATTATCAGAAGAAAAAGACGCTGGTGCCATATGGAATTGAATATCAGGCCATAATCCAGAACTGTTTGCGTACTTCGTATTAACAAAAGCAATACCTTCAAGACCACCAAGTGTCGTCATTGGACCCCTCTCGTTTACTACGTAGTTCATAGTCACTGGGAAAGCCTGAAACCTATTTTGCACAATTGAAACTGGCTTATCTACCAAGAACGTTAGTCCTCCAACACCAACGTGATCCTGTAAGTTTTCTCCGACTGGTAAATCTTTCAAAACTTTTATTCCTACGTTCCTCAAATGAGCTTTGGGTCCGATACCAGATAACATCAACAACTGTGGGCTATTTATAGCTCCTGCTGATAAAATCACTTCTTTTCTAGCTAACACAGTTCGCTTCACTCCGTGTTTTACGAATTCTACTCCATAAGCCTTCATAGTCACTGGGTGAATGAGTACTCTTGTTGCTTGCGAATTTAGGGATATGTCTAAATTCTTTCTTGTTCTGACAGGTCTTAGGAATGCTTTTGATGTGCTACACCTTGAGCCCCTTCTTATTGTTCCTTGAGCGATCATGAAGCCAGTTTGGGTAGCTCCGTTAATATCTCGGTTTTCGTATCCAATTTCAACTCCTGATTCCACAAAAGCTGCTACAAGAGGTGTCCTCCAAGGCGCTTCTTGAACTGTGAGGTAGCCTCCAGTTCCGTGGTACTTGGTCTTAGCTAGGTAAGGATTTCTATTGTCTTCAGATTTAATAAAATACTTCAAAACGTCTTCGTAGCCCCAGCCAGGGTTACCCATCGACTCCCACTTGTCGTAGTCATATTTGTTGCCTCTCACATAGATCATATAATTTAGCACGCTGGAACCGCCGAGTACCTGGAATTATAAAGACATATTTTTATGTAAGCAATTCAGAAAAGTGTGATCTACTTAGTATTATATGATGAGTGGATCTGCTTAGTACTAAAAAGTTTCCTTGCATTTCAGGCTCCGTATGGTTTTCAGTCAGAAAATAACGGGTTGCAGCCATGCCAAATAAATGGCCCCAACCCCTCTTATGAATTTCTCGTTTTAATTTGGTGCTTCACTTGAATCAATATATTTTACCGGATATTACCTCCATTTACCTACATATTAAAAAAATAACCTAATGGTGAGCAGGGTCGCTAAAACTTTTTGGGGAGGGGTAGATATGGTACCGTATGAGTGACTATTTTATTTTACAATTTTAGTGTTAGTGTTGTGTAGTGTAGTGACTAGTGTTAAGTAGGTCTGTGCTAGTGTGTTGGTTAAAGGTTAAACCAGTCACAGAAATGTTAATGTTTGAAAATTTAGATGCTATTTACAAATATAAAAATAAATATAAAACTAAACTACCTTAAAATCGACCGAAGTCGCTAAAACTTTTTGGGGAGGGGTAGAGACGGTACCGTATGAGTCACTATTTTATTTTACAATTTTAATGTTAGCGTTGTGTAGTGTAGTGACTAGTGTTAAGTAGGTCTGTGCTAGTGTGTTGGTTAAAGGTTAAACCAGTCACAGAAATGTTAATGTTTGAAAATTTAGATGCTACTTACAAATATAAAAATAAATATAAAACTAAACGACCTTAAAATCGACCGAAGACCTAAAAAAAACTGCAGTACCTCACGAAATTCTAGGAATTTGTGGGCATGAAAAGATGCCTTCTCCAAAGCACGAGCTACTACTACATTTACCCAATTTCATTACGTAAGAAGTTTAGATGTGTTTTACACACCGATAGATAAAGATAATTTGAGTTGTTATGTGTTGGTGCCTATGTTATTGTTAGCACAAGTTTCTGGCCGAGTGTGTTATTGCTCTCGCAATTGCGCAGGCGCTGTAAAATCTTTGCTACGTACAACAAATACTACGATATAGTGTCTACGATATCACGATCTATTTGGCCAAGTATTTAAATATCTAGACGCATTTTTCTGAAATGTAGTTTACATTTCTACCAGTTTCATGATATTGGCTCATAGGCTGATTCGTAAAATCGTAACACGACACACATAAGACAGATTTACTTACACATTTATGATAATCGGAGATCGTCTGGTGGTCGAAGTTCCACCATAATTCATTAAACTCAAACTGTTTTGTATTAATTCATTGATTTAATTCATTCAGTATTTGTTACATAAATCAAGCTATTCATTTCCAGTATAAGTTGAACTACAATTGTAAAGAATTTTCGTACCATGACATGTCATATACACTAGACCAGACCTGTGTAGTTACTTGCAGTCGTTTTGACATAATTTTTAAATTTATAACAAATCATTTAAATATTTTAAATGTATTCCAAATTTGACATTTGCTTAAAAATGAGTAGGTATAAAGAATTCTCTTCGTAGATATCCTACTAATATTATAAACGTGAAAGTTTGTGAGTATGGATGGATGGATGGATGTTTGTTACTCTTTCACGAAAAACTTGGTATGTAGATAGCTGGATACCTGGATTAACATATAGGCTACTTTTTATCCCGATATTCCCACGGGATCGGGCCTTACGCGAGTGAAACCGCGGGCGCAACTAGTATAGAATAAGTTAGAAATAGAATGAGTTAAATGCTTGTATTGCCTATTGTTACCACATCTATATCAAGTATTTAGTTTAAAAGGATTTCAATAACACCCAAACTTATTTGACTTTAGTTCATTAGATGATTTTTGTTATTATCAGGTTGTTTAAATATTTGGAAACGGGCAGTTATAGAATTATAGATCGACACTGACATATAGCGATCTTACTTATTTTCAACATGGTATTATTTAATTTTATGTATTATTTGTTTTACTTCTACAAAGCAATTATTGTTGCGTTAACATTGAGTTGATCTATAATTTTTGGTTTAAAAAAAAAGAGGATTTCAAGTATTTTTAAGGAATTTATGAAATACAAGGATCCGCCACTTTTTTTGTAAGAAAGTGATGTCCGTTAAAGAGGCGGCGGAAAGGGAACGGGTGAGGGCTAGTACTCTCCCGTGCCCAAGGAGAGGCACCAGGCGACGGAGAGCGCAGAATGATCTTCGGCCTCCATGAGCACTGGTCTGGGGGGTAACGGGTGAGACTGCCCGTTACCCTAGCAGAAGTAGGCCTGAGACGGTGGCTTGACGTGTTACGCGCGCGCCTCTCTAAACCGGAAGGAGGGCAAGGCCCTCTGTGCCAATAGTGTGGCTGCCTTGTGTTTAAGAGGTGGCCAAAGTCTGCCAGGGTTTTCGGGGACTTCCTTCCTAGGGTGTACCCAGGTCCCTTACAATAGACTCACTTGTGACGGAATACCGTGTGGTTTTAGTCGGTTCGATTCCGACATACCACTTCATCAGTAAGCCGTGGTGAGGTGATGACTCGTGGGGATTTCCAAATGAAAAAAAAATAAATAATACAAGGAACTTGACTTCCTTTGCCAGGCCAATGTCTTCATCATTATGCTAAAGACGGACGACTGCCATTTGTCGCTCACTAATTGAAACATTGTTGTACATAATCTCTGTGTTATTATTTAACAAACCTGCTGCCTGACAGGATTATACATATATCTTTCGTATACCTTTCCTCTCGGCCAACTGCACCTGTGCTTCTTGAAACCCAGGCATGCGTAGGACGTCGGCTCGGTCTTGTATTGCCAGTCCAACTTCGTTAGCTGCAAGTACCCGGCTAACGAGGGTACGTCCGTGATCTCGTTCTCATCAGGACCTGGAACATAAATTTCAAGCTTTTGTAGATTTTTAACTTTTAATGTCAAATCAAATCATTTATTTGCATCGAATTTAGGTAAGTACATTGAATAGATGTTACATTAAGTACGAAGCCGGGTTCATTATGCTTTTAAAAATAGCACGGATATTAAAAGAAATATAAATGAAATAAAAACTACAAACTAGAATTACGGTGAAATCGGAAATTAATATTAAAATCAAATTAAAATGAGGAATATAAAATAAAATAACTCAAATTAAAAACGTTTAGTCAACAAAAAAAATATTTTTTTATGTTATCAGCAAAAAAGAACAACAAGTAATGGAATACAACAAAATGTCAAATTAATAAAAAAGAAATTATAGATATGATTTATCATTGCATACATATTATTCTTTATTATATTACTTTATAGCATTTGTATTATCCGTGAGAAATTCCAAAACATTGTAATATGAATTAGCAACTAAAAATATTTATAGGCGTTTTTTAAAAAGTCTTAGATTTAATTCCTTGAATTGTTGCAGTAGATATATGATTGAATATAAATTGGTGCGATGCAGATGCATTTTTACGCATGAGTGCGGTGTTGGACCTTCTTAAACACAGTTTATTTAAGTCTCGTCCACTTCGGTTGTTGTTTTCTGAAAACTTTGGCAAGAGTTTTGGTTTCGTGTTAACAAATACTGATACTGTTAATATTCTATGTTTAATGAAATATGGTTTACATGTATAATAATAAATTCACACATCTCACACAAGGCCGCATGTATCCTGATATTGTAGCCCAAACATTGCTCTTAGGCATCTTATCTGTGCTTTAAAATTATTGTCCCTATTGGTGGGATTGCCCCCAAAACATTGCGTTCCTATCTCAATATTGAGCTTACCATACCATGATAAGCTGTCATTAAGCATCCACTCGGACTCGGATGTCTTTAAGTAGTTTTCAATATGGCTGTTATTATTTGATTTGTAGTATTGCTGTCTGTACTAGTGATGTAACGAATCATGCGAATATTCGGGAATGCAAATGTGAATACACATTCGCATTCCCGAATATTCGCATAATTTTCGACATTCGTATTCGCAAAAACGATGCGAATGTTTGGCGAATGTATTTGAGAAACAAAAAAGAAATTATGTATTGATATGGAATGATAACACAACTGATATGCTTCATATTTTTTTACATAGTTATATTAGAATAAAAAATGTTAATGGAAAGGTCTCGGGGTAGGTTTACTATATTGAAAATACTTTATCGTTTGTTCATGTTACTTAAATTAAAATATTAACTAAATAACTTAACTCAGAAAACAAAATAATATTTTTTTAAAACAAATTAAATTATAATAATAATATCTTTTATAGAAAAAGACTTGATAGGCCTAATCAAATTAATAATATCTATGTCTAATAAGCCAATATACATATTAGCTGGTTTGTACTTATGTAGCTGATATAATTAAGTACCATTAAAAACATTATTTTATATAAAAAAAAATAGCTTAGTCAATTAAGCCAAAAAGGTGGGTCAACCTGGATACCATCTCGGGCCTTTTGACTCCTTTCAAAGAGATGCTGTGCGAATCGTCGAAGACCCTAAACTCACAAGCGTTATAGACTTTACCTCCCTGTGCAAGTTCTAGCGCTTGTATAACTGATTGTGCTCCGAGGAACTGTTTGACATGGCGCACGGCCGCATTCTAACACCGCACTGGCGCGGCGGCACGGTACGCTTCCAAAAGTATTTCCTCCCGCGAGTGCTCCGGCTGTGGAATGAACTCCCTGCAGAGGTTTTCCCGAGAAACTACAGTATGGGATTCTTCAAGAAAGGCATGTACAGGTTTCTGAATAATCGTCAACGCGCATGCGAGTCCCCTGGAGTAGCAACCGTTCATAGACTACGGGAATTGCTTACCATCAGGCCTGCCGTTGCTTGTTTGCCGCTGACGTGGTATAAAAAAACAATTTCGAACAAAGTAACTCTCTAACATACAATATTTTTTTTTCTTAAATTAGATATTTTTCCACTACTTAAAAATATTTTTTCTATCAATTAAAGATAAAGAATTATAAACTCAATAAAAGTACTGAGGTGTTTAAAGAAGTCCAGCTGTACTAAAATCTTTCAGTGGGCGTGTGCCCACTGAAAGATTGTTGGTGAAGTAACCAAATATTCTCTGGCTATACCATCCATCACAGAAGTCTTCATCATTTTCAATACAAACATTTTATAAAAAATTCAGATTGTACCTCGGATCAATATAGACGATGCGAAATGTCCAACCCATTCGTGCATTTTAATCGCTCTTTATTTGAAAAGTGGATAGTGGAGAGGTGGATAGGTAACATGACTTCAAGCGTGAGAGAGCCATGCTTGCTATGGGCCGGCTCGACCAGAGTGATATCACGGCCTCACAGAAAACCGGTAGTGAAGCAATGATTGCATTGCTTTTCGCCGAGTGAGTGATGTTACCGGAGGTCCTAACTCTTCCCTCTCCCCCTCTTCTCCTATTCCACCCTTCCCCCACTCCCAACGTAAAGGCCGGCAACGCACTTGTGACTCTTGAGTTGGAGGTGCCCATGGGCGGCGGTAGTCATTTACCATCAGATGACCCGTCTGCTCTTTTGCGTCCTATACCATAATAAAAAAAGCAACTAGTCTATTTCTTCGTACATATAATTTCTATCACAGTTTCGTAACTATTAAAAATAATTTGAAAGGTTTCTAAGGTAGATAGCATGTAGTAAAAATTATCAAATTTTATTTTAACTTTTATGATACCAAACTACATAGTATAATAATGTACATGTGTAGGTTATAAAAGTGCATAACCAATGCTTATATTACCCCATTGATTACACGCTTGTTGCCGAGCAAAGTAATTTTCATACTCACGTCATATAATATTTAATATACAGTTATGTCATCTGGTTACGACTGTTAATCAATAAGTAGGTGTCACTTACCACTTTCTAATAAAAGTACATTCCAACTCTTGATTTCGGTAAGACGATTAGCTACCACAGCTCCGGCAGAACCTCCACCGACCACGATGAAGTCATACTCCTTTTTCGGCTCCCGATCTAATATCTTCGCTTCGGGATCGTATGAGTTATAATTGTGGTATGTTAGAGCTCCAAGTAGTAAAGGAATCAACCAAAGGCCTGTCACACTGACTGTCTTTAGTGCAGTCGAGGCTAAAAGAACGTGGACACCCATCTTCAGGATCGTTTCTATCACAGTTCAAACTTGCTAGGATCACAGCATTTGAACTCAACGCTTTGGTTTTTTTAAAAGGACTAGTTTGTTTATCATTAGAGTGTGTATTTGTGTCTGTCTGGTGGCTTGCTTCGGCGCATGCGCGGTGTATCGAGGTGGCGCGGTAACACCATGTTAGGCCGAAACGCATTCAGGCCTGGAGATTGAAGGTTTACGGCGATCAATTATCTGTAATAAAAGAAATATACTGCTTAGTATAAGGATGAAAGGTGCGAGGATGGATTTTGGTTTTGAAGTAATATTTAGGGATGAGTTAACTTGTCAAAGATTTACGTATAAAAAATAAATACAGATATTTTTTTCAAGGCATTTAAATTTAGGATATGCAAAACTTAAAATACTATTAAAGTCCGTTCAGATTACGCCTTATGCGAAGGTTACTCTGTAAGTTTTTAGAACTGACTATTAAGAATAGATGCTATAGTCATGTATTCACTGGGGGACCTGTCGCGGATACACGTCGCCCAACGTTCACGTGGTATGATTCTGCGACTTTGTGACACATTATCGCTCGACATTTGCTTTGTCCTTACTACCTAGTTGTCATTGATATGTCCGTCCGACATAGCCATTTTACTTAAAGACTATTGGCACTTACCTAGATAGTTACCTAGGGTATTTTCTATGAAATATTTATACTACAGTACTTTAGTAAAAAAAGGTACTAAGTACATACCTACATAAAGATGAACATAAGTTTATTTTTACATAGGTCTTTGAAAATGGTACATAATTCTTTTAGTGAATTTTTCATAAAACAATTTTTTTTGTGACATGTTTCTAAAGACGTCCAAACTGTGTTATATAACGTAAATCACTTCAAACAAATTGTTTTAAGATACATGTGTTGTGTATTTTTTTAGTATGGTATTGTATGTGTTTATGTTGTTGTATGTAAAGTACATAGTAGCAAATAAAGGCTATTTTTATTTTATTTATTTATTTTATTTAACATGAAAATTTGTATAAGTCATACGCTGAGTGATTTATAAGGATATTTTTGTGCTCATCGATTGCAGAAATCACTTTCAATAAAAACTGTTTACAACAAAACATGCTATTTTGAGGTATACTATATTTCGATTACATGCATGTATGCGCTTAGTGATCGCGGAAACCACGGTTTTGAATAAGACGTGATAAGCTTTTGGAGGTATAAAATATTCAGGTTATGCGCAATAAAGATATGAATAATCAAGAAACTTAACCCGCCAAACCTCACGTGTGTTCCACAGGTTTACTTAATGTCCAGGTACAGCAGTCCTCATGAAATGAAGTATGACAATAACACTGAAATTCTATATTCATTACTGTTTTTAAGTTTTTTATTATTTTTTAATTGTAAAACCAAATATTAAAAGTAAATGATTTGACAATAGTTAGGTATGACGTCATAAATTTGTATAAAGTACATTTTTTTACAGAATGTACCGTTTTGACGTTTAATAAAGAGGAACTAATTTGACTTGACAGTCTAATACCGTAATCAGGATTGTCCACTCTTCTCTAATTGCAAGGAGCGGTGACGAATAAAGAGTGGTCGTAATAGGTAACTGAAAAATAATCTACTATTTTAAACAATATTATTTATATAACCTATAATTTACTAAATTAGCTATTACTTATTTTATTTTAAGCAATTTCTACGACATCACCAATTTCGTGTAAGTGACGCCATCTATACACTCAGTCTTGCAACTCTCTCAAGCAAAATGTCCATCAAACGTCGATCGTACGAAACGTTATTTTGCAACCGTACTCACGCACACAACACAATATATAGAGTGGAAGTTTTGCTATGTCGTTCTAATATTCTGTGGGGTTTTCACTTCTCAGTTGGGGAAATCGGGACACTGAAACACATTGGGATAGACGTGCCAACAGCGCGGGGCCAACAGGAAAATATGCGCTAACCATTTGTTTACAGTTTTTACCCGACTGCGCTAAAAGGAGAGATGTGTTTGACATCGATATATGTATTATGGGTGTATGTCTGTTTCTTCATTCCCTCGTAATAGTAAACGAATGAACAGATTTGGATAAATTATACATTAGGTTACATTTGTCTTGGTGGCGCACGCGCACGTGTCACTGAATATATTAAAATAAAAATAAAAGTTAACTTTGAGCGCCATATAGGGTTTAATTTTTTTTTTGTTTCAACGCCACCGAGCGGTTATTTATGAGTTAGAATTTTTAATGCAGTTATTAGTTATTAGTATCAATGATAGGAGGTATATACCTAACAATAGATGTAGATGGTCTCTATTCTTTGAACATGATGCGTCTTACTTACGACGTATACTTCCTAATTATTGTACTAATCAAAGTTAAGTGGTACGCCTTAGTGCGTAAGCACTAAAGTTGAGTGTCCCAATTGCCAGCCTCTAAGTTATTCATGTTAATTTCTTTAATTTTAGTAATAAGGTGACTAAGTAAGTGTGCGTGTTTGTAAGCGGTTTCCCACGCCTATGGTTATTTACAGCACCAGTAATTTCACTAGCGTGTTGGTGACCATGAATGAATGGGACACAGCCTTAGTCATCGTACAACGACCATTAGAAACACAAAATGTGCAAATATTTAGGTAGATACATATGATATTCCTACAACTTTATAGAGGAGATACTTAAGTAAACATAGTAAACAAATCCTATTGCATATCTAAGTGGGAGAGCCATGCTTCGGCACGTATGGGCCGGCTCGACCGGAGTAATACCATGGCCTCACAGAAAACAATGCCTGCATTGTATTTCGCAGAGTGAGTGAAGTTACCGGAGGCCCTACCCCTTCCCTCTCCCCCCCTCCCCCCACTTGGGAGAGCCATGCTTCGGCACTATGGGCCGGCTCGACTCCGCTCGATACCACGGCCTCACAGAAAACCGGCAGTGAAGTAATGCTGGCAGTGAAGCAATGCTTGCATTGCATTTCGCTGCGTGAGTGAGGTTACCGGAGGCCCTAACCCTTCCCTCTCTCTTATTCCCGTCCTTCCGCTCTCCCCCCTCTCCCCTCTTCCCACTCTTCCCCCTCGACCTCTTCTCGTACTCCCACCTTAAAGGGCGGCAACGCACTTGTGACTCTCGAGTTACAGGCGCCCATGGGCGGCTGTAGTCATTTACCATCAGGTGACCCCTGTACCATAAAAAAAACCTCCCCCCACCTTCCTCAACTCCCACATTATAGGCCGGCAACGCAGTTGTGACTGTTGAGTTGCAGGTGCCCATGAGCGGCGGTAGTCACTTACCGACAGGTGACCCGTCTGCTCGTTTTGCCCCCTGTCCCATAAAAAGAGACTATGCGTGTAATTTACTATATAAGACATCAAATGCTATCCAATTATAATAAACAGCCAATTATTATTAATTAATTTTATGGTAACTTAGGTAACTTTCCACTGTTAGTTTAGTTATTCGTTCAAACATTAATTTTAAAACCTACATATGTTTTTCTAAGAAGCCTTATTTTTCTTTAATTACTTTAATAAAAACATAAAATACAAGAAATTAACCCTACTTGACATAGAAATAAAGCCCATTCTTTCGCCCATTTTCAACGATCAAAGAACTCGAACTGCGACAATGCGCGTTCCACCCCCGAGAAACGCTTGCCATGTAAACACCATACAAAAACTACGAGCGTTCGACGAGCGGTCAACGCCCGTTCGACGTGCGGTCAACGCCCGTCTTCTGAACACATTCTAAGTGCCGCTAATAACCCACGAATTTGCACACTTTTTAAAAACCTTTTGAAATGTACAGAAATTAATTAGACATCTATGTATAATGCAAGAAACATGTTTATGTTACATTCTAGAATGTCAATGGCTAAGCTATATAATCAAACAACATCTACGTAAGATAATATCACCGTGATGTAATACGAACTTACAATCTAACAACAAGGGAAAGCTTAAACATTTAATCTTAAACTAAACACACGGTGCCATTTTACGCTCATAGACAAACAAAACAAAAGAGACAATACAAATGAAAGTTATTATGGAAGAAAAGAGACAGAGTAACAGGATCTATTTCCTAGTTGTGCGGAAGAATATGATCTAATTTCTAGACGCTACTTGTTTCTGGGGCTTTAGTTGTCTCGTGAAAGGCGTTAAGAACTTTGTAACATTGCAGCCTTTATTCGAAACTACAAATTACTTATATTTTGAAGTAACGTTCTTTTTCTTAAGCTATCTAGAAGTACACAACGAACAACGCGAATCTCATCGAGATATGACACTGCGTCTGAGCTGAAACATTTTTTTAACGTGTGGTCCCCTACGGGTCATGACCTCACCGGGGCTGGCGGTGAAGTGGTATATCGGAATCGAACCGACTAAAACCACTCGAAGTTCCGACACAAATGGGTCTATTGCAAGGAACTCGGGTAATACCCTAAGAAGGAAGTCCCCGAGAAGAGCTCAAACATCTATTACTGCGTTTTATTTGTTGAAGTAATTAATTAATAAAAGTAAATTTCTTCCAATCTATGTAGCATAATGGATTTTATTTTTTGTGCCTATAGTAGCTTTTCTTTAGATTCGGATTCAGATGCTGCTCCTTTTGGTTGTAACGTGATGTTTATAGCCTTATAGCCTTTCTCGATAAATGGGCTATCTGACAATATTTTTTTTTAATTCGAACCAGTAGTTCCTGAGATTAGCGCGTTCAACCAAACAAACTCTTCAGCTTTATAATATTAGTATAGATTTCACGCACCACACGCTAAGTTTATCTAGCTTTACAGTTTTAATAAATAAATGATAAT
Organism: Euplagia quadripunctaria; assembly: GCA_963859945.1. Taxonomy (NCBI): domain Eukaryota; kingdom Metazoa; phylum Arthropoda; class Insecta; order Lepidoptera; family Erebidae; genus Euplagia; species Euplagia quadripunctaria. The sequence goes on from OY982579.1 coordinate 6,833,993, forward strand.
AAATACACATTGAGACCTCTTCCGTGCCTCGAAGAGCACGTTAAGCCGTGGGTCTCGGTAGCCATACGAACATCTGTGGCACGTCGTGTGTTACGGGTAGTTCCAACTCTAAAAGTCCGACAACCTGGTCTAACTATAGAATCAAAGTTCTGCCTTAGGTATCGTACTTAGATTGAAAGCCGACCCTAACTAAGTTCGGAAAAGGCGCGGAGGATGATGATGAGATGTTTCATTTGAAACTTGAATACAAAATTATTTGTTGTGGAAAAAACCAGATCAGTTGATGTAGTAGAATAATCAAAATTTCATATCAAAGAGTGGCGACCGTGCTTAACGGGAGGAATATGCTAGCAGTGCTGTTTAAACACAGTCATACATATAGTGTAGGTCCCCAACGTAGAGTGTAAATATCCCATTCTTTAGACTCAGATTACACCAAGATTCTAAACTAACTCCTCCACAAAACTACCCCTATTGTCTACAGTGTAGAGATGCTTTCCAGCCAGACCATAAAAATTTAATGATCAAGTTCGCAATTATCTACCCTCTCATTATTTCTCTACTTTCACGGTCCAAGCCACGGACTTCGAATCACATCTATAAAGTTACGTCAATACCACATCGTGGATGGTTTATTACTGTTTTACACATCATGCTGCTATATATACAAGTCACTTCCTGTACTAGGTTGTGGTTAATGATGCTGAGAATACAGCGGTTCTCAACTTTTCTACGGTGTCATAAAAGCTCGAGGCATTATTGCATATATGTACAAAGCAACACAATTTTCCCATACAAACCTAAATCAGTACATTTTCAGATGTCGTTTCACAATCTAAAGTAAAAATAATTCGAATTCATATTTATTAAATGCGCGTTGCGTATTAGCGCATGCATGTGTTGCGGAGGCTTTACAGACATATTATGATTAAAGAATACAAAGTACGCTCAGATTTAGAATCTTCGAAGTACAGAAATACTCGTATTAGTCCCTCGACGCAGTGTAAATTATTTATCTGTCCAAATATCGTAGCGTACGTTAGCGTACTAACTATTTAAATCTGGGACTCTCTTTAAAATTGATACTGATTTCGAAAATTAATTTTACTAACTTTTAAACTTTCGCGTTCCATGATATAATTATGTATATATATGGGATTTAGCGCGATCACGAAATAGGTATTACATACCTCTGAATTGTCGTGGCCATGGTCACAGGCTACCTGGTTGAAACGACAGGTAATTCAGAGGTATGTAATACCTATTTCGTATTCATACATAATTGGCTTAATTTTATTATCATTTCGCTTGTGTTTGAAATTTGGAGCAAAAGCAAATGCGGTACCAACATACTACAATTTATCGCGTTTTGCGCCTACAGGCTAATGCCTGTAGGCGCAAAACGCGATAAATTGTAGTATGTTGGTACCGCATTTGCTTTTGCTCCAAATTAGAGATTAGATAATGAGATAATGAGATAATTATAGATTACTATATAATTGTGAATGTAGACATATTCATGACTCCTTTGATATTGCAATGTAGAATAAAAATTATACATTAATAGATAATAAATTCACCTCGCAAATGCAGTCTTGAACAATAATTTATGTTTAAGCGTTATAAAATTCTTCTTCCTGCAACTTTTGTAATCCACGACTCACTCTAGTAGCCAACGAAAAGACTAACTATAACAGAAACAATTGACAAATGAGTCGTGTTAAAAATGTTGAGAACCTCTGAGTGCTTCATCAATTACTCTTCACGTACGAAGGTATCGTATTATCTTAATTATTCGGAAATGTTCTTTGACGACCAATGACCTTTACAACCCCGACGAATGAAAGGCGGTTGGTATTTTTCTTTTTTAGACAGAAGTCACACATAATTATATTATCATTACATGATGTGTACCTAATGCTTAGCGTGTTACGTCAATTAGCGCAGTGTTTTGATTTGAATACAGGGTAGTAGTGGCAAAGAGTTCATTCAACACTCTAAAATGCCTTTAAAGCCGCGTATTTACATGCCGCTTGTAACTGATAAAGGTTAACAAGAGGTAATCATTACGATTGATTTTAAAAATAAAAATTATCTAATTATAGTTGAAGAGTTAAAGCGTATTGGCTTTCCTTTTTTAAATTACTTTTTACCACGGCAGAGTACTTCTAGAAGACAATGGAGGAAATGCCTTCTGCAGGCACTCATATTAGGACGGCACTAATTCGTAGGTTACAACAGCAACCATTTATCAGCAGGTGGTCCGTACCTTTTACGATTTTCTCAATTGGCATTCAGTCATCATCGTCATTCATCAGATGCTGAAATCTATTTATTTCATTTTAATGTTTTAATTTATTTTATTAATACATAATTTGTTCATCGTCACGGGTCGTGAGATATTGAGACATTTAGTGTATGTGTTATGGACCAAGTGATTGATATGAATAATATGGCATCATTCATAATGTCCACATTTTGAAAAATGCCCAATATGAGTGGGCAATATAATTAAAGAAATTGAAATAAGCAAATTGATAATGGGCTGTTTGCATAATGTCCCCCATCTTTTGGGCAGAGTAATAAAATTTGTGTTTTATTTAATTGTTGTTATGATAACATATCTTTAACGTATGACAAATTTATTGGTAACATTATTATTATAAAATCTTTATGTAAAAAATCATGTTCAACAAACAAACCCTGATGAACACTTGTGAAGGAGCATTGCGTAGTGTGGTTTTATATGGTTCGATGCGACATACCACTTACTCGTTAGCCCCGGTGAGGTGATGATACGTCGTTATCACCTTGATGGCATTTTGGGGTGCACAGTTTTTTTTTAATATCAACATAACTACATCTGTCAGACATACACTACCTTTACGACCACATCGACTGTATTATGTATTCTAGATCTCTTTCTCTTGAGGCCATTCTGGCACACTTTCGTCGTGTTTATTCAAATACCTATCATTTATTTAAAGTAATTACGAGACATATCGGGCCGCTATACGGTATCCGGCCTAAATCCGGCCGGATATCAAAAAGTAAATTTAGGTACTTTGTTAAAATCAAATAACAAATATAATCACCATATTTTTACGGTTACAGATATCAAATTATTTTGGATTATCCGAATCCAAAATAATTTGATATCTGTAACCGTATTCGAAATCGGTACAATATTATTCATATTATATATGAAATTTTATCACACTGCGATGTGGGGAATGTTGATTAGAAAATAATATCTGAACAAAATATTTATTTTGTTTTGGTTCCAATAGATTTATTATTAACTAGAGATAGCGTGGTGGTCGAATTTCGACCATGGTTTTCTCAATGGCCAGTACAACTTGAGCTGTCATTGTATAGACTTACTTACCATGACAGGTAATCACATATATTGGACGCGTGTACTTTCATTAGGCCGTTTTCACGTAATTTTTAAAATTGTAAGACATTCACTTTCATGCACTTCTTTTATATATAAACTGTAAATATTCCAAAATTCACGTTACTACAAGGGGTACAAAGAATTTTCTTCACGTATTAATAAAATTATTATACAAAAATAATATCCTAAATGATTACATAGCATTATTTTAAATCTCTTAAGAAATTTAAAAATCAATTTGTTTAATTATGTCATTTCTACAGATCTAATATGCTTATTTTTTATATTTTTTAAAATTTGAAGCAAATTAAGTACATAAATTTTATTAATAATGAAGTAATTTAGAAAAATTAAAAATAACAACTGTTTTATAACTGGAAAGCGGAACTAAATTGTACACAGTGAGACGTCAATCGGTTAACTGTGACAGGTCGTTACGAATTTATACGATTTGCTGTTTATCTAACCGTGAGGTGGAATCGAGCGTTTTAAAATAATTACCGCTTAGATCACAAGACCCTTAGATGAAAAGGTCCCTTAGGTTTACCTATTGTTTTTCTTTTAATCTGTACAATTTTGTACTGATTCCTTTGAAATATTTAAGTAAAAGGAAATACTCGCAACTTTATTAATGTTATTTGCGTGTTGCCAATAACAATTTACACTGAATAACCGTCCTGAATGGTAAATGCTACTGATACTGAACTGGACCCGTTTGCCGTTACCGTGCCATCTAAAATTACCACAGAAAAAATCTCACAAAATGGTAGAAAACATCGCGTCAAACCCAGGAGTCAAGAGTAATTTTAGGGAAAGGCTTTTCTACAGTATGTTGCGAAAACGTTGCTGACATTTGAGTAAAATGAGTTATCTAATTTTTCAAGTTCGGAGATTGACAGCAACATACGCTTTGTAAAGGTTATGTAGTCGTAATTATTTAGATACATACTAGTTACCATGCAACGCGCTGCTGTGGCTTAGTAATATATAAAAAAAAAATATTGTGACTATAAATTGAGGTAAAATCTATCCTGTCTCTCAAGTTGGACTAAATTGCACACTGTGCACAATTTCCTCAAAATCGGTTCATTAGTTTGGAGTTCATCGCGAACAAACAACGTGACACGAAATTTTTATATATATATATATAGACGATATTATACTAGTATCTCCTGTACTAGTAGTAGGGCGTCAGTCACCTTAGTTTTTAACCGACTTCAAAAAAGGAGGAGGTTCTCAATTCGTCGGAATCTTTTTTTTATGTATGTTCACCGATTACTCGAAGACGCCTGAACCTATTTGGCAAATTCTTTATTTGGTGGTTCCCAGGTGGATTATATTTTATCTAAATCGGTCGAGCGGGTTTTGAAAAATCAAGAAATATCTAGAAATTGTATACATCGATGATATTTTCGTTTACTCCGAAACCTCGCTGTCAGTCTCAGTGGAGCAGTGTGTTTAGTTGGCCTACCATATTATATTTAAACAAAAAACAAAATGTATGGAATAAATAAAGCTTTATTATTATAGGAGGTATTAATGTTTTTTGTCCTGAGCGGTCCATCGAATTTTACTAGAAACTTAAGTTCATTTTATGCCGCCACTGTTGGTATTTTAAGAAATATTTTTTAAACGGGTAGTAAAAAGTCTTTCAAAAAAAGTATCCCGACTTCAATGCTCCTAAGTCCTGATAAATCGTAACAAACATCATTATCATCCCTTAATTTTCCACCCTTAGAGAGAGAAGTCACGTAACAATAGATTTTCAGCTATTTCTCGCTTTTGAGTAAGTCGGTTTGTAATTTATCTAAGCCACAATATCCTAACGTCAACTGCTCATTACCTTTTACAAAATATTGTTTTACCCGATGCAGGGACGTTAATTGAGGCGTTTTCCTGGTACTTCATACGCATTGTGACGAGCATAAATGGCTTGTCAAACACATTAAAGTGTGCAATGCAACCCGTGTTTCCCAACCCAAAAATTGTTTCCAAATCGGTCCAGCCATCTTCGAAGAATCTGGTACCATATATAAAAAAGGTATCGACAAACTGAGAATCTCCTCCTTTTTTTTCAAGTCTGTTAAAAGTAAATTATATAAAAAAAATCTATTTATAATAATTAACAAACTAAAAATAATTTACTAATTTAGTAAATTTAATTTTAGATGATTTATATTAAAGTTATTGGTTAAATTAACACAGATGTGTTAAATAATTAACATAAATTAATGAACCAACGAATTTAATACGCAAATGCACAAAAATGATACACGTGAATGATACACCACTTTGACTATGACGCATTTTCTGTAGGCTTCGTAGTACGCAGGCGCAAATACACGTGCTAGCATACGAAGATTATAGGAAACACTGTATACTTGTATTCTTATTCTCTCGCAGGCTAAATCCTATTTATGAATATGTTTGTCTCGTTTTGGTATTGCTTTTTTCACTTCATCGAATTTTCAAATCACAAAGAAGTTTTTTTGATTATTTGATTACTCCTCCTTTGGGGTCGATAGCTGGTTATCTTCATTTAATGAAACACAATATTTTTTCCAAGCGATTCGAAAAACGGTATTCCTTCAATAACGGTATCCAAGGGGCAATAAATAGCGTTCACCATTATGTTGTTCCCGCTCAAAGTAGTCCCATACCAAAGTAGTAGACTAACTACCCAGAAGAATCTTCTTTGTTTTTGAAGTGAAAACTTCTTTAACGGCTTTGTGCACTTTTTGGGATGTGTAAAAAATGTTAAACTCGCGTCGGGACACGTGACCTGATGGAAAATACGCACGACGGAGCCGAGTTTCTTATATTTAAAAAAATATAACATTCGAAATTCAAACATTTATGAGTGGCCAGGAGCGCAAAACTTCTAGTGTACCCTATGTATACATTTAGATATGTTATCACCTATTTTTTATTTTTAACCTAATTATATATGTATATACAGATGTGTGTGTGTATGTATATGCAAATACATTGTGAAGTTATGTTTTCACTTCTGAAAAAAACAGTCAGTCCTACGACTGACTGTTTTTTTTTTGACTTGTTACAATAACTAACCGAAAAGAAACAACAAAGACCGCATGTAAAGCAACCTACACCTTCAGACGTGATTATCATGATTTGACAGGGTGACGGCCGATCCTCTCTTAACAGTGTTGTTATTATAAAATATGGGTTCACGAAATAAAAATTCCTAAACCTTATCAATTAAAATTGGAATTAATATCATCACTACATATTATAAAACAAAGTCCCCCTCCGCGTCTGTCTGTCTGTCTGTCTGTCTGTCTGTTCGCGATAAACAGAAAAACTACTGAACGGATTTTCATGCGGTTTTCACCAATGGATATAGTGATTCAAGAGGAAGGTTTATATGTAGTATATATGCATATTATTGTAAAGTCGAGAAATTCAAAGATTTGAGAAACCTTACGAGATAGATCAAATTAATGTACTACGGAATTGTATATCTTAAAAAGATCAATAAAAAAGTCCGCGATGGTATATGTTTATCTCCTAAGGATAACCCACAGTAACCATTTTTATCTTTTACATATTACAAAAAAATTATGGGTTATTTATCAAACTATTTTAAACAATACAGTATTATTCTTTATCCAATTAAATACATTAGGTACGTTGTGCATTTCATGTAGATCAAAATTGCCCTTTACAGCTTATAATAAAAATGAATATCTTAGAAGATATCAGAGATTTAAAAAGCGAAAGATTTTGATTATTCTTTCTTGTTAGATAGGGTACCTTAACGGTGGTCCCATGTCAAGGAAGTCAGGATCTGATGATGGAATCCTGATAAAATTGAGAGAAACCCTCGAAAATTGTAGGAACGAATAGTGTTTCTGTTTACTTTTCATTACTTTATGAGGTTTTTGCGTTTAGAATCATCATATCATGTAGCTAAAAAAAATCATATTATAAAAATCTTCGCTACGTATCACTACATATTATAAAACAAAGTCCCCCGCCGCGTCTGTCTGTCTGTTCGCGATAAACTGAAAAACTACTGAACGGATTTTCATGCGGCTTTCACAAATAGACAGAGTGATTCATGAGGAAGGTTTAGGTGTATAATTTGTACTCGTGCGAAGCCGGGGCGGGTTGCTAGTTTATATTAATTCTAATTTTTGCGAATTCCAAAATATTTGGGTAATGATTATGAATGTTATTAAAACAGTTACTCGATTGTAACGATTTCATTGTATCAATCTGTACGAAGACACGGTTTAAGTCATGCATAGTCATATATTGCTTTTTTTATACGTATTGAGTTTTGAAGTACCTACCAACAAAAGTATGCTTAAAATAAAGATTAAAACGAACTTTTAATTATCCATTAATTCGGGTTCGTTTCAGGTATTTCGTATTTTCATTTTATAAAAAAATAAACTGCGTAAAATGGATGAAATCAAGGGTCACGGAACTCGTGCTATGTGAAAAATGGCATAGGTTCAGTAACTTAGTTGTGTCAAATTAAAATAGGTAATAGATACATAGCTAATCCCACGTTCGAAACCTTGTTCGATAGGAATCAAATGAATTTTAGTTATTTTATTTTAAACTAAAAATATATATTTTAATGTTTATTTTTTTTCTTTATACCTAATAGAAAACAATATTTTATACGCATGACCCGTTTGCTTTGTATTACATACAATAATCATCAGAAATTATTTGTCCAAAATTGGCGGTAAAATAACTGCATAAAGATATGGCAATCTTTCCTTCAGTTTCTATGTTAACGAAACCGAAAATTGTTTGTCGGAACGTACGATTCACGTTTGTCAGTATTATGCGCACGCTTTGCTGAGCAACTTTTGCGAAACAGTGAAAGTAATTTCGGTACGGCCTTCACCCAATGTGCTACTTAATTAAATAAGGTCACTACACATCTCGAGTCATAAACTTATATGGTTTAAAACACTATTTTTTACATAACTTCGGATGTGATATTCAAACTCGGCACGAGCAGCAGAAAACAGAAAAAAGTATGGTGGTACTTCGTCTAGGGATTTCAAAAAACCCTTAATTTGAGACAGAGGATAAGTGAAACGCGGTATACTAATAGGACAAGGACTATTATTTGTATGAAAAAAAATCGCCATTTTATAATATAAACCAGATTTTAGTAGGCCGCTTTAAATCTTTTTGGTATACTTAGTACATTTTTTTTGGTCGAGAAAGACTGAACATTTTTTCCGCCCTACAAAACCTCTTAAAAACTCCAACTACACTATTACTTCCCTACCGTTTTGTTATCATTCAGTAAACTAATGAAATAATAATATCGTTATAATAATAAAATGAAATCATTATTGCCAATTTTAAATCAATTTCCTATTGAATTTAATGATACAATTAACTTTTGTAGAGTACTGTCAGAATATAATTATGTAGTTTGTTCCAATTACTACACGCTTTTTTTTGTGTTACAAATACTCAGACAACAATGTCACGAAAATTAGGTCACGGGTATTCTTAACACATCCTGCAATTTAAGCAATTACAGCTCATTTTTGATATCATATTAGCAGAACCACTAAACTGACATTCTTTAACACAAACAATCAAAGAGTTATGAACATGCCGATTTTACATTCCAATGTTAATTATTTCGTAACAGTACTTACGAAGTACATATTATGTGTACGTAACTGACAGCAACACCAACTGACAGACGAGGTAACTTCCTTCGTGTGCCGGTCGCATTATGTGACAGACGAAAGTTCGAGAGACGGCCTTCACCCATTGCCACCGATCGCAACAGGTTTTGTTATATAACGTTTGTTTATTTCCGAATCTGGATTGATACCGAGAGTTTTGTGATAGGAAACTTTGATTTTGATTGTAATATCTACTATTGTCTAACCTCTTAATTAGTTCAATTTACATGAGCTTACGCTTATGAATATGTAGTGTGTAGTGTATATATATAACTCAAGAACGGGCTCACCTATCCAAACCAAATGTTTAGACTTTGTTCGGACTATTTAGTAGATGGTTTATGTGAAGTTTGCACAAAAAAGAAAATTAACGAGGGACTTACGAGGGTGAAACCGCGGGGCGCAGCTAGTAGTGTATAAATCTGATAGGTTGAAGAATATTGTCGTGAAATTATGTATTGTTAATTTACTATTTCGTCATGTAAGCTGTGTGTACACAAACAAGGCAGTAATAGATTTAGAAGTAGATACTACAAGTTGTCGCTCAGTAGTCGAAATTATTTACCGCATTTAATTACTTTCAGCTTTCTGCACTTTTTCTCCATAATTGAAGTAAGTATGCCAAATCTCACACTTCTCCCTCCCTGTCTTAAAACGGGTTACAAAATGTTGTATTCACGTATTAATAGAAATATAGAATATAAATACTGGCCTGTTGGTCTAGTAGTGATCCTGACTGCTGAGCCATAGGTCGTGAGTTCGATTCCCACCCAGGACAAATAATTGTGTGATGAGCATGATCATTTGTTCTGTGTCTAGGTGTGATTTATCTATAATATGTATGTATTTAGAAACATATAAGTATGTTTATCAGCAGCTGGTTACCATAGTACAGGCTCTGCCTAGTTTGGGATCAGGCGGCCGTTTGTGAGATGTGTCAAGTTATTATATTATATACTAGCAGCGCCCCGCGGTTTCACCCGCGTAAGTCCCTCGTTAAGTTCTCTTTTTTGTGCAAACTTCACATAAACCATCTACTAAATAGTCCGAACAAAGCCTAAACATTTGGTTTGGGTAGGTGAGCCCGTTCTCGAGTTATAAAATTACAACGAAAAGTGGCATTGATTTTTATATATATGGATTATTATAGATTATACCTAAGATTAAAGTAAGATTTACCTAAAAAAATAATAAACTTTGACACTTACGATGTTATACATATACTCGTATTTAAAACTACAGTTTTTTTTCACTTAAATATTTAAAATAGTTTTTTTATAATTTAAATTTATATACGCATACCAATTATTACATTATAATTTCACAATAACAACATATTTTTTGAGAAACAACCAGTACCGTCATACTAACAACGGTACTCGTTATCTCTTCCAGCAGACAGCAGAAAAAAAATAAAAGGTGTCAGCAACCATGAGACAAAAGCTGCGTGCATTGTATCTTTAAAATTCCACGATATGTGATTGACAGTGGCCTACATGGTTGTAGACGTTGTCTTAGATGTCCACAAATTATGTCAGACTGGTATTCAATAAACCAAATTAAGGATAATTATCTTTTAATAAAAGTGTAACCGACTTCAATTCGCCTAATTTATGGTAAATTGTAATAAGCTTAATTTTTCACCCGTAGAGGTAGAATATTTTCTTCAAATTTAAATGAGGCCAACCTTAGTATAACCAATTCAATTAAAATAAAACCGGCTAAGTGCGAGTTGAACTCGCGAAAACACGGTCCCGTATTTTTCAAATCGGTCCAACCGTCTTGAAGTAATCGGGGAACATACATAACATAAAATATTCCGACGAATTAACCACCTCCTTATTTTGAAGTCGGTTAAAAATCAATTAGACACACACGACATGGACTCTTGCTCAAACGTATGTTTTAAGTAACATGTAGTTATAAACACATCAATGACAATTAAGACAGGGAAAACCATTACTGGTCTAAAACACTCACAAGCTCTAGGTCTCACTGGGCTATGATAACAAAGTATTAAAAAAACCATCTGGAGCTCAAAAAATACAAACCTGTGCAGTAACAGGGATCCTTTCCGGACACTGCAAACTCAACAAACACATGTTCAACCTCAAGTTGGTAATACCTAGCGATGCACAACGCAACCGCAGGAAATACAAATAATCATTGCTCATAAGATCTAGAGGTTTCTCGAAGCCATAAGTCTCAGCAGTAAACTGTAAAGCAAGAGTCTGCTACAAAAGACCAAAAATGGTCGAAGTAGGTCTAGGCACTCAAAATAATAATAATAATAACATTTAATTGAACATGAACATTGAATCATCGCTTGAACCGTACTTTATGTGGTCCATGGTCATTTGTTTTTGTCAATATTGAGTAAAAGTAATTTTGGTTTCATCGATTAATACTCTTCTGTCGTTGCCATATTTTAGTTACCTAGTGGTATTTTTCTATTGGTAGCATTTGTAGGACTGAGCTACTAGATTTAATCGATTTGTGTGTAATAAAGTACTTCAATAATAAAATATCTACTAAGGTTGAACTATTGAATTTTATATAGCCTCAAACAACACAACATTTGCGTTTTTAACAAAATTCTGATTTAAATTGTTTCTTTAATTTTCACTAGTACTGATTCAAAATATATCCGCGATGTGACATAATCGACTGATGCATCCGTACTATTCATCACTCGTCTGTGGTCAGTCACTGCACTGTTGCAAGTAGTTATGTAAGCAAAAAGCCGTTGTCTATGGTGGCGTAATATTGGCTCCAACGTAAGGATTCGCGGCCATCAGACGTTCCATATTTGAATCATTCGCAGTAGCACGGTCACGAACGCCGTTAACCTCGATACTTAATCGATTTGTTCGGTTTAATAATATCACGTTAACATAATATCTTTTAAATTACTGTTTTTACAACATAATTTTACTTATTTAAACTTTATGTATGATGTAAGATTTTATTAGTTAGTCTATCTTAGGATTATATCAAATTTATAGGCACCGGTGACCACTTACGTAGGCCGCATGTAATTTAGTTGCAATAAAAAAAATCTACCGAGAAACTCATCCATCGATTTTTATGCTTTCCCTTTTGGACTCTATTCTAAACCATTCGCTTTTGCACAGGATAGGCAATACGCATCTCGGCTTTAAAACAAGGGCGCTTTGTAAACGTAGTATTGCCAGTTTAGTGAAAAAATTGATAAATACAGCAGATTACCATTTCTTCGACAGTGTATGACAGACACATATGTAAATATATATTCAGCGATTAGATTCGCTTTCCACAGTTATTTTAAGACCATATTTTACCTTACCTCGAGTAACCTCTATTATTTGCGTTTTAGCGTTTTTCGCCTACGAGACGTTTAAATACACTGTTACATCATAATGTGCAATTGTTTCTTTCCAACCATAAACGTACCTAAGCCTATTATTAAAACAAGTATTTATATTATATTTTTATGGGGTATGTCTGATTTTACTGTATTGTCTAAAGTAAACAGATAACATCTGAAATAGCGGTCGTTAAAGTAATTTACGTGTCCGTTTAGAAACGAAAGACTACAAAAGAAATCGTAAAATGATGTTATATTTGCATTTATTCGTCATGTTTTATAAATGTGTTATAAATTCTGTTACGCATAGAACTATTAGAAAACTAGCAAATATTCCTCGCTAACACGGGAGGGTAAGTTTTATTTTTGTATCAATTTTTTATATTAAATATTTACTAACATATAATTGGACAATAAAAAGTACATTACTAGAAATTTACAATTTAAAATACCCCCGACTCGGAAATCCCTACAACGATTAGAAAAGAGCTGATGATCTTCGAACGGCTGAACAGATTTTCTTGAATTATATCTAAGAACACTCCCGACTAATTTACCTTTCAAACAATAAATAACATAATCAAAATCGGTTCATCCGTTCGGGAGCTACGATGCCACAGACAGGCACACACACATACACGTCAAACTTATAACACCCCATCGTTTTTGCGTCAGGGGTTAAAAATTATATTTTACGAAATTTTTATTCACATAATTTCTGTTCTATGGCGTGTAATATAATTTATGAGTCAATGAAATTATTCTTTTTTTATACTACGTCGGTGGCAAACAAGCATACGGCTCGCTGATGGTAAGCGGTTACCGTAGCCTATGAACGCTTGCAATTCCAGAGGGCTCGTAAAACTTCATTAAAACTTCATTTGTTAACCCCCGACGCAAAAAGAGGGGTGTTATAAATTTGAGGTGTGTGTGTCACAAACAGACGTCTGTGGCATCGTAGCTCTCAAACGGATGGACCGATTTCGATGCGGTTTTTCCATTTGAAAGCCAGTTTCCTTGCGGTGGTTCTTAGCTATGTTTGGTTAATATCGGTCCAGCAGTGTAAGAGTATCAGCTCTTTTCCAAAATGATGTAAGGCATTTTGTAATCGTTGAAGGGATTTTCGAGTCGGGGGTGTTTTAAATTTTAAAATTATGATTATATAAAAAAGAGTTTAATAAATAACAGGCATTAACAAGTAATGGTTAAACAGTAAAAAAATAAATATCGTATTAAAGTCTATTACCATACATGGTCTGAATCTAAACTCTATTTCAGTATTCGACACGCTGTAGTGTCGTGTGCTGTATTTGTCAGTCTTGTGTACTTATGTTAGAATAATGCAACCGTATTTATCCAACACTTAGGGAGACAAGTGTGTTTTATCTAAATTGAAAGAAATGAAATAGACAAAGTTACACTCATTCTTCAAAAAAATGATTACTCAATGTACACCAATCTGCTGAACCGCTGAAAAAAATTATAAAGAAATAGTCGCTAATAAAAGGGTTATGGAGTGTAACTTTACACTTTTTACAAGAAATGTTTTTGTTAGGATAATTGAGCTCCTACTTTTTGTAGCGCCTGTGCTTACCAATGACGCGGAACTCTTTAATTACTGATTTTACTATTTCGCTTTAAATCTACACTCAAACTCCTCATTGAGCGTCAGTAAAAAGTATATCATTAAATTTTTTACCTTTCAAAATACTTTGGTAACAAAATATTGGTTTGAAAAACGCGTTCAGATTTATTAACAAAAAATATAACTTCGCTCCAAGACATAGCGGACCTAGTGAGAAATCTAAGATTGCAGGCAGTGTTATGTGCCTCCCAGTTTACTTTAAATTAAACATGTACAGATGTTTCAAAGAATTCAGTTGAGACGGTTTGAAACGATCGTAGATCAAGTTGGTTCGGGATGTCAGGGTTGAAGCCCATGCAATCAGAGCAGCTGCTACATCAGAGCCTTGGTGTATGTGCTCTACTAAAGTAAGGCCCGTACACAGTCCATTCTTCGTCCGAAGATCTCTGTCATTCCAAGAATAGCTAATGTCGTAACATGATAATAAATTCATGAATAGGGCAAATGTGGGCTGGCGGGTTGCATTATCTAGGTCTTACGAAATATATAATAGGAAATTACAAGACTCATCCTTTTATATTTAACTGATCCCTGGAGAAACCATATCTATCACCCTGTTCAGACACGGATTCATAATTCTAGGATGATAGCTGGAAAAGCCAATTTACTGTTGAATACACTTCATTGGTAAATTTTATATAAATGTGTTCAATATTCAATGGAGAAGGCCTCCATACATCCAAGGCTTAGTATAAATTAAACCAACTTTAAAATACCTAAATAATGCCTCTACAATGAACTACTCGATAATGCTTATATAATGTACGTAAATTGAAGGCATTAAGACTTTAAGACATTAAAACCTAGTAATTTTGAAGATTAATTTATGCTATTCATAAATATTCATACTTAAGGTTATTGCTGGAAATTAATGGTATATTTGTAGGTTATAAGGGAGAAAGTGGAAAATAAAAAAGACGGGGAAAGAACATGATGTATCAGAATTGTTAGATAACTTTGTATCACATTAAAAGAAACTTTAGGATCCTTTAAGTGTGTGTGTGTGTAATTGTGTGCCAAAAATAAATCTTTTCTTTCTTTCTTTTTCTTTCTTAGGAGGCTGAATATTACGGATATGAAATTTGCGATCTGTAGACGGATACGGATGTATGAATAATGTATATACCGTTTTCTGATACCGTTACGGATATCAAATAATTTCGGATTATTCGATAGTTTCAGTTATTAGATTTTTAAGGAATTAAAATACGAAAATACGAATAGGTAATTATTTGACATTATTTCAACGTTATCATATGGTAGTAAAATCACAATAAAAATAACTCTATACGCAGTGGTCGGAATATGTACAATTACCATAAAGCATGTACTTGCATCTTGATGTATATATTATAATCATCGTCCTCCGCGCCTTTTCCCGACTAAGTTGGGGTCGGCTTTTAGTCTAACCACGATACAGCCGAACTTCGATATTTTACGTGTAGCGACTGCCATCAGACCTCCTCAACCCTACTAGGCGATATCGAAGTTCTGTAGTTAGACAGGGTTGTCGGACTTTTTAGGGCTTCAACTACCCGTAACGAATGCCACAGATGTTCGTATGGCATCCGGGACCGACGGCTTAACGTGCTCTCCGAGGCACGGAGGGGTCTCAATGTGTTAATAATGGATACCTATCCTAAGACTGACCTGGCTAGTATTACTTAACCACGTAATGTGCTAACCTACTCGGTTACCACTTAGCCACGAGCCCCTCTATATATTATAGTGAAATAAATAAAATAAATAATTTAGACTTCACCTCTATCCGAAATTATTCGAAACTTAAATCGGTTACGGTTTCGGATAGATTTTTACTTCGAATATCCAATATCTTCGGTTACGGCTATGGAGTTTAGGATCTATGAGTATAATTTACTCACTTTTTTTCAAGTCTGTATACCAACTTTCCTGACGTATGAATTTCACTTATTGTTCAATGTGTACGGCGACTACACGTTGCGCAAGCATACAGAACATAAACTATCTACTCCACGGTTCCCAAGTAAACTGTTGGCATTACGTCATTGTTGTCATTTGAAGCCGCTCTAATACATTGTTGTGGGAACTCAACTTTACTGGACAAACAATAATTTTTTTATTCATTGTCAAGAAAATAACCGTTCTATTTATTAAATTGTGAAAAGAAACAGTTACATTATTTCAAATTTTAACCGTATTGAACCCTTAAACCTAAGGAGAAACTGCCTCCCTGTGCGTGTTCTACCGCTTGTATAATGGGTTTTACTCCGAGTAACTGTTTGACATAATGACCACGGCCTCATTATACATTCGCACTACTCGCCAGCGGCAGGGCATTCATCCTCACACCTTGAAACCTAAATGGTCGCCACGGTACAGTTCCAGAGGAATTTCCTCCCGCACACGCTGTGGAATAAGCTCCCTCTTCAAGAAAGGAGTGTATAGGTTTTTAAAGGGTCGGAAATGCGCATGTAAGCCCTCTGGAATTGCAAGCGTCCATAAGCTACGGTAACCGCTTACCATCAAGCGGGCCGTATGCTTGTTTGCCACATACGTAGTATAAAAAAGTCGCTTAGTTACAAACTACCTTCAAATTTCATCTTCATAGATTAAGTGGTTTTCTAGATTTCATGATTAGTCAGTAGATGAGTGAGTGCTTTTAAATATACGAATATATATTTCTATAATATAGAAGGAAAACATTCTATTTATATCATTGTCGCAGTTTAAATGATCAAAAAGATATTTATCCACGAATTTGGGTAAATATCAGATGAAAATGAGTAAATACGAGTATTTATCCAGCGTTCATCTCTATATCCTGTTCAATTTTCGGGGTTTGGCGACCCCAACTCGTATTTTTTTTTATAATTATCACATTTTAAACATTGCTTTCTTGTTTGTATGTTCAATTTATTCATTAGGGGTCCTAGGTTCCGAGATTGAGTTATTTAGTCTGTAGTCTTCTATGGGATGAAGGTACCCCTACTCCGATCTCGTTTGACCTACAATCCCAGTTATGCTCTGTCTCTCTATTCTAGATGATGAAATTAAGTTACACATTTAATCACTAGCTATTTAAAATACATTTATGATTGTTATTACGTGTATGGTAAACAGTGCATAAATACGTCCGATGCTAAAGTTTGAACTTGTTTATCAACGTCCATAACGCTAGTAAAAATCGTATACTTGCTTAATTTTGTGTACCTGTATGTGATTCATTAAGTAATTTTCTTGGTTTTTATTGAAACTAATTCTATCCATATTCCCGTAACTTCTATACACAACGATCAACACACGACGGCTTTCCACCCCTAAAAATCCAATTCTTAATTCTTTCGGAGGCGACTGGTCACTCCATAATACTACCTCGGGGTTCATTTTCAGAGTATATATTCCACTAGTAGTCAATGTGACAGCAACATTTCTTCTGCTTTCTACGGAATCTTGAAATTACTGAAACAGCAAATAGCGCACGACATGGAGATAAAAGGGTCATATCCTATGACATTCTTCATCACGAAGTTTTGACCACATTGGCTCGATTTGGAGACGAGTTCTTAAAACAGCTGTTCGTAAGATATTGAAGACTCGTTCGTAACCAATTTTAAGATTATCAATAACTTCCAATTACATTGTTAAGCAATATAATTTTTAAAGTATTTTATAGCTTGCAAACAAATTTATTGATTATATCTAAAAAATGCGTAAGTAACACGTTATGTATTATGATGCAATGTTATTTGTACCTGTTTTACATAATCGTGGGTCCACTTGTTTACCGGCCGTCGCGGGGTCGACGGCGCATGCATGCCTGCCGCTACGCTTAATAAGCCGTACAAATGACTATCGGAAAATTTCTAAAGCTCTCAGGTATACCCGGATACTAACTTTTGTTTAAATAAATGTAACTAAATACCGTAACTGTCTACAGTCATAAAGGTACAAAACTAACGTAGTGAAATCGCTTTCACTACTGCTTCTTGTATAGAACCTTTATTTCCCGCGATAGTCCTATCTGGTTCCTCGTGTGGTTTTGATTAATCCTCGCTTTGGCAGCGTTCATAGCTTGACTGGTCTTAAGTTCCAATCCCAGATTCCTGTCATCGATCTTTAATAGGCATAGTTTCTACTAAATCTGGTAAGTCGCGATCCTAAGTTCCAATACCAGATTCCGGTCATCGATCTTTAATAGGCATAGTTTCTACTAAATCTGGTAAGTCGCATTCCTAAGTTCCAATCCCAGATTCCGGTCATCGATCTTTAATAGGCATAGTTTCTACTAAATCTGGTAAGTCGCGTTCCTAAGTTCCAATCCCAGATTCCGGTCATCGATCGTTAATAGGCTACTAGTCTGGTAAGTCGCTGCCCGTATAAACATTCCCAACACTTGATATGTCCTATGGCCCTATGTATATATTATAATACTCGTATAATTGTATAATTGAATTCTGATGACCCTCCTCACCAGCATACTTCTAGCTAGCATAAATCTAATAAGACGCAGCTATTTAAACGTTCTTCCGTCTAGTAGTGCTGTTTAAATACTGTGGCTATTCTTCTATAAAGTACATGTTTGTCTCTGTCACCAATCACCCAACGCAACTTGTCACCTTGTCTTGCAAGCGTTACGACTATCGCTTACCATCAGAAGAACCATATCTCACCTGGGATTATCTTGTTTGTAATCCGTCAAAGATTTCGGCTATATCTGGCGAACTATGTATTGAGACTGCTTAGCTTATGTTAGGTCGTATGATATAAATTTACTATTACGTAATGATTTCATCGTCTTCATTTGTTTATTTTAGTCGTTCACCGTTATTCAGCGGCCTTGGTATAAATACATTTATTACTATTACTATGAAAGTATCGATTTTCGTATTCATAATAATTAATTGTGCAATGCCATGGTTCGCAGTTTGCGATAAGTTGTGCGGTGTGATTTTTTTTACGATAAAATGAAACATGTTACGAAAGATGTCGTTGGATGGACGTGTACCACGGCAGAGTTTTGCTCGGTTTTGAGTCGGAGGTAGAACCTCCTTCTATCAGAAGATTGCTGATAGGCAGCATTACCAGCGTAGTTCAGTTTTTTTCGGCTGGTAAGTAGCTTCGCTCTTGCGATGCTACTTGGGCTCTCCAAAGGGGCTCTAGCTCTACCCTAATGAAACGATACGGGATAAATAAGCCCTCCGTTTGCCATGAGACGGACATTCTTTTTTATTTTTATTAAGTTTTTACAATTTTAGGTTACATTACTTATAAGCGCAAATGAAATGTGAGGAAAATGTAACATCCTCCGCGCCTTTTCCCAACTAAGTTGGGGTCGGCTTCCAGTCTAACTACGATACGGCCGAACTTTAACATTTTACGTGAAGCGACTGCCAACAGACCTCCACAACCCAAGTACTAGGCTATATCGAAGTTCTGTAGTTAGACCAGGTTGTCGGAGTTTTTGCAGATGTTCATATGGCACCCCGGACCGTTTTAATTTCTCAGTAATCGAAATAGAAAATGACAGTTCTCGGAACAGCTTGCGATACTTGAGTTTTCATTTCAAGTCTATGACTAACAATAATCTTTCAACATGCTAGGAATGCAATTTCCTGCCTATTTTAGAAGCTTTGACTTTATAGGACGGAGTGACGAAAAGCAACGTTACTTAATAGACCAAGATCTCAGGGCCGCCAGAGCTTACCTACTTATTTTCTGAATAACATGTGTCGTATTGAGTGGAGAAATGTCGTACGTACGCCGACTCAAAATAAGTTTATATAAAATTTGATAGTTTATGTAAATAAGCTCAAGATTTAAGAGGTTTATTTATTAATTGCTTTTTAGTTATTTCGTCGGTTTAATTTTTTGTTAAAAAGATTTTTTTAAATGACGTGGGCAAAATAACATTTAAAGTCGACGGCCACACTTAGGTTCGTGTTATACTTTGAAAGTTAAGTCAAATAAAATTGTACATTTTACAATTTTATCTTTCAGTTAGCTGTTGCGACTTCGTTCGCGTGGAAATTCAAATTTACCCAACGGGAACCGATTTTCTTCTCAGTTTCCTTAATTTTTCGTTCCGTAAGAACCTTCAACGTAGTGTTTTCTAATAAAACATTTAAAAAAAATGAATGAAATCGGTTAAGTCGTTCTCAAGTTATGGCGTAATCAAGGGAAATATGAATAATTTTCACATAGATAGATTATCGTCTTTAAGTATCGCACGGGAATATTATCCTATCTAATACCCCAACATTAGTACAGAGGATGGCGAGCGAAGAAATGTACTTAAGTAATTTTACTCCAATTGAATAAAAATGTTTACCTATTACATAAACATGTCAATGTACGAGTAATACGTCTTAAAAGTCACTTCTTAAAAACTTCCTGTAATGTCTGGCCATTTCACAACCTAGTATTACATATTTACGCCACCAACCATTGCTTAAAATGCAAAACAAAGTTATGACACTTGTTCTAAATTCTGCCAACGATCTATGTGGGCCAAACTCACCTTCATTTCGTGACGTTGTTCTTCCAAACTCGCGAGTAATAGTTCTACACAATCACACTGTACAATGTCCACACAGTTCACTGTTTACTGAGCACTGGAGAAACTGGAGTCAGCAAATAACTTGCGCAGACACAACTCGAAAGAAAAACGTAATATGATTGTGCGTATTATTCTCACAGCTCACTGTCGATGCACTTTAACCTTGATGGTTGTTTGAATCTATAATGAGAAAAAGCAGCACTAAGATAGACGCCATTATAAACAACGAAACCTAATAGGTACCAATACTTTTAATTGAATTATTACTCGTAGTGACATTAAATTAGTTTTTAGGGAAAATAATATTCAGAATATTCAAACTCTTTGTTTTTGAATATGGATAAAGTTAACAATACATATACTGTGCTGTGGCTGTTCGTGACTTTGATATACTAGAACTAAGGCTTGACACATAGATGGTTTAATTACCACATAAATAAATACTGCTATTTTTTATCTTTGCACTCATTGGCTACCTATGTAGCAGGAGGTCAGAGAACAAGCAAACGCTGGTTAATCTTGCCATTCGTCCCTTAGATGTATAAAAAATCTGCTGTCTTCTGTCACTGTCATCTGTCACTGCCATCTGTCAATAATTTAAAAAATTTGATATTTTATATTGAAAAACATCGCATTTTATGATTTAGCTAACGGTATTATATAAAGATCTCAATAAGTAAACTACTTGATTGTAATGATTAAGTAACGCATTATTTAAATCCACCTAGCGACAATACACTTTCTATTGATTGATTGATATTTGGACAGCCAAATAGATTTAGATTGGAACAAAAGTAAATAGGCTCGAACGGCCACAATCTAATGAAATTTGTATAAACACATTTAGGTTGGCATGCAGCTTCCTTAGAATTAAATATTTTGTTGTTATGCAATAATACATACGGTTAATTGTTGCCAATGATTAGGCACTGTTGTTTATAGCCAACTCAAAGACCAATCGCCGTTGTTTTCACGTAATAGGTTAACGATAATTATGTTGTGACACGCTAGAGTGATATTAGATGCGCTATGTCGATGTCCAAAGCTTATATGGTCATTTGGGTCATAGATAATAAATAAACACTAGGATTACGCGGTCACAGGGATACAACATTACGGAATGAAGCACACAACAGCAGTTTACATAAGAGGTTTAGACACTGGAGTCTTTTAACTTTATAGTTTTTCCTCGTCCACGAGGTATCGAGTAATCCGGTCTGTTGGAAGTTATTTATGATAAGAATATTATAAAAGTCTCTCAAAGTAAATAATTATGATGTAAATAATAAAAAAATAATCTTGCAGGTTTTGTGTACTCTTTCATTAGTGACAGTTGAAACAGAAAGTATATTTTTTACTTTTCTTATGTTTCTATTTCAATGTATGTATCTTTGCATGAATTTAATTTGTATTATAATTTGTACGCCATTAGTACGGACATAGAGATTTCAGATTTACCTAAAAATGTAACACCTTTTGTAACCTGTGTTCACAAATAAATTGAATTGAATTGAATTTATAACGATGAAAAATGTATCGATACTAAAAGAATGGAATCAATGTTCTTCTCTTACCATTTCACTAATCAAAGATCAAACAGGGTCTTTAAACATTCCCGACTTGTTTGCATAAAATGATGTGAATCCGATCGAAATGTAAATATACATAACGTTATAAATAAATATTTATTTTTATTAAAATATAATTTATAAATTTAATGTAATTACGATAAAAGATTTTAGTAGGTAAGACAAGTAATTTTTTTATATTATGGTAGCCATGAATAGAAATAACTGCATAATGCATGTTAAGCACTGATGGAAAATACACCACAACGTTACTATTGCGTATGAAATTGGGATTCCTAGCGTTGTTCATGCCAAAACAGTGCAAACAATTATATTTGTAACTATCACAGGTATAATTAATATGTTCGTAAAATATCATGAATGTTACATGGCCTATTACAACGCACGCAATATTACGTCAAACATCCAAGGGTGAAAAAGGAGTAGTTACGCAATAATCAGCAAGATTAACCAGTTCTATTACGTTACGTTAGATAAGGCTATATTACAAAACTCTACAAGTACAGTGAAGTAACGAAATAATTGCATAAAAAAGTCACGAGAAAGAAAAACTATTTAAAAAAAAATTGACACTTCCTAAATAATGATAATTAAAAAGAAATTAAAAAACTGACGTATTGAATGAGTTTTGTCCCGGTTGGATCGCGACAGGTGCGCGACGCGGCTCCGCGTGGTGGACTGGCGGCGCGTGCGCCAGTTGTTGTGCGCCCCACGCCGGCCGTGCTTGATGCAAACGTTCCCCGGGCAGCTTACACAAAATTCGTAATGTATGTTACGAGGTAGCTTATGTGGAATTGTGGGTCGGCAGGGTATCTCGTTGTTATGGTTTGTTTGGTGAAACTCGGCGGACTAAACAATTAGCTGTGATTACGTGTGCTAATGAGTTAAATGACATTGACGGATAGGAAAATCGGGTTTAACTTGTCTTAAGGCACTGTGTGTAATAATGTTAACTACTACTAAGAATCTCTTCGTTTCTCGCCTAAGGGTACGTATATATATTTATACAAGGGGAGTGCTAGAGATAACATTGTTAAAAACCCTAATACTTTTTTGAAGAACCTCTGAACTCATTGGGATAAAACCATTTCAGCCATTCCACAAGTTTGAATATCATTTATAACTTTTTCAGGACTTAACCTTTGAATGTACAAGCGTTACTTAATAACATCCATGTTCACTCTAACAGAAGAATAAAAGCTCTCAGTTTTTTCCTAATTTCCCAAGGATTTTTCGCAGACGGTTTCGCTATTTTCTGTTCTAAAACTTTGTAAGGACATTTCTAAAACCATTACGTGTATTTTTTTTGCGAACATAATCATCAATATAAATAAATAAAATCAATCGAATATGAAATTAAAGAAACCTGTTTTTACTTAATTATTAATGACTTTTAGTTTTGTATTCAATACCTATACAAGTAGTTTCATTCTTAAAGGGAGCCGTTAACGGGAAAAAATCTAGGAAACATTTCGATTTTGAAAGAACTATTAAGTGAAGCTGGTAGTAACGAGAGCCGTACCTTCTAAAGTCATGACGTCTAACATTATATTTCCAACACAAGCTTAGTTTTTTTTTCAAAATAATATATTGATTTAATTTCTCTTCCACAAAGTTATGACACCATGATTCATATACCTAAAGAATTGTAGATTCACAGCTTGAGTTTTTTTTAGGTTTCATCGCATGCGCATAAGGTAGTAAAACAAATGCAGTCTTAAATAGGCACGTAAAAATAATAATATCAACAAAACAACTACTCTAGTGAGAGAGCCCTGCTTCGGCACGTATGGGCCGGCACGACCGTAGTCATACCACGGCCTCACAGAAAACCGGCAGTGAAGCAATGGTTACATTGCTTTTCGCCGAGTGAGTGAGGTTACCGGAGGCCCTAACCCTTCCCCTTCCCCCTCTTCCCCCCTTCCCCTATTCCACTTTAAAGGCCGGTAGCGCACTTGCGACTCTTGAGTTGCAAGTGCCCATGGGCGGCGGTAGTCACTTACCATCAGGTGACTCGTCTGCTCGTTTTGCCATAAAAAAACTACCATTTTTATTCAGAGTATGATTTAGAAAATACATAATATCAATGTTATTCTCGTCCTTACTTTAAATTGTTATGTAATCTGTCAAAACTCTCAACTAAGCATTATTGTTCCTTGACTCCGACAAAAATAACAGTCGATAATTAACTATTCCTTATCTTTATTGCCTCTTCTAATGATTTTTTTTTCATAACAGTGGTATAGGAATATTCAAATATTTCTAGCATTATAGAAAGCTATTCAAAAATGTTTTCGATATAAAATGTTAAAGCTGGAGCAAATTGTAAAGACTAGAGGAAGATATTAATAGACTTTATCACTACATCACTACATATTATAAAACAAAGTCCCCCGCCGCGTCTGTCTGTCTGTCTGTTCGCGATAAACAGAAAAACCACTGAACGGATTTTCATGCGGTTTTCACCAATGAACAGAGTGACTCAAGAGGAAGGTTTATATGTAGTATACATGCATATTATTGTAGAGAAAAGTCGAGAAATTCAAAGATTTGTAATGTCATGTCGTAACAAACATATTTTTGTGCGCTTATATTGCAAACGCTGGCTAAACCTTACGAGATAGATCAAATTAATGTACTACGGAATTGTATATCTTAAAAAGATCAATAAAAAAGTCCGCGATGGTATATGTTTATCTCCTAAGGATAACCCACAGTAACCATTTTTATCTTTTACATATTACAAAAAAGTTATGGGTTATTTACCAAACTATTTAAACAATACTGTATTATTCCTTATCCAATTAAATACATTACATAGTTGTGCATTTAATGTAGATCAAAATTTCCCTTTACAACATATTATTAAAATTAATATCTTAGAAGACATCAGAAATTTAAAAAGCGGGGGCAGAGCGGCTGGCGGGCCGGACCGATTTTGATTATTCTTTTTTGTTAAATAGGGTACCTCAAGGGTTGAGCAGGCCTATACGTGCCGAAGCATGGCTCTCCCACGATAAATCATAATTTCTATACATATATATATTTTTTTTATGGTATAGGGGGCAAACGAGCAGACGGGTCACCTGATGGTAAATGTAGTATTAAATAAAACACTCTAATAATCATAAAAACAACTACAATTACCAAGTGTATCGTTTCCAACCGTTGTAAAAAGTGTCTTTTCACATTATCTTCCACTAGTTAAATAACTTATTCGGACACTACTATTTACGACCTCTAGGCTAAAAAACAGTAATATAACAAATCAAATAATAAAATCAAAGCTACGGAGCGGAATTCATTGCCTTTTTTATTTCATTTTCTATTACTCGAATGTTTCGAAGAACTGTTACATCCTCAACAGTGACATTGAGTTTTCGTTATTGTCATGGGATTATATTCATCAGTATTATCGTTAATTACTGTAATTATTTCCTGTTTTTTCCATAGTTCTAGAAAATTCCCATTTTTACTTTCTTCTTGACATTATCATTCGTATATTAAGTTCATTAAGAAGGTTGATTTAGTTACATATTTTTTGTAATTTCCAACTTATAATTTATTTTTATGTTTTCTACTTTTTCTTAACCCCCCACGCAAAAAAAAGGGATGTTATAAGTTTGATAAGTCTGTGTGTCTGTCTGTGGCATCGTAGCTCCCAAACGAATGGACTGATTTAAGTGCGTTTTGTTTTGTTTGAAAGTTGATACTTGATCGAGAGTGTTCTTAGATATATGTAATTCTAGAATATCTGTTTAGCCGTTCGAAGATCATGAAAGAGCACTTTTCTAATCGTTAAAAGAATTTTCGAGGCGCGGAAATTTATGATTGTCTGAGGTTAACGGTTCCCAATGCGAAATTTTTTTTTGTTGATACCTCTTACTTATATAAAATACGACATATTTATTTTTTATTCCTGAAATTTGTATATTGTGATCACGTGTTCAATTTGTTTCGACGGTCTATCTGCAAGACACGGTAGTTAGACACGAAGAATCATCCGACGTTATTTACAATGTAGTCAGTGGCAATAACCATTTAGTGTACGTTTGTATTGAAAACATTGTAACATATGAAAACAATTGAAATGTGGGTTTAATTGTAAGACTTTGTAGCCGAAACTCTGATAGCTGTATTGTTTACATTTTTGGTATGATTGCCAAACTAGATCGTGAACTTAAACTCTAGTATTATGTATTCAGAATGTTGTAATATTTCTCCATACGACCGTTTAAAGGCTGTCGACGTGACGCGCCCCGTGTCGGCGAAGACGATTCAGACAGGATGACGAAACTCCACCGCGTAATTGGTTGCAAAATTATGTATCGATCGCCCTAAATCCTCTTCGATTATGTAATGCATACAACGAGGCTTTGTTTTGCATCGATGTCCTATTCAGCTAGGGCTGCCATCCGTCCGGGTTTCCCCAGATTTGTCCTAGTTTAGAGGGCGTCTGTGGGCGAGGTTTTCGATAAGTGTTCGGGTAAAACACGGACACTCTGTGCCAGTGGCAACTTATAATTGTTAGATGAACAAGCTGTTTAATAAAATTTACTGGCGTTTTATTTTGAGGTGTCCGGGAAAGAATCTCGATTTTACACACGTGTCCGGGGTTTTTGAAGAGCTTGTCCGGCGATGGCAATTTAAGTGATGGCAGCCCTATATTCAGCACATTATTTTAAATTTTTAATTGAGAAGAATGTGCTCAAATTATATTTAATCATACTAACTTTTAAACTTTCGCGTTCCATGATATAATTATGTATTTGAACGGGAATCCACCGTGGTCCAGGCTGAGTTAGCCTGTGACCACGGCCAGTGCAACCAAGTCAAAACGTCTGGCAATTCAGAGGTATGTAATAACCTTTTCGTGATCGCGTTAATTCTCGTTTAAATACATAATTATATATTTAATCATGTAGGTTACAATGTGACAATTATCATCGACAAGCTGACTGATGTTTATATTGCATATTTTATATCGTGTTATTATTTACTTACTCTTCAGACTCCTGGACCTCAATCGGGCCTTACAAACATACACTTTAACAAATTCGCTTATAATCCTTACAATCAGATCTAAGTGTTAGTTTCACGTCCAATAAATTTGAGATGAGCATTAAAAAAATAACGTTACGTAGATGTTGAAATGATTATATTTTCTTTACGTATAACCATGTGAAGGTGAAAAAAAAATAAGACAATTTCAACTTAAAGTATGGTAGTTTATTATTTTCTGACGGGATTTGTAAATTTAACTTTTTGCGGTTTGAAAATTGGGGCTGCATAAATATGGACCGACGACTTGAAGAAGGTGGCTGGCAGTGGAGCGATGCGGACTGCCCAAGAGCGGGATAGTTAGCGCTTCTTGGGGAAGGCCTTCGTCCAGCAGTCGACGGCGATACTCTGATGATGATGATGAAATATGCCATCTAGCTAAGCTCTAACCAGAAGCGCTTACTTGTTTTTGGCTCGCTATTTTGTAACCCTCATTTCTCTTTATATTGTCGTTCAAATCTACCTATCGTTATCCATAATCTTTTTTATGAAACGAATTTTACTAATTCTACCTTCTTCACCATGACCGAACTCTCGGTATGAGGTCTGTTTCTTGACTGCATTTCTCGGATAGTTTTATTTTATTATTATATAATCAACAATAATCGAAATCTCTCATTACGCAAGTTTCGCTTAGGATTGACTATTAATTTTGGGAAGGGACGACTTGCATTAGCCGGTTGGACACTAGTAATTACGGTAGATAATGAATCAGTAACCAGATAGCCGACAGTTTTAATAGTGTAAGAATGACATTACATAGAGATTTAGGTATCTCAAATGATATATCAAGAACGCTAATCTCTAGAATAGAACTAATATTAAAGTTAACTTGGCCGCAGTTATAAATTATGATGTAACGCAAATGACCAAAGAATCGCCTCCTTATTGAGTATTGGTTAAAATTATGGCGAAACAACAAAGTGAATAAGCTGCTGCATAACTTGATTTTGATTCACAAATGAAATTATATTACTTGTAAAGGATATGATATTGTGACGTTTCCGCATAATATTTAGATATTTTTATTTCGAAGTCAGTGCTGACAATTTTATGCTCTCATAGTATAATGTCCAACATTGTACCAATGCAGCCAAACACTAGATTCCTATTGACCTACAGTCAAAACGTCAGCGCACTCAAACCCATCACAACATCTATTGAACAAATGTAGTTGGTAGTTAAAACAGTAAATTTTCTTGTAAGCGGTAGTCCAAAAAACGAATCATTCTTATCAGCTAATTTTATTCTCGATTATAATCATCTTTAAAATTTCCAAATTTAAAAGAAGTGACCTGATTGTAATGAGTACGTATCGGTATATTTTATCAACTAGAAATATTAAATGTAAAAAAAATATTTAAGCACGAAATTTGTTTTATAAATATATACATGAAATGTACTCTTATATTAAAATTGTTACACAAGGTTATCTAGCGGTAAAGTAAGGAAGCTGACTCGATTTTATCCAGAAATTGAGAGCTGTGGATAATGAGGCCGGTTACGTCACAGTCTGACAATGTAAGTGTGAAAAGCTTTCACAGGCGCTTACGTTGCTCTCAAACTGTCCGTGTATTGTGTCGTATTATATCGCGATTTGAACGACCAATTGTTATATTTTATGTAAATATTGCATAGTTACGTCATAATCTGACAGGCAATGTTTATGGGTGAATGAACTTGATCGTTTAGCTGTGCTTTCCGTCTTTCATTATAGTTACTTCTTTTTTTCTATTATCTCAAGTTTCTTATAAGCTTTTATTCCTACAAAGCAACAAAGCTCAAGTGTTAGTACTGAATATTAGTTTTCAACGTAGCAATTTTGGAATGAGGTGGGTTTTCCTACAGACTTCTTGAAAATGGTAAAAATATGTTTTTACAAGATCGACGACGCACGAGTGACGACCCTGGTATTGCAAACGTGTAAAAGTTAAAGGTGACAGTTTTCCATGAGACAAGTAGTATGCTTCTTCGCCGGCTCATTGGCCGTTATGAAACTTAAAAGTGACATTCCATCACATTACGGTTCAGCCCGTTTGAATTCTTACTCTTTTCCACATTGGTGGTAATAAATAAAAGAATTTAGGCACAGATATGGTGTCACTATAAGTAAACCAGTAATGGATACGCGGCTATAGACGTCTGTTGTCTCTTCCCATAAAGAGTATATTTTTGAGGGTATGGTATTTATTTTTAGGATAAGATATTCAGAGAACCGGGACAACGCGTAAATATGGAAAAAAAACAAAAATAAATTTTCGTCAACATTATCTAAGCAGTAATTGTGGAGCGGTTTACGCTGGCAATAGAGTTCGATCTTCGGTCATGCATCTCTAATATTTGGCACAGATATTTTTTGCTACTTGTTTTACGGATCGTTTCGTAAAGCAAGTAGCAAACTCATCTCCCATACTTTTTATACTATTCTATTTTCTTTTTTTATACACTGAATTCGTGAAGTTCAAAATTGTATTTTTTATCCCGATATTCCCACGGCATCGGGATTTACGCAGGTGAAACCGCGGGGCGCAGTTAGTATATTAAATGTATGAGTATATATCCGTGGCTGGCGTGAATATGTTGACATGTCTAAAATTGCAATTTTTTCAGGGTGGCCATTTTTAAGTTTTGACGTTATATATGTATATGTTGAGATTTCATGTACCGAATATTTTTTTGGTGACCGAGTGTAAGTTGATATAAGAAAATATCAATGTTCATTCACAAAATCATGTGAATTGTTAATTTGACATGAGGTTTCGTCACGTTAGACACGTTAAAATGGGAAATGTCAACATGTTTCCAAAGTCGATTGCTCCAAAATTTATGTATATTTGAAACTGTAATTTTTTTTCGTATGAATTCCTAATGGGTAGGAAGTATTACGCCAATAAAAAAAACATGCAAGTCGACATGTCAATGTGTTCACGCCAGCCACGGATATAAATATATAAAAAGGATTAGTATGCTTGGTACACTTAACCCATGAAGATATTCTTATCGGTAGGGATAACAGGTGCACTTAGGAGGGCTGTACCGGAATAATACGGTGTCTCTTACATGTTTTTATTTTAGTGAGAGAATATAAAGCTACAGCATGACAGCTATCTAGATAACCATGAAAGTAAAACCATTATCTAAATGTGTATAAGACAGATACTACGAAATATATTGATCGAAATTCCAGCCGTAAGCTGTTTGGAACACCAGGACACAAGTCAGCTAAGCTAAATAAACAGAACCAGGAGAGCCATGTTTCGGCACGACCGGAGTGATACCAGGGCCTCACAGAAAACCGGTAGTCAAGCAATGACTGCATTGCTTTTTGCCGAGTGAGTGAGGTTACCGGAGGCCTTAACTCTTCCCCCCTCTCCCCTATTCCACCCTTCCCCTTCTAAGGTGGGAGCACCTTAAAGGGTGGCAATGCACTTGTGACTCTTGAGTTACAGGTGTCCATGGGCGGCGGTAGTCATTTACCATCAGGTGACCTGTCTGTTTGCTTGCTCCCTTTACCATAAAAAAAAAAGTAAAATAAAACCTTCCTATTTCGGCCGTTTACTTCATCCTTTGCAATGGCGAATAGAGGTCCTGATCAAATGTCAAATCACATCGATGTATTGTGAAATGGGGCTACAAAACTTAGACGACTTTATGTGATTACATGTTGAGTAATACAAACCTCGGTAATGAGATCCTTTGAAGTTACAGAGCACTGCGTTGGCGGAAATAACGTCCGTCGAATGAAAACAACCTAGTTATGTCAGTGTGAGTGATGCGAGCATATTTCGTGTGTGGTTTTGAGGTCAAAATATTTAGTGAGGTCTGCATTTTAATGAGTTAGTTGGCTTAAATAGACCTGTTATGTATGTATTATGATTTCGATAATCATCTCTTAAGATTAATTAATGTTGTAACAAAGGTAGACAAACTGAATGTCTGGCGACCATTAAAGCGCTCATGCAGGAGTAATTCATTAAGATCAAACAAAGCTGACCGTGATTCTTAGTGGTTCGATGAGATTAATATTCATTAGTGATAGTAGATTAGTAATTGTCGAAAATATGAAAACCTTTTTATTCAAAATTTAATTTAAAATTGAAAATGAATATTGGACTTTAGAGTGGTCACCTTGTAAACTGTTATCTCATTGAACATATTGGTTTGGATGCGCAAATCAAAGTTTCTTAGTTCTCTCTGATTGTGGGTAAACATTGTGTTTTTTTTATTTATAACCTACCTATTAATTGTTTTTAATCGTTCGCGACTTTGATACATATTAGATGTGCAATTCGGGACTTAATCGCTTAATGTATTATCGCGATTAAGTCCCGAGTTACACATCGAAAACCTACCTATTATCTTTTTCTGTGCCCATGACAACGTCTATGCAAAATTTCATAATCATCGGTTAAGTAGTTAAGGCGTGAAAGGTAACAAACAAACAAACAAATTCACTATCTAATTTATAATATTAGTTAGGATTTATATTTTAAAAAAAATATAGGCCGTCAGTGGTGTATGAAGCATCCATAGACTAAACCGGTTCTCGTTACCTACTAGACATAAAATATCAATTATTCTATCCAATAAGAGGCGTTGACGTAAAGCTAACTATATTATTATAATAATGGCAAGTTGCGTGTGAATGTATGTACACGTAGCCATAAATTAAGATTGCCAAAGCGTTACATCACACTAAAAGATTTCCAGATTTAAGTCGGAAATTCTAGCAAACGTAGATTTTAACCAAACAATTTAGCAATAGGGCAATTGGAATGATTAAAAAATGTAAATAAACGGTTAAAAGCGGTGCGCTTAGGCAGGTTACACACGTGCGCTAGTTACCTATGTACCATACTTATTTTTTAGGTTATTTTTTTTTACCTTATTCATATTTTTACTAATTAGGTATGTTATAAAAATAATTTGTTGACAAATGCGAAGATAATATTTTTTTATTTGTTAAGAAAAATATGTAATACCTAAATTATCATCAATATTTTTTTTTATCAATGACATAAAATTAAGAGTCCAAAGTTCTATTTTTGAGGTTAATTCTATTAGTCCAGGGAATATAGAAATAAAAAGACAGAACTTTATTCTCTATACTATATGTATATAAACACCGAATTGTATGTTTAAAAGGGATTTACGAAAAAAATACTGTTGTTTCATAAAACTGTGAAAATAAAATTATTTTTATTGAAAATAATGATGTTAATACCGATAATAATTTTGGTAACACAATTCAGATGTATACGTAACTAAGCGGACCTAAAATCGTGATGTTGCATTATTGAATGTCTATTGAAATGACAATACGTTATTTAATGCGACTATTAAAATTTTGGGGTTATTTGTTTTTTTCTAGCTCTACCAAAATTGAACTTTCAACAAAATGATTTTCATTACATTTTGATGTGACGTAATATTTCTTATGTGTAAGTCACTTAACGACCTTCGGCCTCTACGAGCGGTAACCTGAAGCCAGCAGAAGTAGGCTAGGTGTTCCGCGCGTTTACATAAAAGATTAAACTACTAAGAAAGTTTGTTTTTTAACATTTTTCTTAATACTCTAAAGAGCCGAAAATAAGCTTCGACTTAAATCAAAGCGATCATTTCATGAAGAAATAAATAAAAAATCATTCAGAATCGATCTGAATCAAAGATTTAGATGTTTCACATGCTTAGTCTTCTACTTCATCTGTTTCTCTTTGGACGAACTAGCACACACAGATTCCTCACTAATTTGTGCATTGATCTTCATACTTCCATCTATTGTCTTTCTGTTTATAATGGTCTCGTAGTATGAAACGAAAGTTATTTTAGCGGCTCTTTCCACAGTCAGGTGATTTCATTTAATGCTGTGAACATTTACTTGAGCACTAAATGTGCGTTCTGTTGCTGTAAAGACCGTCAAAGGAATTATTTGCCCGCGGCAAAGCGGGCTACATACCCTGAAAGATATAGAGTATACACGTGTCATGGAAGTGCGACAAGGAGCAGCATACTCCTTTGTTTAGTATAATTTTAGTTAAACGGATGTCAAAATGAAACTTTATTAGAAAACAAACAAATATTCTATTAACGATTTGAAAAAATCAATTACTGTCGCGACACCAGTTGATATTGGTATAGGGCTCTGTTGCCGCATTTATACTCATAGGCGGTCTATTGTGCGTTCAGATAAGGCTGACTAGTTGAGCCAGCCTAGCTCCTTCCAGAAGCACAGAAGCCTCCTGGGGCATTCACAGACTTCTAGAAGTGATGTCGCACTCACGAGGATGATACTTGCCCGTTGTGTTGCCACTCCCTCGTACTCCAGGATAATGTGGGCGGCCGTTTCCTCCGACCCCTAACAAAATACAAATAAACTTCACCAAATGGGTTTTTAACGGGTTTAAACCCAGTTTAAATCGTGTTGTTTGCCGATCTCTAGCCCCAAGTAACGAGAAAAACTAATAATAATAATAACTTCACACATCTCATACACGGCCGTCTAATCCCAAACCAGGCAGAGTCTGTACTATGGTAACCAGACTGCTGATAAACATATTTATATATTTCTAAATAATGTAGTCATATACAGCTGATATTATTTCTTTCATAATTCAAGTTTCTTTAACTTCTTTTACACTACCTGCAAACTTCTTACCTTATGCTGACGAGTATAAATAGGTAATGTTGATTAACATGAAAAAAGGTTATTGAACGTATTGTGTGCACCTGGCCTTATGCGGAACCCTGCGAATACCTACCAAGACGTTACGTAAGACGGCTTCGCACTGGCGTACGTGTGTTCAGTCGCATTGTTGGTGTTAGTGGGCAACAACGTGACGCCAAACGCAATGCGTTCGCGCATTTCGTGTTTGAAAAGCCTTTGTATGTTTATGACTTTACCCAATTACATAATATTACAATCTCTTGCACAGACTTTTCTAAACTGAGGAAGCTATTGATCAGCTATGTTGCTGCGTATATTTGTGATATTTTTCTCTTTCTATTTACGATTTTTTATTAAAATTGCTTAACCGTAAGTAGACTTCCAACACATGGAATAAAAATATTTCTGGTACCCATAATCCAATCGGAATATTGTCATGGGTACCAGAATTAAATTACCTATATATATGTAAGCGTAATGTAAGTAAGTGTCGAAAACGACTGGTCTGACCCACACTAATAATGTGTGTAAAAGGGTCACATAAAATTGAGAAATATAGGGTTTTCAAAGACGAACAGGCTACCCTATTTCACTTGTCATGAATCTTACGGCGGTACGGGAAGGTGCCTTGTTCTTTGAGCATGTAGGATATTTCGTAAACTTCTGAGTAGATCTATACGTTCACCAATTGTGTACTGATTAGAGTGGTCTCTTAAAATTGGAAGATAAAAATCAAAACAAACTTCGAAGTGACAATTTGATAGATTTTCACGCATTAAAGTTAGAGATATACTTTCTCAAAAACTATGGATAAAGTTTTTGTTATTCTTATTATAAATTCTCTGTTTCTATTAACAACTCACTCAACTCACACTTAAATAAATGAAACATTATTCCTATACCTGATATCAACCTTGTTATTCAATTACTCTCACTCAGTCCCTCACTACTGTCGGTTGATTATAATGCCGGGTTTCTGAGGTACTTTTATCGAGAGTTTATCTATTCGTTAGCACTATTGGTCCGATAACTTGTAAAAGTGCGTTTCCGAACACCCCATCAAACAACAAACTCCGTTTAAAATGAGTTTAACTTAATTGACCAATGTGAGTCGTTTATCGGTTCCATAACTTGGGATACAATAGTAGCAAGGGCCACAACAGATGACAAAGTAAAAAAAAACACCCACAAAAAGCAAGGAACATAGGTTACCCACAAAAAAGGGTCGACTTTTTGTAGAAAAAAATTACAATCACTGACGTTCGCTGATAAACGAAGACAATTTGGTAAACAAATAAGAATAATATATTATTAAAACAGAGCCAGATCACCTCATTTTATTAAGAATTAATTATAATATAAATAAACCTATTATTTATGACTTATTAAAGTAACAAAATACATTTTAAACCCTCAAACTTCAACAGACCCATCTAGTGGCAGCTTTTGCAACTGCTTATCGATCCAATAGTTATTGGATGGTCCGTTGCGTATTCAGAAACCCAGTGATAGTTAACCGAAGTTTATCTAATTCATATCTTTATTGAACCAATAGTTGTCTGATATTTAAATTAGAACTTCAGAAACCGGGCATTAATGTTGCTTCACTTAATATTATCTATAAATAAATACGTGAAAATAATTAATAATAATTCTTTGTACCCTTTTTAAGCTACGGGGAACGGGGAATTTAATTCTGGAATCTATAGAATTTATTATTACCAAGATTTGTTACTTATATAATTTATCTTCATTACACGACTAACGCAGCTTCAGTTCCGAGGTTATCACAATTCATAACGTAATATTCAGTGAGGAAGTGATAGAAAACGTACATACATACTGGTGGAATAATTCAGGTCTAACTTTTATAACCCACTAGCAATCCGTCCCGGCATCCCACGGGTAGCTGAGCATATATTGATTTATTCTGAGATCTTCAACAATCAACGTCATTTTCAGCTATTTTACTCAAAACCTTAATAAAATTGTACACCTAAACCTTCCTCATTAAACACTTCGTCTTCGACTTCGTGAAAGTCTGCTTTTGAGTGAGACTGCTACAAATTATTGTTAATATTTGATTAGTCGATGTCACTGCGCAGCATTTGCTCACAATTTTATAGAATTGCTGTCGTCAAAACGACGGAAGTTTTTTTTAAAGATATTTAATAGTTTTAAGGTTGTATCGCTGCTCACTGACAATACTGGCCTTCATGGAGGCGGTTTCCGCTTGGTCAGGCAGAAGATGTGATGTTGCCAATGAACAGAAAAAGAAATGATACATTCCCAATTTTTTGTTATGTATCGAATTAAAATTAATTTATTTACGGCCCCTTGGAACTTTAACATCTCAATCCAGATAATAAAAAAAATATGACTATGATACATGGGCAATGTTTCGCAAGTAAAGAGGAACCGGGTGATTATAGAATTTTAATACTTACATCTACACAATCATATTTAATTCTGTGTCTAATAACGAAAAAGTACTACTACAACTAAAAGTGTTCCTTCTTATTTAGTTATTAATCGTTAATCGAATAACATGCTGATAAATCACGAGAAAAATAAGGAATCATTACGATGCAGTCAAAATTTACTCAATACAAGACATTAACCCAAACACATCACATAAGATATAACTCTACAAGTTCTGCACTAATTATATATTGTTCATGTGGCAAGAATATTCTAAAATTATACAATACATATACAAATTAGATACTACTTACACATATTGTTATACCTATCCGTATTGCGGTCTTCCGTCTCTTACATGAGACTTGAAATGAGTCTACAATCTAGATTAATATGTTACGTCACTCGCTATATGTTATCATACTATTTTTTTAAATAGTAAATTATTCAATATTTGAATATGATCCGTTTCAGCACTTAACAGTGTCTCTTACACTCGTAATACAGTAAACACACACACACATACTCAGTGCCGGATTTACCAGTAGGCTGAGTAGGCTGGAGCCTAGGGCGGCAGATTTTAGGGGCGGCAAATTTGGGGCCAAATTTTTTCTTATATTAATATGTTAATGTTAATAGGTCCATAGGTAACACAAAAAATTCAATATGTAATATGTTTCACCACCCACATATTTTTTTCTACAATTTGCGTATTCGCGTTTGGTTTCGGCACGGGAATGAGTGACATGGCGGGCGGTTCGCTAGTGTATCTGGTCAAGACGGTTCGGGTGAGAGATGATTTTCTAACTTAAAAGTATTGAAAGTTAGAAAAAAAGGAAAAATCAGATAAACTTGTTGCGTGGAGTTGACAAGGGGATGTTATGTCCATACTATTTACCAATGCGCCTTCGAAGTTTTTCAGAAATATGTGTACCTTATTGGGCAGGTTATCCAGCTCGGTGGAAACAACTTCAGGAAGAAATCACCAGAAGGATCCTATTAGGACGGGCAGCAATTGGAAAACTACGTCGAGTTTTCCCATCACCCTTGCAGCAATGCCTCAAAACGAAGAACTTCGACCAGAGCGTCCTACTTGTCATGACATTCGGAGCTGAGACGCTGACACTAGCGGTGGGTCCGTCAATGCCCACGTCTCGGTACCGTATGTCATTCGGTCCAGCCCACAAGCATAAAGTCGTGCATCGGGCTATGGTACGAGTTACGCTTGGAGTTTCTTTGAAGGATAAACTTCGTAATGAGGTCAAATGACAACAAACCAAAGTTACCGGAATAGTTTGTAGAATAAGGGTGTAAACGGGTGGGACTGCAATAGGCTGATGGGTTGGACATTTATCGAATGTACATGTTTAAGTAGTATTAAGACATTTCTTACCTCACCTTAATAGTAGTGCATAATTGAGCTTTTATTAGCTTAGAAATATAGGTACCTAAAAATTATTCGTTGAAGCATTTTTGGCTAAATCGTTGGGTTGTAAAAATAATCTAGGTACTGAGACATCGATCCCCTACTACTCTAGTTCACAATCATATTAATTATGGAAAAAAGGTGGTGTAATTAGGACTGTAGTGCACAATCATTGACAAAAAAAATGTTGTGAAAAAAGATTGTGAACTGGGGTATCGAATCGAAGAGGTCGGTAGGGGCGGCAAAATTTAAATAGCCTATAGGCGGCAAATGTATAAATCCGCCACTGCACATACCACAGTAAATACATAATTTACTGCGCACATAATATTATGCTATTGCCGCCTACGCCTACATATGTATGTTTGTACAGTAACAAGACCGTACTGTAACACATAATGTGATTAGTCTTTTTACGATATTTACATACATATCCGTATCCGAGATACATATAATCCGACTGATAATTTATTCTACATAATGTTTAGTTTTGCATGTAAGGTTTTATAATTAAAATAGTATGTTAACTTAACACTACTCAAAAAATCTCTTCAACGATTAGATAAGAGCTGATGATCTTCGAACGGCTCAACAGGTTTTCTTTGAATTATGGGTAAGAACACTCTCGATCAAGTCACCTTTAAAAGAAGTCAAAATTGGTCTATCCCTCTAAGAGCTCGATGCCACAGACAGACACAAAGATATATAGATGTAGGTACACCTAAACCGTTCGAATATAGCACCCCTCCTTTTTGCTTCGGGTTTTTTTTTATAAAAGAGTTAAAACAGAGACAGATTTATTAAATACCTTTTTCTCCATTGCTTGTCCGATTTTCTTTTTATCGTTAAGTAGCTATTTACGAGCTTTCGTGTTATCAATAACATCGACATACCTTTTCAAATTCAAATTCAAATTCAAAATCATTTATTCAATTAAGACACTAAGTGACATTTATGAACGTTAAATTGAAGCTACTGTTAAAAAATCATAGATGACGCGAACAGACGCCACAGCATGTACTGGATTGTCGAGGTAAATTAGGTGAAAACACCAAAATCTACTGCCCGCTTGTGTCGATCTATAACTTCCAGTTTCCAAAATGCGTAGAGCCTTATGAGAAGAATACTGGCAAAGAAACTCATTGCCACTCTTTTTAAAAGATCTGACATCTTCAGGTACAATTGTATTAGTGTTACATAAAAGGTAAACATGATGCAAGCTGTTGCCACCTGAATTTCATTTTATTGAAATGCTCCAAAAGCTAACGTATAAACAAAAAATATCACTCAGTGATACCGTTGAAGGTTCGAACCTATTAAACATAGAAATCATTCAAGGTGCACATCAGTTACAAAGTCTACTGTTAAAACTAATTCGTGACTGGATTAAGAGGCTAGAGTTGCAGTTGAACGAACCAAAAAAATAGTATAGGCTAAAGCATCGCTGACTAGGCCGACCAGTCACCCCAAGCAGCACCCGTTCACGAGTATGACGCATGGGCCAGCCATCGTCTCCTTCGCCATATCAGAGGGAAAGAAACGACCCGCCCCATGACGACGCCGCAAGCAATAACATT
The DNA here is from genome assembly GCA_963859945.1 of Euplagia quadripunctaria. NCBI lineage: Eukaryota > Metazoa > Arthropoda > Insecta > Lepidoptera > Erebidae > Euplagia > Euplagia quadripunctaria. The sequence continues at coordinate 6,873,356 of OY982579.1, forward strand.
TTAGTGAGCATGACGAACCATAGTCGAGATACTGATAAAAATCACTACTAGTCAAAATTACCATAATAATCGTCACGATTTACTTTCAACTAACAATGGTTTGTTAATAATTTAGCTTAATTATAAGACAAAGAAGTTTGTGTGTTTATACCTAAAGACACCTTAAGCCCAAGACTGTTTGTCGTTTAGATAATCGTTGATCGTATAGTAGGCTTTCCTAGTAAGGTGATTTTTTACAGTTCGCTTAAATTTATCTACAGGAAGGTCAATTACATCTATAGGAATTTTATTATAAAAACGTATACCAAGACCTTCGAACGAGTTGTGTACCTTATGTAAGCGATGATAGGTAGCAACGAGTTTAGACATGATTATATGCGTAATATATCATTGTTAGACATCAATAAATAATTTACGGTAAAAAGATTGTTAAATAAAATCAACTAGAAAAAATCTTTCGGTGGGAGGTAAAGCAACAGTAGTAGCACGTTATGTATGCATTTAGTAATAAATCTGTAGAACTGTGTAAGTATATCAACAGCGGAAAGTATGTAAGTAACCGGTTTTAGAAACTATGTATGTTCCAACAGATTCTGGTAGTTATAAAAATGACTAGCTGACCCGCGCAACTTCGTCTGCTTTTTTTTTTTATCCCCGTTTTTGCAACATTTTTCATTGATGCTACCCTCCTATTTGTCGTAGCGTGATATAGCTTATAGCCTTCCTCGATAAATGGACTATCCAACACAAAAATATTTTATCAATTTGAACCAGTAGTTCCTGAGATTAGCGCGTTCAACCAAACAAACCAACTCTTCAGCTTTGTAATATTAGTATAGATTTATTTAACGTCATCTTGCAGTTTGTTTATTTTTAACCCCCGACGTAAAAACGAGGGGTGTTATAAGTTTTACATGTGTTGATGATGAACATTTTGATTTTATTTTTTTGAAAGGCGACTTGATCTTGAGTGTTCTTAGCTATAATTTGAGAAAATCTGTTTAGCCGTTCGAAGATTATCAGCTCATTTCTTTTCGTTGATAGAATTTTTGAGTAAACTGCGATAAGGTCGCCAATTGTACATAGCATTAGCTAGTAAATATTTAGATATAAGAAAATATTGTAATTCGCTCTGTGTACAATAAAGAGTATATCTATCTATCTACATAATATAGTAGACTATAATAAAATAGGATAGAAATTCTCTAAAAAAATAGTGTTTATTGTAGGTAAATGATTCAGTTTATGTTTTACATTTTTCGAAACAATGAATTCCCATTTTCATCTGAGAACATTAATTACTTATTACAGCAACATCTAGTGCATAATTACAAAGTGTTATGGTATTTAGAGCACAGCCTTCAGTACGAGGTGCAGCTATTTGATGGTAGATGGCAGCACTTATACTCATAAAGTACTATTCGATTACAGATGGCTCTTGTATAGTTTTTGTATATTGTGAAGCTGTCGTTTTAGTTGATACATTCTTCGTTGTCTTTCATTCACATGGCTAATATTTTCACAACCACTTTTTCATCGGGTGTTTTAATAATCATTGAATTGAAATCAGGCTTATTTCTATAGTAGAGGTTTTTATACTTAAACACACGAGGTCGTTGTTTTTTAACCGATGATAAAACGGAGGAATTTCTCACGTCAACCAATTTATTTATTTTTTAAATCGGTAGAACATAATAAAAGCAAAACAAAAAACCGACTTCAAAAAAGGAGGAGGTTCAATGTTCGACTGCATGTATTTTTTTATGTACGTTCACCGATATTTCCGTCATCTATGGACCGATTTCCATAATTCTTTTTTAGTTTGAAAGGGTAAGTATGCTTCCGAGGTGGTCCCATTGTCACCAAGTCTGGATCTGATGATGGCATCTATGGGGAAAACGAGGCAAATCCTCAGAAATTAAGGACAGGTTTAGTATTTATTGAATTTTCCGAAAATTAAGCAACATTGACGTTTAAAGTGAGGAATGTAATCGTTATTAACCGTCCTAAAAAAATTGAAGGTTCTACGTTCGGGTATATATATCTTTTTTATAACTTATTTAATCTAACGCACTACAGTTGGGTTACTTACATTACAGAAAGTAATGTACTTAAAATATTAAAAGTGGCAAATGTATTGTAATCAATTGAGTTTGAAATACATTATACTTTTTAATTTTCAGTATTCTTTGTTAGTGCTTTTTGAAGTCGGTTTAATTTTTTTTAAAGTGTGCAATCTACTTTTATCTGTGTATACCTCTTGTCTTAAACTTGGTAACTTTTTAGGTTAACAACCATACACTTATTATTTATAAAGAGATTAAGAAAACCTTTGTAAAAAAGTTTTTTCCTAAGTAGTTACCAACATTTGGTTTTTGAAGCCACGTCAGTTTTTAGAAGAACAGTTTCTTTTAACCATATTGTCCAAAACTCACAATTGATACTAGTTAAAGGGATTGTGTTTGATAAACACATGCATCTAAGGTTAATAATAATAATAATCTCACACACGGCCTTCTGATCTCAAGCTAGGCCGAACCTGTGCAATGGTAACCAAACAGCTGTGACCTTCTTAAATATTTCTAAATACATACATTCATATCACTATCACTATATATTATAAAACAAAGTCCCCCGCCGCATCTGTCTGTCTGTCTGTTCGCGATAAACTGAAAAATTACTGAACGAATTTTCATGCGGTTTTCAGTAATAGACAGAGTGATTCATGAGGAAGGTTTTGGTGTATAATTTGTATCCGTGGGAAGCCGGGGCGGGTTACTAGTAATAGATAAATTACACCCAGACACAGAACTGTGATCGTGCTCATCATACAATTATTTGTCCTGGGTGGGAATGGAACCCACGACCTCTGGCTCAGCAGTCAGGGTCACTAACCACTAGACCAACATGCCAGTCAAAGTCAAGGAAACTAATTGTTCGACGTTATTGACGTGTGTCAATGTCATTAATATCTATTTTCAATTCATGATTTAATTGAAGGCTTTGATTTAATGTTTTATGAGGATAATTTAATGAAACAATAACATTATTTATTTATTTATTGCAAATCATACCGGTGACAGGTATTCTTTTTACAATAACTTATGCATGAAAAGTAAAATAATTACAAAATAAGCTATCTTACTCATTAGTATTTACAGTCTTATAATCAATTATAAAATTATTTTTATTGAAATCAATTTTACCGATTATATTACACTAACACATTTGTTCATGACTATTTTACATTCATTCTGAACACTGTCATAATACAAGCCAATCCTCTTTAATCATATCTGATGCCTTCTCGGCAATCATAATGACAGGAGCGTTAGGGTTACCACTTATAATTGTGGGCATCACACTTGCGTCAACCACTCTAAGATTAGCAACACCATGCACTCGCAATCTTGGATCTACCACAGCACCCTGATCATGCTTTGGACCCATCTTACACGTACCAGTGGGATGATAAATCGTAAAAGAAAAGTGCTTCAAGCTACATTCCCAATATTCGTCACTAAACAATACATGATGCTGACATCCTGGCAGAGGAATATTGTGAGGCTTAGATCCATATCTCTGGAATGCTGTCGTGTTTGACAAAGCCATGGCAATTTTTATGCCTTCCGTCAGAACTTGTATATCTTGCTTGTATGCAAAATAGTTAGGCTCTATGGAAGGCGCCTGGAAAGGATTACGACTCTTCAATTTAATCCAACCAGAACTCTTAGGTCGCAATAGCAAGGGCAGTATGGTCCAGGTTTCAGCATCTTCTATCGGTTTGTATACAGTATTATACACCCTATCACGTAAGTTCAATATTTTCCTTATCTGCTCTCCTCCGTCAGAGTTAATTGAACTAGGTGCGAAATGGAACTGTATGTCCGGCCAGTTCCCAGACGAAGGTGCGTATTTAGTATTGACGAAGGCCAGGCCTTCTACGCCCTGTGTTGTCATGGGCCCTTTTTCATACAAGATATAGTTCATAGCCACTTGGAATGTCTGGAAACGGTCTTTTTTGAATGTCACTGGTTTGTTAACTACAAATGTCAAGCCACCAAGACCAACATGATCCTGTAAATTATGTCCTACTTTTAAATTAGCAATTAGAGGAATATCATGTTCCCTTAGGTGATCTGCAGGACCTATGCCGCTTAACATCATTATCTTCGGCGTTGCTAAGGCTCCAGCTGACATTATGACCTCTCGTTTGATTCTAACTTTGTGTCTTTGACCATGTCGATAAAATTCTACACCGTATGCTTGTTTCTTAACTGGATTGATCAGAATTCGTGTTACTTGAGCACCTAAAGCAACGTGTAAGTTGCTTCTTTGTCTGACAGGTCGAAGGAAGGCCTTGGCTGTACTACAACGGCTACCCCGCCGCATCGTTGCTTGGGTCAACATAAAGCCCGTCTGTTTCGCACCGTTTATGTCACGGTTCTCGTAACCTAGTTCTACGCCACCTTTTAAAAAAGTGACTGATAACGGTGTACGCCAAGGTGCTTCTTGAACTGTGAGATATCCACCAGCAGCATGGTAAGGTGTATTTACTAAATACGGGTTCCGATTGTCTTCTGATTTGAGAAAGTACGGTAACACTTGATCGTATGACCAGCCCGGATTACCAAGGGCTTCCCACAAGTCGTAGTCGTTGCGATTGCCCCTTACATAAACCATGGCATTCAATACACTACAGCCGCCGAGTACTTTCCCTCTGGGCCAGTTGCAGCGGTCACCGTTCATCGCGAGGCAGTAGGAGCGATTGTGAGAGGGCGTAGTCTGAAACTTCCAGTCCATATCTGAAAGCTGCGTGTAGCCTGCGAGAGCTGGGATGTCTGATATCTCCGTTTCGTCCTGGCCGGCTTCCAGTAACAAGACTGTCCAGTTGCCGATCTCAGATAGCCGCGACGCCACCACTGCTCCAGCGGAACCCCCGCCGACTATTACAAAGTCGTAGATCGGCAATACCTGAAACGTTAAACAATAAATAAATTAGTATCTTTCTGACAGATGTGAATATATTATATATCTCCTAGGAATAAATTCTGTACATTTATTATATTAACTAATTCATTGATGCAGGAAAACCTACATTTGTAAAACCAGCAAGTTGTAAACCAACTAACGTATTGCTGCTGAGCTTCAAGCATTGAGTTCATCTGAGTGATACTCAGTTGCAGTCTATAATTGCGGTTTATATACGATAATAAGCTCGCTAACTATTATAACACACCGAAAAATTTGTGTTGACTCGATCGCTTAATATCCCTTTGCCTATAGTTCAGATAATTCCCACGTAAAAGAGCTATCACCTTTTTCGGTCCTGAGGATTGACTTTCGGCATTTAAAATTATGAAAACAAGGTTCTAGACTTATTTCTAGAACTGTAAATATCGAGACTCACGTTTTTTTTTAATGATTTTTACAGATTTCAAGTACCGGTACACGATATTTATCACTTTTAATGGCTTCCCGTTAAATATAATATCTATAGATTTACATACATATATTTGAAAAAAAACAATGTAATTACGATTAAAATTTTAACAAATTAATCTCTGTATATTAAAAGTACATATTTATAGCCCATAATGTAATTAATTGCTAAAGTTATGTCTATATCAAAAAGACAAGAATTGCACTAAAACTATTAATCTTATTTGAATAACCTAACTTGAGCACCATGGGGAGATCTTTTTATTTCAAATTGAAATTTGTGTTTTACAAACTTCTATTACTTCATAACATGCTGAGACAGTTAAAAATGTCGTGCATTTATTTATTCGCAACTTTGCTACAAGGTTCTTATTATAAATTACTCTAGCGTCTGTCTAATAGTAGCTTAAACCATTGTATGTAGACACGTACACACATCTAACATCTGTTAGATTAGTACTGGATGCAGGTGTCAACTAAATGAGTGTACCAAAGTGTTTTATAATTGGTGTAAGATGCTTTATAGTAAGGCAGTAACCGCAAGTAGACAGCAAGCACATGCATGAAATAGACTTGCTTTCATATTGTTACTAGCTGCGCCCCACGGTTTTACCTGCGTAAGTCCCGTTGTTGAAATATCGAGATAAAAGTAACCTATGTGTTAATCCAGGTGTCCAGCTATCTACATACCAAGTTTCATCGCAATCGGTTCAGTAGGTTTTGCGTGAAAGAGCAACAAACATCCATACATCCTCACAAACTTTCACGTTTATAATATTAGTAGGAATATAACCACATGACATCGTTCCCACAATAGATATTCGCATAACTAATGCATGCGTTCCGGTACTTACAGCATTGACTTCGGTAACGTAAGACTCCGGGTCGAATTGCTGGTATCTGAAGTACGTGATCCCGAGTGCCAGGAGTGGTATCAGACCCAATACGGTAATGGGTGACGGTGCCAAGCTGGCCAGCGCTCCTGCCGCCTCCATTTTTACCTGTACAACTCATCTACCGTTATCCTAATATATACAACTTATCCTAGTAGTCTTAGCTCTCTTAGATACAACTTTGCTTTTTTCTTTGATCTTCCTCTGAAAGAATTTTCGGAGTATAATTTCTTATACCATGCTTTTTTGCAGGTGTTGTCATAGATTTTTCTGTTTCGCTAAGATAACTTTTAAGGCGTGCGCTCTTCAGTTCCTCTTTCTCGGTGTCGAACTGCTGGAGAGTGTTGTAACGTCTTTCTTTGTGCAGTTTAACAGGTTTATATAGTTCCTTGTTGACTTCTTTGTAGTGTTCGTTTTTATACAAGGAGGTGCAGTAGTAGTCACTTCTAGAGGATCTATCTGAACGATATTCGTACGCGCTGGATCCGCTGCGATAGCCGCTGCTTTCGGTTGAAGAGATGTCGCTTTTGAAGCTGTCGGCGCTTCGTCTTGCTCTGTGCCTCTTGTAGTCTTTGTCTTCGTAGTCGTTGGCTCGGTAATCGACAGGAGAGCTGCGGTACTGCAACGGCTCGTCGTACCTCTCTTTGTACCGCTTCACTTGAGTGACGCTGGCGTGCGTGTACGACTGTTCTTGGCCCATGGTGTGATGCGCGATCGTTCTCTCGTTACCTGAGTTCTGAAACGATAACAAAGGAGAATGTTAAAATAAAGCAAATATATTTGTGTTGAGACTAATGTATGTTTTCTTATTACAGGTAATGAAAATGCACCTATATCAGCTGTGGTATGTAAACATTATAGAAGATATGTGTGATTTCATTTTATATTTTCTTTCAAGTTAAGTTGAAATATTTTTTTCACTTAAGTAATACTTTTATAAAGTTGCTTACACATTAGCAGCGCCCCGCGGTTTCACCCGCCTATGCGTTAATCCAAGTCTCCAGCTATCTACATACCAAGTTTCATCGCAATCGGTTCAGTGGTTTTTGCGTGAAAGAGTAACAAACATATATCCATCCATCCATTGAAACTTTCACATTATAATATTAGTGGGATTATATCAGATTCCTGAAATAGTTTTAATTTGATGCCTGTAAATATTTTGCTAAATATAAATTTACAATGTACGTGTGACGCAATGTTAATTTAACGTAAATTATAAAGTTTAAAGAGTCTAATAGTTTTATATTAAAGTAGAATGATTATATTAACTACTAGCTGTTGTAGTTCCGGAATAAAAAGTACCCAACGTGCTATTCCAGCCTATAATCTATATCTGTGCCAAATTTCATCCAGATCCGTTGAGCCGTTTTTGCGTGAAAGAGGATATAATATTATAAACAAATTTGTAATAGCGAGCAGTTACTTGTAAATACATATTGTCGTGGAGTCCACTCGTGACCACGATCAGTGCAATTCGATCGAAACGTCGGGTAACCAAGAGGTAATGTACCTTTTAAATACTATCGCGATTAAGTCCCGAGTTACACATCTAATATGTATCAGTATATAAACAATAATTATGGTGGCCGCCAGATCTCAGATCACTTCATGGTGTCTGACTATTTCATGATTAGAGCCAGCTAAAATTGACCGTATCGTTTAAACGGCAACGTTTCATGAAGTCTACGTTTGGCCATATCATTAATATTATTATGGTAGGGTTTATTATTCATGATATAAAAGGTTTAATAAAAATTCTAATTAAAGATTTTTGCTCTTTTAAGTTGTCATAACGAAACACAACGTAAACAAAACAATAACAGCGCCTCTAACTATGGATAATAGTACTCGTTACTATTTTATGAAATGATCCCTAATGACATGTTTGACCATAACATAAGTAGTTGTGCGTTTAGCTATACACGTCGCCAAACGATGCAATATGCTATATCTGGTCAGTAGCCAGATCAGTCAAATCATGATGTAATCAGATGTAACCATTCGAATAATTTCAATGAAATAGCCCGATTGGAGACTGACTGAAGTGATCAATGTTAAGATGTATATGTGACTACGACAATCTACATTATTATTTTCATTTTCATTCATTATAAGGCCAAAAACAGCGTCAGATATTCATCCCACAGGTCTGCGATAGTTGACCTGTGAGCGAGCGGAGTGGAATCACAGAGATTCATATCCTTACTCATCATTCGCTGTTCAGTCGAGTCAGTTAAGACCCTCCTGATGGCAATCGTCGTATCACAGTACAAAGTATTTAAGCGGTGCGTGTGAGACAAACGCTAGCTTGAATTTAAATCGATAAGCGCCATCTATCGGTATGGCAAACAAACAACCCCACTGACGTCATTGACCTTGGTACAGTTACTGATAGTAAAAATAGACTCAGATAAGTAAGTAAAACAAATCGATTAAGTTTCAGAAATACTTGGTCACAAATATTAGTAGTTAAATGACCAGCAGTGTGTGTCAATGGAGCAGCCACGCAAATTAGGAATGGGGCCGGACCGGCCGAATTTGAACTCGAGAGAAATTTTAACAGGTTTTACACCGATGCCATTCGCATTTTAAACACAAACATCTAATGATAATGTAATCATAACATTACTGTGGAAAATATAATATATTTTGCAAATATTACTTGTAAAGTATTAAAGAGTTTATTTGACTAAGCCTTGCAGGCCTCCTACCTAGGCCTGCCATCACTTAAATTGCCGACGCCGGACAATCTCTTCAAAAATCCCGGACACATGTGTGAAATCGAGATTCTTTCCCGGACACCTTAAAAAAACGCCGATTCCATTTTTTTATTAAATTAAACAGCTTGTTCATCTAATATTATAAGTTGCCCCTGGCACGGAGCGTCCGCTCCGTCCGGACGCTTTTTGAAAACCCCGCCCGGACGCTCCCTGGGCGCCCTCTAAACTAGGACAAATCCGGGGAAACCCGGACAGATGGCAGCCCTACCTAATTTTAAAAACGTTTTAACGAATGGTAAACGTAAAATAATAATATACACTTCTCGACAGTTATGCCTAGCGTATGTTTCGAACCATGTAAGCAATTTTGAAATACAAACTATGCCTATATTAGATATAATTTCAGAATAATATGGAATTAAAATTGAAAATTCTAAAGCATCTTCTCTACCTTGCGCATCCTTGCACTAGAAGTACGTTCAGGTCCTTCACAGTTAAATCAAATTTAGATAGGCAACTCAATATTTATTATTTTTTACATTTTTCTTCTTGCACTTTTGTGTAATAGTTGTAAGTCCACATAATAAAGTTGACAATTATTATGTTATTATTTACTAACTCAACATTTATTTGACTAGATGGTTGTTTAGTGAATTAATTCCGTTTATTGTGATGTTTAAATTACATAACTACAAAATCATCAACCATATAATCTTCGTGGTTATTTACCTATTAAATTGTAAACTTTCTTTGCTAAATTTCTTGCGGTTTGCATATTGGTGTGAAAAATTGAAATGACTTTCACTTACAATTTTATAGTAACTTTAATTTCATAGCTCAACTTCATATTCTTGCGACTTTTTAAAAGCTGTAAAGATTAATAAAGACACGACATTTTCTTTGAAACTTACTGATAATCATTTTATGATGATTTTCTAAACTGTCTACAACGTCTGTTTAAAAAAAATTCTTTCAGTTAATATAATTTAATAACGTGTAGTTGTGCAAGAAACACTTCAAAAGCGTTTATGTTTCATCAGAAAGGTTTTAAAATAAAAGCTAAAAAACATAAGTTCAATGAATCGATCGACGTTGTCTTATTGGAATAAGTAAAGTAAGAATAATACCCATAGGTGTTTTATACTTTCGCTACTTTCATAAATGCTCCACCGATGAACCGATAGTGCAAACCGATCGGTACAATTCGGTCGAAGCGAAGTATTGTACCGTATAAATATTATCGCGATTAAGTCATCATCATCATAATTCTAATCACAGTGAATTTATAAATACTGTTTTTGTTGACTCAGGTACCTCTTTTTTTTCCTTTTGTTAGTATACCTACATACAATGCTTAATTCGACTGCAGCATTTATTTCTTATCAATAATATAATTCTGGTTAAACTAATACTAATATTAATGCTATTATTTATGTTATGACTTGTGCTTTCATATTATACTATTCCATGTTCTATACTCAATTTTATTTAACTTTATCTAGCTCTGTTTATACATGTGCATACTGTGTTTATCTTTAATTGGTTGTGCAATTGTCCTGGAAGCCTTCCTTGTAGTAATGAATGATATTGTATTATTGTAACAACCGTTGATAAACCAAATAAATAAATAAAGTCCCAATTTACACATCTAATACCCATAAGTGAAAATTAATATCCCCTAAATTGTATAGCAAAAGGAAAAAATAATAAAAACAAAAAGTACCCAATTGAGTTGGTAAAAGATTTCAAAACTATCAGACACAACGAACCTTATAGTATACAGAAACTTAGTACAATGTTCTGGTGGTAATTCAAAGAGCATGTAACACGATCACCACAGGCTATCCGTCACGGACGCATTACCTCCAAAAGTGATCCGACACAACGGAGCTAAGAGCCATGAAGACGACACATTTGTTCATATTGTTCAACCAACAAACATACGTGGATACGGCTAAATATAAACCGATGATATGCCAAAAGATTTTGAACCCTATTTCTATATTTAGAATCGCCGAGAATGCTTGCGAACGGGCGATTGTTTTCTTGTTCATTCGAGTTTCGAAGATGCAAATTGATGTATCATTGTTGTTAAGAATCAATTGTCCGTTAACCTTTAAACAAATATGTTTTCTTTCTTTACAAATGCAATTTACATGCATACTTGAAAGCTTTAAAACTTTTAAGTGATGAATTGTAGATTGCAACAAAATTTTTTTTTTTCACGCTTTTTTAAAGGTATCGACTTTTGGCCCCTTTTTCTTGCATGTATTAATCAGAGATAAATAGACGCGCGATTTGATAAACGATACACAATCGTTATTTTTACATTTTTTTTATTTGTCGTAGTAAGGTGTAGGATTTTTCTTAGACTAACAATTAATGAAATAGTTTCTTATGAAAAAAAAAATAATACGAAATCTTAAAGGCCCTACAGTGTCCGTTATCAATATTACTTATTCTATTATAAGATTTTGAAAACAGTAAATAATGTCATCATTGTTTATGCAAAACACAAAAATGTGTGATGTTTAATACTAAATGCTTTGATAGTGTTTTCCTTACTAGGAATTAGGTATAGTTAAAAAGAAAAACAATAAAAAATATACCTATCCGATGTATTTAAATAAATAAATAAAAAAAACAACAAAAAATATTTAACGAAAGAATGAGATTGAAGATTCACGAATTTAGAATGTTTTCATGTATATACAATTGGAGTTTTGTTTTTCTAGTTTATATTCGAGAATAATTTACTTACATATATTTTTTCACAATATTTTATATGTACCTATATTAGATCTAGTTCCTTGAAATTTGACTTGTTATTAGTATAATAATAATAATAATTGATTTATTTTTACCATAAAAACAGTAATAGGAGAATTACTATCCCCTATGTTTGTTTAGAGATAGCGTATTCGTCAACTTAAATCGAAAGAAATCGTATACATATCTCATACACACACTCTCATACGTACACTTACTTAAATAACTGAAAGAGTATGCTGGACTCTAGCAAGCAGTTATAATAAAAAATATTGAAAAAAAAAACTATCGGTTTACAAGTTTGAATTTCCGGATATTTTTACCTCGGTTTCTTATAAAAGCAGGTGGAACGTGTAAAGTTGAAGATTTTAAATCAAAGGTTTTTTTTTATTTTGTAACTATTCACTCTGTTTTTAAGAAAATCCATAGAACTAAAAAAAAGTCGAAATTAGTTTTTATGGATTTTCTTAGTAACGGAATGAAAAAATCCAAAAAAAAAAAACAAAAACGGAGGCAAATTTACCTGGAAGTTCAAACGGTCATAACTTGTAAACGGATAGTTTTTTTTCAAAAATTCTTATTGTAAGTGCATGCCCGAGTCGTGCCCTTTCAGTGATTTAAGTAAGTGTTCTATTTTCAAATACACTCTGTATATTATTACATGAAAAGAATTCTTTGTATGCATTTTTAAGAAAATTTCCTTAACGGAGGAGCGTGAAATACTTGAAGTTTGTAAGAAGTGCGGAAAGCTAAAAAAATCAAAATTACGTGATAACGGCTACATCAAGCTACACGCGTCCAGTATATATGTTGTACCTGTCATGCGGTACGGAAACCATTACAATGACAGTTCAAGTTATACTGGCCAATAAAATAAACCAAAAAAATTTAAACTTCATGAAATATGGTCGAAATTTTACCACCAGGAGATCTCTAATCATTTATAAATTAAACTACTGATATAGACAAAGTATGTACAGTAAATCTTACCGAAAGCAGAAAACGCGGTGTGTAGACTAGACGCAGAAGTGTAGTGGCGTGTGTTGCGTTACATCGTTCACTGTACAGTATTTTTATTACAGTTATGTGTACGATATAATAATTATTCGCTTGTATCTTTATAACAATGTAATTTTGTTGTGTGCGGTCATTTCACCGGCATCCAAGTTAGTAGAGCACAACACTACGTAGCAAATTTTGGGGCTGCAACAATTGAATATAACGTTTCTTCCAAGTTTATGGTATAAACAATTACTTCAGTAGTTCTCATAAATAGGAAAATAGGAATGAGAAGCCCTTTTTTTTAGGCGATGCACTTCAAATAGGATTCTAAAAACTAAGGTACCCGCCATTGCTTTTGCCATTAGCAAGCTAAAATGGCAACTGACACGGCTATTAAGTCCAAAATACCAAAACCATTTGGGAATGAAAGGGTCCCGGACTTTGCTACGGGCTGCAAAGAACAGCGTGGAACAAACTCTCACTAAATGTACCTTCTGGTAACAGTGGCAGGGAGCCGCTGGATTATTTATTTATTTTATTTTTTATTTGACACTTTATGCACAAAAAAAAAGTACAATGGCGGACCTAATGCCGTAGACATTTTCTACCAGTCTACCTTAGGGTGGTGCAGAAATGAGTAAATAGGTGCACTAGATTTTAATCTAGAATATGTAAGCTCTCCAAAATCTTATGATGAATTAATTTAGAGGTGAATTGGCGTTTTTAGAAATACTTATAGTAAACTCATTTGCCTTAGTAGTTATCTACTACAAGTAGCAGTAAGCAAATATTTTAACTAGCCACAGCCACACACTACATCCAAATAAGGTAAGCCAGCAAACTAGATCTCGCCAGATACTACACCGATCGAAATAATGTCTATCAATATTTATATTAGGTATAACAGTTCCAACAAGTGTTTAGTCTCAAACCTGACTTCACATAATAATAAAAGAACACGACCCATCAATTGTATTTTTTTCAATACAAGACACTTAAATATCACTACAAATAGATATCTATATATTAATACGTGAAGCGGAAACTTTGGATACCTTTTTACGAAAATTGGGCGGACGGAGGAGTATAAAATTTCGCACACTTATAGTTTATACAAAGAAGAAGTGACGAATGCTAAAATGTTTGAACAATATTTGCTACAAAGTTAAAAAAAATGCAAAAACGGGTCCATACAGCTATGAGTGTCCAGTATATATTTTGACCTGTCATGGTACAAAAGTCTATACAATGACAGGTCAAGTAATATTGGCCAATGAAATAAACCATGGTCGAAATTCGACCACCACGCGATCTCTAGTAATAATAAATACAACTGACTATTCAGGAAGTATAAGAAACTAGATGAAGTAAGAGAAGATAGACTTTTAATTGATGTATTATTCACATGTTTTCAAGTCATTTCTCATAGTCGAAACAATCGTTCGTTCTATAAATAGGATACAGTTTAAACTCCATCTGCTAAGCCGTCTCTGTTGTCATATGCCAACTTTGATTTTTTTGTCTAGGGCTCACGGTTCATATCGCCATTAACAAGTTTTTTTCTTCTTAAGTACTTTTGTAGTAGTTCAATTTTCTGTGTTTTGTTTGTCAACTTCGATTTTTTTTCTTTGCCTTTACTGTAAGAGATTAACCACTTACGTCAAAAGCATTCATTGGAAGATGGTAAGTGCTTCTCAGTTATTCGTAGGATACTGTTAGAGGAAGTTGCGCGTGAATTTCCACATAAATTGCGTGTAACTGTTACACTTGGCGCTTTTACAAGATTTGAATAAAAACTTTCGGTATTCGTATTTATTAAAGACTAGCAACCCGCCCCGGCTTTGCACGGGTAGCAGAGACATCTTCAACAATCATCAACTTATTTCAATCAATTTACACAAAATCTTAACAAATTATACATCTAATGAATCACTCCTCATGAATCACTCTGTTTATTAGTGGAAACCGCATGAAAATCCGTTCAATGGTTTTTCAGTTTATCGCGAACAGACAGACAGACAGATGCGGCGGGGGTCTTTGTTTTATAATATGTAGTGATATATAGGTTTTACTCCCGTAGTTTGAAAATGCCCGTTTAGTAAGCTACCTGCCGTGTTGATGTCAGACACCACAAACTAGTCACAGACGTCCTCGAAATTCACACGTTCACATTCATCTTTACATCTATTCTCTTAATTTATCTATAAACTCTAAACAAATGATTAGAATTGAAGTATCTGTTTCTAATGTCAGAATAACCGCTTTTTACATTACATTTAGGAATATTAACAGACAGACAAAAAAATTAAAAATATTTTTTTTTTTCAAGTATCGTGTAAACATTCAGATTAGATGAATCTAATTGTTTCCACGATACTTGAAAAAAAAAAATATTTTTAATTTTTTTGTGTCTGTGTCTGTTAATGTTACTAAATGTAAAGTAAATAAATACAGTTGCAACATTTCTTTGTTCATACCTTTCAGTCTATTAGGAATTTATGCCTATATTATAAAGCTGACGATGACTACCATATACCCTTGATGTGTCTATCGTTGATTACCTAAAGCCTACAAATGAACATACGTAAGTCTTTTAAAACTGGTTAATGGTAGTTGTGTAAATTTATTGAGAAACGGTTGAAGTGCTACCCAGCCTACCATTCACCTGTTCGGTGTTTTGTAACTTACTTCTTTTGGAGCTAGTAGCATCACACTTGTTTGATTTTTTAAAATATTTGTTACATAAACAATACACTAATATATACATATAGCTCGTCGATTTATAGAGGATTTTCGGTAGATATTAATAATATATTAACCTAATCCAAGATCCTTAGACTAAAAATGTCAGATCCGTTACGTAATGTCTGCCTTAAAATAAATGTACACACAGACTATACAAATCTAAAAACTATAATTATTTTTTTGTGATGTAATTGTAATGTTAAGGAACAATTTGTAGTTGCCTTAGCCTCGAATATGTGTAAAGAGAAAGGATTTTTTTTGCTAGATCTACACAAAATCTCTTTCAAAGCAAAGTTTACTCAATCCAGTTTAAACTCATGGTCATAGTATAAAATTATCTATCTTGGGTTTCTATTGACCAAGACTTCATTCTAGATATTTTTAAATTTGTGAATTGTGTGTGTTGTTACTTAATATCTTAAGATTTCATTCGTCGCAAAATGTTTACTTTTGCTTGTAGTATATACCAATAAACGTCACAATTGCCCTGTAGAGCCGAAAATTGATTTTATTTATTTAAAAACCTATATTAACAGTCTAAAGAAAAGACAAGTCAAACATTTATGTCACTTAATGTTGCTTCACTTAATATTATCTGTATATAAATACGTGAAAATAATTCTTTGTACCCTTTTTAAGCTAATTTCACGCACAGGGGAACGTGGAATTTAGAATACGTATGGTTGAGTAATACAGAAAGCTTACATTTTAAATCAATATAATGTAATGTGTGACCCACGTTACTAGTATCCGTTTATAAAAAAAGAAACAAAAAAATATGCATTGTAAATTTAAACATTATGTGAAAACTGCTATGTCAAGCTACGCGTGACCAGTGTATACGTGGGCACGTCATGGTATAAAAAGGTAGGTATACAGTGGCAGTTCAAATTATACTGGTCGATGAAATAAAAAAGACATTCAAAATGGTTGAAATTCGTCCGCTAGGCGATCTCTAGATAGAAGACTTGGTCATTGCAATCCCAAATATTCAGTATGCAATAAAAATGGCACAAATGACCAATGAATTTGCTAGTCACGAAGTTATTGCCAGTCCTGCCACCAACGATGACAGTCTTTCACGTGAAGAGTATACCCAATAGGGTTTTATTCCTATAGAATTGTGTTTGTGGGACATGATTTACATTTCAAATTGTACGTGAAAAGAATCACTGCTATTGAAGAAGAGATAGTTTCAATTGTGTATAAACTGTCAAGTTACCTAAATTAAGGTCCATACATCTGTTTCTTGTATTTCGTCAACGTTTTCATAATCTACAAAAGTTTGAGAAAGATTTTATCTATGTCTTGGTTACAGCTTTTAGCAGGCATATTATCTGTGACGCAACTTACATTATTATCCTAGTAATCAGAGGCGTCTTAAGCCACTTAGGGCCCCTTGGGCACTGACAATTACGGGCCCCTTAAGAAAGTAAAAAAGGGAATGACAAAAATCTTTTGTTTTTATTTAATCACTGTATTCGTTAATGTTAATAACAAATACATGTGATAAACCGTTCAAAAATATATAACTTACATAGAATAAAACTGATACTGGTTTTAATTTATTTCAATAAGGTTTTGGACTGGTTACATAAACACAGAAATAATTAATAGTCTTATATTATTGCAATATATATATTAATCCCGAAAGAAGTAAGAACTCAAATAAAAATGTATTTCTTTTTTGATTCGATAATAAGTCCAAATATTCATTATGTGTGCTACCTGTAACTGATCTCTTTATTCGGTGATAATGAATATGTCGTCATTTTGGGGACCTTGTAAGGACGAGGGCCCTGGAACGTCACCCGCGTGCCGAGTTCCGGGTGTGATAAAGGCTGACTACTAACAGATCTAAACACGAAATACCTACATATAATAAATAATTTGATGAATCTGGACCCCTGGGAATATTAAGATGTGAAGGAAGAATCAAATGTTCTTAGACTATCAGAAAAGATTAACAGAGGAGGACACTCATAGTGGATGGACTTTTAGTTTGCCCTTGCAATAATAGTCTACTGAAAATGAGCAAAAGGTTTGATCAGAAATAAAATGTTGTCACATCTTTGAATAAAAAATGTGGGACAGTCAAAACAATTTAAGGCCTGCTAGTCTCAATCTCGTTTAAATGTGGAAAAACCACGGCTATAGAAGAATGTGGTACGGTCAAGCGTGTCGTGCTACTTAAACTTAGGATCAAACTTAGTAAATCGACAAGTGAGATGACGACGAAAGAAAAAACCGGACAAGTGCAAGTCTGACTCGCGCACCGAGAGTGCCGTAAGCAAACAAACTTGTATGTAGATTGGACGTCCATCTCGGGAATCAATGCTTGAAGATTTTTGCCCGCCTTTTCCGAAAGACAAACTTAACTTTGCAGTTCTAAAAATACTCTCTCAGACATCGATTTACGACAAAGTCAACTTTCGAACCGCAAAGTATAAGTTTGTAATTACAAAAACTATTGTTTTATCTGATATAATAACAAATTAACGACTTTTGGACTGTTTCCTTTATTTGTGCTGTGAGACCTTGCTTTTTACCAAATTTCATGATTCTAGGTCAATCGGAAGTACCCTATAGGTTTGGATTTACCTGCGAAATGTTCAAATTTGGTCAAATCTAAGGCTTAATTGACCGTATCTTTTAATTTTTTCACAGCTTCATTAATTACAACTTGATGCGTCCACGGGTTCATGAGAAAATGGATCTTGTCAGACAGATAAATAGACGTACAAGAAAATGATTCTATAAGGGTTCCATTTTTTTCTTTTGAGTTTTGTGTAAGTAGCTGCGGTAGTCGGTGCGGTAGTTGGTAGTCTCAAACATTATTAAGTGGCATAGTGTAGGTTTTTTTTCTAATGGTTCCTTCGTGTTTCGTTACCCGCTAAATTGTGAGCTCGCTTTACTTATAGAATACTAGCAACCCGCCCCGGCTTTGCACGGGTACAAATTATATACCTAAACCTTCCTCATGAATCACTCTATCTATTAGTGAAAACCGCATGAAAATCCGTTCAGTAGTTTTTCAGTTTATTGGGAACAGACAGACAGACAGACGCGGCGGGGGACTTTGTTTTAAAAAATGTAGTGATAATATGCGCACAACGTTAGGATTGAAAATACCTTACCTATATTTTTAAATAGAATAGAACATGCTTTGTTGTACACGTTATACATAGAACTACAAGTGATCTTAATACTAATGTTAGTGTTAGGTACAATAGGCGGTCTTATCGCTAAGAGCGATCTCTACCAGACAACCTTAGGATGGACTTAGTGACTGGAGTAAATGGTAGCTGTCGGTGTACTGCATATAAATATACACATAAATACAGAACAAACTATCTCGAGATATATATATATATATATATATATTTAAAATTTTCTTGTTAAAAAGTAGGCACTTTTTTGTAATACAACTGAGTTAAGCAATAACCACTTCCTAAAACACTCCCAATATCACTAATATCACTTCAAACATGAGGTCAAACTAATTCTTGGGGAACGACAAACAAAATAATATTAAGAACTTTCGCAATGTCATATGCAACGATTGAATAATTTTGATGATCTCAATCAACACGTAATCCGTCTATTTAAACTTGTCACGCAACAACCCATTAAATAATGTTATATGGTTACCCTATCACATCGTGTTAAGTTTGATAAACCGGCTCATTAATTCATCATCGATTTCATGCGATCTTTATTTGGAACGTGCCCACCACAAAGTGGGCCAGTGGATTCATTATCCGCAGCCTACGTGCAAGTTTGACCATCTCCATTCATTTTTGTCCACACAATCTCATCTTTATGACGAGGAATTAGAGTTCTTAATTGTGGGTTATTTTTGTTCGGAATGCGTTTAATAGTTCAACCCCAAGTGGTACTATTCTATACGTGAAGGTTTGACGTAAGATATTGAATTTGTTGACCGGCCACGTAGGAGAAAGTTCTACCATCTGGTTCGTTGTGTTTTGTTGGCT
Organism: Euplagia quadripunctaria; assembly: GCA_963859945.1. Taxonomy (NCBI): domain Eukaryota; kingdom Metazoa; phylum Arthropoda; class Insecta; order Lepidoptera; family Erebidae; genus Euplagia; species Euplagia quadripunctaria. The sequence goes on from OY982579.1 coordinate 6,892,925, forward strand.
TAACAGTTAGCTGTCCACTGGTTGCATGTATATTGTGGCGTAACTCTAAATTACGGACACTCTCGGTTTCTATTTACACGTGTAATTTGGGAACGTCTTTAAGACTTGACACAGATGCCATGACACAAGAATCAAATAATTACAGTTTTGTGTTTTCAATATTAATTTAATTGTTACATATAATGCTATTGAAACTGATGCTATTAAATTTAACCTAATGGGTAAAATGTTTTAGAGCATTGTTTTGCGTTTTTAATTCTAATACTAAACTTTGTATTATACCGGCCGGTTAAGTTAACTCATTTCTTAAACAAACCGTTAAGAAACAGCTGAGCTTGAACGGAAATACAGATTACATTATTCATAATGTTCATTGGTTTTGTTACCGGTAGTCTGAGTGGGTAAACATTGTAGGAAGGCAAACATAATAAGTGTACAGAAAATATATTACTTAATTGACGAGCGTTTATGCTGTTCTGTGTAAAGTATGACTAGTTTTTTGAAGAATGAAAAGTGAATGAGATATTTTCGAAGACTTATAAATGTAGAAACTTGTGTGTTGAATGGGGTCGTGAAGCACCATTGTGCATTACATGTTTTTATAATACACTAGCAACCTGCCCCGGCTTCGCACGGGTAGCAGAGACATCTTCGACAATCATCAATATATTTCAATCAATTTACACAAATCTCTTACCACCTAATACAAACTTACCTAAACCTTCCTCATCAATCACTCTGAAAACCGCATGAAAATCCGTTTAGTAGATTTTCAGTTTATCGCGAACAGACAGACAGACAGACGCGGCGGGGCGGTGTGGTTTAAAATATGTAGTGATTATATTAAATATGGATCATACTTTCTTGTGCTTGTGCTTCTGTTGTGTGCTGCTATTAACAACCTCCTGAGTTTCGACTGATTAAACGGTTAAAAGCATTCACATTTCATAATTATCATGTCATAAGTATCATGGACTTGAAGGACAACATGCAACTGCATTGAAGCAACTTTTTTTATAAATGTCAAATTGATTGTTGTACAATTATATTCAACATTATTATACCATTAAAGGCACGCACAGTTGGCAGTGGTTATTTGTTACAAAAGTTGAGGTTTCTTGCGATGCTTGTCATTAGCTTGGTAGGTCAGTGGCCCATCGGCCGTCGAGTTCGTGGCCACCTTGTACTACTAAACACATGTTTATGCGAAATCACAATGAATTCATACCTACTTATATTGGACTTATTTGCCTTTAGCAGGTTTTGCTTATACTTGCTTAATGTATGTTGTAAATTACAAAAAAAAAGATCATTACTGTTGTTGGATTGATTTGCCAATTGCCTTCAGCATAAAATATTTTTTTAACACATGATATAACTGTTTCGCTTGGCTGCCGAATATTGCATGTGTCAATTAAAATGCGATTTATTTAAAATGCGAGATTAAACCTATTATAATGTATTGAATAAAAATACACTACACGACGATAAATAGGGCTAAAATTGATTAGCTACCCTTCTCCAAAGCTCCTTAAACAAAACCACAAGTAATAAAATATTTGTAATCTCTACAATTCTACATATCGTCCATGAACTTCTGAGATCTTCTATCTACATAAAAAACAAAGTTTTCAGGAGGAATATAAAACTAATTTATTCATTTTTCGTTGAGAATTTTGATATGACAAAAATGTAGTTGGTTACTATTAATGTATTTTTATGAAATCAAAATTAAATGCAGTTAGTATTTGATTGTTTTTTTTATTTAATCGTAATAAGTTGCTTAATTTGGAAACAAGTGCATTGGGCACTTGTTTTGGGACCCTCTTCGAGGAGTAGCAGGTTACCGGCGCTTTTAAACATTAACAACGCACCTGGTCATTTTGTGCGTTGCTAAAATTATCCCTCCTCCCGAAGATCTGTGTTAATCTAATGCAATCAGCATTAGATTTTTGTTTGTTTTTTTTTTTTAACACCTCTCACACACGGCTGTTTGATCCCAAACTATTCAGAGCCTGTACTATGGTAACCAGACTGCTAATAAACATACTTATATATTTCTAAACACATACATGTTATAGATAAATTACACCCAGACACAGAACAAATGATCATGCGCAGCAGTCAGGGTCACTAACCACTAGACCTTATTTCTCTTTAATTCGAACAGAAAAAAAATTGTAAGTACTGTAAAAAATTTCAAATCACAATTTTATCCATACTTACTTCTTAAATGCCTATGCACTTTGTTTGATGATGATAAAATAGAAAAAAAACGCTTTTTAAAACAAACAATGCATCTTCGAGTGGCAACTACTGTGAGAAATAGACTTCGTACACGTCATCCTACCCATTTAAATATCAAAGTCATGCATCAATATGGAGTAATGGAAAAGTGCATATGCCTTTCCTTTTCTAAGGGTAAACGAAAGAAAGAGATGGCAGCAATGACAAAAACTACATTGTTCTTAAAAGCACGATCTTAAAATCGGACGAGGGCAGGTGGAATCTTTTCTGACAAATGGATCGGAGGCTCTTTGATTATACATATATGTATTTATATAGTTGGGGCGTCATCACTCCAAAAACGAACAATAAAACGTATACTACAATACTCAATACTTTGATGCGTCCGATAATGTTTGACATGTACGGTCGCCATCAGATATATTGTAGCAGACAAGGTGACCAAATACTTATGAACAATTTAAAATGTCAATAAGTTCCATTCACTACAAGTTACCATTAATATCTGAACATTCATTACCTCATTAATATCTGAGCAGATGCTTGTCAATAATTTCCATACAAACAACTAACCAAAAATATCTGAACACTTAGGTCAAGTGTATCTACGCAGCAAACACTGAGCTTACCTGATTCGTTACTGCGTGATATAAAGGAGGAACCAAAAACGACTATCGACTTGACTATCATTTGTTTAAGATGCAACTGAAAATAGATCATGGTTTTGTAATGAAATTAAAAATTATTGAAATATTTTTTTATTTGTGACAACATAAGTAGATAAAATATTAGTATTTTGTGTAACCTCCTTCTGCATTCAATACGTCTTGTAACCGTTTTCGCATGGAACCAACAACGTTTTCACAAAAATTTCGTCCTCTGAAAGATAAAGTTGGAAGCACTTCCTACTGCAATTTTTCTTCAACTGCTCAGATTTCTAAGACTGGATCTGCGTAGATACACTTGACGTTGTAAGTGTTCAGATATTTTTGGTTAGTAGTTTGTATAGAAATTATTGACAAGCATCAGCTCAGATATTAACGAGGTAATGAATGTTCAGATGTTAATGGTAACTTGTAGTGAATGGAACTTTTGACATTTTAAATTGTTCATAAGTATTTGGTCACCTTGTCTGCTACAATATATCTGATGGCGACTGTAATACTTTTTTTTTCGTTGTTGACGGGGTGAAAAATCCCTTCGGATCTCCGGCTCCTCGGGGACGCAGGAGCCAGGAGTATGTGGTGTTTCCACTAAAAAACCACCCCGACAGCCGGTCTCAGGCGCCTTGCTCAGGGGAGGACCCGGACTATGACATGTAATACCTAATAATAGATATTAAATTACCTGTAAAATATCGGTAATTATCGGTATCTAGACCCAAACTAAGCAATGCTCGTGCTAATGGTTTTAGAACACAGATTAAACAAAATTAGATACTATTTTTTTTTGTAGAGATACTACCTCCTATTAATATTATGAACGTAAAATTTTGTGAGCATGTATAGATGTTTGTTGCTCTTTCACGCAAAAACTACTAAACCGATTGCGATGAAACTTAGTGTATAGATAGCTGGTGACCTGGATTAATACATAGGTTACTTTTTATCCCGATATTCCAATGGCACCTGTACTTACGCGGGTGAAACCGCGGAGCGCAGCTAGTATTATCCTTCGAACCTTCGACCTCTGACGTTGCAGTCGAAGCCACGAAGCGCTACCATAATAATGAATTTGCTTGTTGATCTTTGACTCAATATTATTTATGTATAACAAGATTATTTTTTAATATTATTTTTAATTTTTAGTTCCGTTCTTCTTTCGTCGGTTTAATTTTTTTGGTAAAAAGTCTTTTTTTTTGTGGCTAAAATATTATAATTAATAGTTACTTACTTAAGATTGCTACTTATCTTTTTTTTTTTTTTTTTTTTTTGTAACGAGGTGGAAGATCCTCATGGATGTCCTCCGCCCTTGGGGGGGGGCTGAAGGGGTCTGTCGGACTCTTACCGACTAAAAACCACCCCGGTGTTCCACTGCTGCTTGCCCATGATCGGGGGAGCGAGAATCGCCATTGCATTCTTCCGCAACCCCCGACAAGATTGCTACTTATCTAACTTACTTAATATGTAATATAATTACCTACTTTAACTATTCATTGTTATTTGTTATAATTTTTTGTTATTATATTTAAAATTCTTATTTTGATTAAAAAAAATAATAAGCTTAAACACGAGGTAGTTGCTCTAAACTGTTGAGGAGTTCCCTCGACTGTCTTCCGTCTACGTCATCAGATTAACCAAGGTCTCCTTCATCTTGTGGTGTCATTAGAACTACATACATAAGTCATTTTCAACAAAATCGGTTTACAGATGAAAACTCAGAAGAACCTGCAAAAAGTTATGCGTAGTCATAATTATAATTAAAAAAGAAACAAAAGTTATGAGTGGTCATAATTATAATAATAAAAAAACAAATATACAAATGACTTGAGAACCTCCTCCGGTTTTTCGTCGGTTAAAAATATTTAATCATATAAGTGGCCTTTGTGACCTCGTCCAAGGAACAAAAAAACATAACCACAGATTCAACCTCGTTGAGCGTACGTAACGCGCGTGTCATTAAAAATCTTAATGTCAGAAGAAAATATTTTTGGGTTGCTAAGCTAATGATTAAGTAATTATCATTATGTAATTTCGTAACTTCAATACTTAAACTTCCTACAAAAAGCTTCACTAACAAAACTTAATTATGTCACTTTACGACCTCGCAATACTAAATGTTGCCAACAAAATTTATAATGATTGCAATGTACATAATGTCAAATGTTTTTTTTTTAATTTTGATACGCACGCTAACACACTGGCATCCATCCTTACGGTTTTTATAACTGTTTGCGACATAGCTTAGAGTTCAAGATAAACATATAATTTCTCTACTGCAGACGTAACTGAAAAATTAATAATGTTTTTTTTTATTTGAAAATTAAACTAATTACAGACTAATTGTCTACGTAAGTATGAAGTTACCATCTCACTTATATAATAAACTCGTTACGACTTACCTTTGTACGTTAAGTTACTGCAGAAAAACTCGAGAAATCTGGTCTGATTAGCATGTCGTTTGGGTACTGTACTCGTAGTACTTTGGCTATAGTGACGGATCGGGTTGGTCAGATACTTGTTACAGATACTTTTAATACTTAATATAATAAAGTTTGTTTTGAAAATACTTCCTTTACTTCATGATACTAAACTAGAGTATCATACCAAGTGTTCTAAATATAATATGATTCTATATTCTGGATACAAAAAATCACAAAGTTCAGTTTAGTTCCGTATTCCAAATCTCAAATATACCACAAGAGTGAAAACAACTCCGCTTTATCTTACTAATATTATATAGGCGAAAGTTTATGAGGATGTATGCACGTTTGTTACTTTTTCACGCAAAAACGACTGAACGGATCCGGATGAAATTTGACATAGATAGATTACAGTTTGGCACATACCTGGGCATTTTATCTCGGAATAATGTACAGTTCCCACGGTTCCCTGACAACAGTTAGTCTATATAATATATTATATCACAAAATCATTACTCCATACTAATATATTAAAGCTAAAGAGTTTTTTGTTTGTTTGAACGCGCTAATCGATGAAACTATTAGTCTGATTCGAATAATTCTTTTTGTATGCGATAGAGTATTCATTGAGGAATATTATAGGATATGGAACATAATACTTTGACCCTTAAAATCGGAGCAGTGACCATAAACGAAGGTGAAACTCCGGCGAAAGGTTAGTTAAATTATATAACTAAAACATTCGTCGAAAAACATCAAAACATTGTGATGTAATCTCACCTGTATCTTTATATAAGTATTTAGAGCTTATTTCTTGCAACTGTTTAAAAAAGTGAAAAATACTCATACAATTTTAGCAAAACTGAAAATTACTAATCGCTTCGGTTTTCCAGCGTTTATAAGTTGCGATAACCGCTTAACATCAGATCAGAATCATCGATTGATTGTTGCCGTTGTTCTGTTGCCTTAATGGTATAAAAAATGTACATTAGATCATAAGTAACTTGTAACTTTCATTCCATTAATGCTAGACACCACTCAAACCAGCTTCATAGAATAATTCATTTAGCTTGTAACAGCCAACGAATACATAGATATTACCCAACCAATTGCAGATGTTAGTTTTAATTGCAGCAACGCGTAATATTGTGTAAGAATACTTCAATTCGCATTTTAACGCAACTTACTAACATATTTTACATAAAGTGTTCATCTAACTTGTTCGTGTAAAATTTACGAGAGCATGACGAAATTACTTACTATTGAGATAAAAGAGAAGCGATACGATTTACTCCTGGCTCACATGACTCTCCCACATGTCGTGGGAGAGTCATGTATCATTCGACACGTATCGGCCAGTTCGACGGTAGTGATACCACGGCCTTACAGAAAACCAGCGTGAAACAACTTGCGTTGTGTTTCCGTGTATGTTGAGGTTACAGGAAGCCCTAACCCCCTAAAAATAGCTGTTCCCGGATCCCTCCTATTTTAGGCGCAGTACGGCACACCGTGTGGTTTGAGTCGGTTTGATTCCGACACATCCCCCTATGGGGATAGAATAAAAAGGCTCTAACCCCTTAAAGAGGTTAATAAAAGTACTAAAAGTGCATACAAAGAAATCTCTTTACATATTAATATATTGAAGGTAAGTGTTAAATTGTTATGAAATGTGTTGAAGTTTATTTAGTGTGCGTTATTAGTTCCAAAATTGTAGAGCTGTATAAGCACCACTCATTTTTTACGATCAGGCCAGTCGCATGTTTGCCACCTAAGTTATATAAAACCTGGAGACTTACTAGTTACTTATCACTATATATTATAAAACAAAGTCCTCCACCGCGTCTGTTTTGTGCGTCTGTCTGTCTGTTCGTGATAAACTAAAAAACTACTGAACGGATTTTCACGGTTTTCACTAATAGATAGCGTGATTCATGAGGAAGGTTTAGGTGTATAATTGGTTAAGATTTTGTGTAAATTGATTGAAATATGTTGATGTTTGTTAAAGATGTTTCTGCTACCCGTGCGAAGCCGCCCCGGGTTGCTAGTAAATATTATAAAACAGGGATTGTAATGGGGATATATTTGGTAAAGAGAAACACCCCTCTACAGAGCTATGTTATTCTATACTAGCAGTTGCCCGCGGCTTCGGTTGCGTGGAAATTTTGATGTACATTTTTCCGGGATATAAAGTGTTAATTTTTAACCGACGAAAAACAAAGGAGGTTCTCAAGTCAACTCGTACTTTTTATGTATGACCACGCGTAACTTTGTACAAGGTAGTCCGATTTCGATAATGCTTTTTTTTATTGAATAAGGTATAACTTCAAAGTTTGAAAAATAGTCAACCGAAGGGGCTAGGAAAATATTGATATACAAATGATTGTTCACCCACTGAGTTTTCATCGTGAACTGTTTGGCGCCGACATTTACATTAGTGTAGGAATTTAGTTAGGCTAACAAGTATTTTTTAAATTTTTCGCTTTCCAGTTCCTTTCTCCTTTCGTAGGTTTAATTTTTTACTAAAGCGTTTTTATTTAATATAATGTTCTTGGGTCGTGCAGTTTCGAAGAACAGTTATAACAGACATCTTAAAGTCACGTAGGCAGGCTTTGGTATGACCTAGATTTAATTTTAAATAACATTAAGTCGTAATTAGCCTTTCTAGTTAATTATGTATTTAATTATAAGACCGTGAGAAAGGTAATTAATTTAATTTATGTCTGCGTCACCTGCACTTCATCTGACTTAAAAATTGAAGGAGGTTTTAATTAGACTGAGCTTTTTGTATATTATGTGGAAGTCAGATTAAAAAAAAAACCTATTAAAGAAGTGCAATATATTTATTGATTTTTGCTGGATCTGATTACATTTAAATCAATGCTTCTGGATATGACGAAGAGGACGATTTCGGATTCATTGCCGTCTGCGATCGCCAAGTTATTACATTTATTAAAGAAATAAAGATGTTGAATATTGACACTGTCACTATAAAATGTTGTTCGTTAACAAATTAAGTAACAATTAGATCTCACAGCTGTTAGCGGTAGAAGAACTGCATTGCATTGCGAGACTGCAAGACTACAAAGTTATCTTTCTACAACTAACTTATATTTTAATAAAGTTTCTTTATAATATAAACTATCCTTATATTCTGGTGTCGAGATGGAACAACCACACACATAGGCGAAATGATTTCTCTGTCTAATGTCTACTAAACCGTAAATAATTCTTTCAAAAGAAAATCGACTTCAACAAAAAAAACTAGTTCATAAAATACTTATATATGGTTTTCTCATGGATGCCATTGTCAGAACTGGACCAAATTGAAATGGGATCACCCGGGAAGCACCAGCTTTCAAATAAATAAAAAAGAATTATCAAAATCGGTTTACCTAGTCGAAAGTTCTGAGGTAACAAACATAAAAAAAAAACATACAGAATTCGAATTGAGAACCTCCTCCTTTTTTGAAGTCGGTTAAAAAATTGAATCTGCTATATTTTTTATATTAGATTACTAGTAACGAGGGTCACGCATTAGCGCCCCATTTAACCCTGTTAAGTAAACTAAAAAATATAGATACCTATGATGATAGGATCGAATTCACAATGATAACAATGCATCGGTCGTGGTTTGAACCCAAATCCTCTTTATTGTTTACCTATGATTTAATATATAGCCTTTATCTTCAAATTAATAACATCAGATTAATAATGCTTATAGTCCATAAGCGTCCAACACGCTACTTTATTTTTTTTTTACAAAATTAAGCTTGTAAGCATGTCCCCTATCTTATTGTCAACCGGGTCAACTTATTTCTATTCCCTACCCTATAAAGTACGTTATACTGTAATTTAATAAAATATTTGTTTAGGTTTATAATATGAGTGCTTGTAAGAGGAAGGCTCTTTATAGCACAAAGCCCAGCAAGAAACTGGTCTGGTTTTCCTCGATTGGAGGTTGTTGAGCTTTCCATACAATCAAGTGCACTGGCTATGATGAATATAGAGATAACGCATGCCTAAAGATGTTTTTATTCATCTTTAGAGTTTGCATAACGCAAAATTTTTGAAACAGTTGAAAATAATGAGACTACCCAGCTGTGCCCAGTGTGAAAATCGCTTGATTTTCATCCAAATGCGGCACTAATATAGTTGTTTTTAAGTCACCTCTCAAACTGCATCAATATAATCGATGCGATTTGTTTGATTCATAGACTGGTGTATGTTTTTGAAAGTATTATTGTATGTTTTTAAATTATTTTTCTCTCTGAACAGAGATTATCTTACGAGAGTGTGTGTAAAACGACAATCGCCTATGCAAGTAGACACAGTTATAAATAGCTTATTTACGAAGGATGCTATGTCTATGGTTAATCGTCTATGATTACATGTCACTATAAATACTGAAACGAATAGGCTTAGGAAATTTTATTCATAAAGAGTAGGATTCACTTATCCTATGCGTGAACTCATAGTAATATTTGTGAATACGGGTATGAAGCACTACCTACCTGAAACCACTATTTGGATATGCATTTAGCTTACTCAATATGGTCAAGCAATAGCTAAAAGCCTTTCCCATGCTAATATTAGTCTTAAATTTAAATAAGTGTGTACGTACTACGCACACAACTAGGAAAACTAAAAGTCTCTACATGACATTTGTAACGAACTTGAGTCACTGCTTTCAAACTTTTAGAAAAGTACTTCTAATAGGCTATTAGAATGTTTTATTGTGTTTGATTTAAAACCACTTGTGAGATCTTCTAGTTGTTTCGACTCGTTTGGAGAAATTAAACCGGTATAACACTCGGATCAACACGATTGCACTAAACGCGAAATCAAAAATACCGTTACCGAGATTGAAGGCGTAATTACCTTGGATCCATGATGAAATTCGAATATAACTTCCAAATTCAAAATTTTCCACCAATCCAGTTGCACTATTTTTGATTAAAATACCACAAACAAATAACTTGTATTCCACATTCAAAATGCACTGTTGTCACTTGTCACTTGAATTCTTATAGTTATTTTAGAAGTTTAATACGAAACCTCTTTCAAACTGTTGAGATTTTATTCTCGAACTGAAATTAAATTTATAAATTCCATTCGAAATGTCTCGGTTGATAGAAAGCCATGAGTGTTCCGGTATCGGACTTTCTTCGACGCGTGCGTTAACGTGCCTCCGCTCACGGCGAGTGAAGCGACGTCGCCGGGACTAGTGATACTATTTCGCAGTTGCTCAATAAACTATTGACACCAAATTTGGAAACATTAATTTGTATTTTCTGACCATTAACTACAACTTTATTAGCGGCCAGATTTTAAATTCTCATGAACGTGTAATTTCAGATCCATAAACGACAATTATGTCAAGATTAAGAAAGCCTTTTACGGTTTTGATTTTACATCGCATTATATGTTTTTGATGGGATCTCAATTATTTTTGTAAGTAGGCATATTAATGGAAACACCGTTCGTTTGTGACTTAATGTACCTAGGTACATTAAGTCACAGACGAATGGTGTTTATGATGATCCTAGGATCTAGGAGGATAGATAGGTATATATATCCTATAGATATTATATAGGATTACAAAATTATTCATACAGTTTGTATATCTTGAAAATCGGACAGAAATATGTTTTAATTTTTTTTGCTTTATAGGTAGGCTAAACACTAATTCTTCCTCCGCGCCTTTTCCAACTAAGTTGGGGTCGGCTTTCAGCTCTTTCACTTTCTAATACGGCCGAAGTTCGATATTTTACGTGAAGCGACTGCCATCAGACCTCCACAACTCAAGTACTAGGTGATATCGAAGTTCTGTAGTTAGACCAGGTTGTCGGCCTTTTTAGTGCTCCAACTACCCGTAACGAATGCCTGCTTAACGTGCTGTCCGAGGCACGGAGGGGTCTCAATGTGTTAAGAATGGTCACCCATCCTAAGACTGACCTGGCTAGTATTACTTGAGCTTGCAATGTGCTAACCTACTCGGTTACCCACTTAGCCACGAGCCACTCGTAGGGTTAACACGAATTGTGTTCAAAATTTGTGTCTGCTAGAAGTTACTTAGAATTTTGATGATCGTTAAGTGAATGAGTGTTGTGTTCCAGTGACAAAATTAAGGAACATTGACTTTCAGTAGTTCTTAAACTACAGGTTCAAAGTGAATGTCATTTGGGAATATACCTAGTCATATTATACCCTCTTGGTCACTCAAAATTCAGGTTTCTATTTTTATCCACAGCGAAATTACAGAAGGTCTTAAGTCCTGAATAGCTACGAGAAGAGTATGGTAAGTGCGGCTGTGCCTTTGTTTTTTTATCAACTTGGCGGATAACGTATATCATACACATATAACGTATATCACACACATATAACGTATATCGCACACATATAACGTATTTTGTTTGTTTGTTTTTTCAAGTATACCTACGCTGCCTCGGATTGATATTTTCGAAGTAGGTCTTATGTGGTAGGTCAATGTGAAAAAATCCAACAGAATAACAACATCCCCTGTTGTTTGTTGTTGGTCAAGATCTGCCTGTATAATGAGCTGATTGCGTTCTGTTTCTTATGCCTGCAACCAGGGAAAGACGACGACAATCGTTTTATGGAGATCTAGGATTCTATTTATATTACCTAGAGAATGAAAATAAATATTTAGAGCCTGTCGGAACGAACTTATTAATAATTGATAGCTTGATAGTCTTTTTCAGAAATCGTAGAGCGGATGGGAATGAGCTACATCCAGTTGCATTGATCGTTCCCTTTAGAGTGCTAATCCTACTCGCACTTTTTTTATTCTTAGTTTAAAAGCTCGAAATCGATGGTTTGCACTTGCACTTGATGTTCAATGTAGATGAAGTCACGTGAACACTTAGTAAAAATAATCCAACCAAGTTTAAACAAACTCTTCAATCAAGAATACGGAGCAAATGTCAGTACTCGATCTGGTAGTGGGCAAGCCGTTCACAGCACTTAGTGTATCTGTGTGACCATCCTTCTTTGTCTGTGTGCGGGAGAAAGGCACGCCAAGAGAAATTTAGCCGGACGTGCCTTCGATGGATGAATTCGGTGCTTTTTTTGGTTTAGGGCTTGATTTGAACTTCTATTGTTGAATCTAAGACGCAAGTAGAACGGGATTAACACTGTTTAAACGCTTTTAAAATAAAGATAACTTCTAAAGGAGGTCTAACGTATGTGTAAGCTACATTTTGCTTCACACCTTAATATGTAAATATTTGCTAAAATATTCATGAGACGTAATATTATTCATGCGTAGAGTTAAGTTCTTAAGGTATTTACCGCAAAATACTCTAGATATAAGTACTTCAAAAGGGTTTAGCTTTGTACAGCTAAACCCATTTGAGAATCGAAGTTTAGTGGCAAGGCGACCATTTTATCCATATCACCAAGCGTGCAGTCTAATTAAACATTTCCTGTTACAAACAATTCGTTCCGAAACTAAGTTTTGGTTAGAGATGAGAATTACTGGTTCCTCCAGAAGAGAATATTAGTCTAATTACAAATTTAATTAATACAGTCCTGTCCATCCAAAGGTTGCCTGGAAGTATTTATTATTATTATTAAATTAAAGATTAGTTAAGTAGCAATTCCATTCCTGGGACTCAGTTTGACTATTTCTAGCAGCGTTCTTAAAAATCTACGGCCAATGCTTCTGGTGGCGATTATAATACTTCAGTGTGTACATGTACCTACATAATCCTTACTAATTCCTTACTAATATTATAAATGCGAAAGTAACTCTGTCTGTTTGTCTGTCGCCCTTTCACGCCAAAACTACTAAACCGATTTAAATGAAATTTGGTATAGTAGGTAGTCTAGAGCCTGAGAAAGGACATAGGGTAATTTTTAATGCGAAAAAAGGGGTGTAAGGGGTTGAAAGGTGGTGATGTAAAGTTGTATGGAAGTATCGTCATATTTAGAGCTAGAAGCTTGAAACTTATTTTTTAGGCTGTTGGTTCGATATAAATACACTATTCCACGCGGACGAAGTTGCGGGGACAGCTAGTAAATAATAAACCAAGTGATATTAGTGATGTTCATACGATGGCATCGGTAAATCACTCGGAATAAGTCTCACAGGGTCTCATTTGTGCATTTCCAGACCAATCTCCTCCACAGAAAATCAATGGTGCTGTGGAAAAAAACTTCCTTCAATAAACACTTTAAAAAAAAGTTAAACCTACTTCAAAAAGTACTAAAAAAGGGCACTGAAAAGTGAAAAATAATCGATTGCAAACTTAATTGACAAGACTACATACATGCATGTGACACTTTTAAAATAATCTTTATATATAAAGGCACCAGGCACCTACTGGTCTATTTGAAGTCGGTGCCAAGCTATATAGATACCTATTTGATAGATAGTCTAGGTCTACGGTGGCGTCAATATTTTTTGAAATCGGTCCATAGATGAAGTATCGGTGAACATACATAAAAAATACATACAGCCGAACATAGAACCTCCTTTTTTTAAGTCGGTTAAAAACTCTGACTACTACAGTGATTCCACCGTCTCATTTTTTTTTAAATATTATTTTTCTCACACATTTTATTTGATGTTCCACATTTCATTTGTCTAAAAAACTGATTGCCGGCCATTATAACTGGAAAGCAAAAGTATCCTTGTGGTTCTACCGTTGCGGTGGCCATTAAGATCCCGTTAGACAACGCACCACTCCTCGACTCGATCGTTCTACCTTCCGGTTAGCGGTCACGATGCTTCATTGCCAACCGCACTTCTTGTGTCGCTATGTAGATAGAACAGACCCGAAACTTGTGCAGAATAACATTATATTTGTATATAACGGTGCTGAGATCACTTCTAGCGATAAAAGCGCACATTGGATCTAGCATTAATACATAAATTTAAGATCTGTTGTGATTCTGTATGGTGTAAAATGAAGAAATATTTTAACATTACATATTTTATTCTATTCTAATATTGTTTTACTTTTTTTTTCCTTAGTAAAGCAGCACTTTTTGGTAAAAAGGTAACTAAGGGTGCGTAAGTTACTATTTGCTAAAAAATATAGTCCATCTAAATGTTTCGTCCAAATCCAAAAGCACTGAACATTTTACTTGATCTTATAAACCAGAAGAGTCTTCAGGTACACATCGCTCGTTAGTAAAACATATTTATTTATAGTTCTATGTATTTTGAGCATACGTATTTGAATAAACCTTCCCCCTTTTTTTAATTCAAATTCAATATCATTTATTTGTCATAAAATTCGTCATCAATTATTCGAAATAAAAAAAAACAGTCAGTCGTAGGACTGCACGTCAGAAGTGAAGACATAACTTCACAATTCACACATAAAGAAGTTTTATTTATTTTTATTCGCAAGTTAATAAATACCGATAAAATACTTCCCATTGATAAAGAACTATGAAAACTAACAAACAGTAAGGAGATAGGGTTCAGAATACTGAACACGTAAAGTATGTAAGTAGTACATTGAAAATTATTATATATATATATATATATATATCTTCTCCCCCTACCCGCACTCTCCCTCTTCCCCCTTCCTCCCCTTCCCCTACTCCCACCTTAAAGGCCGGCAACGCACTTGTGATTCCTGAGTTGCAGGTGCCCATGGGCGGCGGTAGTCGCTTCCCATCAGGTGACCCGTCTGCTCGTTTGGCACTATCCCATAAAAAAAAACATAACCTCAGGTATTCCTGAAAGATGAACGATAAACTACATATCTATATAAATGGGTTTGTACTAAACATTCAGGCCTAGAGATTTTTGAAATAAGTTGGCTCATCCTCTTTCGAAACAATCGGTCACTCGTGAGAATTATGACGTAATTGAACTTTATTGTAAACCATCACAATCATATTCAGAGCCCGAAAAATAAATATTTCTCAATGTATGTAATGATGTAATTTAATGTTAGTTTGTGCTGCCACTGGGCAGACACTCGTTCAAATATCGGATGTGTGAAATTGATGGGATTGGTCAAAATCTAATAAATATTTATATAGGCACTTCGATCGAATATGATCGAAGTATAGGCTTCAATATTTTTGCAAAATTATTGCACATTGCATAGTTTGGTTATTGGTTTGGCACTAAAATGTCAGTGACCAGTACTCATAGTGACGGGTTTTATTGTTTAAACCTACAATCTAGCGGCCCTCGACCTATTTAAGAGTTAAATTTACATTTTTGCCATATTCTACAGAAATTTAATATTATATAATTTTGTTATTGTATCAATCTTTATTTTATTTACTTCGGTAAATTTATTTTCTGATTGCATTAAAATCAATTGTATCTTGTACAAGTAATATAATTTAAGTAATGTTATATGTATACATAATTATATCATGGAACGCGAAAGTTTAAAAGTTAGTAAAGTGGTACATAAACTTATTACTTTGTAACATAAGACCTTTTGACCGGAAACGGTACTGTTTCCGCAAAATTAAAGTTTCATTTCATTTATACATATTACTAGCCGTTCCCGCAGTTTCACCTGCGTTTATGGTCACAGCTCCGCTCCTATTGGTCGTAGCGTGAAGTTATATAGCCTATAGCCTTCCTCAATAAATGGACTATCCTACACTAAAAGAATTTTTCAATTCGAACCAGTAGTTTCTGAGATTAGCGCGTTCAAGCAAACAAACAAACTCTTCAGCTTTATAATATTAGTATAGATGCATATATATTCTGGGGCTCACAATGCCCCTGGCGGAAACCATAGCAAACTAAATTAATGAACTTCTTGATTTTTTCTTTTTGGATGTAACATCTTTCCTCTCGCTTTTCTGCAATCTGTTAGAGTGATTTCGTGAAAAGGGGCGAAAGTGTGTAACAGGAAGCCGGGCCGCTATTTGATTTGACCAATGAACACGCGCGGATATCAGATGCTACACATTATATGCGACTACTATAAGCCTCGCTTGTTTTTTAAGCTTCCGTTCCTCAAAAGGAAAAAAAGGAACCCTTATAGGATCACTTTGTTGTCCGCCTGTCTGTCTATCTGATCAAGTTGAAATTAATACTAAATTCATGTCTGCGGTCTCTTGAAGTTGTAAAAAAATCAAGCTTCTACGTTAACAATTCAAAAATACTACTTAAGCCTTATATTTGACCAAATTTGAACATTTCCCAGGTAATCAAAACCTATAAGGTACCCTATATTTAAACCCTACATAGGTCCCATTGACCTAGAATCATTAAATTTGGTAAGAAGCAAGGTCTCACAGCACAAGTAAAGGAAACAATCCGAAAGTCGTTAATTTGTTGTTATGTCTGTCTGTGTGTCTGTCAAGACCCTTTCCCTCAGGAACCCGTGAAGATATCAAGTTGAAATTAGCATCAAATACTTATATCAACGGTCCCTTGAAGCTTTAAAAGAATCAAGCTTCTAAGTCAACGCAATCAAAAGATACGGCTATTATCGAACTCGCACTTGTCTGGTTTTTTTTCTCTTATTACGTTAAGACTGAACACTAAAGTGCTGAGTTATTACGTGATATTATAATTAGACTATAGTAACCGTAATACTTTGCTGGAATTTGATTCACCTATAAATTATCATAAACCAGGTTACATGCAGGTTTCGGTTTAATTCTAATCATAATTATTTATTTATATTGGTTCGCTAACAATAATATAATCTCATTTATATCTATTTATATTTAATCATAACCGCTATTACTGAAAATATCGATTTAATCAAGAGGACTGTAGCGCCATCTTCAATTACTATAGTAAAAATATTTAAAATGCAATCGTTCTGCTTGCCATCTGCTAGCGAATAGCTGTACTATAAAAAATGTATGCCTTTGAACACAGATGGCGCTGTCAGTAGCGATGCATAGTGGCGCTAGTGTGTACTTCACATATCCTGATTATGATTTGATATTCATTTAAAAATAGAATAATAACTTACCTTTGGATTCGCGCAAAATCTACTTCAAAAGTATTCAGGATAGACGGTCTATAACTCTCGAGCAACAGCTAGGTTGTTGTTACTACTCATACATCCTGCAATAAAAAAAAAAAAGAAAACAATAAATAAATTCGTTCTATAATGCAAAATATATAGATAGATAGATAGATAGAATATTCTTTATTGTACACCATTAATAAAGTACAGTCGAAACAAATAATCATCTTAAAAATCAGAGTACAATCAATGGGCGGTCTTATCGCTAAAAGCGATCTCTACCAGACTACCTTTGGATGGAGATAATAACAAAATTATTTAATAAAAACATAGTAGTGGATGGCGGACTATTCCAGATATAGACAAATACTTATACATATAGATAGGTATATATGAATAGATATATACAGTATTTTAGTAGAGGTAATATAGTTCATATATGTATAGCAATTTAGATCTTAGTTCTGGAACAGTATGGAATAAATGACATTACAATGACAGATAATGCTGCTTCACCATTTTTTTTTAAACTGCAAGGGTTTCAGCTTGCCGTATTTGTACCGGTAATGCATTCCACAGACGAACAGAAAGAACCATAAATGATTTGTCAAAGAAAGTTGTTGAATGCACCGGCACTTTTAATATCAAATTTTCTGATGATCGTAAGAAAGGTGTATGAGGTATGCATGATTTTCTCTCTCGCTCTCTTTTTCTTACAATTCTATATTGAGACCGTCGCTCACGATACATGAATTCACACTACCGTTGACAAAGTACACTAACCGACTGACGTGACCCAACTCCTAAGAGAAGCATTTAGCTTTATAAGCTTAGCTTAGCTAGCTAGCTAACTAGTAATATTTCTTAATATTTTTTTTTATAGTAGGTATCTCATTTTGTGGAAAAGAAAATGTGTAGTTATATTTTTAGTATAAGTACCTAACTATACTAAAAATACTTATTACTGCCTACATACAGATTATTTTTGTTCCTGTTTTGTCAGTAAAAAATTTTTATTTGTTCTAGAATATAACTATTTAAAAATGTTAATATTATGCATCTGCAGTTTTTTTTAACAGTAACTAGGTATATACATATAATATATGTAGTGCTTAGAAATCTCGTGACGTATTATGCAATGCTAACCCGATTCATAACGTTTCCTTGTTTGGATAAGTATTGCATTTGAAGATTGTCTACGGAACATAAACGAAGAACAAGACGTGTTGTTACAGGAACGTAATGATAATTTTATAAGGAGTTACTATGTAGCAGATTGAGTAATGATTACATTTTGTGTACAGCAAGAATTTAATCTACACTTGATTGCGATGGCTTACGATTTGTGTCACCTTAGTATTTAATACAGAAAACTGCTGATTTATTAACGAAGTGCACATTTGAATCAGTGGTTTAAGTTGTCAACGCGCCTACTGTGCACATGGGTTCAATGCTGACGTAAGACAACTAGTTTTTTGATTTATATTCGCGTTTATGTTCGTTACCTATAGATTTATACTCTTTGAGATGGGGACGGTGTTTGCGTCCGTCACTGGACATCATCGGGTACATACCTACATACATATATACATAGAACATTATTAAATACTGAATGTTTGTGTGCTTGCTGTAAATGCTACGACATTAAGTCTACGATTGAAATATCATTAGTTAGTAAACCGATATTTTCTCTAATAGCGAAGGCACTTTTTATTTTGGCATTTTAAAATTTGCCATGATTTATGTCAGGCAGGTTGGTTTTATGTTATAAAAAATGTAAGGAAAAAAATCAGAAACTATTACCTCGAAATAAGATACATAATGGCAATAAGATCCCTATATAACCTTATACTATATAAATAATTAACTGCGAAAGTGACTTTGGGGACAAGGGGAAGGGTACATTTCATCCAGAAAATAGTAAAACAGGAAAGGTACTGTTCCTGAGGCGAACGAAGACGCGGGCAAAAGATAGTTTTTTATAATTTTTATTTTATTTTATAATATTGAGTTCGGTTAACTTCATTTTTTATTTCCACTATTAAATGAATATCTACTCAAACACGTTCAATAATATTTTGATGCAAATTTACTACAGGAATTGCCAAAAACTAGACCAGACTAAACTAGAAATCGCTACGAGAAAGATGAATGCTCTAAAGTCGTCTTGTATTACGCAAAATTGGCGCCACCAAAAGTTAATTGTATTGTTTACGTTGTAAAAAAAGAACTTATTTTTTTTTAGATCATGTAATTTTAGATTACTTTTATTATTTTTTAGCTTGTTAACGTCATCCAATAATTATAATTGTCCGTTGGCACAGAGTGTCCGGGTTTTACCCGGACACTTTTTGAAAACCCCGCCCGGACGCTCCCCGGACGCCTTCTAAACTAGGACAAATCCGGGGAAACCCGGACGGATGGCAGCCCTACCTAGGGGTTCCAACCCTTCCCTTTCCCCCTCTTCCACCCTTCCCCTACTCCCACCTTAAAGGTCGACAACGCGCTTGTGACTCTCGAGTTGCAGGGGCCCGATGGGCGGCGGTAGTCATCAGGTGACCCGGCTGCTCGTTTGCCCCCTATACCATAAAAAAAATGTATGTTTATCAGCAGTCTGGTTACCATAGTACAGACTGCTGCCTAGTTTGGGATTAGACGGCCGGGTGTGACTGTGAGGTGTCTCAGGTTATTATTATTATTATTAGTTTGTATATAATTGTTTTTAAACTTTCGCAACTTTGATACATATTAGATGTGCAACTCGGAACTTAATCACGATAATATTTAAAAGGTACAATACCTTGTTGGTTACCCGACGTTTCGATCGAGTTGTACCGATCGTGGTCACGAGTGAACTATCCGTTCACTCGTTTAGTTAGTTTGTAGTAGTACGTACATTTGGGATTCCGACGCGGAGTAGGTAAGTGGTCCAACACTGTCTTGCTGAAATCCCGTTAACTAATGCGGAAATCTTAACGTTTACGAATGAGACTGTTCTTCACGGGAGCTTAGTAGGTACATGCAAAAGACATGACTGAGCATGACCATGAAAAAAAATTGTTTTGTACAGTGAGGTAGAAAACGGTGGTTGGTATATTTGTGTTTACGTTTGCACAATTTTTAGGGTTCCGCACGTCCGAATGAAAAAACAATCCTTGTAGGTTCACTCATACGTAGGTACCCTACGTACTAGCTGAACCCGACATGCGTTGCAATTTTTTTACATAGATTTTTGATGATTTTTTACAGAGAAACCCTCACGAACGTTCTCAGAAGACCCTGCCAAAGTTTTATCACAATCTGATCAACGGTTTAGAAATGCATAGAGAACAAACATACTTACATTGATTTTTATTTATACCTATAAAATTAAAGTGAAAAGTATTTTTGTTCTGCATACGGCCTTCATTTGCGAAGGAAACGGCCCTCAGAGCGGGGTTTGTTTACGTCAAGCGAGGACAGCGTTTTGGCGGGACGTTGAGCAATAAATTATCTATATTAATAATTCGGTCAAGGGGTACGATAGACTCGATTAAAACCTTACCTACCTGAATAATAAAACATAAAAAATAATGATTTCGAGTCGACAACATATATCCGCAAAATTCGGATTGTCAAGTATTTTGTTAAATTCTAATGGTGGAAATGACAGTCGCCATATTGGCCACTCGGATGCCATCTTGAGTTCGTTAAGGCCGATTCACACGTATCAGTGAAGTTACAGTTCCGTCGGGTCGGGCACAGTACCGCCATATTTTCTTTTGACGTTCATAGATGACAGTGTTCTCAGTGTGTAAATGTGCATTATTGATTGAGCTGTCAAATTCTTAATAAGTAACTTTGCCAACTTCTCGGGTGAGTTGTCATTCTATCAAACTAAACAACTTTGATGATTTTTTAAAATATCTACATACATTTTGTAAAAGATTGTGTATTATGAGTCAGAAGCCGGGTTTTCATATAGTAGTTAAATAATTAAAAAAAATAGGCTTTAAAAGCGAAGCAAAGTAAAAAAGGGTTCCACTATTCACCTCTTTGCTTTATTATCAGACTATCGTTACTAAGCCTATTGCTTGGAATCATTAAAACTAATCATAAGAGCCTAAACTCCACGGTTTTACCAGTAGCCACTGAAGATTTCCATTATCCTCCTCCTGGAACCATCATCAAATTAGCTCCAAGATGCCAAATTATAGTATGATCATTCAAACTACATATACATACAAAGTTTCATTTCAATACGACAATAAGAAGTAGGTAGTATTTACATCCGAAACTTTTTAATTGCTCGTTACACTACTGCTGCTTGATTACGACTTTACGAGAGCATCGAAATACTTAGCATCGCAGAACGCCTTACGACTACTGTTATAAAACTGTATTTCAAAACTGTGGCAGTACCGCAAATATTTTGGAGGAAACTAACATAAATTAACTATATAGAGGTCAAGGAACCCGAATCTACGATTTGTTTGTTATTTTTTAAGTGGAACTTCTTTAGACTCGTTGTGATTAGAAAATTCGATGAAACAACAAGTCACACTAAAAAGAGACAAACATATTTATGATAGGATTTAGCCTGCGAGAGAATGAGAATACAAGTGTACAGTGTTTCCTATAATCTTCGTATGCTAGCACGTGTCTGTGCGCCTGCGTACTACGAAGAAAAAGAGACAAGCATATTCATAAATAGAATTTAGCCTTCGAGAGAATGAGATAGAATACAAGTATACAGTGTTGCCTATAATCTCCGTATGCTAGCACGTGTCTTTGCGCCTGCGTACTACGAAGCCTTCAGAAAATGCATTATAGTCAACGTGGTGTATCATTCACGTGGTTTATGTGCATTTGCGTATTAAAATTAGTTATTTAATTAATTTATGTTAATTATTTAACACATCTGTGTTAATTTGACCAATAACTTTTATATACATTATCTAAAATGAAATTTATTAACATTAGCACAGAATACATAATAGTACTTACCAGACATTAATAAATTATTTGTGTTGATTATACATTTTATTTCCCATTCTCTCGTAGGCTACTTTTCTGAAGTTTCACTTCTGCCGTGTGTGAATTGTACACACACACACACACACACACACTTTTTTTGCATGTCAGGGATAAAACTAGTCCTTAAACTTGTAAAAACCTAATGGAAAAGAGTTTCCTAGGAATGTCTTGCCTGCACTTCTACATAAGATCTACACAACAGGCAACTAGCTTCAGGACTGATTTAGGTCGATTGACTACTACTGGTGACAATTCAAAAATATCTAAAATTGGTTTAATTCAAATCATTGATTTTGAACTTTTTACTCGAGCGTGTTACGTATAAGGGCGTGTTAGTAACAGAATATAAAATATTTCATATATATATGGTCTGTCTGAAGAGCAGAGGGCGACTGCCATTGCAAGGAGGCATGTCCACCTAAAAACTCTTTAAACTATTACTAATAGTCCAGTTTAAATATCAATTAAAATAATCACACTAATATTATTACTTCTGCACAATTGACGAAAGCCTGTATAATGCAGCGGTAGTGTTACTTCCGACGTGGCATATTTGGATTCCGCTCAGTACAAACTACATAATGATTAAGATAATCACTACATATTATAAAACAAGGTCCCCCGCCGCGTCTGTCTGTCTGTCTGTTCGCGTAAAACTCAAATACTACTGAACGGATTTTCTTGCGGTTTTCACCAATAGATAGAGCGATTCATGAGGAAGGTTTAGGTATATTTTTTATTTATTTATTTAAAAACTTCCTACAGTTTACAGTGCACGAGGCGGACTTAATGCCACATGGCATTATCTACCTATATATATATCTACCTGTATATAATTTGTTTGTTGAAATATGATGATAATTGTTGAAGATGTCTCTGCTACCCGTGCGAAGCCGGGGCAGGTTGCTATTAATAAATAAACCATTCGAGTTTGAACTTCTTTCGTTGGTTTTTACGATTCCTCTATGTACCGGAAGTCTTTAATGGCAATTGGCTTTTCTATTGTTTAGTTTATAAACACGATTTTCAGGATTAAAAAAAAAATGATCTACTAAGTATGGACTGTATTTTATTAAGCTACATCCTGATTTGCTCAATATATGATTAAATCATCTATCTGAAAATGAAATATAATACTCTTAGGCAATTAAAAAATATCTGTTTTTTACTATTATACCACTTCAAATATCTAACTACATAATACAAGTATTATGAAACTAAAATGAATATCGTCTTCAAATTTCTAGGTCTGAAAACCAGTTCTTAGCATACTATTATCTATAACTAAATTACTGAGACCGCTTTGATTGTGAAATACATACGTTTAGATAACTTATTTGGCACCCACGGCTTTCAAGTTACTCGTTATTATTCAAATGTTACCCATTTGTTTCTGATTTATTCCGTTTTAGGTATTGGCTGTCGGAAGTGTGGTATTAAATTAACTACAACACTTGCAGCTATATAAGATTAATGTCCTAGAAACGATATCATGAAGACACGTGAATCCATGTCGGTATCGGCTGCCACGAATATATTGTGTCAGTATAATGAATTTTTTTAGCTAGACATCTAGACCTAGCAGGTCTGGAAATAAACCTGTTTACCAACTCTGGATGGAATGAACTGATCTAGAGCTGTAAGCAGGCGTTCGAATGTAGTACAGACCGGGCTACGGGTATGGTAAAAAGGACTATGTACGGCGGTCACCACTGGAGCTGAAAGTAGCGTTGCGTTTACAGTGGGTTGCGGATTTTATGTTCAGATGCATTAGCAACGCTAATGTCTATAAGAAATAAACGAAAATTATGTTGCATTTCAGGTTAACAACCTTAAAAATGGAAAAATAAAGTATCGGGAAATACTCTTAAAAACCTTCAATATACTTGGTATATGCCGTATGATAAGAAATTAAGAAATACTCGTGAATAACACGGTACATCACAACTGGTCAAAAACGGTCCGGCTCTAACTTTAGAAAGGACATTGCCCATTTCAGTATGAAAATCAGTTTCAAGAGGTAACGAGGCGATCGCTGACGGCCGGCTTGAGGCATCGTGCTTGGATCATATCTGGGTGCGAGCGGGACGGAGCGAGCATGACGCGTGCGCGTATGTGCTTGAGTCACGCATCGCCGATCATCATGGAATCGGTTTAATGGTGAACTTATGTGTGACTGGAAGCAAAAATCAATGTGTGAGTGGTAATATCAATAACAATAGTACGCGCGAAGTATTAAGTTACAAAACTGTTAAACAAAAACTGAATGAATATGACTGGGCCCAGTTGGTTACAATAACGTGTCCGTTATTATTGTATCAGACGATGTGTAGTATATTTGATCGCATTTACAAGGAAAGTACAATTAAAATTAAAATAGATAATAAGAAGGTAATAAAACAGCCATGGATAGATAGATATTTATATACAATGTTATTGCGAAGGGATTATTTATATAGAGTTTGGAAAGCAGATCCAAAGAATATGAACAAGCGACTAGACTATACAAAATTTAGAAATAGAGTAAATAAATTAACAAATATGGCAAAAAATAAATATAGACAGGAACAAATTGTAAAATGTAATGGAGATTTTAGGAAAATATGGACAAATATAAACATATGGTTGGGACGAAACAAAACTAGTTTGGACGATGTTATTTTAAGGCATTTAGGAAAAACAACTAGTATAAAACAAATCTGTACAAACTTTTCTAAAACATTTACGGAGGAAATAAAGGGAATTAAACATGTGTGTAACTTGAAGTTTTTAGATAGAAATAAATATGTAAAACCTAGTGATGTAAGCTTTAGATATAATAGGGTGACTTCGTCAGATGTAGAAAAGATCATAAGAACATTGTCCTGTGAGAAAGCACCCGGTTCAGATGGAATACGGGCGCAAGACATTATATACTTACGTAAGCAAATAAGTCCTGTTCTAGCTTCATTCATAAATATGTCCTTATCTAATGGTATTTATCCTGACCAGTTAAAAAATGCAATTATACGTCCTATATACAAATCAGGAAGCATTTAGAATATGTTAATTATAGGCCTATCGCAATATTATCTGTTATAGATAAAATAACCGAAAAAATTATTGTAGGACAGATTAGCGCGTTCCTGGAACAACACAACATACTATGTGACTCTCAGCACGGTTTCCGGAGAGGGCGCAACACTGTCTCTGCCTTGTTAGGATTTTCAGATTATATTAATGACTGCTTAGATTCTGGCAAACAAATTATAGCACTTTTTATTGATTATAAAAAAGCATTTGACACCTTAGACCATGAGATCTTATTACAGGCAATGGACGAATGCGGAATACGGGGTCCCACAAAAAATTGGTTTAAAAACTACCTGAATAATAGAAAAATAAGCACAATTATCTCCCGCGTAGTTGGGAAAGAGGCGGATGTCGATATGGGTGTGCCTACTGGATCGGTGTACGGCCCTGTAGGATATATAATGCATGTGAACAGTGTGTCAAATGTCGTACATAAATGTAAGGTGTTCATGTACGCTGATGATATGTGTCTTGTATATGCCTCCAAAGACATAGCTGAGGTACAAAAATGTATACAAGGAGATTTTGAAAATATAAGCAAATGGGCACACGACAATGGGATTATACTAAATCTTGCAAAAACTAAATGTATGCATATACACTCGCCATATAATCGAAATGCTAAAGCTGTAAACAATGAATATCTCACAGTGATAGGACATACATACGAATGTTTGCATATAAATAAATGTAATTGTAACTGTAAAAAATTGGATTATGTAGATACATTTAAATATTTAGGTCTAACAATAGATAAGAACTTTAACTGGAGATTACATGTAAATGACATTTGCAATAGGCTAAGATCGGTGCTAAGTAAGTTTTACCAATTAAAAAATGTATTGAACAAACAGACGTTAAGAATAGTTTATTTCGCACTTGCCGATTCACAGATAAGTTATGGACTCCTTGTATACGGGCGAACCTTTGTTACATATTTGAAAGATATTAAAGACATACAAGTAAGACTGATAAAGTTCTTAGTTAGTAAAAATGTTAAAGATAAGTGCAATAAAGATTATGATAAGTTATTTCCCATTTGTAAAATTATAGCCATAGATAAAAAAGTTGATTATCTGGTAGGTCTGGAATATTATTATAATGATGAATATAAAATTAATATTATAAACAAGTACAACACACGTAGGGTTAGAGAGAACAAACTGGTTCAACCACAGATAACAAACTACTATGGTAAGAGAACATCTAAATATTTGGTACCTGAAGTGTTTAATAAAATAGACATTTTAAGAGAAAAAGTAAAAATTTGTAAAGGATCGCTTAAGATAAAATTAAAAAATATTATACTGGGTAGCTAATAGCACTAACTACGTTTATATGTTACTGTATTATATAGAATTGTATATTATTGTGTCTAATACTAGGTGTACATAAGGTGGTTCATTGTTATGCAAAAGAGCGCCTCTCGCCATCAAACGTAAAAGTTTGGCGAGTTTAGAACTATGTAACACCTCTGTAATATAATTTCATTACTTAAAAAAAAAAAAAAAAAAACTTTTATATGTTGCGTCAAATATGTATAAACTGCATTATTAAGCCTGCACTGAGTATTATCTGAAATATAAACGTATATTGTAACATAACTTGGGGTTATTGAGAAATTAAACGCCAATATTAGGTTAAAAAACAACAACGAGAAAATATTGTGACACTGACGTTAGTTTTTTTTTTATTATTGTTTGTGGCATCATGTTTTTGACAGGGATACCATGTATAAATTAAGGCAAAACTAACACTGAAGTATACATTCACTACATAAACTACGACTACATACACCAAATAATAAGATTACTAAACTTTAATGTGACATTACGAATTATTATCACGTATATTATTATTTAACCATTTTATTTTATAACGATGTTTATTTGAATTCAATCATTAATGGTTTATTTTATATAATGGCAACATTTCACTTAAAATGGAAACGGTCATTGATTCAAGTTTTAGTCCTTGTAAGATTTAATTTCAAACCCCAAGTTCTATAAAAGAGATTTAGGGTCGAAAAGTCACATTAAAATCCATAATTATATTTAAACTTTTGAAATAATGACGCGAACGTCTAAAAGTGAAACCATGAATGGGCATCCTCCTTTACATTGTGTATTTACATATTTCTGCATTCATCATAAACTTATTTCCACTTATAAAATAATGATCACGAAGAGTAACTAAGACTATAAGCAACGGTGCCATGGTGCCTAAGTTAAGAATATGAATTGATGAGGCACTCGTGCATTTGCATCAGATTTTAAGCCATAATTTTTTTTTATCAGCAACTAAACGTTTCTTTGTAACTTAATAAGCAGTAATATGTATCCAAATATACTAATTTAATTACTACAAGATTTAGTTTCGCCATGTTCCGTATCATGATTTCGAAGTAATGTAAATACGGAAGGTGTGTTGAGCAATGGCAAACCTTTGTATTTGTTAAAAAAAATACCTTGTTATGCTGTTATAAGTATTTAGGCTTTACATGTTGTAATAGAGAATAATTTGCGGTGTTATTGTCGACATTGGCCTTATATTCCAACAAGATTAGAAAATAACTCGCAATCAAAGCAGAATTGTTCGAGTTCTGCTTAACTGTTCTAGAATTAAATGACTGAACATTTTTCTAGATCTTATTTTAACAAACCAGAAGAGTCTTTAGATACACATCGCTTATTAGTAATACATATTTATGTAGGAAAACAGTCTCACAACCACTGATATAAACTATGAAAATCACTGACTAACAGTAACTGCCAAGTTGTTCGTACCTCTATTCGCACTCAAGTCAATAGTTCTGAACTTATTTCTACCCTTTTATAACCCCACTATTCATTAATATTTATCAATCGACCTATTGGTCGGTCGTATAACGGCAACGCAATGGTATTCCATTGCGTTACCGGTATAACCAGTCAAAATAATGTCTATTAACTTATTTTTATTAAATAGTGAACTGTGTTATCAATTATCATCTATTATAGTTTGTTCCTATTTTTAATAAAATAAAACAACAACATTTATTTATAGTTCTTTATATTTTGAACATATTCGAATAAACCTTTTTTTAATAAAGAATACTAGTAACGTGGGTCACACATTACTAGTATTCTTGTGAACCCCTCCAGCTAAGCTAAATGCTTGTGTTAGGAGTGAGTTCACGTCGGTAGTGCACTGGGTAAGGTTCGAACCCGCAGCCACTTGATCGCAAGTACGACGCCTTAGTCAACACGCTACATGTTAGAATAATAACTTCTGTGCGTGTAGTTATTAAAGAAATATGGTTGTATTCAACTGTGTGTTAGCAAGAAGCCTCAAATAATTAGGTATACTTTTATTCGCATACTTTTTTACCCAGTTTTTTTTTCTTAATTTTTTTTAGATGTGTGCAAAATTTCAAATAACTAAGTCCGATGTATATAAGTTAGCAAAGTTACAGATTTTATACAGTTACAGGTAAAGTTAAAAAAATATCAACTTTTACTGATTCCAAGAACCAAACCCAAATCTTCACGACAGATTAGTGCCAAATTATAAATTGACCATAACTCTCAACTTCCGCAAGATATCGCAAGACGGATGTTCTCAATGTGTGGTTCATTAATCGCTTGCAAATATGATAATCAATACTTATTTTTAGAAGCTTTAAATCACTTCAAGTCAGTGGACATGGGCCCTTACGAAACACTAATGTAAAGTCAGTCCCACACTCTAGTGCTCTCCATGACTGTCGCATTGGGCCCTGGATCCATTACAAAATCGGTTAAATCGATAATAATTATATTGTAGTATATTATAGTAATAGACTAAATAAGCGGCGTTAGTGTAATGGCAAAGGTGTCCGACTTACAATCAAGTAGATGCTGGTTTGAACTCCACCCAGTGCCCTACTGACGTGAACCCACTCGTAACACAAGCAAGCTGGAGGGGTTAACAAGAAAACTAGTAATGTGAAACCCACGGCACTAGTATTCTTAAGAAAAAAGACTTTAAAAACGCTACAACAAAATATCTTGACGGTAATAAAATAAATTATTGTCATAAAATCTATCCAACTATTATAAAAGTTGTTCGTTTAAAATGGCTCATCTTAAGAGCTACCAGTAAAATTATAATTAAATATTTTTTATCCGACTCCAAAAAAGGAGGAGGTTCTAAATACGACAGAATATTGCTTTTTTATATAACACGATATCTTCGCACTTTGTAAACCGATTTCAATAATTATTTTTATTATTTATATAATAAGTTGTACTCAAGGTTGGTTCAATTAAAATTTTAAGAAAATATTCCACCTCTAAGGGTGAAAAATGAAGGGCTGAAGAATACAGCTTATTACAATAACATTTATCATGATTAATTTTAGGCGCATTGAAGTTGCTGATACTTTTTTCATGTTAATTATATTTAGATGGCCGGTTTATTTAGGAGTTTAAGGGGTTATAACATCACGATACGAAGCGTAAGAGCTAGTTGTTTAGTTTAGTCCAATCCAAATAAACTATAACTGAATTAAGTGCCTTTTTGACTATAAGTCGTCGAGGTATGGAAAGTCCGAGAATTGTGTGATCGGTTCTACAGTGTGGCTCTATGCTTATCTATCAAACGGTCGATGATTTAATGTAAACATTTTAAAAGTTATTGGAGAATGGTCACACCATACCTACATTTTAACAACTTGAATAATCAGCATGACATAATGCCTTAAGTTATTATAAGGCTAAACATATACAAAGGTTTTTTTAAAATTTTTGCAATCTTATGTGTTACGGTCACAACTAAGCATCTACGTTTACGAAATGGACCGCACCCAAGAAGGACCACCGCCGGGGGTCGGGTCGGGAAACGAACGGGGGATCGTACAACGTTGAAGTGGCCGTCGTGACCAGCACTTCTTCAAAATTCAAGCTAACGAAAGCACGCCTTGACATTTCTCTAACATTTTAGTTTGTTTTACGAACCCTTTGTAAATCTTTACAAGGGCAGCAGCTATGTTTATATACAAGCCACATTTATTTACCACCATCGAATAATCATCAATACAAATAAATAAAATTGAAGTCCTTGTTTGTAATGTCAATATGCGAAACAATGCGCCTCACGTGAAGGTGCTCATGTAAAACATTGTGAACGCTTCCTGAACCATTCTCAAAAGACTCACATATGGAAGAATGGTTCAGATGGCGACCTGAACCATTCTTCGATATGTTCTAAGTCTTGTCATACGTGATTCGCACGTACTTTTCGATAAAATTTTTAACTGCTTACACGTCATCTTCCGTAACAGCTGTCAAAGGGCGGCCACATCTTTCTTAGCCGACCCCGCTTAAATTCGCTGAACTATCGGCACACATTTGCCTAAGAAGGACCTTCGTCTAAAAATGCAATTTAAAGTCTATCAAACGATGAACTTTGAATTTAGAACGTTTGTATTTTTCTTGTAAATGATCTGAGGGCACGGTAGTGACCCCGCCAAGACGAGCCAAGCGATCTTATTTAAAAAAAAATAAAGACCGATGGAGACCTAGCGACCATGCTCATCAGGAGAATTAACAACGAGAATTATATTAGTACAGTCTAAGCTTAGTCTTCTTTAAGGCTGAGTTATTGGAACAGTCGGAGGTTCTAATGCCAACAGCTACTCCTTACACGATTAATTAGAGCAGTACAGCAATATATGGGTGTCTGGCTGTGGCATCATAGCTCCTAACCGTTAGATGGATGGATTTTGATGAGAGAGTGTTTTTGCCACAATTCAAGAAAATCTGTTCAGCCGTTCGTATTGTTAATTTATGCTTGTGTATTTGTAATGTATTGTCACTTAATACGTCACAATTACATCATGATATTTTTTGTAATATCCTACTAATATTATAAACGTGAAAGTTTGTTAGGATGTATGGATGTATGTATGTTTGTTGCTCTTTCTCGAAAAAACTACTGAACCGATTACTATGAAACTTGATACGTAGATAGCCGGAGACCTGAATTAACACATAGGCAACTTTTTATCCCGATATTCCCACTGGATTAGGACTAACGCGGGTGAAACCGCGGGGCACAGCTAGTTATATATATGCGTACAGATATCGAGATCACCTAATACGTATAACATACCTTTGAATTGTCTAACGTTTCGACCAGGTGGCACTGGCCGAGGTCACAGGCTGATGTTACCTTAATGTTTTCAACTTGGTGTCGCTTGAACTTTTTGATACAGATATTTTTTTTCCGTTACAAAACTTACTACTTAATCGAATAATTCCACAAACGGTATACCGTAAGAAACGAATATTAATACATACGAGACAGCGCTAGTAAGTATGTACCATCCGCTAAATATATTGTCTACCACCCTACGGTCGAAGATCATTTGACATCATAAAATAGTAAGGTTGATTTTCCCGTGCAATATTCTGACAGTTCAAACCTTATCGCTATTGTGATTACACAGAAACTTTTCTCTAAACTGGTAGACCATTTTCTTTGACTGTACGTATCGTATCTATGTTTCTCGGTCTACATCTGCTACAGACCAACCTAATCCTATTTAAAAGAAGGCGAAAATACACCAATGCTTCTCTTTGCTTACAACCAATAACCAAATATAATCCTGTATAGATAGGATTATATAATCATGTCCAAAATCACGTATGTTGGTCTGTAATCTTAAGAAACAATCTTTTCCACGTTTTAAGTGTAAATAGTTTCACTGCACAGAAACCAGGTAATTAATCTAATTAATGTTTGAGATGTACTAATAAATAAAAATGGCGTACACCGCAGCCGCTATTTTAGTGAAAGTCTCATATTTCAATGATGCATTATCATATCATGATGTTAAAATACAATTCTCGCAACTTGTTTGATTTTTGTTTTCAAAATATACTTGGTTCATTTTATTAATAACTAGTCGTTTACCGTAGTTTCACCTGCGTTTATGGTCCCTGCTCCGTCCCTAAGAGTCGTAGCGTGATCTTACATGGCCTATAACCTTCCTCAGGAAATACTCTATCCAATACAAATATTAGTTAGTAACAAATAAAATAAATAACTTTTTATAAACTTTTTCATTATGATTTCATTGAGTACTAATATAAGAAAGTCTCCAAAAAGTTTCACATTTTTAACACAATTATTTAAACTTTTACGTTGATTTTTATATATATAGACCATTGGGAAAAATGTATTACTTAACAATGGGATAACTTTTTGAAAAATCCATGAAAAAATTTCTTTCCCATGGGTCTTTGCTCATTATAGTGTCCAGATTACACCATTTTTTTTTTATTTAAAAATGTTATACTCAAAAATATACATATTTTGAGTCATACTCTCTCTCTCAAGCGGTACGGCACTCGAGCGTAAACGGCCGTGCAGAACCCTTTTTTCAACGGCGGATAAAAATGATTAATTGGCCTTGAGTGCCGGGAGTTTTTTAGGAAGACATTTTTCAAGAAATTTCCTCCTTTAAGGAACTTTTTTTCATATAGTAAACAAAATTCTGAGGCCGTGCTTTTTTATTCAGTTTTCAGTCAGCAAAAAAAAATTAAAATACGTCTTTCTCAGAATTTTATTCCCCGTTGAATGAGCCATCGCCCATAATTTTCTGTCTTTTCCAACGATTTTTCGCAGATATTTATTTATTTATTTATAACTTTATGCACATTTGGTACATTGGCGGACTTAAAGCCTAAGGCATTCTCTACCTATTATATATTACACTTCTCGACTAGACTATTAGTATAGATATGATTTTAATATTGTATCAACATTCGTGGAAACCCCTTTAGCCTTTAGCGAAACGCTACTATCGTTTCGCTAAAGGCACAATTTATTGATTATGTCGGAATCGACCTACATGATACCTTTTATCAAACAGGTGGTTTTTCTGTCCCTTGAGGTCCTGCCTTCTGCCTACCATATCCAATGAACCCGTCTATCAAAAATGACGTCTTTGGCCTTTTTTGACATGATAAAAGGTTGAATTTCTATCTTTCTGCTGCTACCAGGCCATCTAGGTATATTTTTTTGTAGAGGTTTTCTTTCTCGCAGCCCCTAAAGGCGCCGATGTACGCCGATGTTAGTCTGAGATTTTTTTGTGAATATTAATCTTTCTATTCTTTTGCAATTGTTAATGTTCGGGTTTAAAATTTATGCACATTTTTTTAGAGATCATTACGAATTCAACGAGCTATCTATGTTTAAATGAATACCAATTTAATTAAGCCATAAAGCATGGCAAGAGTTGTTTTAGACCTCAAAAGATAAAATAAGATATGTTATTGTAGAATTATAAGTTTAAATAACTGACAATTTGCATCTGATTACAAAAAATAGGCCGAATACCTAATTGATATTCATACATGCAAACGATTGGGTCACTCAATCGATGACTCTTATAACATCATGTGTGTATGTTTATCATTTTATTTGTAACCGGAATTTAATATTGTAACATCGTAATTAATATGTTTGTAATGATAAATATGCGTGTACGATTGTCCTTCCTGCAATCACCAGGCCATCAGCGACAATCTCCTTTTTTCAGTAAATACTATCAGATCGGTTTCCTTTGCCCGTTTTGTATGTACAAACAGTCTAAATAGGAAGGAATAAGGAAATATCCATCGAACAATGTCTAGTTTTATTCTCATCACAAACAGGCATGTCCTTGAATACGGTATGTCGTTAAGGACTTTACGCTAACTGAAAACTGCAATTGACAGTTTATATGAATTTGATATAACTGCATCAAAACTGGCAGAAGATATGTTTATATTATTGTTTATTATTAAAAGAAAGTGATAGATAAATATTATAATCATGTTTATTCATTAATATACGAATGTATATCATTGTAGTAAAATAAAATAAATAAATAAAAATAAATGTTGCCACTCGGTTTCAACGGAGAGAATGGAGAGTTAAGCAATCCATAGCTTTAAAGTAAATATTTGCGAAATCTAACCTTGATATTTTTACTTTTAATCAACCATTCACGAACATTAAAAATACCTACAAGCACCAACGATGTATCCTTTATATAGTTCACAATTATCATATTAATGTGCATACATTTGAAAAATATTGTTAAACTCAAACGCCAATTTCTCCAAATGGCTGAACAGACCATAATGCTAAGAAGATGCCGTATAATATCGAGTAGTCCGCCTGCGGCACGTATGTGGCCTTTACAAGTATATTCCATAAATATTTAATGCGAAATTATACAATATAATGAGAATTTGTGCTAAGAGTCAAGACTCGTGACGACTTTTAAAGCACGTTCACTGATACTAACATATGCACATAACACAGAGACTGCTTTTTTGTATACTGTACGTTTTTGGATTCATTTTATAAACCACAATAATATAAATAAAGTCGAAATACATTAAAAAATCTCAGACAGTCATAACACCAACTCGTAATAGCGTATGTCTCGAACAAACTATTAGTGATGTGCCGGATCGTTAAAAATGTATATCCTCGTATACGGATACGAATAGGATTTTTAGTGTCTAGATCCGTGAATACGCATTCGGATACGGACCTCAAGATTTTTTCACATTATATGTATGTGGGACAGCGTCAACTAACCTGTGTCAAGCTAATTATTTTTTTACTTACCGAAGCCTGCGACTTCATTCGTGGCGTTCCGAAGTTTATCGTCCCAATGTTAGTCTGTAGACTCGACTGTCTCTTGATGTCATGATATAAATAGATTACATAAATATTTTTTTATTCAAGGAAAAACATTTACAATTATCTCTTCAGATATAATATAATATACATGTAAAATACCTACAATTAAAATTCTCGTAACGAAATCCGAGGCAGAAATACAGTACTTATATGTACTAGGCGCATGAAAACCAAATAAAAATTGTTTTGAAATTCTTGTAATTAATTCTATATACCTCATTATGATCCAACTATTTGTTATGTCATAATTATTATTGCTGCCGTAATTAAAATATCGGGTCTCTCAAGTTTAATCGACCGAAGGATCAGTTTTAAATCTTATTATGTTCGGTTGTAATCTGATGAGTTATTCCCCACACTTGCGCTAGTTGTTTCATCTGAAAATTATTTTCAATGTTTAAGGTAGTAGTACCTAAAGGTAGTAAAAACACTCTGGTGAAACCGAGACGCGACTAGGGCGTCCCCGAAATATACATGTGGGTACAACCTCAACTCATGGGTAAAACCTCAACTCATGGGTAAAATCTTAAATGAATACTACCCATGATCTAACTAGCTAAATATGTAAACAAAACTATGAAGTCAATTTTAACCTACTTCTAATTGTCGTAGCGAAATGAAACTTTGTAGGTGTATGTAGTTCGGTTGCCAATACTGTAATTTGGCATCTTCAAGCTGATCTGTTGATGGAGCCAGGAGGTGGATAGTGGAACTCTTCAGTGGCTACTAGTAAACCCCTCATATAATTCGTTTTGACAAGTTTAACAGATTGGATTTGGTAACGATGGTCTGATGATGAAGCCACGAGGTGGATAGTGGAAATCTTTTACTTTTTAATTCGGTTCACTATTAAAGCGTGTTTTTTAGTTTTATTAAACTACTAGCAACCCGCCCCGGCTTCGTACGGGTAGCAAAGCATATATTGATTTTTTCCGAACTCTCCAACAATCATCGTCATATTTCAGCCATTTTGCACTTAACCTTAATGAATTAGACACCTAAACCTTCCTCATGAATCGCTCTATCTGTTGGTGAAAACCGCATGAAAATCAGTTCTGTAGTTTTTGAGTTTATTGCGAACAGACAGACAGATAGACGCGGCTGAGGACTTAGTTTTATAATATATACTAGCAACTCGCCCCGTCTTCGCACGGGTACAAATTATACACCAAAACCTTCCTCATGAATCACTCTGTCTATTAGTGAAAACCGCATGAATATCCGTTCAGTAGTTTTTCAGTTTATCACGAACAGACAGACAGACAGACGCGGCGGGTGACTTTGTTTTATAATATGTTTTATTTTACGTGAAGCGACTGCCATCAGACCTCAACAATTCAAATACTAGGCTATATCGAAGTAGTTACACCAGGTTGTCGGACTTTTTAGGGCTCCAACTACCCGTAACGAATGCCAGAGACGTTCGTATGGCAACCGGGACCGATGGCTTAACGTGCTCTCCGAAACACGGAGGGGTCTCAATGTGTTAAGAATGGTCACCCATCCTAAGACTGACCTGGCTAGTATTACTTAACCTTGTAATGTGCTAACCTACTCGGTTACCACTTAGCCATGAGCCGCTAAATAATTATTATTATAGTAAATTCATTAATCAATTAGAATTTCAAATATATCTTAGTTAATCGACCTGAAATTCAAAATAATATAACCATTTCTTTTGTATCTTTCGTTTATGACTATAATAAACTACAATCGAGTCAAGTTAACACGGAAATTAGTCTACGACAGAATAAACTGTGACGAGATAATTTAGAGTTATGTCAGACGTTAAATAGAAGTTTTTTATTACTTCGAATGGAAAATAAGCCTATTAATTGTTCGATAGACTTGTTGATGAACTCTCGATTGAGTGTCTTCGATAGATTACATTATTCGTTAATAATGTACGGAGAACTTCGTTCGGTGCCCAGCGGGTTTTTGGAATATGTAGAAAACAGATTTTCAAATTATATTACAATGTTTTATTGAGCGTAATTTATAAATTTTTTTTTATTTAAAACTTTATGCACATAGAGTACAGAGGCGGACTTAATGCCGTAGGCATTCTCTGCCAGTCAACCTTCAGGCGATGCAGAGAAAACAAGAAGTAGGTGCATTAAAAATATTGTAGTTTACTAGCAGCGCCCCGCGGTTTCACCCGCGTAAGTTCCGATTCCGTGGGAATATCGGCATAAAAAGTAGCCTATATGTTAATCCAGGTCTCCAGCTATCTACATACCAAGTTTCATCGCAATCGGTTCAGTAGTTTTTGCGTGAAAGAGTAACAAACAGCATTCATCCAAACTTTCACATTAACAATATTAGTTAGTGGGATTAGGTAAATGTGCAAACTAAATATCAGACAAAAAATACTTAAATAAATAGAGCCAGACATTGTTCGACGGATACTTTCTGCGTATGTTAAGCCTTTGACTGTGGAAACAATTATTGATTTAATGGTTATTATATGAAGTAGGTATATAGACTAATGTTATAGTCACAGAATAAGTAAAACAATATTCTTTATTGTACACCACAGAAAAAGTTACTACATAGAAGAGAAACAATGAATACTGGTATACCTAATCGGCGGTCTTATCGCTAGTTGCGATTTCTTCCAGACAACCTTAAGATGTACAAATGTGATGATTAGTGCATAGGGCAGTTTACAGGTGTACAAACTCAGTTCAGTAACTTATTAAACTATATGAATGTAAGGGAAAATACATAAAAAAGAATCATATATACCTTCAATACATTTTATAGGTTCAAACACAAATAATTGCGTCCGTACTAAGTGCGCGAGGCATCACCTGCCGTATGCTAACTCTCTTTCAGCTAAGTATATGCATGTACTAGAAGTCCCCTTTTCTAGTATATCCCGGACAACTGAGTAGATCATTTGAATCTCCAGAACTCCTTTACGTTTTTGTTCTTTTTACCATGTATCATAATCGAATTCAAAATTTGCTCGTTTACACCCCATACCATGAAAAAAATACTAAAGCAAATGATTACATATATTATGTTGTCGTTAATTCGGTGGGGGTCTACTAGTACATAAAGTACGTACTTTCAACAACCAGGCACGATCATAGTGCGACAAGGATTTTTGTGCTCGTAGCTAATATTGGAACTTTGGCGGTGATAGTCTGAAACACATCACTTCAAGATTGCCAGATACTCCACTTATTTCCTTTATAACCCATTATTTATCAATAGTGGAATAAAGACACATGCCACTGCTCCTGTAATGTTTATAGGTGCCGGCGACCGCTTGCCATTAAATGGGCAAGTGTACTTGTTTGTCACTTTTTTTTACAAGAAAACAAGTCCTAGTTTTAATCTTAGATACTTCTATTAAATGCGAAAGTTTTGATGTATGCATGTTTGTTACTCAATCACACCCGACGGCTGAACGGATCTAGATGAAATTTGGCACAGAGATCGATTACAGTCTGGCAGCACATGGCGTCGTCGTCGTAGAAAAACGACGGATTTGATTTTTAGTAATTTTACAATAGAGCACTTTAAAGTTTTAAAATATTTAAAAAAAACGGCTGTTTCTGTTTATGAAATCGAAAAATGTTACTGTGTGCTGCTTTGAAAAATGTTTTGATTTATGATAAAGTATAAAGTTTTCAGTTAGGCTTACGGTCAAAAACAAAAATCGTCAAATCATCAAATCCGCCGTTTTTCAACGACTGCGGCGATAGGCTACTTTTTAACCCGGATTTTTTTCCGGTACGTATCCCGATCAGCGAACGAAGTCGCGGGCAGGGCAACAGCTAGTTTGGACTATAAATTTAATAAAGAAGGTATTTTTTATAAAAATCGCATTAAAGTGCAACATAAACCAAAAACTGTAAATCCTCCATTTGTTCAAATAGATCCAAACAGAACGAACGCATTTTCTTGGCAAATGTAACGGATATCTAAAAAACGAGAAAAGAGCTGTTATGTTTGTTTAAACTTAGACATATGCTTGCATAACTAGAAATACATATTTATATTTATAATGAGGGAATATTAGCAATTTATTGTAAGATGATTTATGACTTAACGGCGCCATTTTAATTATGCATACGCGACGATGAGTGAGTTCTGATGAAAAATATTACTAATCCTTCATCACTGAATGATATCACATTTTCTAGGTAAATTGATTATTGAAATTACTAGTTATGCAGCTATGTACTCGATACGACGGTTCACCCTTGTTTGGTATAACAACGTTTGGTTGAAAATCACTTCGACTAATTTCAGTTACAATAAAGTTATTTCACATAATTATTCATTTGACCGAATATTTAATTGGTAGAATTTTATTTAGCATAATTATTTATTTGGAATAATGTCATTTCATCGAATTTTCATTTGCACTAATTTTATTTAAAGTAATGCTTCATTAGACTAATAATGATTTAGTCGAGAGATAATATTGAATATTCGGTTTAGTAATAATTAGTTTCCTTTCATTGTCAATAAACTGACGGTGGTTTCATTATTTTTTTTCATATTTTGTTTTCTGTCTGGCACTCGGCGGCCGCTGCCGCGACACGCTCGCTTCGCTCGCTCGCCTCGTGCTTGTTGTGGTCACAGTTCCAACCTAACCCTGCCGATTGCACTGAGAGTTTTTCAATTTTACTTGTATTGTTTTTCATGAAACATACTCTTAGTGGTTTTCTTACATCACTAAAATCGGCAGGGTTAGGTTAGGTGAGAATTGTGACCACAACAACATGAAAGAATAAATAACACAAATAACATGAAAAAAATAATGTATAAAAAATACAGTGTATTTTAAATGGAGAACCTAGTGCAAAACAGAAAAAGATTTGTACTAAGAAGGATGACAATATTGAGACCATATTACGTAATTTTGAAACCTACACAGAATTAAATTTAATTAAATCAATCGCATCTAATTTGAGATTAGTCTAAGTGTTTTCTTTTTTATAATAAAAAACTTGCAAATATTTATAATGTTTTCTTTTCCACACTACATTACATTATACCAATTGAATATTCGATGAAATACATATTACTACCAACTAGCCAACTGAACATTATATGAAATGAGCATTATACTTTTTGATCAATAGCGCAAATGTTGTTATCGCAAATAAATATTCGATGAAATGAAAATTATGTCAATCGATATTATGCAAAGCAATTATTTTCTCAAACGTTGTTCGAATTAGTAACATTCGACCAAACGTTTTATACTAAACAAGGGTGAATTGATACGACAATGTATTTATTACCCGATTGCGCAAGAAGGAGATTTATATTTTTATGTGTGTGTGTGTGTGTGTCTTTGGCACGCCCTATACCTATCCTAAACGACTTGATGGATTATGACATATGCGGTGTCATTTAAATCTTCTTAATAATGAGAGTGACAAAGGGCATAAGACTTCAAGATGGCGTTCGCGAAAATAGCAATAGGGAGAAAGTTAATAAGTAAATTTTGTTAAATAGGTCCGTTCAGTGATAGTGATCACTAAATATTATAAAACAAAGTCCCCCGCCAAGTCTGTCTGCTCGCGATAAACTGAAAAACTACTGAACGGATTTTCATGCGGTTTACACTAATACACAGAGTGATTCATGATGAAGGTTTAAGTGTATAATTTGTTAAGATTTTGTGTAAATTGATTGAAATATGTTGATGATTGTTGAAGATGTCTCTGCTACCCGTGCGAAGCCGGGGCGGATTGCTAGTATATTATAAAACAAATTACCACGCCGCGTCTGCCTGTCTGTCTGTTCGCGATGAACTGAAAAACTACTGAACGGATTTTCATGCGGTTTTCACCAATAGACAGAGTGATTAATGAGGAAGGTTTAGGCGTATAATTTGTTAACGTTTTGTTTAAATTGGTTCAAATATGATGATGATTGAAGATGTCTCTGCTACCCGTGCGAAGCCGGGGCGGGTTGCTAGTTTACTAGATAAACCGGTTTCCAATGAAGTACGAATACTGTGAGTATAAGTATACGAGACACTGAACCTTGCTTAATTTTTAGTACTAAAGCTCTTGCATAAATAAAAACAAAAAAATTAAAAATTAATTTAAAAATAAATTAAACCTGACTACGACCGAAGCAACTAGTAACTGAAAAGCAAAAAATCAAGCTTTAAATTCTATAAAATAGAAACATAGGATCATAAACAAAAATGATAGAAAATGCTTTTCATTTACCAATCACTGTATCGCTCTCGCTCTTATTTGTCATAGCGTGATTTTAGCCAGATATGTAAAACGAGTACTACTTCAATAAAAAGGCTATCGTACACAAAAAATAAATCAAAATCAGACAGGAAGTTTCTCAGATAAACACGAACGACGAACGATAAGGACGTGCGATAAAGTATCGAAATAATATTAGTATTGATAAATGTGTGTAAATATATACAAGAATATGGTGCCGTTATAAAAGTTACAAAATCGTATGTATTTTATTATTATTAACTTGAGGTACCTCACACATAGCCGTCTGATCCCAAACTAGGCAGAGTCTGTACTACCCACTTTTTTATTGAGTACAGTGTCATCTTCTGGGTATATCGACGAACTTAAACGACTGTTACTATATTTAAATTTAGATTTTAATGAGGGGAAACGATTTAAAATCCGCATGTGTAAATAAAAGATATAAAACAGAATATTGCATATTAAATATCAAAAAAATTAAAATTTAAACTTCTATATAAAGTTCAATATAAACCATTATTATTGTATAAAGACGTGATCAATTCGCAGATCAAACCCGATAGTGTAGATAATATTTACTAATTTCAATATAAGATGTGGTACATGCACATGATTTGTTCTACGAAAACGGGACTCTACGAACCCGACTACATCAATATGTAGGTAAATTAAATAAACCAAAGACTAGGAAACAAGTTAGATGCTGATTGCTATCATAGTTTTATTGAATGAGACAAGTCTTTGGATATATTAAGTATTCCTGTTTATTTAGTTATATTTGAGTAAACGGGCAGTTCTACATTACTTATGTTTTAATCCATGCAAATGATCCGAAGTCGTGGGCATATTGTAACCTTGACTAACGATATTGCCATATGTTATTTATATCCACAAAATTTGCTTTTTGTAGTTTATAACATGATTTTTTAAAAGTGGAAACTTCTTTAGGCACGTTTGTGCACTTTTGCTATTTGCATATTTGCTTTTGTTACGCTAATAATACATATATAGATCCACTAGAGGGCGCTAATCTAAACATTGAGTTCTGTTAGCTTCTTATTAATTAATGTCACCAACCAATGTGACGTTTTAAGTTCGTCGTTTTGTTTAAGTTTTCACTTCTGTCGGCAGTCCCTGCCTATTTTTTTTCACTTAATAATAGACGTATTAGAATATGACGATACCAACTCAATTATTACCAAAAAGATTGACAACAGGCAGTATTACACTACAGATTAATTAATATTACAACCGATGGCTTACTTCAACAGCTTGTTTAATAAATTTCAACTCTTGTTACTGAATAAGGTTTAATCTTGATCGCGTGGCAACAGACCGGTACAAGCTAAATTCTCCAAACGATCGCACGCGTAGGGTCTTACTGAGCTCGTAGCTATAGCGATAAAAACCCTGTCGATCTAAGTCTGCAATATTACAGTATTAATAAGACTCCATTCAAAAGTCGATAATAACAAGATGTAGCACGACGTAAGTCATTGTATTGACATAACATTGTGTTGTACAGAAAGTGAAATT
Organism: Euplagia quadripunctaria; assembly: GCA_963859945.1. Classification (NCBI taxonomy): domain Eukaryota; kingdom Metazoa; phylum Arthropoda; class Insecta; order Lepidoptera; family Erebidae; genus Euplagia; species Euplagia quadripunctaria. Next base: position 6,935,758 of record OY982579.1, read on the forward strand.
CGTTTAAGTTTACTAAGCGTTTATGAGCGTAAATGACATAACCGCATCCGTTATGTAACATCTGCAATTACCTACTTTAAATTAGCCCTTTGTTATATATACGAGCCTATAATTTTACTGTAGCTAATTGTTCAAACAATGATGTCTGTTGATTAATCGAATCATTTTTTATAACTATGAATTTTGCTTTAAATACACGCATATTTTCCTTTGCGTAAGATGGCAAGTACAATAGTATATTGCCTTAGTCACTTACTAAATAATATATTTTATGTAGGCTATCGGTTTCCCGTAGCAATTTGCTGTATCGTACCTTCCTATTTCTTTTATGGGGAGGGTGTTATAAGTTTAACGCGTGTCTCTGTATATGTCTGTGGTATCATAGCTTCTAAACTAATGGACCGATTTTGATTTTTTGTTTAGTGTTCAATAATTTTCTAATTGTTAAAGGGATTTTTAAGATCTTATTTAAAAAAAAAAAAATATAATTGTGGTGTTTTATAGTTGCAATATTCTCAAACTGAAACGAATACAATAAATTTCTTCGTCAAGGCACTTTGTAGTGTAGTTATACCAACTTGTTGATGGTCACAGCTGGATGTGCTGCTACTGTAAGAAACCTGTTAAATTCACTTTAGATCTAGAATGGTTGGGGAAAAAATAAACAAACGTGCTTCACTTTTACGCTTTTTACGTGATAGTGTTACGTGTGAATGTTTTGTTTTAAATATCATTGTACTTCAAAAACAGCACATCAAATTTACACCAAAAACTTTATTTAAAGTATTGTGTGTATACCTAGCATGCATATCGAAGCTATATATAGTATCACCTACAAAACATACTGATTTTAACCCAATATGTTTTGAAATGTTAGAATCTGAGCCGCGAGCCTGGAGACGTGTCTCCTCTCTATGTAAAACTACGGTTAAACTACACTGTTACACTACACACTGTGTTCCTCCTGGAAAATCCCTCTTATTAGATATAATTTTTTGGACCTTACACATTTTCTTTTTATTATGAAATGGAATAGGCGTTTTTCTTTGAACTTACCTGATGAAAAGTGACGATGAAGACGAAGATGGTACACGCCTATCCAAGAGAAACCTATTCACTCTACTCTACTTGAACGTTCGAGGATTATAATTGACTGGAAAAATAGACGCAGGTAGTTCATTCCACACCTTGGCGACTCGAACCAAAAAGGATCTGTCAAAGCGTTTAGTTCGACTTTTTGGTGTTTCGACAACGAAAGGATGGAACCTCTGTCTGCGCCTAGTAGTCCGATAAAGGAATGGACAGGATTCAATCAATTTTATTGTCATGATTCGTGTACCTTTAGTCCTTTTAGCCAAATAAACTTTGAATAAGTCCTTTTTGAAAACTGCTAAAGATTTTAATCGTAATCCTATATTTAGACACGTTTTATTCACAGCACGAGCGAAAGGAAAGCAACGCTACGTCACCTTGCGAAGTTTAAAGCAATAATTCTATCGTCTTGACATTAATAATTGGCGTGTATGCTGCACATTATTCCGCTAGACATAGCGAAGCGGATTAAGATGCGCTATAACTAATTTATTCGTAATTTTATTTTAAAAAGAGATACGAACAAAATACATAGTATTCTTCATAATGTGATTTTGACTTTGGAATACGAGCGTGGCACCTGTGTAGGATAAGAGAATAATAATATGAAGTTTCGACTTTAAAACTTGCCCCATATTGTGTATACTTTATGCAGAACCTTCTTCCTACGGGGTAAGTGTAATTATATCAAATCACTAGCTGACCCGCGCAACTTCGTCCGCATTTGTAAATTTGCCCCGTTTTTGCAACATTTTTCATTGATTCGGCGCCGCCGTACTGGTTGTAGCGTGATGTTATATAGCCTATAGCCTTCCTCGATAAATGGGCCACCCAACACTAAAAGAAGTTTTCAATCCGAGACAGTACGTCCTGAGATTAGCGCGTTGAACCAAACAAACACACAAACAAACTCATCAGCGTTATAATATTAGGATGTTTATCAACACATTCATCAACTTCGAAGCGATGAAAATATTAGTGCGACGTGTTCCAAGGCCGTTTCGAATATGTATTTATAAGTGTAAGTACTAGGTGATTCAGGGATAGTTAGAATTCACGTTCTGCAGATTAGTGTCGAGAAACTTGATACCATAGACTCTCATCACCGCCAGTAAACCGCGTTACATGTAGACAATTCTCTCTAACACACCCAAAATAAACGACATAAAATTTGAGTCGATTTGGCCCCAATATAGTTTGTGTGTCTGTGTTTCTGTGTGGCTGTGTGTTTCTGTGGCATCATAGCTCGGATTGACTTTTTGTTTGAAAGGTGACATGATCGAGTGTTCATAGTAAAAATTTAAGAAAATCTGTTCAGCCGTTGGGTGAATCGGTGAGGGGATTTTCGAGTCGAGGGTATTTTTAATTTATGCTTATTTATTTAACAAAACACAGCCAGCCTTGTTGTTGAAATGTTTTCAAATACTCGCAACACTGCGGCGATGAATTTTATACTTTGTCAACCTATTACCTCTCTTCCCCTCTGTTAACACTAGTAACATACCAAGTAGAAAGCTTTGAAATGCAAATTAACTTTTGAGTAATATTCAATATTTCGTAACATGGAATAATGGCTGGTTGTGGCTACTTGTGACGGGTTTTTATGTAAATCTTAATGCTTCATTTAAATGTCAAAAATGCTTTAAACATCGCTTAAGAGTAATAAAACGATGCTTTGTTTGCATGCTGTCTGAATGGACTCAGTTTGGCAAGAAATTGCACATTGGGGGCTATGAAGACATCGGTACCGCAGGTATATTGATTGGCAAACAAAATGTATTGGGTGTATTACGAATTAAGTGTTGCGCGCTACAGAAAGTTATTTTTTGTTTGTATAGTAATTTTAAAGTATGGTAACACAGAGAAATATGGTTTTCTAAACTTAATTTCAAGACAAACAAGTTGATGCAATATCAACTGTCTGAGGTTTTGAATTTAGATTTTTTAGAGCGCTACATAATTATGAAAAACGATACATGAAGCGTTATAATAGGTTATACACTGTAGAAGTCATCATTTATAAAGTAGGTAATATCTATGTAAATGTATATGGAAAATTGTAAGGACAGGCTTGCTTAGTGTGGGCCACCGGCAATGCACCAAAGAGCTTGGCTAAAAAACTCATGGTGGTGCACTCTCTGTAACGCAAGTCGCAAAATGTCTTTCTTTGGATGTTGATGCTCGAATGTTTCCACATCGCGTCAGTAAGTCAAATATTATTTATGATTCGTTTTGTTTTATGCTATTTATTTACTCGTCATATTGATTTATTACTGTAATAAATTACGTTTCTTAGTTATTTTAATTAAATTCGTAATGTGCAATATAATTACTCAGCAGGTAATTGTTATGAATGCCGTTATATACTTTAGCGGATGCTAGTTGTTAATAAATCATTTGAATTTTAAATGTAGAATCTTAACCAAAGAAATGATGAACCAGACATTTAATACGATACAATTAGATAAGAATTACATCAAATGTCATATTTGGTAATGTTTTTTTTATGGGATAGGGGTCAAACGAGCATACGGTCACCTGATGACAAATAACTACCGCCGTCCATGGGCACCTACAACTCAAGAGTCACAAGTGCCTTGCCTGTAAGATGGGAGTAGGGGAAGAGGGGGGAGAGGGAAGGGTTATTGCCTCCGGTAACCTCACTCACGCGGTGAAAAGCAATGCAAGCATTGCTTCACTGTCGGTTTTCTATGAGGCCGTGGTAACACTCCGGTCGAGCCAAAGCATGACTCTCCCACAAACATGTTGTATTTATTAAACTTGTTGTTTATTGTGTAGTATAAAGTTAATAGCCCGAGGCTAAGTGGTAACCGAGTAAGTTAGCACAAATAATACTAGCCAGGTCAGACTTAGGATGGGTGACCATACTTAACACATTGAGACCCCTCCGTACCTCGAAGAGCACGTTAAACCGTCGGTCCCGGTTGCCATACGAACATCTGTGGCATTCGTTACGGGTATTTGGAGCCCTAAAAAAAGTCCGTCAACCTGGCCTAACTACAGAGCTTCGATATCGCCTAGTGCCTAGGTTTACACGAAAAATATCCAAGTTCCTCCGTTTCGAAGTTAGACTGAAAGCCAACTCAGTTGGGAAAAGGCTAGGAGGAAGGAAGGTATAAAGTTGCTAGTCCTTCCCCGGAGTTTCATTGACCTGATCCCAAGGGTCGCACCGTGATATTACATAACCTATAACCGACTGGTAGTGCCAGTTCCTAGACAACAAACAATCAAACAGTGTTTTTATATTAGTATACTATAGAGTTATTATAAGGTTGAGGACTATATCTTTTTAAAATAGGTCTTAAAATGTCTTTATAACGTCAAATTCACATTCAGTATCTTTATTTCATAAAATTGATCATCAATTATTCGAAATCGTCAGTTTAAAAAATAATTATAATAATTAAAATGTCCCCGCAACAATAGTTTGTTTCGGCTGTGTTTCTTTTGAAGCCTAAACCCAAGGGCTTTTGCCTTTAAAGTTTACTTCTAAAAGAGTTTACAGGTTTATAGACATATGTAAGATCTTCTATAAGTATATAAATAGGCAAAACAAAACAGTTTAGAAACAGTTTGGTCTCCACCGAATTTGTTAACCCATTTTTAAATTTCTTTTTTGTTTAGTAACTATTGACGATTTTTTGTGATATCAATAAAAAAATGTGGATCACATTTTTTCTAAATAAATTATTAGGTGACCCGCGCAACTTCGTCTGCGTTTGCAAAATTTTCCACGTTTTTTTACAACATTTTTCAGTGATGCTCCGCTTCTATTGCTGGTAACGTGATGTTTTATAGCCTTAGCCTTCCTCGATAAATGGGCTATCTAACACTGAAATATTTGTTTTAATTCGAACCAGTAGTTCCTACGATTAGCCCGTTCAACCAAACAAACAAACTCTTCAGCTTTATAATATTAGTATAAATGTGAAAACAACCACAAACAGCTGAAGGGGTCCAGTACCAGGACCTGTCATGTACATTGACAGTTCTAGTTATACTATGAAAGAAAACAAAACCAACAGGCGAGATTATACTCTCTCGCAAAAACACATACGATGTTGGTTGTGCTGTTTAACCGCAGTCATCAGAGACGGGGTAGCTGCTTCTCCGGTCGTATGCCAACAATTGGAGTGAAAAAAATCTGCTGTGCCTTGCCTTTGAAACCTTGAAAATGATTTTGAATCTTTTGGGTGCAAGAAAAGGTCTGCAATAGAACGAGGTGAGATGACACTGCGACAGAAAGGTATGATCACTCCGACCAGGCTGGGTCCGAAGCCTGGCGAGCCGACGGTTGATGTAAGGCGGTTAAATTATATTAAGGATTCGTACTTAGGCAGTCACAACAATTCACCAACTTGAGCGCGGTAAAGGTCTTGTACGATGCACTGGTGAGAAGCCATCTCGATCATGGCACTATCATATGGACTCCGCATGAGTCTAAGTATGTCACAATGTTAGAGAGAGTCCAAAATAAGTTTGCAAGGCACCTGTACATGAAATTATACGGCGTATATCTACTTTATCCCTTAATGTACCCCACATTGTTTGTGCTTGGTTTAGTTGGGTACAATGAGCTAAGAGTGCGTCGGGAGTTCTCACTTGCTTTGTATGTAGCTAAAATCTTGAGAAGTCAGGTGTGTAATAAGACAGTTCTGGGGCACCTGAACCTCTGTGTGCCGGACCGCTACGTGTGGAGGAGGCGACATCCACCGCTGCTAGTCGTTCCTGCAGCCAGAACTAACTTACTGGCGAAAACGCCACTTACTCGCGCAATCCGTGTAATCAACGAGGTCGGCACTAGAACTGATATATTCTCGTGTAACTCGAGTGAACTCGTAAAAATTATAATAAACGTAGTAGCACATAAGTATTGAGTAATAACACCCTTTAATGTTTTAATTTCTCTAACACTAATTTTCTTTTCAATTTTACTTCTATTTTAGTTATACATTTTATGTTGTGTATTGGTTAAGATTATAAAATAATGTGTTAAATTTTAAATCAGCCCCACAATCGCATTGGGTTTCCTGTAAGGATTGTGTGGGATGTTTGTAATAAAAAAAAAAAAAAAGAAAATAGAGATCACCTGGTTGTCGAAATTCGACCCTGATTTATTTTTGGTTTATATAATTTGCCAGTATAACTTTGTCGTTTTATGTCATTGTATAGACTTATGTACGCCTGCTGGCCTCAAAAAAACTTGAGTAATGGGTGATATTTTGGTGTTATCGTCGACTATAGGCACTGATAACAGCTTGTTATCAGGCTGCTAGGATGATGGTTTTCCATCTTATTATTAAAAATAATATGTCAAAATAAAAGTATAAAAAAAATAACAATGGCTTGAGAACCTCGACCGTTTTGTCGTCGGTTAAAAATCTTATTAATATTATTATGGCGAAAGTTTGTGGATGGATGTATGGATGATTGTTACTCTTTCAAGCAAAAACGGCTGAACGTATATGGATGAAATTTGGCACAGAGATAGAATATAGTCTGGAATAGTACATAGGCTTTTTCAAAATTTCCACGCGAACGATTCCAGGCAACAGCTAGTATCCTACTTCCTTCAAATATTATAAATGTGAAAGTTTGTGAGGATGTATAGATGGATGGATGTATGGATGTTTTTTTACGCTTTCACGCAAAAACTTTTTAACCGATTGCAATGAAACTTGATATGTAGATAGCTGGAGACCTGGATTAACACATAGGCTACTTTTATCCCGATATTTCAATGGATCGGGACTTAAGCGGGTGAAACCGCGGGGTGCAGCTAGTGTTATATAAATTGCACATCTTTTTCAACAGATCGCTGTCTGTCATAGGAACTGGTTGCGTGTTCAGTACATCATTTTAATTGGATTATGTTGAGTGGATCTAATTCGATGTAAAGATACTCGAACTGCGAATGTGAAGGTGGTGTTGAATACAAAGTTAGTTATAAATTCGAATCTCTCACGAGACAACTACACAATTTCTCTTTAGGTATTTTGGTATTTACTTTTTATTAATTTATGATTAAAATTTTAAGAGAAATGACTGACTGACTTACTGCATCTGTACGGCTTTAGTTGGGTCTTTTGCAGGGTTGCCTTGATTGGATAAAATAATCATTTACCTAGTTTATTTCACATTTCACCGAGTAGACCATTAATTTGAACTTTCTCTTATACTCTCTGATACATATTTTTTACAAAATAAAACTACTGATAATAATATGTTAACAGTAATTAAGTAGCACATTGTCGTTATTTTTTTAGTGACTATATTGTAGGGTCTTTAAAAGGGGCTAGAAAGTTTTATCATGGTCGGCAACGTATTATTAAACTACTAGCAGACCCCCGCAGTATCACCCGCGTAAGTCCCGATCCCGTGTGAATAGCGGGATAAAAAGGAGCCTATCCAGGTCTCCAGCTATGTACATACCAAGTTTTATCGCAATCGGTCCAGCCGTTTGCGCGTGAAGATGTAACAAACATACAGACTCGCAAACTCTCGCCTATTAGTGTGACGATGACCGTAAGACAGACCGTAAAAGATAATGATACATTATTTTGCAAATAGATCTTTTCAGACACTTTTACGCGTCGATTTGTTCTTTAAAGCGAAATGGTGCTGGCATTCCCTATAACTAGCTTTGAGAAGAAACGCGGAAACAAACTTAACGATTCAAGTGTATATAAACTCAAACTGTTCAAGTGCCATGCAGGCGACCAGGGTTGTCTTTATATGGCGTCATTTGTCGTGAATAGAACCCAGTAGATTAGATAAGTCGGTAATCACGGAACTCAAACACATCAGAGGTAGCTCCACGACTCCTCCGTGGCCGCTGCCACCGCAGTCAGACATTTGGGAAGCCCCATAAATACTCAAGTGCTGCCTTAGTGGTATGAACGAATTTCTCATCTCCATGTCAGTTTCTTAAGCTAGCTTGCAAAGATGTAACTTAACGCTACACCAAAATATTGACTTTAAATATATTAATGATTCTGGTCTTTTTAATGAGTAACATACGTAATAATAACCAAAGCAAGTTTTTCTTAATGTTATATTAAAAATTAATATTATGCTACTTGATGCAATAATTTAAAATTGTGAATGTGATTAAAAAGTTTTACACTTAATTCTGTTAAAATAAATTAATTCGGCAAAAAATTATGTCATAATATGCAATTAAGCAGTTTTTAGAAAAAAGACTAGACTACCATCGGATTCGAGATAACGCACAGAATAATAAAACTCATCTTCTGAAGGTACAAAAATCGTTGCATATGTGTTTTTTTTAAACTCAATTTTTTTGCCAACTCTTCATTAAGAGATTTTAATTCAAGATATCTACTAACTGCGATTAAAACGTACACTCAAGTATCTAAGTAATTCAAGTAAAATTTTCAAACAAGTCTTATTTTTGCTAAATTAATTTCACGATATGATTTATTTTCCTAAGTAATGAAATTATTATCTTACCTTATAAACCCGATCACAATTCTGGCTAGGTGGAAATCCTTTAGAAGCGAGCGAACACAATCCACACGTGTTATAATTTCACCGCCACGACACGAGGCGCGAGTGTCGCCTGCGCGAGCTCTACAGTCAGTGCGCACGACCACCTGGCAAACCCACTCGCACTCCTACTCTTCCAAATATTTCTCCCCGTGGTACACTAGTATTGTGTTGTTTCCTGGTTATAATACCACATGTGTCATATAATGCGTATTTATTTTTTTCATATTTGTTTTAATTCATTTTATCAAATATTTTTATACGCTTTTAGCATCTGCAATCCATACTAATATACTACAGCTGAAGAGTATTTTTGTTTGTTTGTTTAAACTTGCTAATCTCGGGAGCTATCGGTCAGATTTGAATAATTATTTTTGTATTGGATAGAGTATTTATTGAGGAAGGTTATAGGCTAGGTAACATCACGCTAGGTTCTTTAGGAGTGGAGCAGTGACCATAAAAGCAGGTGAAACTACTGAATTATAATTGAAGATTTTAGCGATGAGAAAGTCAACTTGTAATTTGTAAATTGAAACTCTTTATTATTAAACTTGTTGTAGAAACGAATACCAAATAAACGGACATGTTTACGGTAATTACTTTGAACTAGGCCTGCCATCACTTAAATTGCCGACACCGGACAAGCTCTTCAAAAACCCCGGACACATATGTGTTATCGAGATTCTTTCCCGGACACCTTAAAAAAAGCACCAATTCCATTTTTCTTTATTATATCAAACAGCTTGTTCATCTAATAAATTATATTTTGCCCCTGGCACAGAGTGTCCGGGTTTTGAAAACCCCTCCCGGACGCTCCCTGGACGCCCTCTAAACTAGGACAAATCTGGGGAAACCCGGACGGATGGCAGCCCTACTTTGAACCAACTAAACAATAAAGGTGTTTTTCAATATGGCTTAGAGAAGAGATAATTTAAAATCAAATCATTTATTTGCTCAATAAAGAAAAAAATAAAGATATTGATTAGTCAATTAAAACAACATGATTATAATGCCCTAACTATGGAGGCTTGTTGTTAGCAACATGGATATGTATTTGTTGTAACCATAATTATTATTATAAGTCTGTAAGCCTTCTTCAAAAGATATTAAAAAAAAAGATAATCATCGCAGTAATTGACGCTGCCCGACTCTGGGAGAACTTCCACTACGGTTTTTAATTTATAATTTCCTGCAGGTAAAAACAATTTGTAGGCAACACCTATTCAGACATGATTCGGGTTGCTATACCGATAATAAATATATCGCGAGAAGCGTTGTTGGGCAAAATATTAATCCATCACTGAAGTGATAGTGATTGATGAACGTCTTGTTGTGTTTTTTCAATTCAATCAATTCTACAGATAAATTGGAGATAAATTTGATTTTCAAAACTTAAAGAAAAGTGACAAATAAACGTCATGCCTTTACCCCGAAATAATATTTTTGACCATATATCGGTCTCATTGATACCACTGATGTTGCGATTGTCTGCAGGAAGCAGCTTACGAGAGAGCAAAGCGTGTGATTGTTTTCATACTCAGTTGTTTAAATCCTAATCCTAACTAATATTATAAATGCGAAAGTAAGCTTATATACTTGTTTGTAACGCTTAACCACTTGGTAACTTGGTTGGTTGGTAACGTGGGCGTGGGAGAGCCGGGAGAGCATGGCCTCACAGAAAACCGGCAGTGAAGCAACAAGCAGTGTTTTTTTGTCGCGTGAGTGATGTTACCGGAGGCCCTAACCTTTCCCTCTCCTCCTCTTCCCCCCTTAAAGGCTGGTAACGCACTTGTGACTCTTGAGTTGCAGGTGCCCATAGGCGGCGGTAGTAATTTACATGCAGGTGACCCGTCTGCCCGTTTGCCCCCCATACCATAAAAAAAAATAAACCTCTTACCATGAAATTTTGCAAACAATTTGTCATTGGTACAGACGTAGGGTAGGGATATTCATGTAGAAAAAACACTGTTCCCGAGGGATAGTGAATTGATTGAGAAAAATCTATATTAACGATAGGGCAAAGGTTTTCCTCCGGTCTGTTACGTTACTCGGTCAAAAACATGAAATAATCAACTCATTCAATAAAGGATTTAGTGCCGTATTAAGAAACAAATACATATGTATATTTCTTTGCATATTGTATCTGTTTTAATTTAAATCTTGTCCAAAGTTATATAATAAATAATGATAAATTATATACCAAGTGGACATAGACGTTAAAATTAGTAACAAGTTGGTATTTGCTAATACATACCAGATTTATGATGTCTCTGTCCGTATTATGTACTACTCAAACCCGGTCTAATGGAATGAAATCAGAGAAGTAATTAACTTCAAAATAATACCCTCTTCGTTTTAGTTGATAAGGTTTTTGTTTATTTGCAAATAACTTTTTAATTAATTATGTAAAGACTGTAAGTCCTTATTTTCAAGATAAATAAGACAACGGCACGTATTGCTGACCTGACCCAAGCCATAAACTATGTGCAACTAAAATGACTGTTTAAATAAATAATCTCTATCCTCGCTTTCATCAGGAACTGCTTCTGTTTTCAGGAAGAATAGATATTTATATGATGACAGTAACCTTTACAGCTATATGTATAGCTCCAGGTCGAAGGCTATTTCTTAGCACCATTTAATTACAGAACATAGAATTAGAGTTCAAGACTCTAAACCAATAAACTAAGTAAACCTAAACTTTGGAGGTTTAGTCGTGAAAATGTGTAAAATCAATCGAGTGTCTAATTTAAGTTCTAATTCGAAATCATCTCTTGACATAAGAACACACTTTACTTACAAACATAATGTATGTATTTGATTTGCTGTTAATCATTTAGCTCATTAGTGTCAACAATTCACTTCGATAAGTGAATGAAATGCTAAAAATGATTGCTTTGTGTTGTAAGCCTGTTGTTATGTATTTAACATAAAAGCAATATGTCAATAAATAGTAAGTACTAATCTTTTATTGCGCGAATCATTATATTACAGCGTAATTGTTGTAGTTTTTTTAGTTCCAGTTCCAAAGTCTAAATTAGTAATTTAAGCGTGAATATAAGTAACACTAAGTTTGTATCTTTCCAAAATAGAGCCACAAAAAAAGCTTTATTTAAAATTAAATTACAATGGTCAAGACATCTCAGAAGTTAACAAAATTCCTTTTCTAGGCGTCACCTTGGACGATAAATATAATTGGAAAACACTTGTGGCACCTTTGGCACCTCACAAAGCTTTCAAATAAGCAGACTGCATTAAAAGCCTATCATGGTTTTGTCCCGTTTAACTTGAGATACGGCACTGTACTATGGGGCAATTCGGTAAACATTAACAGAACTTTTAAAGCCCAAAAACAGTGCATTAGAGGATAGGATAATAGAGATTAAACTTTACAGCAAAAATGCCAGGTAGACTAGACCAAAATATTAGGATAGGAGAAAAGGAATTATATTCATAATTGAGGTTTTTAAATAATTGAGATGCCGTTATTGTTCAAATGCTCTTGTATTTTCCAAATTTTCTGGTTTTGAAAACTTTTCAAATTTTTCTTTGTCTATAAACCTAGGTCGTACTGTAGTGGTTATTTTAAAACAAAATGTAGAATTTCGTTTTTATTTGTATCGATTTCATTTACCCCGAAACTGACTGACAGACTGGAAAAGTTCGTGGAAAGTGGAACGTCGGGATCAGTATAGATAGTAAAATAACACCAAATAAATCGCGATAGAATCCGTGAAAAATAGTTTTATTTCAATGGAAAAGTTCGTTCTTCTAAGTAATTCAGAATTTCCTTTATGCCATAAGCTATTCAAGTTTTGTCTTTGTAATAATAACTTTTTACTTTTTTATTCGCAATGCATGTTTTTTTTAGAAAAATACATTTCCTTTACAAAAACATTTACCTAACTGATAAATATCGTTAAAAAACGTTGTATGTACTGGCCGCGGTATCGCTGTAATACAATTTATCACAACATTTCCTACTATAACAGGGAGTCAAATAGAAAGTGCAATAATTTACTTTGAAATTGATCTTGATCATGTGCGTATGATGACGGTTCCAGACATTAGACAAATCCACCATGTCATTCGTATCGTCGTTTTAACATTGAAAGTAACTGTACAATCAATCTTTACGTATACGTAATTAACAACGATATCTCTATCTCTTAGTTGTTTTCTGGTGAGACACCACCAGATTTACTAGATTTTATTTTATTTTACAAGCGTCTTATTTTAACAAGCTTTATTTAAAAAAACATGATGTTAGATATTATTATTAGAATAAATAGATTAACTTATCGTTGTTAGGTCGTTCTATCGTAAAGTTTCATAAATAAAAGTTTTTATACCATTTGATATTGTTGTAGCAGACATTGAAATAGATTATTGATAAACGTTGTTGACGATTCTTTGGTATTGCGTATTTCTTTAAAAACAAATAAATTAAAATTTAAACGGAGCACAACGACAAACATGAATAAAAATACATTCAAGATGTTTTGAATATATTTAGACTCCGGGCTGTATCGCAACCAGAATCAGGGGCATGGTTGCAAGCGCTTCCTTCACCACATCTGGGAACCTTACTGGATGACGACTCCTTACGTGTGGCAGTGGCTCTTCACCTGGGCTGCAGGGTGTGCGAATCCCATCAGTGCACCTGTAGTTCCATGGTTGGGGCAGATGGTCACCACGCACTCAGCTGTCGTCGGTCCACCGGTAGGTTTCCGCGACACCATGCCCTCAACGATATAGTCCGGAGGGCCCTAATATCGGCCAGTGTGCACTGCGTACTGGAGCCGCCAGGTCTCAGCAGGTCAGACGGAAAGCGACCGGATGGTTTGACTTTGGTGCCGTGGAAAAACGGCAAGTGCCTGGTGTGGGACGCTACATGCGTCAGCACTGTCGCGGCCTTGGTCGACCGCTGCAAATAAAAAACGTGTGAAGTACGCCGCAATGGAGCCGCAATACTATTTTGTGCCTATTGCAGTGGAGACATTGGGCAGTTGGGGCTCTGAGGCGAAGAGCTTCATTTGGATATCGGCCGCCGGATTAGGGATAGGAATGGTGACTCCCGTTCTGGGTCTTTCCTGGTGTGTGGTGGCATTCAGCGAGGCAGTGGGCTGGGAGTGATGCGGGACGGGTTACTTTAAATATTTTAATTTAATTTAAATGTTTATATTGAATTAATTGTAGCAAATGAAATAAAATAAAAAATAATTAACATAAAATATTTAAAAAAGAGTACAGTACACAATTTTTGAGACGTTATGTCTGTCACCGGCTTAAATTTGATTTTTATCATCTTTATAATGTTGTTGCATGTCTTCACGCTCGTCAAATGTGTTATAAATTGAAACATCTGCGTCTTTATCCAACTACTATAACTTGTAATTAAACAATAAAAGTTATATTAGCAATTACTTTTATCTAGATTTTTTTTCTATTAGAGTTTCTTATGATCATATTATAAACATTTGCATTATTTCTCTAAATAGTTTTAATGCTCGAGTGTGTGTCATTATATGTACCTAAGTTTATTGAGAATATATAGTAAATAAAATGTTGTTTTTGAGATTAACCAACATGAGCAAAACATAACAGAGTAACAACAGTAAGCAAGGAGAAAGTAGTCCGGTCAATTTAGACATTCGAAGCTACCTAAATTCCAACCAAGCTGAAAATCAGTAAGATTGTTTAAAATATGATTAAAAATAAAATTTGAAAGTTCCCCATCTTTCCCCTGTATGGAAATTTTTTTATTCAAGGTCAAAGGTAAAAAAAATGAGTTTTTCGCGATTTTCACCAAAACGGTAAGTTTTATCATAAAAATACTTCCGACAAAAATGGTAGATCATAAAATTATCTACAAAAAATTTATCAACACTTTTTTTTCTACGAGCCACCGTTTTTGAGATATAACGATTCAAAAAGTTGTAAAAGTTGTAATCGTCATATTATGCACACGTTTCCACGCCACCTATGAGGTAGTGTACTGATTTTCAGCTTGGTGGGAATTTATGTAGCTTTACTCCTTTTTTTTGGTTTAATTAGACCGGACTAAAAGAGGAAGTGTCACTTCTAAAGACATGAACATTATCCTGTCAAAATTTGAGTTTAGATCTTAAATTATTGATTTCTATCAATATTATGGTAGATGTTTCGAATGTTGCCCCTGTCCTCACTCTCTGATGTAAATTTAAATCTCTCAAATTTTAACTTTTAAAAATACTTCTTCTTTAATGGTGTTACTGTATTGATGAATCGTCATTTCAATCGCCATTTTTGCACTGTTTTACTGTTCACGACTTGAAAACGTTGTTAGACACGTTCTTTACAATTCAAACGTCATAATTGAGGCCGTGATGACCTAATCCCTCTTTCCAAGATGGTTTATTTGAATATTCGTAACGTTCACAAAGTACATGATATTTACTTTATTTGACCGCCTCACCCTAAAGTTTATGTAGATTAATGTGGTTTTATCACTATTTCTAATCTTCTCTTGGGTGGTTTTTATTATTTTATCATTGTAGTGTAATTGTTAGTAAAATTTTGTGTTGTTATGCTTAAGATATAATTTTAGATTAGACAGATATGAAGCTAACTGTTGGAAATAAAGAATTGTGTGGCGGTATCCACACTGTATTGTGATTTGTCTTGAACTATTTGACTTCGAATCTCGAAATAAAAGAATACTTGTGACGTAAACTGTCCATCCCATAAGTTACGACCTTGCAAATACATATGTCGTTAAATTTTAATTATTATTTCCCGGATTTCTTTACAAGATGTCCGATATTACATAATAAATCAGTAATCATAAGGATACTGATTTCTGTATTATGCATTACGTAATTTGTAATTCTCGGCCACTTCTTTTAATACCGTTTTGAATGCGTTCTTTGACGCGAAGCATGGTTGCTTTTCGAGTATTTTGAGTAATGCTCTATAGCCTAAAGGCGTAATGATACATGTTGATTCGATGTTTTATCTTGTATGAAATGAACGAAAACATTTCATAATATGGATTTGTTGCAAATCATTTGTAGGCTCTGTCTGCGTTGGCGCCAGTTTGCGTAAGGTTATATTATATACTATACTATACGCGTGGTGGCCGACATCAGACAGTAGACAGAAAACACGCTTTTATAGAAAATTTAACTAAAAAAAAAAAAATTAATCGAATTATTGCATTGTCATCGGTCTTTGATACGTGTGCAAAATTTTAATGGAATCTGGCCGTTTAAAGTGGGTCAAAATCGCGCCCAAAGGAATCGGTTACAAACATACAAACAAAAATCAATCAAGACTACTTGTTACTGCGTACTAAAGAAATAAGGTTTGGTAGAAAAAAACGACTTCAAAATAAAAACCACTATAAAGCAAAAAAAACCTGTCTATTAGTCCTTAGTCTATTTTCACCTTAAATTTTTATTATAATCCTAATTATTATTTATTTATTTCACAACTTTTAGTGGGTTAGGGTACGCTACAGTGAATTAGGCGTTAACTCTCGAAAACTCATTGTAACATAGTAATTGAGGAGGAAATCCCACCCTCTCCCTCGGTTTGTAGACCCCAACGATGACAACATCCTAGGATAAATCTGAACGAATCGCCATAGACAGGGAATCCAAACCGAACACCCGAACACACCACAGTGATATATACTTGACAGGCGTGGCAGAAACACCCTCCGAGTTCGGTTTGGATTCTACAAACCTTCTCCGTGTTGGGTTTTCCCTCATCAATTATTATCATACCACGGTTAGGCCCATCATGGGGGAGTGGCTGAAGAGGCTATTGGTGTAGGAAGGCTCTCGCTGAATGCCATGGTTCTGTCCATTGTCCAAAGTGAGAATGTTTGGGATTCTGCCACCTCGTTTTGTGAAGAAGTGATATTCGCTTAAGAAAGGGAACAGGAGAGGGCTAGTACTCTCCCGTGTGCCGTTCTGGCGCCGGAGAACGCAGAATGATCTGCGATGCTGCCCGTTACCCAGGCAGAGCAGGCTTGAGACGGTGACCTGTTCCGTGTGCACCTTTCTGACGGAAGGGGGGCAAGATCCTCCACACGCATCAGTGTGCCGGGGTTTTAGGGGACTTCGTTCCTACGTTAGTACAAATTTCTGAAATGAACAATAGACTCATGAAATTTATATTTTTATTAAATGTATATTTTATCATAACGCCATCTATTATGAAAGACTTGTATTTTAATGAACCTGACTTGGATTCAAATTGAAAGTTTTCGTTTTATTGTCGCATGATTGACTTTTGTTGTCAACTTGACACTCAACATTGTCTCCCTTTTGTAGTTGATCAGGCCTAGCAAACACGTGGTCCCTCACAAACTTTGCCACCCCTTTTCAACCCCTTGGGGGTGGAATTTTCAAAAATCCTTTCTTATTAGATGCCTACGTGGTCTAAATTTCACGTCTCTTCGACCTACGGTTTAGGTTGTGCATTGATTCGTCAGTCAGGACAAAGGATTTTATATATATAGATTATGGACCAAGTGATTAAACACTATTTATAATGTCCGCGCAATATGCATAATCACAAGTAAAATCGGGCTATGTGATTAATACTTACATAAACTTCGTTATTTATCACATTATGAATATTGCTACATAACTGTTGGGCAAGTTGATAATTAAGCCAATTGCCAAGCCAAGGACCAAGTACATACCTACATAGAAGGACAATGATTATTAGTAAATACACGCTGCTACAGAGTGCAGTGGTTTTCTATTCTGTTTAGAATTAAAAGCTAATAAAGGAAATCTTGAATTAATATACGATAAAGCATATTCAAAATAAATGCATACTTAGGTATATTTATCGAGCAATAGACTAATATATAAAAATTATATATATAAAATATAAATATTATATGACGTGCATGAATAAAACACATATTTCTATTACTCTGCCCAGTAGGTGGGGCACATTATTCATACAGCCTAGTCAATTGACTAAAAATAATCAATATTTCTTTTGTTTTTTAAACCTTTATGTACCCTACCGCCTGCAGTCGGTGTCTATCTCATCTGTGTATATCTTAGACTTTTGGGGGTTCTCATGTGACACCTTGTATAAAGCATACTACGAAAACCTGCAGTGTTTGAAAATTTACTTTGAGTATAAAAAGTATCAGTTACCGGTAGTTTAATCAAAAAGTCAAAATGAGACAAAACTGTCTTTAACATTATCTGTCTCTGTCGATATGCGTTATTGCATAGCTCTTTCCTTCTTGTATATTTTATGGACCAAGTGATTAATACAACATTATTCATAATGTCCAGGCCGTTTAAAAATGTCCGATATGAGTAGTCAATACAAAAGTCAATAAAAAAAACGATTGAAATTAGCAAATATTTGCTTATTTCAATCGTTTTAAAAAACAAAAGAAATATCGATTATTTACGAGTATATTTAATTTATATTGCTGTTGTTATTATTTCATTTAACAACTCAGGGATTTTACCTCGCTACCAAAACTATCTACAAAATCAATCTTTAAAACCCTGACTATGAACAAAGTGTACGATAACACAATTAATATGACTCGAATACAACAAAATTTTATTGGCTATTCAGTATTTTTTGATAGGAGTTTATTGCTTATTGACGTTCTTACCAGCCGTAGTATTAATAAACCCAAGATAATGAATAAAAATTCTTTACTTTTTTCGTTGTGATGACGTTTGATTGTATGATATCAACCATGGCATATCATGAATTCAAATCTTGCATTATTTTACCCTTTTTCTCTACAATGATTACATATTTATGATTGAATATTGAATCAGACTTAATAGTCTTATGGTTTAATAGTAATTTAATAATTAAGTTAAATGTATATTCATAAAGTAGGTAACTAATTTTAATATATTATCTTCCGTGAGTAGTATTGATAGTTAATCAATATATAAATAGGCAGAACAAAAGAGTTAAGAACGGTTTTCTGCTATCTTTGTCAACCGATTTCTTTATTTCTTTTTTGTTTAGTATAGGGTTTTTCATTAAGAGAGGTCGAACTTAAATATGAAATAAAACGACCCGTGTAATATATTATAGATATTGTTACATTTTTTATTTTAAAGGTCATTCGATGACATTATGCATGGAATATAATTTCAGTCAAATGGCGATTTTGGACCACATCTTCGCATAAATGTGGCTCAATTTCATGGAAAATGCGAGTTTTGCACATCAAATGTAATCGGAGGTATATCTTTTTTTGAAGTCGGTTAAAAAACAAAGGTCTATTTCTTGGTTATAATAAGAAACTTAAAAAAATCGCTTTCTAAACGCAATATTGATTTCCCTACTGACGAATTCAAATCTTTTTTAATTATGGTTACGTGAACCATAATTAAAAAAAAAATTTGAATTAGTCAGTAGGGAAATCAATATTGCATTTTTTACTAAATTAGTATATTAAGATAGACATAACTAAAAAGCTAAGCTTTCACCCACGTCTTCACCTGCGTGCATGCCAATTTATTAGATACTATCGCGAAAACCCTAAGAATGAATTTTTCAACTTTACCGGTGATTATTGTAGAAACCTTCTCCATCCTTACATTTACTGACGGCAAACAAACATATGGAGACTGAACGAATTCGATATTATATACGAGTACCTTCAAAAGACACAGCAGACAATACTTCAGGAAGTATTGACATTGGTTTTTCCGCTGTTGTGGTGTCTCTTAGGGTTGTAGCTTTGACCTTACATAGTCTATAACGTACCATAAGGGGTCCTTACTTAAAAATAATTTTAGATTAGATTATATACATAAATTATAACGTCTGATTTATAGTATTATGAAGTTTATTTACCAGATCCCAGGTTATTTCTTAATTTGTCAAAAAGTGACAAATAGACCGACAAAGTTACTTTCACATTATGACACCTATTCGTTCGGATCAAAAGTAGGGCAATATTTTGTTGCGGATTTAACGATTGAATAATTATTATAATATTATATATTCTATTACATCGTATAAAAATTAATTATTTTGGACCTGGTGAGCGAATAAAATGTTATAGTCAGTAGCAAAGTCATAGGTTATCTATATTTTAATAATAATCATGGTAGAATCGTTACGCAATGTATGCACTAACAAGCGTTCATTCATAAAAAATTAAATTATTTTATAACGGGTAACCAAACTAAAATACAGGCGTAACCGCATTGAGTTCTCATAGACATAAGACTCGTCCTGCTTAGGAAGTTCCTCAACTCTACAGAAGACTAGGTAACAACACTATCGAAGTTCTGTATTATCTGCTGGCGAGTAGGGTGCAGTAGGGTCACCGTAGTGTTATGAAACGTTGGCAATGCTCAAGCTAAATGCAGTCGTGTTGCGCTTGTCTAGCCCCTCTTGCTGACACGCATCTTATGGGTTCGACATGACATTTTAAACCTGAGAGACGACGACCAGACCTGAGACTCAGGCTTCAAATGTCATGTCGTTCGTTAATCGTCGTTATTAATGGTTTCTCTCACACAATTTAACGTGGGAGAGCCATGCTTCGGCACGTATGGGCCGGCTCGACTCTGCTCGATACCACAACCTCACAGAAAACCGGCAGTGAAGCAGTGATTGCATTGCATTTCGCCGCGTGAGTGATGTTACTGGGGCCCTAGCCCTTTCCTCTCCCTTATTCCCGTCCTTCTACTCTCCCCTCTTCCCACTCTTCCCCCTCTTCTCCTACTCCCACCTAAAAGGGCGGCAAAGCACTTGTGACTCTCGAGTTACAGGTGCCCATGGGCGGCGGTAGTCATTTACGATCAGGTAACCCGTCTGCTCGTATGCCCCCTACCTACGCCTACCTACCAAAAAAAAAGCAAGTTCGGCAAAGGCAGATCTTTAGATACGTATAGGGGTCACAGAAGTTAAAAATGAATAGCATTGTTCGGAAGGATAAAAACAGGATTAATTTCCTTTGCCACGATCATATGATGAATTTTCAAACAGAAACGTTATAGAACCACGAGATGCATAGACGCGGAAATGAGGTTTTCAAACGGTCTCCACAGCTTTTCTCAAACAAGTCGCTCGAAGTGTTTTAACTTTCACTATCATTAGGCAATCAATAAGCATACGATACATATAACTTAATAGAACCTTTAAGTTTTGGTTAATAATTCAAATTTCAGTTTTTATCTAAGAAATGAAGAGGTTATAATTTAAAATATAATTTCTCTCATTAAAATTGTACTTGATGTATCGAGGTGGGAGGTTTATTTTTGCATTTGAAATTAAGAATTATTTTGATTTCTTAAACAAAATCTACATATAACACACAATGGCTTTCATAAAACACTGTGCGTTATACTCGTCCGAGCGTGACGTTTAGCTTAGTCTCTTTTTGCAGTTTGACTGTGTCGAGTTTCAACCGGCTGTAGGTGATATTTCGTAAATATATGTAATATGTACACATAGGTACGTCGAATCTCTCTCAACCACATTACGTCCACTGCTGATTATGGCCTGTTATGTACTTCTGCTATAGACGGTCATCGAGTAGTGGTAAGTGCTACTTAGGATTACCGCCTAGATTTCTAAACGTCACCTTTTTGCGCACGTGATATACTGTACTGTCGGCAAACAAGGCCCATCGTAAGGCCAAGGTGAATACTCCAATCGATGAGGAGCAACAGCGTCACTGGATTAACTACTATTTTTGTTGCTACTACAGTTGCCAACTGTTGGAACTACTGTTGATAACGAGATATGACATCACGCTACCACCGAAACATAAAGTGAGACGTGACCTATAAGACCAAGACCTATTCAAGCGGTTATCAATCAATGGTCAAAGACTGGTGAAGGTGGTGCCCCGTAGTCAATTCCTTCTGGTGTTATTGAGAATATTTAATAAGATCACTATCGACCCCAGACTAATAAATGACTGCTGATATGATCTAATTATCTAGTGGTATCTGGTAGTTATCTCGTTCTTGGCAATCAAAAAACCATCCTCCTCTTCTTTTTTTTTATAGTATAGGGGGCAAACGAGCAGACGGGTCACCTGATGGTAAGTGACTATCATCGTCCATGGACACCTGCAACTCAAGAGTCACAAGTGCGTTACCGGCCTTTGAGATGGGAGTACGTACAAGGAAAGAGCATTGAAGGTTTGAAGGTCGTATCTGTCCGGAAATACCGCTGGCGACAATTTGTTACAGAGATTGGTTGTACGATTTAAAAAAAATCTGGAGAACCGCTAACTATACAGGTGATGGGGATGAAAGTTTTGTCGCGTTGAACGATGGCGAAACGCTGCGGCCGAACAATTCCTCGGAGCACTCCCCATGATATATGCGATAGAGAATGCAGAGTGAAGCTACATCTCTACGCAACGCCAAGGGGTCAAGTCGATCTGAAATATCCTAAATTCCTTCTTAAATTCAGTCAAATGTTTGGGAACTTACGGCTCATAGTTTAAACGTATCCACTTACGCCCATTTGCTGGTTTAGGGTGCCTAGTCACTTTATTTAGTACTACTATCACTTAGAGTGCGTTCAAATGTTGGGCGGTGGCCGCGCGCCCGATGTGCGGCCGCCACCCGTATCACTATACGGTTGGCGGCCGCACATCGGGCGCGCGCTTCACATGGCGAACTTTTCACAGGTGTTGAACGCGTGTTATCGCTGTTCAGTTCGAATTCTGTATTTGGCAATACTGGGTTCATCCATTTTAACATCCAGACTTACCGAAAGTCACTTTATAACTTAATATCCTTAACTTAGGCTAAACCATGAAACTAAACCCGGTAAAGGCTCAGTAAAATTTCACAAATGTAAACTATAACAAATCAGAAGTCAATCTAAAATATTTTTCGTTATCAATCCGTCGAAAATGTATGTAAAATGTATGTTTCTATTGAAACTTCGAAATGAAAAAATAAAGATTGGAAGACATTTCATCAAGCACTTTCCGAGATTTGCGGTTAGAAACATACGGAAGCTGAATATTAATATACACATAATATACATATAGATTGATGTTTCATCTACATATTACTGAGTTAAAAATGGTAAACGGACTTTTATTTAAATGGCTGAATCCTTTTATTGGACGCGTTGAAAACGCGCGCTCATGTGAACGAATGTACAGAAAACCAATGATCTCAAAGCGAGGGTCGATCAAAACGCGCGGTGGCATGTGAACGACTTGAACAAAATGCGTGTTCTTGTTGACGCGCGTCAACGCGTGGTAGCAAAACGCGCGGCCAATGCCCGTCATCTGAATGTACTTTAGTGGTATCCGCCAAAGCGATTTTATTACTAAAAATAATTCACGATCCCAAATTACATATTTACTAACCCGTAGCCGTTCCCCGTTTCACTTGCGTTTATGCACACTGCTCTGCTCCTAAGGGTCGTAGAATGTTACATTGCTTATAATATTCTTCAATTAATACTCTGTCCAATACAAAAAAGAATATTCAAATTCGACCGACAGTTCAAAAGATTAGCGCGTTTAAACTAACAAAAAAATAACTATTCAGCTTTATTAAGTAACTAGAGATTCATTTATTTTTGACAAACAATCGATTGCTTCCTGACATAAAATCGGAATCGTTTTAAACTCCACTATTATAAGAATTATGGTGGCTGTCAGACACAATATTATCGCTTAATTATATGAAATCGCTGAAACATATTATTTTTGCCTACCTAAAACCTCACTGAACAAGCGCTTTCCAGTTGGTTTGTTTACCGATAGGATCCACCAAAATAGATCGTTAAATACAGACACGATATTACAACTGCTTAACTATTTCACATAACATACACGGAAATTACTAATACGAAAGACTATTATGCAAAGAAACGGATTAAAATTTAGCAGACCAGTGACTTTTTCTCGTCTAACCCACTATTCAAATTATATTAATTGACTCACCAATCGCCGTATTAACCAAATGTAACACTTAATTTCAATTTAAATGTTCAGGAAACTTTACACTACTTACAATTATTGGTAAAATGCGACACATGACACAGTACGAATTATACCCGCACTCAAACCCCCGGTTGAGGTTTCACCCCTCTGAATTACGCTGGCAGCTATCTTACAGTTTATACTAGTATGGCTGCCAACGTTGGATATAATTAATCAGAAGTTTATACTTTTCGGAAGTCTGAAAGATGTTTTGTACCGGATTGATTATGTAATTTTTTTTTTGTATTGTGTAACCTTAGTCTATTGCAATTCCAGTGATTTGGTATAACGAACGCTTCTACAACCACTTCTTTTTTGGTTGAAATACTTATGCCCGTATATTTCCGAATGGGTAGGCATTTTTGTATTGCATCTACATTTGTTAAACCCCTACTACGTTATGTGGTCGATTTTTGTCTTTTTCTATCGGCCTTGTTAGAGAGAGAGAGATGCTATCAGACTGCAACACATTCGCCACTGTTGGTCAGTTGCGTAGTTAAAAATAAATTACTTTGATAAAACTTAATCGTGGATCATTACGGCTGCTCTTTAACAAAAGTCAAGGTACGACTTAGAATGTCTGTTTTGAATTTATTTATAAATGAGTATATCGGATTTTTTTTAAATCCAAAATTCTAATACATTTAAAACAAAAAAGCAATGAGCTCTATCATCATGCCTACACTACTGTATGGATGTCAAACTTGGACCTTCACTAAAGAACTTGTACAAAAAATTCATGTTTTTCAAAGATCTGCTGAGAGAAGGGTTCAATCTCAGAAGATCCATTGGCCAGATCCAGATCAGATGAAGTATGTTAGGTTTCAAACTGAAAGATAGAAAAAAAAATAAGGATATCAGAAGTAGGACAAAAGTAACAGATGCCGTACGGTTTGCGTGTAGGCTTAAATGGCGATGGGCTGGACACATAGCAAGAAGGACAGGTAATAGTTGGAGCGAAAGAATAATCAATTGGCATCCCTACGACGCTAAACGTCCGCGTTAGCGGCCCCATGACGCTGGAATATTTAAGCAAGTGGCCGGAGCGAGCTGGACCACCAGAGAGAGGGAATACTGGAAGAGGTTGCAGGAGGCCTACGTCCTAGTTGTTACCGATAAAATTGAATTATTAAATTGTTAAATTGTCTAATCACAATACAATACTTAATTAATATTGTGGACATCTCATCATCTCAATTGGTTATCAATGTTTAATTGATAATTATATTTCGTAAAATTTATAATTAATTTAATGCATGCAATTCAAATTTTATAATAAATCTAATGTATTATTATATTTTATTTATAACTCTATCTATTAACTTCTAATATCAAGTAAATCAAATTATGTAATGCTGTCAAACCAGAAATTATATGCCTGAGGGTTTCTCCAGGACGATGACATGCCCGACAAATCTCTATTGTACCGTCCTTCAGGGATATACCTCCGATAGTTATTCGTCATAAAAACTTCATCTGTAATTGCACAGACAAAACCTTTAGTTTCTCCAAAGGTCACCGAACCGTAGCCAGGACACAGATGCTAATAAATCTTCCGTTCAAGGCTCGATAAAAACGTCCATGCAGCTCCTTACCCTTCCATATCGCCTTACGATCTGTAATATTGAGTACTGCAGGTTTGCGCCAGTTCTCTTTTGCTAAAGCAAGCGGAGTGAGTCCGCCGGCCACTGCAACCACATCCCGATGCATATCCACGTTAACGGAGAGGAAGTAATCTCTAAGGCTGCATACCTCGCGGTTATGAAGGGTCTTAGCATTTAAAAAACCACGACCCTCACTTTCCGCGGGATATACAATCTCATGACCGATGAACGTGGATGGTGCATTCGGTACGCGGTAAGCAATGCACGAGCTCTTCTATCCAGGGTATCTAGTTCAGTCTGAGTCCATCTAAGTAATAATAATAATATAATATATTTTCTCACTACATTACATAGTTTATAACAAAAAAAATTAAGTAAGTATACATATATTGTAGGAGACTGGTGCCCAGGCTAGATTCTAGGCCAGTATTTCAGGACACCAGGTTCCCACCCCTTAATATTTTCATTTCTAGATTATTATATGTACTAAAGCGTTGACAGCGTAGTAAGATATCCTACTTTATATGTAAGTATGCCAAAGAAGTAGGTTAGGACTGGTTTTATTACTATTATATCGGATTTAAGATTTTAATTATATTATAGTATCACTCCTTCGTCTGTCTGCCCGTCTATCAAAGCCAATTTGCTCCAAATCTACTGGGCCTAATATGCTGAAGTTTGATACATATATCAATGATTCCTGTGGCCCGAACACAGATGCGTAAATAAATCAATTTTCAATATGGGGGTCACTTTTGGGGGCCAAATTTGAAATAAAAAAAACATGCAAACTGTGTAACAGGTTTATCAAATTTATTTATAATTTTAACTTTATAGTATATACAATAGTTTATCATTATATTATAGTTAACTGTATTTAAAAAAAAAATAGTTTTAAAGTTATTTAAGAAAAAATATGAAAATTGACAAATTGTCAACGATATATTTTTGAAAAAAGTACAGAAAATTGTTCTTTACTTATTATATAGATTACAGGAAAACTATAAGAAGTCTATGGTCTTAAAAAAATACGATAAAACTCTAAATATTCTGCGTACAAACTTACATTTGCAATTCATCGCACGGAACCGATTCGAACTTGGCCGGTTTTTTGTTTTTAAATTATTTTATTTCGAAAAAGTAATGTATTTAAAATATTTAGCTTTGAAAACCCTGACATTAGCGCACACGGGAAAACCAGCCTGTTTAGAAGTTCAGACTACTTTCTACCACCGAACTGCTTACCAGCGGCAGGGAATTTATCCGACACTTGAAAACCAGAACTTCCTACGTAATTCGTACGTAACTTCCTCCTTCGAACAATAAAACGGTGGAATGGCCTCCCTATCCATCCATCCCTCGGCCATAGTTTTGTTTAGCAACTTCAAGAAAAAAAGGGTTTTAACCAGGCTGGCAACGTGCGTGTGACATACGGTGTGGCAAACGTCCATTTGATTTAATAATTTACCGTCAAGCAGGACGTATGCTTATTTGGCTACCTTAATAGTATACAATTTTATTGTAGGATAAGGCTTATACGAGTTCATGTTGTTGCAAAGCGGTGAACGAAAAGCCTAGGACACAGTTTATATTTATAATCGAAGTGAAAATTAATAAAATCTTTAGAAACTTTTTGTTAGGTTCAATATATCTATAATATAAATAAGATGCCGTTATATTTCTATATAGAAACCTACAAACTTCTTTTAAAAAAATAGAGTCAGGACAGCCTTGAGACATTTTTTTATTGTTGTATCCCGATAGTTGTCCTATGTTTGTTCAATTCCCATAGGCATAAATAATTCTTTGCAAAGTCGGCACCGCTCACCGCTTAAATCTCATTTATTTAAGTAAATGTTCTGATCCCTACGTTTTGTTATAACTACTTATAATCTTTGTGATGGAGCCCGGAATAGGGAAATTTTATTATTTAAATAAGAGTGCCCAATCGCCCCGTTTGCCATATGTCATATAAAATTCGTTGAAGATTGATACTTACATTTAAAACTTGCGGTAGTGATTTTATTATTTAGTTTTAATTCTATCGTGTTTGCCATGTGGCAGCTTCCTAAGGTTCTAACTCAGAAGTTGGTGAGTTTAAGTATCAAAACTTCAAGGGGCAAAAGATCCACTCAGACAATTAGCGGTGGTTTATATAATAATAATAATCACCACCGAAAAGTTGTTATCTGCTAAAGCGTTAATGTCGTGTCTATGAGTATAGATATATAGTTACTTTAATAAATAGTACTACACACTAAATAATATGTAGTGAATAGGTACGAGAACGAGGCTTGCAGGTTACCGAATTTCGAAAGACACTTCCACCAGATATTGAAGAACATGGTTGCTAGTTTCTTGCGATCCAGTGAGTGATTATCAATGTTAAATTCTGTGTAAGTGTGTTAAATCAAGACTGTGTTAACAGCGAGAAGATTATCTCCTCATGGACGTAATAATATTATGCATTATGATATTTAGTTTGTAGTTATGTAGTTAAACGTTATATAAAACCAAATTGAGGTAAAGGTAAGATTGTTATATTGTCATAATTATTATTTTATGAGTTGCGTTATCTAGATTTATGATTGTTATTTTTTTTAAGTATTTTTTTAGGCGTTACTCAGTCGCGAATGCCGCGATGCTAGAAGTAGTAAATGCTTGTGAGATCACAGATTACTCAGAAGCTACTAGTGACATTGATAACGTTCGTTTAATGCGTACATTCGCTGGATCGCAATTTTTTAGACTTGACGGCTTTTAAGTTAAAACTAAAAATGATGTTATGCGTCATTGGACATCCCTCGCATGGCTGAGTTCTACAGAAGCCATGATTTATTGTAATCGAAGTTCTAATTAATGTCCGATCGTGGTGCGATTGCATCTACTGATAAAACACCTCGGGCCTTGCCTTTCTGTTTTGCAACTCGGCTATAACGTCGAACAAATGTTTAATTTAATATTAATTTATTTACAAATACTACCAAACTAAAAATACATAAAATTATGCTCATTAATGGTGTAAATGCGTGAGTGAGTTTTTTGAAGTGCAGCTTCTTTAGAATCGATATGATTTGAAATTCGATGAAACGAAAAACTCACACTAAAAAGAAACAAACATTCATAAATAGAATTTAGCCTGCGACATAATGATATAGAATAGAAGTATACAGTGTTTCCTATAATCTTTGAAAAGAGGCAATAAAGGAGAAGAGGAGGAGAATAAATAGGATTTCACCTGCGAGAGAATGAGATAGAATACAAGTATACAGCACTAAAAAGAGACAATCAAAATCCATAAATAGGATTTAGCCGGCGAGAGAGTAAGATAGAATACAAGTATATAGTGTTTCCTATAATCTTCGTATACTAGCACGTGTCTTTGCGCCTGCGTACTACGAAGCCTTCTTGTGTCATTCACGTGTATAATTTTTTGTGAATTTTGTATTAAAATTCAAAGGTTAATTAATTTAGAAGTTTCACTTCTGCCGTGAGTGAATTGCACACACACACACTTTTATTTTTTTGTTAGTTTGTTATGATTTGACGCCTTACGCACCCGATCATCATGGAATTTTGGATACGAGTTGTACATACATACAGGGTACATAAACTGCTGATTTGCGAGAATATCGACGTAATTCAAAATTCAGTCAAATTGAACTAAGTATGTTAAACGATCATAAATCTTTAATATTTTATGTTGAACAGAGATGAAACGCTGATTTCGTGCTAACGTTCGTTAGAAAGCGACAAGTTCATTATATATTTGAGACAAAACACTCTAGCGGAAATCACAAATTCATTGAATATTCTCTAAAATCAATAATTTTTAGTTCCGTCGCTATTCTCGCACACCAGCGAAATTTACATGGGGTACCTTTCATCCATAAGTACTTTTCCCGAGGGATTGAAAAATAACTTTTACACGAGGGAAGCCGCGTGAAAAGGCTGGTTTAGCTATGTGTATAAGAAAGACGTCGGTAGCGTAGTGCTAACGCTTCATACCTTGCAAGGAAACGTAACGGGTTCAAACATTACCTACTACATTGCTGGAATGAACCCATTTCTACCAAGCTCTTACCTTAGTTAAAGGAGTAAAGAAGCAGACCATCATGCGTGGTGGCACCACGGCTCAAAAGTTTTACAGGGACATTATATATTACCTATTTTAAGTGCTGGTTCTACGAAGAGTAAACCTTGCGAGCAGTTTATTATTACAATTTACTGCTAAACATATCTCACGACCCCTCTTTTTTACATTTTTTACAGAACCTTGTTATATGTCTAATATCAAGATTATCTTCTTACGCGTTATTTAAAAAAATACAATTTAGCCATTTAACAACTCTGTTTAGGATGAATGATGTTTGATTCATTGCTTATTTTTATAGAGTTTTATGTTTAGCACCACTGAGTCCACACTCAGTTCCATGACTGAGATGATGATGATTATTGTAAATACAACTGCGGCCCTAAAACTAAGTGAAAAATCTAATTTCTTCTTTACATATACAGGATGTATACGACAAAGGAACACATACTTAAATCACAGAAAGGGCATGACTCATGACTCTAGCATGCAGGCACAAAAATATTTTTTGAAAAAAAACTATGCGTTTGTAAGTTATGACCGTTTTAATTTCCAGGTATTTTTACCTCTGTTTTTCATAAAAGTAGGTGGAATTTGTAAAGTTTCGTACACATTTATTCTATTTTTGAGCTATTTACTCAGTTATTGAGAAAATCCATAAAAACTAACTTAAAAAGTTTTCGTAGTTACTTTTTTATGAGCTTTCTTAGCAACGAAATGAAAAATTCCAAAATAAAATAATTTGTAAGATTTAAAATCTTTAACATTACAAATTCCACCTGTTTTTAAAAGAAGCGGAGGTAAAAATACTTCGAAATTCAAACGGTCATAACTTGTAAACGGGTAGATTTTTTTTAAAAAATTCTTGTTGTAATTGTATGCTAGAGTCGTGCTCTTTCAGTGATTTACGTAACCTAAAAGTTCCTTTGTCAGATCCACTCTGTATACAAAGAGTGTCACAAGTTATAACCAAACCGAAAACCCTTGACCCAATAGTTTCGGGCGCATAATCTTAGTATCAGCCAAAAAAAATATTTTTTCTGAGTTGTAACTCAACTAGGATGTGTAAAAATGACTTAATTGTTGTTTCTTTATTTACAGGTACGTGTTTTACAACATCCTCTTCAAAATTCGTCGCAACGGAACGGCACCTTGATGCACCCGAGCAACTTTAGCCACGACCGAGTGAAAGTGAATCTCGGGTGCTTGATTTACCATAAATTACCTAAGAGTAACCGAACTCGGATACTAAAACAATCAGTTGATATCATGTGACTACGAATTTGTGCGTTAGCAAAGATTTCTCAATTGAATCCATGAATTGTTCAGGTCTAAATGAGTCTGAAAAATATACTTTCTTCATGGGGTGCACGGTTAGGGTCCCAGCATAACACCTGGTATCAATTGCGTAGTACAAATGTAGACATTCATAGTCCATTACCTATGTAATACTCCAGTTTTCTATCATTTAGTGTTTGGAATTTTAGTACTAAAAATCGCACTACGACGTTCTTCCTGGTTTCTTTTCCTCGTTAGAATACTTGTAACCTATCCTATTCTCCTCGGGCCGTTACGATGGGATGGTGTGTCGGAATCGAACCCACTAAAACCACACTACCGCAGCCCATGGACACTTGAACTCAAGAATCACAAGTGCGTTGCCGGCCTTTAAGCTGGGAGTAGATGAAGGGTGGGAATAGGGAAACAATGGGAGGGGGGTTGGGCCTCCGGTAGCCTCACCTACTCGGCGAAACCCAACGCAAGCATTGCTTCACGACCGGTTTCTGTTAGGCCATGGTACCACTCTGGTCGAGCCGACCCAGACGTGCCCAAGCATGGCTCTTCCACTTACAATTCCATAAGAGCCTAGCTTAATCTTGTGGAATACTGAATTTGATATATCGCTATCTGCATACTCTTTTCTACCCAAACAGGACCTCCAAACAAAGAGCTAAACCGTTATCTACAGTTATAACTTAAATATTCATATGCAAAAAAGCGATAAAGCGTCTAGGGATGGAAAAGATTACGTACAAATGACACTCATAACTTACATACATAACATACTGCGTATTATAACGATGAAATATCGGTTTGGGATATACACTCATATACAATCTATTATAGTTTCCGTTTTGCTATAGGTGTTAAATTTAATTACATTATTTTAAAACAAGATAGTGAAGTGGCTTCATAACAGACATCTCTTCTATTATATTTTATTAGGTGCTACTATCCAAGCTGTTATTAAATTAATGACTCTATAACTACGATTTGTAAAAATAATATATATTAATTCACGAATGGATAACGATATTTTATAATTTATCATAATTTATTAATTGAAATTACAAACGAACATCTTACTATTAGTAAGATGTCAAGTATTTAATTTATTAAAGGATGATCAGTTATTTGATTGATGATATTTCAATCAACGAACTGACTGTATTGTGACTTGATAATTAAATGTAAATGTCTGTTTTAGGATCATTTAATACTAGCTTTACACATACATAGATACTCCAAATCAACTTAACACCAATACGAGGTAGTGAAAAAAATAATTGTGTCTCAATCTTGACCTTATTATTGTTTTAAGTGCCTAGTGTTACCTCGACCATTTCTGGTCTTTTGCTTTATAGTTCAGACTTATGGCTTCGAGAAACCTCCAGATCTTATCAGCAGTGATTGTTTGTATTTCCTGCGGTTGCATGATGTGCCTACCCTAAAACCCTAGGTTAACACTTTGGTACCGCATTATTGGGCCACGAAAGCATAGAATATGCATTGCAGTTTCTTCTGCCTCTTGACAGAATCTGCATATTGTGTTCTCGCCCAACTTTAGGTTGAACATATGTTTGTTCAATTTTGAGCTACAGAAGTTCTTTTGATACGTTGTTATCATAACCCATTATTAAGGCTTTCGAGTGTCTTAGACCAGTCGTCGTTGTGTATTGGGCAATACACATCACACAGTTTAAACAACGCGCTTATACAATCATGAACGCCTGTTTATGATTAAATAATTTCGTTGTTTGGTGATGCCGCAGAATGGTTCCGATCCATGCTGTCGGTTGTCTGCACCAGCTCTGGCGAATTCATCGCTTAAATCAATATTACGTTATTATTGCTCTAAGCTTTCTAATTCCAATAAGCAATTCATCCTCAACCCTATAGAAGAGGTCTCTCAAAATTAACCAAATTTAGTATATCATTAAGGGTTAGGTACATTCCTGTTTAAACTTAAAGTAGTCCAAGTACATACGAGTACAAACCCATAAGTTTCGTACATGATATCGCTAGCTAAGAACGGGGTACTAAATCTAATACGCTTGGGTATTTCTCGGACCATGATCAATACCAAAGAAATAAGACTTTCTTTGGTATTAATAGGTAACCTTGCGAGATTTAAGTACTTTTGAAAAACTCAGTGTATGAGAGAGCTTGTTCGTGTAGTACTTACTATCCCTACAGAGCACGCTACAATGTCTGCACCCAAGTGCTAGAGACCAATCATGATGATTATTTCCCCATTGCGCTGTTGCGCATTGTCTATTCATATACCTGTACCCATACTTTGTTGGGGAAAATCTATTTATAGATATTAGTGGATTGAGGTTTCTCTGTGTATCGGAAACTAGCTATGTACAGTCGTTGCATCTGCGTGTTCTTTATACGCAAAACTTGGAGAAACTTTTATTATCCGCCTAATTATAATTGTCTAATAGATCTTTCAATTAGTAGGCTAGATATCGTGTTGCCTTTCTTACATTTCAAATCTTAGAATGTACGATCTTAAGATATGTTGTAGGTACAGATTTTAAATTCTATAATAATTGAATCGGTCATTTGTAAAACTACGTAGTAACGCTTCTCCTGTATGCGGACTATTGCGGACCCTCATTTTAGCTAAAAGCGACCCTTCCTCTTTTAATAACGTCGCGGAATTCACTGCTTCAACAACATTATTCAGTTATTTTTGCGTGCAGTACTAGGCGGGATGTTAACAGTTATCCTACTAATCCCACTAATATTATAAATGTGAAAGTTTGGATGGATGGATGGATGGATGGATGGATGGATGGATGGATGGATGGATGTATGGATGTTTGTTACTCTTTCACGCAAAAACCACTGAACCGATTGCGATGAAACTTGGTATGTAGATAGTTGGAGACCTGAATTAACGCATGGCTACTTTTTTATCCCGATATTCCCACGGGATCGGGGCTTACGCGGGTGAAACCGCGGGTCGCTGCTAGTATTATAAACGTGAATCCTCACGAACGTATGGATGTATGTATGGATGGATGTATGGATGTTTGTTACTCTTTCACGCCAAAATTACTGAACCAATTGCGATGAAACTTGGTATGTAGATAGATGGAGACTTGGATTAACATATAGGCTACTTTTTATCCCGATATTACGTGAAACCGCGGGGCTAGTAACCTAATAAATCTAAACGTTTTAAAATTCGAGCGCTTTGGTTTTGATTCGTTTCATTGTTTTACAGAAAACAGAAAGGTAGACAAAAATAATTCAAAAAGTCGCTGGTTTCTGTTCTGTTAGCTAGTTACTCTTCTGTAGTCACCCTCTTCCTATTTTATTACTTTTCTTTCAATGTACACAAACTAAAAAAACATTTTTTTTAGTTGAAATTTCTATAAAAGCGTGTTTTTTAGTTTTATAAATTATAATGTTTTTATTATCAGGTTGTACGCCTTGTAATATTTCACCTACTTAATTGAAGCGACCAACTTCCTGTATGACCCGCCAGGTCAAACCATTTGTGCCAACACTTATGCGAGTACAAGCCATTGTTAGGTGAAGTTTACTTCCGTATTGACTTGCATATTTTGGAGAGACTACTTAAAGTGTGAACTTACTTACTTTCGACGATTTTTTTGTCTGCAATCTCATTCTTTTTTTGGGAACGAAGTTCTTTATGGGGCGTTGCGGAGGGGTACCCTAGCCGTCAAAAAATGTCCGTAACGTTAAAAAAAAGCGTAAGATTTTTATGTATAGTCTATGTATGATGGCTATACAGTGTCTAATGTATAGTCTACGTGATGACTGTTATTATTATTATTATATATTTTTATGAATCATTGTAAGTAAAATAAAGGTGTTAAGATAATTTTGTAAAGTAGTTTTTTTGATTTTTATCGATTAAAAAATCATAATAAAAATGTATATCCGAATATTTTTTTTTTTTTTTTTATACCTCGAATAGAACTTGAAATTAATATGTTTATAATAAGAAACTTCGTTCCTATCTGGTGTCCCACCACACCACACAATTTTTTTTTTTAAAGACAACTCGCATTAGGCAACATTCCTGTCTCGCGGGGGACTTTACAAACATTGAAACAACGAACACAAACAACACCCAGACTCACGACAACTATTTGTGGATCACGCAAATTTTTGTCCCGTGTAGTGGCGAGGTAACCACTTTAATCATTGTGCCACCCGTGCAGTCATCCATCACAGGTCACAGGCTGACCACTGCCAGTGCAACCTGGTCGAAACGTCAGGCAATTCAGAGGTATGTAATACCTTTTCGTGATCGTGTTGATTCCCGTGGAAATACATAATTATATCATAGAACATGAAAGTTTAAAATTTAGTGAAGTTTTTTGAGTTTTGATTCTTGAGTTTGACCGGAATTAGGTATGATATTTGAACGTCCAAGATGTACGAATCGTAGTTGTCGGATTTATTTTGTCTCGAGTCCTGTTATTCTCGATAAAAGTGACGATATTTATTAAAACGTACTAGGTAACACCAGTGTGACTAGCCCCTAAAAAAATAATTTTAAGTTGAAATAAAGGTCCGTACTTTACTCGCTAGTATCGAAATTCAGGTGATATGTCTGTGCAAATCCACACAACGGGTAGGTATCAGTTGCGCAAGTTGACCTCATAACGTGTCTTAGCGAAGACGATGATTACGCAGAAACCTGGTATTGTTGTATCGATGTTCAATATCATCTGTTACGTCAGACGGTCGATAAGTCAAGCGTTATACGCAGTCATTGGTCTTATTGCAATGCTTGGTGAAAATTAATAACTAAAGTGACAGGAAGTGTTTTAATCTTGCTGTTATTGCCATGTGTGAGTCGGGGCTATGGCAGTTCCCTATTACACGTAAATACCTAGTTTGTGATATAAGATATAAGCTGATGCTGTCTTTATATTTTGTCACATTAAGTGCGATGAGGAAAGTGATGTACGTACGTAACATGAACGGCTTCAAAAGTAAATAAATATTTAAGAGGTGTGTGAATAAACCATAGGTAAAATCCCTAGCAAACATTCAAATGTTAAACCTTCATAAGTTTCCATTTTTATGGTTCTGTACCCAAAGGGTAAAACGGGACCCTATTACTAAGACTGACCGCTGTCCGTCCGTCTGTCACCAGGCTGTAATCTCGTGAACCGTTATAGTTAGACAGTTGAAATTTTCACAGATGATGTATTTCTGTTGCCGCTATAACAACAAATACTAAAAACAAAATAAAATAAATATTTAAGTGGGGCTCCCATACAACAAACGTGATTTTTTTGCAGTTTTTTGCTCGAAATTAATAACGGCAACAGAGAGACGCTTGAAATATTCACAGAATATTATAGTGTCTAATGTTGTATAGATAATGGTACGGAACCCTTCGTGCGCGAGCCCGACTCGCACTTGGCCGGTCAGCTAAGGTTAAAGTAAATTATTTGGCTTGTTTGTTACTAGTTCCATAAAATAATAGGCAAGCTCATTAGGTCGTATCAGTAAAAAATAATGTTTGTTAGAAGCACAGTACTCCTCTCCTAACAGAAGAATGTCGTGAGACATTGGTAAGCATGGGCTCCAGAGCAGAGGCACAGGTTTGACATAGAACAAGTGACACAATTGGCATTGCAAGTGTCTCTAGGCACCGCTAACCACTTGCCATCAGCAGGCAGTGTGCTTTTTCTCCAAATTATTTCCAATTAAAAAACATCTGCCCATGAGTCTTAACTTCTTGTCATGTAAGCTCAATACCTCGGAATTCGCGAGGAAACGCTTCCAACTTGACGTTTACATACAATCGCTTTGACGAAGTACAGCATTTTCTGATCGTGATTCTTACATAGTAACTTGGGTATAATTAGTTTATATGCTGGTGATGTTAAAGGCAAGAAGAGTTTATTTATAACCGATACCTAAAAAAATGTAATCGTTTTTTTGAAGTGAAAACTTCTATAGCGGCATTGTGCACTTTTTGGGATGGGTAAAAAATGATAAACTCGCGTCAGGACACGTGACCTGATCGAAAATTCGTAAGACGGAGCCGAGTTTCTTATATTTAAAAAAATATAACATACGAAATTCAAACATTTATGACCAGGACCGCAGAACTTCCAGTGTACCCTATATATACATTTAGATATGTTATTTCTTACTTTTTATTTTTAACCTAATTATATATATACAGATGTGTGTGTGTGTATGTATATGCAAATACATTGTGAAGTTATGTTTTCACTTCTGACGTGCAGTCCTACGACTGTTTTTTTTATTTTAAATGAAAAATGTCATTAGTTAAGATTAGATCCCGAGATGCACGACTGCAGCTTTTTGGCCGCTTTTTTATTACAGTAAAATTAAGTTGTTAACCCTTGCGATTGCGCTACCATAAGGAAAATGCAAAATAGTTTAATACATCATTAAAACCATGCTTCCGTATTTCATGGCAATAAACTAACGGATTCGTCTTAATCTAAATTGAACGCAACATTGTTTACAAGGAAATTACTTAATACTTTCAACGGCCTGATGACGTCATTGAATATGTACGGAACCCTGTAATCTATATATTAATACGTGAAGCGAAAACTTTGGATCCCTTTTTACGAAAATTGGGCGGACGGAGGAGTGTGAAATTTCGCACACTTATAGTTTATATAGAGAAGAAGTGACGAATGCTAAAATTTTTGAACAATATTTGCTACAAAGTTAAAAAAAATGCAAAAACGTGTACATACAGCCATGAGTGTCCAGGGTATATTTTGACCTGTCATGGTACAAAGGTCTATACAATGACAGGTCAAGTAATATTGGCCAATGAAATAAACCAATGTCGAAATTCGACCACCACGGGATCTCTAGTTTCATTAAATATAAGCCTACCATGATGCCGTACCTTTTTTGTCTGCTTTTTTTATGACTGCTATGAAAAAAATATCATGTTAATTTACCGATACCCAGAAGTCACCACTTATCACCAGGCACAAAATAAAATGCACCTAAACCCGGAACAATTCCATTTAAATGACACCACTAGTCGTTTTGCCCATGTATCGTTAGGAGCATTGAATTCTAGTATACCTAACCAGTTGGTACAGCGTATTTTAGCTTTAGCCAATACTAACAGATTGTAATCGATTTTTAAATATTTGTATAAATAGAAATGTATTATTTTTAAGCCTCGTCTTCGAATTTGTTCTACGGTCACATAATCGAGTTAGCATCAGAGCATTCAGAGCTTTCGCAACTGTAATGACGCCATCTGTACTCAACATAACGAATTAAAGCGCTTGTGTGCGAGCCTACATGTTGTTGTTACACTTCAGATAGGTGGCGCTGTTTAGTACAGTAAAAAATATTAGACACGTAAGAATGTTATACTTAATATTTTATTTAATCTTAAAGATAGGAAACGGTAGTTTTGTCGAATTACATTGTTTATAGCTTCATGTGTCATTTAGAGATCTCGGATCGATGACTGATGTCGTGAACTGTGAAGTTTGTTTTAGATCACTAAGGGTGCAAGCATGCTCAGACCCGTTGAAAAGCGGCATTGTGTTTTAGATTGTAAGTTGTTTAAACCATGGTATCGGAGGACAGTTGCTGGCATTGAAGTACTCTTTTAACTACGTATTACTTGAGATCTCGACACCGAGGATCCTAATACTTATAGTGGTTGTAGGAGGGGTGTCCAGGTCTTGTAGAGCTACAGACGCTACAGTACAAAGATTTTCTTACTCACCCAACGGTGCGTTGCTATGATTAAATTGGATACTTATAATACTATACTTTTTATGGATTTTCACAAAAGTGTATCTTAAGTGGATGGATGGATGTTTGATTATTATTCTTTCATGCAAATACGGCCGAATGGATCTGGGTTAAATTTGGCACAAAGATAGATTAGTCTGGAATTGCACACAAGCTACTTTTTATCTCAGAACAATGTACGGTTCCTGTAGGATAGATTTCAACAGTTTCCACACGAACCCTCGCGGGCGTCTCCAGAACACCCTACCAAAGTTTCATTATAATCTGATCAAAAGGTTTCGGAACGCGTAGACAAACATACAAACATTACTTTTTATTTATAAAGATAGATAGATAAACTAGTATCCTATAAATTTTGTGCAATTTAATGAGCAAAGCCAGACTTTGTCAGGTGGTTAACAGTTCAATATCGAGATGTAAGCGAACGGAGCACAAATCCCTAAAGTATTTATAGAGGGTTGATTTATTTTCCCCAACGTAACTTCTCTATTAGGTAGGAAGAAAATTTATCTACTTATCCATACCAGGTATACAATGCCACGATTAATTTGTTTCAAGTTATAGTAAAACTACGAGTTCAATTAATTTATAGTTTATTTTTATTTACAATAATTACTAGGTATATAACTTTATGAATATGAAATCGATTCTAAATATATAATTATTATGTACACAATCATATAAAGACACTAAATTATGCTTCAGTTTAACATAAAGTGTCTAGTTATGTATTAATACGGGAATGAACGCGATCACGAAAAGGTATTACATTTTTTTTTTAGTTAATTCCCGTATAAATACATAATTATATCATGGAACCCGAAAGTTTAAAAGTTAGTATAAAGTTTCTAGTTGATTGCTTTATTATTTGGAAAATTTATAGGAATGTTCTGCACTGAAGTCAGCACCCACACCTTCACCAATATGGATTGGTTATTTTTAGGTTACAAATTAACTTAACTTAACTACCTTAACTACCTATATTAAACATAAAATACGGTAACAATAAATGACTGTATATTATAAAAATATATTTATAAAAGTGTGTTCATTGGTTCTTTTGAAACCAGGTTGAATTTTAATTCGTGTCTATAATTCAGACCACAGTATTATCAATTATGATCTGATGCTTATTAGGAAAGATTTTAGTCACTGTTTGTGTTTTTGTTACATACAAAAAGTTTTCATGTTAATTACAATTGTGATCCACGTTACTAGTACTTATACTATTAAAAAAAACTGTTTAGAAAAAATACAAATAACTTATAAATTGTTAAAATTGTTTGTTGTGTATTTAAAAAAAAAAATTAAAAGATTAGTCTAGACGAAATACATGAAATATTTTACAATCGCAAAGTTCAATGACATGAATAATACTATAATCTAAAATATTGAACTAACAAAAAGTCGGAAATATAATTTGTGATGTAAAATGGCTTTCATTTTAGTTTTTCTTAGTCTATTGTCTATTTTAAACAATAGTGGCAAAGATACCTAAATGTATTTTTCCAGTGTTGTTTATAATAGTGATTTATAAATGTAGTTGTTATTTCTTTATCCTTTAGTTAGTGTGATGATGTATAAGCAACAATAAATCTATATATTTCATTATATAATATAATGTTGGTAAAGACTAGAAAATTTGACGGTAACTTCAACTTAATACTGAGGTCATTATTGTACACGAGTTTCAAGCATCTTAGTATTTACATATATGTACATTATTTCATTTCGCCCTACAAATATTAGTAGGTATAGGTATAGCTCTTATAAAACTATTTCATAACCACCCTAAAATGTCCCATTAATTTGTGTTTTTTACAATTAATCTCATAATCACTGATTCAATAAAATAATAATATTAAAACATATTACAGAAAACAGATTTGGTTGAATTTGAATACAATTTTAATAATTATCTCCTGGTGAGCAAAACATAATGCTAGGTTTCATGCAATACCATGGACGCGATTAATTTCCCGAAGGACATTGTTGCTTCGTTTACATTTTTAGGGCATTATTACTGCAGATTCCTTTATTCAGTCAATAGTAAGTATTTAAGCCAATTGTATTAGCCACCCAACCTTGTTGTGCTGTGCAATTTTGGTGTACAATAAAGAGATATATTATTATTCTCTTCATTTATTTCATATACATATAAATTACATTTTTAAATATACTTATAATAAAAAAACAAAATATATTTAAAAATATAAAAATAGTGTCCCACCGGTATCGGGTACAGGGACCAAGTTACCGGTGGTTAGGGTTCCAGAGACAGAAACCTCCTCACTATGCGTGCCGTATTATTATTATTTAGTTTATTTTGTATATCTTATCAAAACAGCATTATATTTACACATTCAGAAAGATGAAATATCTTTGCTAAACCAGGGACATGAGATAATAATTAAATAGATGTTGCTTTTATTGCTATCACCGTGTTAACCAATTACTCATTCTTCATTTTACATAATCTATAACTGAGATATGGCTTAAAGTCCTACCTTTTGAACTTTTATCATCTTTCAGTTCTGCAGTACCTTTTCACTCTCTTACTTTTAAACCCTAAATAGTCTAGTTGAGCACATTTTAAAGATCTTCGACTACGTGTACGACTTCTCTTCTGAGGTTTGGATA
Organism: Euplagia quadripunctaria; assembly: GCA_963859945.1. Lineage (NCBI taxonomy): Eukaryota > Metazoa > Arthropoda > Insecta > Lepidoptera > Erebidae > Euplagia > Euplagia quadripunctaria. The sequence goes on from OY982579.1 coordinate 6,976,748, forward strand.
ACCAGTCTTCTTTTATCATATCAGCTCCCTTTTCGGCAATCATCATAACTGGAGCATTGATATTGCCGTTAGTTATAGCAGGCATTATACTTGCATCTATCACACGTAGACCTTCTATTCCATAAACTCGTAAACGAGGATCCACCACTGCCATAGGATCACTCGAAGGCCCCATCTTTGCCGTACAAGATAAATGATAAATTGTCATTGTATACTGCCTGATATAGCAATCCCAATATTCGTCTGTGTACAAAGGTAGGTGCTTGCAGTTTGGTACAGGTTTACTGTGAAATCTAGCTCCAAATCTTTTCATAGCTGTCGTTTCTCCAACAGCGACAGCGGCTTTTACACCTTCTCTTAAAACTCCAACGTCGTCAGGATGCGTCAAGTAATTGTGTATCATAATCGGATAATCTAATGGATTCTTCGACCGCAGTTTGATAAAACCGCTACTCTTGGGCCTAAGCATCATAGGAAATATTCCAAAAACATCTTTATTATTTATTTCCGCAAACACACTGTTGTAGAATTCATCTGTCAGACTGTGAGCCTTCTTTACTTGAGTACCTCCGTCAGAAGGAGTTGAAGCTGAAGTCATCATGAATTCGATATCTGGCCAGTCTTGAGAAGCATTCGCATACTTAGTATTTATAAACGCCACTACTTCCAAACCTATACTAGATGTCAACGGCCCATCTTCAGTGACAGCGTAACGCAGGGCTGAATTTATGTTTACAAGTCTATTCATAACCAAACTGACTGGGAAATCTATTTGAAAAACGATACCACCAACGGCGATGTGATCCTGCAAATTTTTCCCGACTCCAGGAGAATCGTGAATCACATCAATTCCAACTTGTTGCAAATGGTCCGCTGGCCCTACTCCTGAAAGCAGTAGGAGCTGTGGGGAAGCGATCGCACCGGCTGCCAAAATTACTTCCCGCGAAGCATATACAACTTGTCGTTTTCCATTTCTCAGGTATTCCACGCCAAAAGCTCTCTTAGTTGCCTTGTCTATAAGAACTTTAGTAACATGCGAGAAAAGAGCAACATGAAGGTTCTGACGTAATCTAACTGGTCGTAAAAAAGCTTTTGCTGAAGAACACCTAGTTCCTCTGCGCATCGTAAACTGGTACCATGCGTAGCCGGTTTGTTGCGCTCCATTTACATCGACAATGTCATAGCCCATTTCTTCTCCCGCTTGTAGAAATGCCGCTCCTATAGGCGTATTATATGGGGCATCTTGTACAGTTAAATATCCACCTGAAAATTTAAATGTAGGCATGTTAATGCATGAATGGTAGAGGTGGAATAGGTATCTTAGTGTTTGATGATAGATTTTTTTATTCAATTAAGTTGGTAAAAAAGCTGTCTGATAGCTGCTGTGTAACATTAGATGTATTGTAAGCTGGTAAGCAGTAATCGGTGCCTGTTAGCACTCGCAACACTAATAGCGTCTTCTTCACCAATAGCGTTTGCAGCTCTTGACCCTTCACCACCAGTAGAAAAAAAAAACAGTATTGAGCAAGTAGTTATCTCTAATCGCAGTCTTTTATAGGTACAATCCTATGTCCCTGCTGTGCCATGACTCATAAAAAATAAATTCAATCAATGAAAATAACTGTACCTGTGCCATGATGTTTATCATCTTTCGCCAAGTAGGGATTCCGTTGGTCCTCAGATTTCTTAAAATAAGGTAGCACATCTTCATAGCCCCATCCAGGGTTGCCAAAAGATTCCCATTGGTCGAAGTCACGCTTATTCCCTCTGATATAAAGCATAGTGTTCAGCACTGAAGAGCCTCCAAGAACTTTGCCTTTTGTCCACGCGCAGCGTTTATCTATCATAGCTTGGCAGGCTGTATCTTGGGGTTGTGTACTGCAAATAATTTAGATAAGTTAAGCTTTATTTTTTTACATTCCAATTTTATTACAATGATTATTATTTTGCCGAAGAGATGCATTAGTTAGAAATAAATTATTTGTATTTCTTCTTTCTTTTTCAAAAAAAATTTAAAAATTGTGTTGCTGCCTTGTACAAGCAGCTTGAAGCAGAAGAATATTAGTAAGTAGATTTTTTTTTGGAAAGTTTGATTCTAAGAAGATTTGTATAATTATTAGAAATATCGAATATTTTAATGTTTAAAATTAAGATAACCTTAAGTCATAGAGTAGAGGAATTTAAGAATGTATTTATTTATTGTGATGTTTTTTCTTCTTAAAATCCGAAAGACTATCTTTGGGATTTTAAGTTATTATATAAGTTTTTAGAGATTATATAGGTACTAAGACCTCAAGTACTGAAATCATTTGAGAATAAGGTTTTTAGGATAATTGCATTTTTGGAACGAATTCCTTATCGCACAGATAGTGACTAGGTAAAAAAAAGTGTTAGCGCAACGAAAAATGCTGACTGCCAGTTGATTTTTTTATTTACGCCAATTATGGATTCTGATGTTGGTTGTATACTAACAACTTACCGTACCAGGTAGCACAATTTTAATTTCAATTTATTCAATCCATTAAATATATTTATATATAGCGAAAACAACTTTGCTCCAATCGGGTGTCCCAAAGACACCTCGCGCGTTTTTAGGGTTCTGTTCCTCAAAAAAAAAAAGGAACTCTTATAGGATTACTTTGTTGTCCGTCTGTCTGCCTGTCTGTCTGTCTGTCTGTCAAGACTTTTTTTCCCAGGAACCCGTGGACGCATCAAGTTGATATTAATACCTAATACATAAGCCTGCGATCTCTTGAAGATGTAAAAAAATCAAGCTTCTAAGTCAACGCGTTTAAAAAAATGCGGCTGTTAAGCCTTGTTTTAACAAATTTGATCATTTCCCATTAACCTAGAATCATGAAATTTCGTAAGAAACAAGGTCTGATAGCAAATGAAGTAAAGGAAAAAATCCGAAAGTCGTTAATTTGTTGTTATATCACATAAAAAAATAGTTGTTGCGATTACAAACTTATATTTTGCGGTTGGATTGTTGACTTTGTCGCACATTACAACCGCAAAGTTAAGTTTGTCTTTCGAAAAAGACTGAAAAACAAAAATCTTCGAGAATTGATTCATATCGATCGATTCGACGTACTATGTACATACAAGTCTGTTTGCTTACGGAACCGGTGCGCGAGTCAGGCTTGCACTTATCCGGTTTTTTTATTGTCTTTCACAACTTTCTTGTAATATTTACCAGACTCTATTCTTGTCTGAGATCCTTACATTTTCCACGGTTGAAGTAATATTTTTGGAGGAAAGTAATATAAATTAAACAGGTACTTACCGGTACTTCCAGTCTAGTTTACTTTTGTGCAGATACAGAGATAATAAAGGAACATCACTGATATCAGTTTCATGTCCACCAGCCTCCAGAAGTAACACATTCCAACCTTCGACTTCTGATAATCTGTTCGCTAAAACTGAACCGGCCGATCCGCCTCCTACAACTATGAAGTCATATTTCTCTCGAAGGTACTTTTGGTTAAACGGTCTTTGTTCAGGGTCTAGGACCTCGTAGTTGAAATAAGCCATAGCTGCAAGCATGATCGGGATGAAGGTTAGTTTGCTGAGGCCGCCAATAGCTACCGCCGACTTGGCAGCTGCTGCAGCTACTGATGCCACTCCCATTGTTCTTTAGTGGTGCATTTTCAGGTTCTGTAATGAATTAAATAAGCTATGAGTTACATTCTTCTTTTTTTTTCTTGTATAGGAGGCTAACGAGCAGACGGGTCACCTGATGGTAAGTGACTACCGCCGCCCGCCCATGAGCATCTGCAACGCAAGAGTCACAAGTGCGTTGCCGGTCTTTAAGGTGGGAGTAGGAGAAGGGGGAAGAGGGGGAGAGGGAGTGAGGGAAGGAGAGGGGGAAAGGGAGGAGAGGGAAGGGTTAGAGCCTTCAAACATTGCTTCACTGCCGGTTTTCTGTAAGGCCGTGGTATCATTCCGGTCCAGCGGGCCGGCTCGATACGTGCCGAAGCATGGCTCTAAGAAAACTTTATCCGATGGTGTAGTCAGAGGTTTATGACAACCACATTCCACCATTGTACATTAAATCCCATAAAATTATTTAATGGGATGCCAAAATATCGAGCCCATTACTGAACACGTTACCAGATGCAACTAAGTGTTTCCTTGTAGAAAAAAAAAACAATAACAATTTGCCCGACGCGATGTAAGAATCGAACCCAGAACTTCAGAATCGCGTGCAAACACTTTGGGCCTACAAGGCAGTCCGCAAACTGTCGTTGGGAAAATTATTAATAACTATCAAATGAATTTGCAATAAAACTTCGTCCTATTCCTTTCTTTCATGTTATTTATATGATAATAAAAACTTTTGTTTGCTTAGGAGCGAGACTATCCGTCCACACCTATGGAAATCGCTAAATAATATAAATACTCAGGAGTAAGTAAATGAGTAAGTGATTACTTTAACGGACGTCATTATTGTTCGTTGAGTAACTTACGTAATGTATTACAGCACTGAATCAGAGCCCAGATTGTGAATGGCAGTAGGGTTGTCATACTGCCCGAAGACGTAAACTACACTTACACTTTTAAGTGCATACTTAAGACTATGTGCTAAAGGGTTTGAGTAGAAAACGACTTATCAAGATTCTGCAAAATGTTGTTTATATAGGAAGGTTTAAGTTTATCATCATCAATACTCAATACAAATAAATAAAATTGAAGTGTCTGTTTGTAATGCCAAAATAATAGTTTTTTAAGCTCATACAGTTATTTGCACGATACCTATGTATAAAAATCAGTTTCTAACATTTTTGCCTGTCTGCCTGTCCGTCTGTCTGTCTGGTTGTTCCGGCTAATCTACGAAACGGGTGAACCGATTTCCACGGGACTTTCACTGGTAGATAGCTGGTGTTATAACGAGTAACTTAGGCTACTTTTATTTTGAAAAAAGGATTAGGGTTCCGCACAAAATATATATATATATATGTACACGCGAGCGAAGCCGCGCGGGAACTGCTGGTATTAAGTAAGTAGCGTTCGCGAACTTCGTGATTAGCGGTGTACTGTACTGTAGCACTAGAAAACCATTAGCACTACTCACACAATACTACTGTGTACTTAATATAACAATGTGATGTGCCTTGTTTATCGTCCTTACGTAAATTATCGAAGTTACTTTTTTTTAACACTGTATGGTATATTTTAAATAAAAACGTTACAATTGATTAAAAAAGTGACAACCCTAACTGTACTTAATTGAGGAACAAGGGCCGAGTGTATTACATCGTTGTACTTTCCAAATTGGATCGCCTTTTAAAAGATCTCGGAAGTAGAATTTTTGAAACAATAAATATATATATAATATATCTATCTATATATTGATACGTGAAGAAAACTCGCACACAGTGGAATGTGAAATTTTGAAAACTTACAGTATATACGGAGAAGAAGTGTGGAGAGCTAACATTTAAAACCCAATACATATTTATGTGTGCAGTGCAGTGGTTAACGTGGTCACCTCGCCACTACGCCGCGCCGAATTTTATGGGTTCGATTCCCGCACAGGGCAAAAATTTTAGTGATTCACAAATAGTTGTCTCGAGTCTGGGTTTTCTTTGTGTCCGTTGTTTGTATGTCTGTATAGTCCCCCGCGACACAGGAATCATTCATAGTCCGGGAGTTATAAAATATATATAGGTATCAGTGTGTAAGTATCACCGTCACGAAGAACTTACAAAAACGGCTTTCTTTGGATACTTTGGATACTCACAATACAAAAGTCAGTTTATCATAAAAATTCGAGATTAAGGGTTTACACTCAGTCATTAGTTTAATTTTGCGCTACGCAATATACACGCAGCATACGTAGGGTATCATTTTTGTGCGGTACGGTGAATAACTTTAAATGTTAGGCGCTGTCGAAGCAGTTGATTGCATAAATGTTGTTTAATTGATTACATTGCATGCATTTTTGACCGTATGGGGTATTTATTGTTTTTTTTGGTAAATTGTTCTGTTTACTCATAGTGTATCACTTTTAAGCAAAAAAAAAGTAAAAAAAAAAGTATTAATTTTCCGGCAGAAAATTCGCATGATTTTCTACTCGTACTCGGACGGTCCATACAATGAAAATTCAGCTTACACTGGAAATGAATAGATTGACTTATGTTACAAATAGGTCAGTGATATAAAACAAAACATTCATAATGAAGTTGCACCGAACCAGTATATGCGTTGACCTGTCATGGTAAGTAAGTCTATATAATGACAGCTCAAGTTATACTGGCCAATGAAAAAACTGTAGTCAAGATTCGACCACGCGATCTCTAGTAAGCATTATTATATAATTTTACCGTAAGAAGAAAGGCGATAATCGATTCGTTATTTCTTATTACTGTTTCTTTTTTGGTATTTCGGAATATCGGGCGATTGTCGTATCGTTAAGACGTAATACGTAAGTAAGAAAGAAAGAAAACATATTTTATTTCTGAAACACACAGCTTTTACATACAAAGTGTCTATAAAGAACACTTGACAAAATAATTCTGTAATCACTTTAAAATAAGACAAATAAAACAAATTATATACAAGTGGCAACACTGCGCCGTTACAAGTACATACACAATACCATTTACATAGGACTATGTATATCTATCAATCAAAAATATTGCACTCATCCCACTAATATTGTAAATGTGAAAGTTTGAGTGTATGGATGGATGTACCACTGAACCGATTGCGATGAAACTTGCTGCAGACCTGGATTAACGCGTAGGTGTCCTACTTTTTATCCCGATATTCCCACGGGATCGGAACTTACGCGGGTGAAACCGCGGGTTGATTCTTACACTGTGCTGGGCTGTACGCTTGTGTAACATATTCCATACAAAAAATAGTGGTAATAACCTCTTTAACCTACTTCAAAAAAGAAGAAGGTTTACAGTTTGTCAGGATCTCTGTTTTTTGGATTTTTCTCGACCACTCAAATCACTGAGTCGATCTGGTAAATTTCTTTTTATTTGAAAGAGTAGACTCTCTAGTTGGTCTCATTGTCATCGGGTCAGGATCTGATGACGGGATCCTGGAAAATCGAGGGAACTCTTCAAATATTTTAGGCAAACCTATAGCGATTTGGGTATTTTTTATAGTATCTGCATATGCATTTGCTTTCGGAAAGCACCATTTGGTGAAGTGAAGTGAGAATGATCGACTGGCCTGTTGGCCTAGTGGTTAGTGACCCTGACTGCTACGCCATAGGTCGTGGGTTCGATCCCCACCCGAGTCTGGCTGTTCTTTGTGTCTGTTGTTTGTATGTTTGTAAAGTCCCCCGCGACACAGGAGACATTCCTAATGCGGGAGAGAAAAAAGAAAAGAATGAAGTCCACAGATGGCCACCGGAACTAGTCAAAAATTAGTATTTAATGTAGTTGTCAAGTAATTTATGCTCGTTACAATACACATGAAGTACCAGGAGAATGCATCAACAATAAATTAATGTCCCTGCATCGGGGAAAGAAATATTTTGTAAAATGTGATGACCAATTGAAAGTAGGTTATCGTAACTTAGATAAATTACAAACAGATCCACTCAAAAGCGAGAAATAAAAATGTAAATTTTATGAGAAAATATTTTAAACTTAAAATCGACTTTAAAACGAGGATTCCACCATTATTCCACCAAAGACAATTAAGGGACGACGTTGTCTATATTTAACATTTTCTTCATGGTTCATCGTCTATTTGGTAATGAATACGTAAATGTTAGATAGATGGAGACGATCACATGTACAAGAGATACAAAGGATTGCGATTTGTTGGAACCGATCCACGATATCCTTGTAAGCGAAGTCTCGTAAGCTAGTCATCATCAATACAAATAAATAAAATTGAAGTGTCTGCTTATAACGTCAAAATAATAGTTTTTTTTTTAGTTCATACAGTTGTTTGCACGATACCTGTGTCTAAAAATCAGTTCCTAAAATTTTTGTCTGTCTGTCTGTTTGTTCTGGCTAACGAAACAGGTTGACCGATTTTCTCGGGGCTTTCACTGGCAGATAGCTTGTGTTATAAGGAATAACTTAAGCTACTTTTATTTTGGAAAAGAATTAGGGTTCCGCGCGAAATATATAACTATGTACACGTGAGCGAAGCCGCGCGGGAACTGCTAGTACCAAGTAAATATCGAGTTGTTGATACGCCTATTGGTCCACATCCACACGTCCTAAATGATTGAACAACGTAGATGATCACATAAAATTCACGATTGCATAATGATAAATTTTATAACCGCAACCAATTTCCTAACTTCAAAGTTAAGTGCTTTGTCTATAAAGAAATCATACTAGTGTATGATTCTACTGAATATATATGGGAACTGCTTAGAAGAGCGGTCAGGTGAGGGACTACACCCCAGAGGGGGACCCAAGCAGACATTATAGAGTCTTTGAGGTAAGTACATATTGATCGATAACCAACGAGAGTAAGTGTCTTATGAGGTCTATCATATTTTGCGGTGTAATGCTAAAAAAACCGGACAAATGTGAGTCTGAGTCTCGCGCCGGAGATTCCGTAAGCAAACAAACTTATATGTACGATGGTACGATCTTGATTGGGAATCAATTCTCGAAGATTTTTGGCCGTTTTTTCCGAAAGACAAACTTAACATTGGAGTTTTGAATTACTCTCCCTTACATCGATATACTACAAAGTCAATTTGCCAACCGCAAAATATAAGTTTGTAATCCCAAAACATTTTTTTTAATGTTTCATTGATTTTAGGTCGATGGGCCCTATAGGTTTAAATTTGTGGTTCCAAAACGGGTTCCTGGGAAAAAGGGTCTTGACAGACAGACAGACAGTGATTCTATAAGAGTTCCTTGTTTTCCTTTTTGAAGAACGGAACCCTAAAAAATAAAAACCTGCGCTGTAAGACTGCCACGTAGCCGCTCAATAATAAGGGTAATCGCGCGCACCCAGTGTGACGTTCTGTTCTATTAATTAATCTGCGGTCCGTTGGTTTATCAATGTCAACGATGCCAACTTGATTATATGTTAAATAACTGCTGATAGACAAGGAACACAAACCAGAACCCTTTCGAGAAAGCGTTACTAAGGGCTTACCAAGCGTGACAGATACTACTAAATGCGTGCCTTCTTCGCGATACGTCACCACTTGTTTTGATTCTACACGACGTTTTCTAAGGAACGATTTTGCAATAGGTGAACAAGACAACTCAGAAGGCTTTGCAAAATCATCTTAAATACATAAAATGATATGTAATACTTTTTCTTTTAAAAAGCTAGTAGAATACACCTTTAAAGGGCATATGGAATCGTCTCCGATGACTATAAGCAATAACAACCAATGTATCAATATACACGTACATATATGACATTATTTACAACATTGCCTTACGTAAGTATTACACAGAAACTACGCAACGCTTCGCCTTGTGCTTGCTAAGTCGTATTTTCATTTGTTTACATATTAAACTCTTTAATGTGAAGTATAGAAAGCAACAGTGTGAAACAAGGGGTTTACTTTGCATCTGATTACATCCCCATGTACTTACTGATTGTATGGGTAGCCTTTTGAAAGCTAGATAATAGTGATTAGTAGGTACATCCCACTATCCCACTAATATTATAAATGTGAAAGTTTGGATGGATGGATGAATGGATGTTTGTTACTCTTTCACGCCAAAACTACTTAACCGATTGCGATGAAACTTGGTATGTAGATAGCTGGAGACCTGGATTAACATATAGGCTACTTTTTATCCCGATATTCCGACGGGATCAGGACTTACGCGGGTGAAACCGTTGAGCACTGTTAGTATGTACATATATCTCTTAGTTTATAATACGATTTATGGAATTAGTGGCATTTTGAAATCTCGTCAATGACAGCATGCACACATATATGCCGTTACAAAAGGTTATACAATGTGTTTTTCAGCAACACCATTTGTTGTATTGTTAGAGAGACAAAGCCTTATAACTTTATCAACAGGCAAAGGTGTACTGCTGTCTCTTGTTTTATTGTTAGGAAGATGTTCCGATGATTATGTCAACAGACTATGTCGTACTGTTACTTTAAGCAATATTAGAAGCAATTGCTACACTAACTTTTAAACTTTCGCGTTCTTACACAAATAAAAAATATCGAATATGTGCGAGTGGATGAAGAACCCTCTACCTCACGATCTCGATTTCGGAGGGCGTGTACCACTGAGGCAGTCAGCCTGTGACCACGGCCAGTGCAACCTGGTCGAAACGTCAGGCAATTCAGAGGTAGATATGTAATACCTATTTTGTGATCGCGTTAGTTCCCGTGTAAAAGCGCAATTGCTATAGATTTTGGGTGCGATTCGATTCTAACGATCGATCGATTTTAGCGATAAGACCGCCTATTGTACTTGCCGCTTAGTATAAACTGTTACTAACTATGTTTAAATTCTGTCCAACTGTGGTGTATAATAAAGAATGTTCTATCGCAACAAATTAACGACTTTCAGCCTTTTTCCTTTACTTGTTCTCCAGACGGACGGACAACAAAGTGATGTCATAAGGGGGGGGGGGCTTTTTTCTTTTTACGGAACTTTAAAAAGATACATACAGCCGAACAACGAACCTCCTTTTTTGAAGTCGGTTAATAACAATAACATTTATGACTTTAAGCATTAATGTTGCTTAATTTTAAGAAAAAATCATCATAAACATTAAATGTGCCCTTAATTTCTCAGGGTTTCCCTCGTTTTCCCTCAGATGCCACCATCAGGTACGGACTTATAGACAAATGGGACCACCGTGGCTGCATACCCTTTCAAACAAAAAATATATTATGTTCGTTCCGTTCACAGATGACGGTAATATCGGTGACCAGACAGAAAAAAAATTACAGCCGAACATAGAATCTCCTCCTGTTTCAAGTCGGTTAAAAATAGGAACAATAGGTTATATAATCATCAAGATATTTATGTACTAGAGAAGCCACTCAGAACAAACATTAAATACATGTTCCGTTTTTATTTGAATTAAAACTAAAAAGCGCTGCAGCAAATCCTATAGTATTAACAAGCAGCGCTCGATCGTTTTTGAGTTGTAGTTTTCTCGCGTGCGTAAGGTCCTAAGCGCCGTGATTTTCATTGCGGTCCAGGGGGTCCAGGGGCCGCAGTTCGCGTTACAAACTTTTTCTTTGCGGTGTCTACTCTATACGCTAGTAATAATAGATAATATGTAATTGTATATCTGTCGAAACTCAAACCATATACAGGTTGATTAATTAATTACCTGAATACTACAAACTATGGATACAAGGTGACTGGCCTGTTGGTCTAGTGGTTAGTGACCCTGACCGCTATGCTTATAGGTCGTGGGTTCGATTCCCATCTTAGTCTCGGTGTTCTTTGTGTCCGTTGTTTCTATGTTTGTAAAGTCCCCCGCGACGCAGGAGTAATTCCTAATGCGGGAGTAGTCTTTAAAAAAAAAAAAAAGAAAAAGAAGGTAGTTCAAATTATAAACATAAGTATAGACTGAGTTACGAGAGACGGTTCAGGCTAAACAAAGGAAATGGTGCATTGGGCATTTCGTACACATGGCAGGATTACTTCCCTTAGTCAAAACGTATAATAGGGTCGTCCAAACCTGGAGCCCTGTATAACTACCGGACCCTACCCGCGAATAGCAATGTTACACTACGGTTGTAGTCCTGTTTTAGATTAGTTTGAGGACAAATCTTTTGCTACTCTACTTCCTCCAAAATGGGGCATTCCCTGGGGGCAACAGCACGAAGGCAGCCGTTCGGCGTTCACCTCTCGTTTTATGATTGTCCATTACTGAAACACGGCGTTCACATGTCTACAGTAAGCAGTCACTGGCACTTCACTGCAGTTTTTAGAATTTTTAAAGCGTTTTAAGATATTTATTAGTTTTTAGAAGCAACTGGCAACTGTTGCTATTCTTAAATTTTATTTTTATGTAATGTGTTTGGAAAATACTTTTGAGAAATAAATATAAATTAAGAATAATTACTTCATCCATTCGTAAGTTAATTTAGGTGGTTCTTAGTTTTATTAAAAAAAACTTTACCTTCCAAATAATTTTCTTTTTTTAATTCGTATTAATTTGTGTTATTCAAGCTTTAATAAAGTACAATTTTGAAGAAATTTTCTTTAGAAGTCAGTTGTCAGGCTACGTTGCGCTGTAATGTTGCAGATAACTTAATATACAGCCTGTGTATGCTACGTATGTGGGAACCAGGGCACTCGTTCCTTAGCGATTACCACATCGATCATACTGTTACCATTTCATTTCCACGGTATACACCCGCTTATAATAAGGCAAAAAATAATAATAACCATATTTTATTCCTTTGTCTTTAATACATTTATTAAGAACAAAGGAATAAAATCTTCGGTTTCTTTCACGTCGTCAGACTGTATCACTTACGACGTTACGTCCCGTCTAATGTAAGCTTGATTTCTTTGGTTATTTTTTGACTTGTAGTTATGTAACTATGCTGCCGCATCTTACAATGTTTAATAATATGAAATAATTAAAGATTTTATACACCTATTATTTAACCTCTTACAGCACAATAAGATCTAATGAAACACGTGCAGAGTATTTTGGAAAAGTTGCGAAAAATTTTATACCTGACATTCTCTGATCAGTTTGTTATTTGGCACCGACTCAAAATTAGTTAACATAAAATTTGATAGTTTATGTAAATAAGTTCAATACTCAAGACTTAAAAGGTGCATTTTTTTTTTACTTTTTAGTTTTTTTCGTTGGTTTCATTTTTTGTTAAAGAGTTTTTAAAGCAGTAAAACAAAATTAACTAACTTTTAATAAATGCCCAATAATAATAATAAATGTTGCGCTTAATTTTAATGGGTGTAAGTGAAGACATTTTCATGATTTTATACTATATATTTGAAGGCTTAATTCCAGATCTCAAGGTAATCCCATACATGTTTGTATCATTTTGTAACTTAATTAATAAAAGCATTAATTAAGTAACAAATAAAGAAAACCAGTATTAACAGTGAGTAAAGTGTATATTTCATCAGCTAATATAGATGATGGGAGAACTCGGCTTAACCTACAAATAACGGTGTGAAACATGATCACTTAAAACTGTGTTGTAGTGGCCTTGTTAAGATTTGTTTCAGTCGGCATGTATTCTCGTAAGAGATTTTTATTTTTTATTTTTTATTATGATGTACTCGTAATTAAACAATTAAACGGTTACTTATATCAATTACAATCTAGACCTTGAGGCTAATAAGTAATTTAAATTTAACTTAATTTGCTAAAAACTTACAAAGTTAAGAATGTGTCCATTGGCACTTTTCTTATGATCTCTATTATCATGGAAAGACACTTTGTTCTTGTGTTATTTAAGAGTAACACTCACTGCACTACTTAACACTAACTTCATTCACTAAACAAGAGAAACTAAGAGATTTTATGGTACCTTAAAAAATTATCGATATATAATGACTAATTTACTGATTATCTTCTATCAAATGAAACCAAAACCGAATGTTGCCATCTTTTTTCACGTAACTGTCTACAGACAACAATCTATATAATGTAATGTAACTGTGGGAGAGCCATGCTTCGGTACGTATGGGTCGGCTCGACCGGAGTGATACCACGGCCTCACAGAAAATCGGCAGTTAAACAATGCTTCCATTGTTTTTCGCTGAGTGAGTGAGATTACCAGAGGCCCTAACCACTCCTCCTCCTCTTCCCTTCTTCTTCCCCTCCTCTACTCCCACCTTAAAGGCCGGCAACGCACTTGTGACTTTTGCGTTGCATATGCCCATGGGCGGCGGTAGTCACTTACCATCAGGTGACCCGCCTGCTCGTTTGCTCCCTATCACATAAAAAATATACAGGTTGTTACGTATAGTAGACCCCGTGAATAACGTAAAACGCTAACAATTTTATGAAAATTCGCGAATGAAGCCGCAGGAAAGAGATAGGAGTTCATATAAATCTTCTCTTATGAACTTGCTTCTTCAAGCCGCATCAAAAATATTCATCAAACATTACATAACTTGACCTGAATTCCAGACATCTGTTTCTCGGCACGTCCGCTGCGACACTGAGCCAGCGCCGCTAGGTTAAACAAATCGATGCAACGGCGCATGCGCCAATGCGCTATTAAAGCTACATATAAAAGGGTACTTCATTTAAATGTATAAACTGTATTTCGTTCAACGGAGATCGTTTTTTATTTTATATATACCAGCATTTCCCGCGCGCTTCGCTCGCGTGTACATATTTATATATTTTGCGCGGAACCCTAATTCTTTTTCCAAAATAAAAGTAGCCTAAGTTACTCCTTATAACACCAGCTATCTGCCAGTGAAAGTCCCGTTTAAATTAGCCGGAACAAACACAGATAGACAAACAAAATTTTTAAAAACTGATTTTTAGGCATAGGTATCGTGCAAATAACTGTATGAACTTATTAAAAAAACATTATTTTGACATTACAAACAGACACTTCAGTTTTATTTATTTCTATTGATTCCAACTAGCCGTCCCCGCAGTTTCACCTGCGTTTATATACACTGCTCCGCTCCTATTGGTCGTAGCGTGATGTTATATAGCCTATAGCCTTTCTCAATAAATGGGCTATCCAACACTAAAATAATTTTTAATTCCAACCAGTAGTTCTTGAGATTAGCGCGTTCAACCAAACAAACTCTTCAGCTTTATAATATCAGTATAGATAAGATAATATTGCGTTATATTTCTTGCAGTAACGCAATCAAAAGTGGAAGTAACCTCTAAACCTAAATAGCGAAAGCTATTAAGGAAGAAATCTTTGTACAAGGTCATTATCAAAGTCCGTATTCGTAAATTAAAAGAAAGTACTTTGTTTGTAATGAACTAATAACAGAGGTACTAAGTTTACGGTAAAAAAAAAAGTGTGTGTGTACTTATGTACGCACGTAAGAAGTTATACTTTTATCTAGTTAAATAAAGTTTATTTAAATATCATAATAAATAATACATACCGTCAACTAACTTCAAATTCTACAAACGTACTCAAAGTTATATGTAAAAACCATTTTTATCACTATCGTGAAGTTGGTAACTTTTTTTGAAAAACTAAAAAGTTGACTAGCTAACTTCAGGGTGTCGGTTTTTTGTGAGGGTGTGCGCGCGCATCGTAAGAATTTACTCTCATAATTTTTCCCTAAAGCGCCAAAAGAAGTATAACTTCAAAAATCCTTTGACACTTGACACGGCTTATTATTTCAGCTGTTTTGTATCAAGTACAAAATATTAATATACCTATCTTTTATAGAATCTAAAAACCATGTTACAACATATTTTGGAACAAAGTTCCTTACCGCTTCCTTCCTTACCAAAAGAAGTGTAGGGCAACGAAAAATGCTGACCGTGTTTTTTTTTATTTTATTTATGCCATCTGTGGATTCTTCGCTATACTACTGTTGAATACTAATTATCCATATTCGGGTAACTTTCACAGATACAGCAATTTCAATTTTGAGTTTATTTATTCAATCCATAAAATTTTACTAATATTATAAAGCCGAAAGTTTGTTAGGATGTATGGATGTTTGTTACTCTTTCACGCAAAAACGGCTGAACGAATCTGGATGAAATTTTGGCACAGAGACAGATTATAGTCTGGAATAGCACATAGGCTACTTTTTTCCGGTAAAGTGTACTGTTTACGTGGTATAGATTTGCCCAAAATTTCACCGCGAACGAAGTTGCGGACAACAGCTAGCAAATTTATAGCGAAAGTATGAACATAGTTAATTCATACCAATATTATAAACTTGAAGAGTTTGTTTGGTTGAACGCGCTAATCTCATTAGCTACTGCTTCGAATTGAAAAATTCTTTTAGTGTTGGATCTCCCATTTATTGAGGAAGGCTATAGGCTATATAATATCACGGTACTACCAATAGGAGCGGAGCATCAATGAAAATTGTTGCAAAAACGAGGAAAATTTACAAACGCGGACGAAGTGGTGCGGGTCAGCTAGTTGGTTATAAAAGGTGAAATAATGTACGCGTACTAAACCAGCTGCCGAGCTATCTAGTTTGGCATTGAGAGACCACTCTACAAACTTGATAATGTTCGTCTATGCCCAGCCTAGCGTGGCATAGACTGTCACTGGTCAGTCACTGGTGTAACTGGTCAGCCTTGATGTATAACTAGTCGCCTTACTTACTAATTGAATGTATTTTCTTTAGCACTTAAATTATTTCAGTATTGATCTTTTTCACAATTAGATTTGGATAGGCAAATTTTTTTTATCTATTTATTTATTGGTTCGCCGGTAACTGTTACACTTCTTCTTACAACTAACGTGGTCTTTGATATATTAAAAGCGTACAATTGGCAACCACAGCTTTCTCAGAATAAAAATCTTTTTAACAAAAAAATAAACCGATGAAAAGAATTAAAAAGCCAAAAATAAATAAACCTCTTAAGTCTCGAGTATTGAGCTTATTTAGATAAACTATCAAATTTTTATAAACTTATTTTGAGTCGGCGCCAAATAATAAAATGATTTCCGCCGGGTTGTTCTTAAATGTTGAGAGACTGTTCAGTCGTCGGATGTTTTCCTGAATATTGTAGAAAATTGAATGCAACAAGATGAGCTCATCATGAGCTCTTAAAACCACGTAAGAATCACACCCTTTTTCCTTGCCGGAGTATGCAGAGTAAACGTAAGCATAAAATGTATCTTATTAATATTATAAAAGCGAAAGTTTGTGAGAATGGGTGGATGAACGTTTGTAACTCTTTCACGCAAAAACAGCTGTACGGATCTGGATGAAATTTGGCACAGAGATAGAATATAGTCTGAAATAGCACATAGGCTAATTTTCATCCCGAAGAAATGTACAGTTCCCGTTAGATAGATTTCACAAAAAAATCCACGTGAATGAAGTCGCGGGCAACAGCTATTATATAATAATTAGAATAATAGCACTGTAGCCTTCTCTTATATGAAGGAAACTAGGCCATAATACGCCACTGAGGCGGATTGTAGACAAACTCACAAAACTTCAAAAATATTACGAGAGCTCTCATTTATGTTATTCCTCAATATGTTCTCCTTCACAATTGAAACAATTAAAAATTAAACTATTATATCAAGATTTAATACTAATAATAGTAACTTGACACACCTCACTCACGGCCGTCTGATCCTAAATTAGGCGGAGCCTGTATACTATGGCAACCAGACTGCTGATAAATATACTTATATACATATTTCTAAATACATACATATTATAGATAAATAATAAATTGATTAAATGATTTTATGTAAGAATTGGTGTTATATTTCATCGATTCATAACTCAAATAGTTATGAATCGATGAAATATTTGTGTTAGGTATATAAATGACGTAAAATTCAATAACCATTTAAAATAAAGTGTTCATAATATGAAATGCCAAAGCGATGCGATGATTTCCTTATTCGTAATAATTATTACACTGGCGATACCAGGGTATAATGTATTACATTATGTCGATAAAAACTATGTACATTCATATATTATTACGGAAGAATGCGATGCCATGTTCCGGGAAAGAAAGGCCCTCGGCTTTACAGCAATGACTGCACGGATGGTGCGATGGCGACGTTTTAAAGTGGTCACCTTGCCACTACGCCACGTAGTTACAGTGGTCCCGAGTCTGTGTTCTTTGTGTTCGTTGTTTCAATGTTTGTAAAAGTAATTTAATGACTTACACAAACATAAATGATTACATTATACATAGACTAGCAACCCGCCCCCGCTTCGTAGTACACGGGTAGTAGAGACATCTTCAACAAACATCATCATATTTCAACCAATTTACACAAAACGTTAACAAATCATACACCTAAACCTTCCTCATGAATCACTCTGTGTATTGGTGAAACCGCATGATAATCCGTTCAGTAGTTTTTCAGTTCATCGCGAACAGACAGACAGACAGACGCGGCGGAGACTTTTATAATATGTAGTGAACGAGTCGATTCTACCAATTCCTTGAGTAAGAACTGCTTTACTTTCTTTATTTTAGACGACCGACAGACAGAACCAATCGATTTGTCCTTTCAAAGCATATTAATAAATATAACCCCTACTATAAATAGCATGGCGTTATATAACACAGGTTTTAAATTTAAAAACATATAAATAAAATAATAAGTCTGTAAATGGTTATAATCAATTAATGTGGCACATGAAGATTATTGTATAACCAAAACGGAAGTAATATGTAACAGGCTTACAGAAATAACCACCTCCACTTAGGTAGAGTTAGCAGCAAAAGACGATCATTAATGAGGAAAAAATTAGGAATCATTTCTGAAAGGAAACAAATCTGGCATGACTTAAATCGATATCATAGTTATTTTTTTTTATACAGAAATTATCATCCCACAGTTGGAAAGCTGGATGCTGCAGAAAGGCATGCACTATATTTGTATTTTTACTTTTATGTTCTGATGAAAGTCAATCAAATGGACGAACCACTTTAAATATTAACAATGCTAAAGTATCCTTAAAATACGTTCTTAACCGTTAGTAGGATCTCCAATACGTAATACGTAAACTGTCAACGGCGAACCGTCACGTATCTCGGTAGCGCAATCATCATTACCACCAGTTTTGGATACTGACAGGGTCGGCACGCACGAGTGAGTCCCTGATTTTGCAAACATTTATGGGCAACGATCATCGCCTTTCATTAGACACCAGCTCCTTACCCCGGCCCAGCCCTTGTCGGACGTTAGTGACACATGTAATGATGCCATTGTTTTTTTGGCAGCAATAACCAGTTACGATAAACCAAACAGTAGATAGATAGATAGATAGAATATTCTTTATTGTACACCATTAATAAAAACAGTTGAAAAAAATTATTATCTTACAAACCAGAGTACAATGGGCGGTCTTATCGCTAAAAGCGATCTCTACCAGACAACCTTAGGATGGAGATAATATCAAAATTATTTAATAAATACATAGTAGTTGATGGCGTACTATTCTAAAAATTGATAAATACTTATATACATACACATACACATATACAGTTACTTAGTGGAGATAATGTAGTATTATAGACAGCAATTTAGATCTTAGTTTTGGTAAAGAATAGAATAATATTATTATAGTGACAGATAATGTTGTTTGACCAAATTTTTAAAGGCTGTGAGAGTTTCAGCTTGCCGAATTTGTACCGGTAGTTCATTCCACAAACGGACGGCCAGAACCATAAATGATTTATCAACGAAAGTTGTCGAATGCGCTGGCAC
This sequence comes from Euplagia quadripunctaria, assembly GCA_963859945.1. NCBI lineage: Eukaryota > Metazoa > Arthropoda > Insecta > Lepidoptera > Erebidae > Euplagia > Euplagia quadripunctaria. Next base: position 6,996,042 of record OY982579.1, read on the forward strand.
TTTTAGTATCAAATTTTCTGATGATCGTAAGAACTTCGTATGAGTATCGTGAAGGAACTCAAATCGTCCTTTTAAATAGGAAGGTGTATGAGGGTTGAACAGTATACTGTATAGCAAAGAGAGAAAATGAGCGTTCCGGCGAAGGCGGATAGGTAACCACTTGAGCTTTTTTCGGAATTCAGAGACATGATCATATTTACGCAGTCCAAATATGAATCTAATACAAAAGTTTTGAAGTCGCTCTAGTTTATCTAGTTGGTTTTCGGTGAGGTCTGGATAGCTGGCATCCGCATAGTCAAGAATTGGAAGGAGAAGTGAATTTGCAAGGGCAGTTTTGGTGGCAGTTGGTAGAAAATTTCTCAATCGTTTTAAAGAACCCGCAGAAGCAAATAGCTTACGACTTATTTCCTGCATTTGAGGAGCCCAGGATAGTTCTGAGTCAATAAGTAATCCTAAATTCTTTACTTTATTACTAAAGGGAATGACAGAACCATTGAAAATGATCGGAGGAACATGAGACCACTCGATCTTTGACACTTTCCTGGTGCTCCCAACGATAATTACCTGAGTCTTTGAAGGGTTCACTTTAAGTCCATAGGCTTCGCTCCAAGCACTTATCCTAGCCAGATCTCTATTGACAATGTCAATAGCATTAGCGATATTGTCCAATGGTGCTTGGGAGTATATTTGAAGATCATCTGCATAAAGGTGGAAGGAAGAGAGAAGTTGATCAGTGATGGAATTTATGAATAATGCGAAAAGTAAAGGAGATAGAACGCCACCCTGGGGCACACCAACAGATGTATTACACCAAGAAGAGAGGGTGTTATCAATGCGTATACATTGTCGGCGTCCACACAGGTAACTTCGAAGCCAGTCAATCACCATTGGAGATATGTTAAGTGAGCGAGCAATGTTTATCAGTATGTCGAAGTCCACCGTGTTAAAAGCGTTGGAAAAATCTAGTAGTGCAAGAACAGTTAGACTTCCACATTCCATGCCGTATCTGATGTCATCCGTAATATTCACCAAGGCTGTAACGGTACTGTGTCCAGGCCGAAAACCTGACTGGTAAGGATTCAGAAGCTTGTTTTTGTTAAGAAACATACTGAGCTGATTATGGACAAGTCGCTCTAGCATTTTAGAAAGAAACGGTAATATTGAAATAGGACGATAGTCAGAGAAACAGGAAGGATTATTTTTTTTAGGTATAGGAATTATCTGTGCATTTTTCCATAAGGACGGAAATACACCATTGGACAGGGAAGAATTAAGGATGAGATAGATGACTGGAAGAACCTCGTCAAGAATAGGAAGGATCATATTACGGCTGACACAGTCACTTCCAACCGCGTTGGATGTGATAGACATAATACTCTTCTTAACATCACAAGTAGTGAATTGACTAAAGGTAAATGATGGATAACTAGGGGTTGGCAGAGCTGAAAGATAGTTTATTGTTTTTGCCTTGGTAGTCCTATTAAAATTGGACGAAGCCGAGAAATGTTGATTCAGTAAATCAATGTTAAAATTTTTAGGAATCGTGTCTTGTCGCGACCTGCCGACCCCTAATGTTCTAAGAAATTTCCAGACTTTCGCTGGATCACCGTTTTGAACGGAATTGTGAATGTGTTGGCGTTGTGCATCTCTACACACCTTATTGCAGTGATTTCGTATGCGAGTATACCTTTCCCAATTCGAAGAGGTAGGTCAGTACGTACTTTAGTAGTAAAAAAAATCGGTTATTTTGTTGACTGTACAGTGTATTACATAATATATATTCATCTACTTTATGCAGAACGAGATCACAGTTCAGCAACCGGTCTATATTTTGAACTTCATTGTCCGACACGGTAACGTAACTTATTCGTTAATTTCTTGAACGGCGTCCACACGGAACGATTTCACACACTATTTGACTAGATTTTCGATTTAATCGTTTCGTGTGAACGCAAACCGTCGAATTCAAGGTCATTGGGTGGTCAGAACCACCTGGCTTGATCCCGTCACGTCAAATCGGTTCGTGTTGAAGCTAATCTGCCAATTTTATCATTTAGTCTGCCTGAAGACGGCATACTGAGCGGATGTTTTCTGATTTTTTGGATGTATTTACGCATTATTAAAGCATTTTTTCAGTTCGGTGGTTATATTTATGAGCTTATTTATATTATTAGATCACTACAGGTAGCATTTCTTTAAAAATAAAAAAATATTACGTCCGTCTAGCACAGAAAATAAAATCAAATGAAAATTGGCGATTTAGTTGTTACGTCTGGACGCGAATTCTATTTGTAAGCCAATTCAATTACAAATCTGATCAAGTAGTAAAATCGTATCGTGTGAATGCCGTTTTAACCTGTTCTTATTTAATTTTTTTGTCCCTTCATTCTCTTTTTGTGATAGTTTGTAACTCAAAGAGAAACTTTTGATAGTTTATTTTAACTAGAATTTGTGAGTGAGTGTTGTGAAAGTTGAAACGTAAAGACAAAATGTACTGATGAATTAATAATACTAGTCAAAATTACACCTTAAGTTATGTGTAAAGACCACAACAGTCGTGAAGGTGGAAACGTTTGTTAGTATGGCGGAACAAATAAACCTTTAATGTAATAAAGGAATGATATTATAGGTAAAAAAGAGGTACATCTTACAATCATTACCATTCAGTATTATGCGGCTCACCACGATATTGGTAAATATACGATACGATTAGATATCGATTTAGCTAAACTATATCAAGTGGCCCAGTTTTTGTGGACCACAATCTACCTCTTATTTATTGATACTATTGCTGTATGTTTCTTGTAGTAGTATAGTTTAGTCAACAAGTTGAAAAACATGTTAATTCTTGATACTGTGAATTAAAATACGGTAGGTCGTTGGATTATAGTACATATATGTTTATATTTTTTCGGGTAAAAAAAAAATAACAAACACAAACAGCCTTTGACTTATTCCCGAAAAAGGAAACCCTCTTTTTTGGAACCTTTAATTGTTTATAACTTTTGCAATTGTTAATGTGCGGATTTAAAATTTATGCACATTTTTTTGGACGTCATTACGAATCCAACGAGCTAGACTATTATCATTAGCTATTAGACTATGCTATGCTATTATATCGAGGCTAATTTATATAAACGGATTTATCTAGTTTCGGAATTGATTTCTGCACTTAATTTTAATTGAGGACTGGTCACTACCAGCATATCTTATGACCTATAATGTATAGGAAAAAAAGTCTAAGATTGATTCCATAATTTTAAGCATTAGGGTTTGTATGTAATCTGTACACAAGAGTGATATATTCATATCACACAAGAAATATAATGAGTACCTACTCATTATATATACATATATATTTTTTCCTATCGAAAATAAACTGTCGTTCATCCATGTCCTTTGAAATGCATCTTTATCATTTTTGCCCCAAAAACTTAAAAAAACCAATTATTCATGTGCATTTTTGTTGCAGGTACCCTATTTCCACATTATGTATATGCCGTACAGTACGACGAATGTAAGTTTATTACACAACGTAAACGTAATGTTTACAACAGTAACTCATACAATAGTGATTTTCCAAACCCACAAAACTTTCGATACTTTTACTTCTCTGTTACACCTAGGCAAATAGACAGAGATCGCATCCTCAAGGTCATTAGCAGCTTTAATTACCGCGACTTAGAAAGCATTCTCAGCGATGTTTATCAATTTTATAGCTTTTCATAATTACGATTCATGTTTTACATATTCATAACTGTAACTCTTTAAATGAACAGTAGGTATTCTAATCTTGCTTCCAAATGCTTGGTTATCAAGGTCGAATTAAGTAAACTTCTTTGACCCACTAACTTACTGTTACCACATATACATACATATAACAGAAGTAGTTAATGCAAGACCGTGCGTTAAAAATACTGTCGAACTGTCAAATAGGGATCATTACTATAGGGATACCCAAAAAAGTCTATTCTATCGCATCGATATATCGCATCGTAAAAAAGAAAGAAAGGAAGAAAATATAATTTACTAGCAGCGCCCCACGGTTTCACCCGCGTAAGTCCCGATTCCGTGGGCATATCCCGATAAAAATTGGCCTATGCGTTAATCCAGGTCTTCAGCTATCTATATACCAAGTTTCATCGCAATCGGTTCAGTGGTTTTTGCGTGAAAGAGTAACAAACATCCATCCGTACATCCATCCATCCATCCATACAAACTTTCACATTTATAATATTAGTGGAATTGCAAAAACCTCAGCGTAGGTACATTTATTTTTCTATGTTACCTACGTCTATATTTAAAATACACATTGATATTACTCACCTACTTCACGAACATCATATTTTTAATCTATGATATATCTACAATACGTTTTTTATGTCATGTAGAATGTATGTAGGTGACTTTTGACGTGGCGACATGTGGTTATTCCATTAATTTTTTTTTATTCAAGAATAATTTTAAAGATATTATCACTCATAGTACACTGCGTAATTGTATTGCATGCGTTTAAATCGATATGAGATATAACGATTGGATATCAATGCTATGGGATAGGTTTTTAATGTTTTTACGATATCTTTTTTTTTCATTTTCAAGATGTAACAAGTCCAGTTATTTTTAAGAAAAGTTTATTCAGATTCAGAAAACCGTTATAATGTTATAACTAGTACAATGTGAATTTTGTTGCATGAACTCAAACTCAATGAAATTAAACAACACAAAAATAAACTTTTATTAATCATGTTTGACGTTACTACAAAAATCTATCTAAAATAATCTAAATCTACGTACTAATCTAAACACAAGCCAGCTGCTCCTGTTCAATTTTTTTTTTATTAATCTCCATTTAACTTTTCTTTCACCACTCTTGGTTTTTAAAGGAAATCATGATTATTAAATATTTTGAATAAATAGTACAAGTTACGACCCACACAATTAACTTTAGATTTGATTTTTTATTTATTTTTCAACTGTACTTATAAGGGGCCGTCCATTAAACATCTGAGGTTTTTTAGCAACTTTTTAACCTCCCCTTCTCCCTGGTGATACGTGGTGAGGTTTTAGACTAACCCCACCTCCCTAGCCAAAATCACGTGCATTTTTTAATTTCCAAATATATTAAAATTTTCAGAATATTATCGTTAAAAACATATAATAGCGTGTTTTACGAAAAAATAAATACACTTGATAACTCACTCCACCCCCTCTGCCCCTTGTGATATTCCGTGATTTTTTTCTGGATCTCCCCCCCCCCTTTCGAGCCTTACGTGATTAATGGACAATCCCTTATTTAAAAACTTAAAGTGCAGTTTCTTAAGGCAAGGCAAAGGTAGGTTGAGGCATGAGTGAACGCGGAATAATTCAGAACTATTACAACGTTGACAAATCCAAGAAGAACTTGGAAAACTTATTTAACCGGACATAATAGGGTGACAAGGTGCGACTAACACTTGGGTGTTAGTCACTTGTCACACACTGTTTATTTTCTCGGCAAATTCGGTAAAAAAGCATCAAGTTCTTAAGAACCATTCAGTTCTTAAGAAATATTCAATTTGTAAGATATAACATAATTTATCCAAATAATTATTAGGGAACTAACTTCACGTGCATTTATAAATCTATAATAATATTATAAAGCTGAAGAGTTCGTTTGTTTGTTTGGTTGAACGCTCTTATCTCAGGAACTACTGCTTTCAATTGAAAAATACTTTTAGTGTTGGATAGCCCACTTATCGACGAAGGCTATATAACATCACGCTACGACCAATAGGAGCGGCGCATCAATGAAAAATATTGCAAAAGAAACGGGGCAAATTTACAAACGCAGACGAAGTTGCGCGGGACATCTAGTAAACGTAAGTTAGTTTGAACTACTTACGCAATTGTGTCATTTTTTTTAAGACTACTAGTAACGTGGGTCACACATTACTAGTATTCTTGTTAACCCCTTCAGCTAAGCTTAATGCTTGTTTTAGGAGTGGGTTCACGTCGGTAGTGCACTGGGTGGGGTTCGAACCCGCAACCACTCGATGGCAAGTCCGACGCCTTCCGTCGCTTATACACTCTATATACACTCTATACATCTAAATAAAAAAAAAACAGTCAGTCGTAGGACTGCACGTCAGAAGTGAAAACATAACTTCTCAATGTATTTGCATATACATACACACATTTCGAATGTTATATTTTTTAAAATATAAGAAACTCGGCTCCGTCTTACGAATTTTCGATCAGGGTCACGTGTCCTGATGCGAGTTTAACATTTTTTACCCATCCCAAAATGTGCACAACGCCGCTAAAGAAGTTTTCACTTCAAAATAAAATATGTTAAAATTAGAAATAACGTATGGCAAGGAATCGCTTATTATTGACCTAAAGCTTAAGCTTGACTGCAAAGTCGTAATGGAGATTTACATGACATTCAAAGTTATAAGCATTATTCCATACTTTGTTACTTCATTTATAATTCAATGTACAATGGCTTTATGATTACATTTTGAAATCATTTCTTGCCTCATGTTAGCATTATCTACTCATAATGAATGCCATCTTTTCTTTACAAACTTTGTTAGGTAAACTGATGAGCAAGCTATTATGGTAGAATGATTTGTAAGTTCTATATAAATCGCTGAATCATTTATTTTTAATACCAACTGACACGCGCAACTTCGTCTGCGTTTGTAAATTTTCCCTGTTTTTGCAACATTTTTCATTGGTGCTCCGCTCCTATTGGTCGTAGCGAGATGTTATATAGCCTAAAGCGTGCCTCGATAAATGGACTATCCAACACTAAAAAAAATTTTCAATTCAAACCAGTAAGTAGTTCCTGAGAATAGCGCGTTTTTATTTGTTTTGGATTTGTTTTCACGTTATTAAACAATAATTGAAAGAGGCGGGCACCAATCGCAAAATTACGTAGAACTTTTCAACCAAACCGACTGTTGAATGTAATGTTTTTGGAGCGTACCTATGTATGTCTAATATTCTTTGTTTGGCACGCTGTAGACCCTAAATGATGTGTCAATTCACATATGAGGTGTCACTAGATTAGGATCAGTTGTGACTTGTGATAGACATCGTAATTTATGATTTCAGTTTCTTAGTTAGTATTATAAACGTAGTCGGTTTTTAACACGCGTTTACTAGCATCACTTATAACTAGTTATAACTATGCAAACAAATCTTGGAAATCAATATTAAGCTACTTGTCATATCAAACTTAAAGTATGTATATGTAGTTGGGATGATATTACTGTAATTTGGCATCTTACAGCTGATCTGTTGATGGAGCCAGGAGGTGGATAGTGGAACTCTTCAGTGGGTACTAGTAAACTCCTCAAGTTTGGGCTCATATAATTCGTTTTGACGAGAGGTTGATAGTGTTTTTTTCTTACTTTTTAATTTGGTTTGCTATTTAATCTATCTATATTATATCTCTAGATCTTATACAAATACATATAGAATCTTTAAAATTAGAATTAGAGGGCACGGACTTTCCGACAATAACCAGTTCGAGTTACAGGTACGGGACCCTGACATTTGCTATGAGCTATTGCACTCACCATCAATCCGCATTAGCAATATCTCTTTCCCTCAATAGCCTTCCTTTCTCACCTACCTTTTTTATGGTATAGGAGGCAAACGAGCAGACGAGTCACCTAATGGTAAATGATGACGGCCTATAAGGAGTAGGGGAAAGCTGGAAGAGGGGGAGAGGGGGGAGGTAAAGGGTTAGGGCCTTCGGTAACCTCACTTACTCAGCCAAAAGCAATGCAGTCATTGCTTCTCTGCCGGTTTTCTGTGAGGGCCATACGTGCCGAAGCATGGCTCTCCCACGATTATACCCAATTTTCCTATCTCTAATTCCCAAGGTGCCCGGTTAACCGCAATAGGCTTGTCCCCTATTACGTTAGTGTGGTTAGTGGGACCAAATCATAATTGGTATGTTGTATTAGTTTTGACAAAACCTTGTGGGGTAAAAATGAATACTTTCTAAAAATTATTGAAGTTATACTTCTTTTGGCGCGTTAGGGAAAAATGATGAGAGTAAATTTTTACAATGCGCGCGCACATCGTCACAAAAAACCGACACCCTGAAGTTAGCTTGTCAACATTTTAGTTTTTCAAAAAAAAGTTACCAACTTCGCGATATTTATTCATGTGTTTCTGAACCTACAACACCTGTTTTGTATCAGTCCGAATAAAATATATATAAAAAATAAAAGTTTAAAGATAATTTATTATGATTATAACTTAAGTGATAAAAATGGTTTTTACATATTACTTTGAGTACGTTTGTAGAATTTGAGGTTATTTGACGGTATGTACTATTTATTATGATATTTAAATAATCTTTATTTAACTAGATAAAATAATAATTCCTTACGTGCTCCATACGCTTCTTGAAAGTTATATTTACAATAAGTTTTTTATGAACCGTTCTTCGTACATAATTTGTTTCTAATAAAACCGCTCTATGACATTGGACATTTCACAAGTATGGTGAAAATACCAACGTCCAAGGTCGACTGCCATAGCAAGATTAAAGTATTAAATACGCCTATGTATTACTTATTCAACATCAATACGACAGACAGTCCTCTATGCATAGGATGTCTCAACGCGGGGGAAACGGCTGCTCACGTTATCCTGGAGTGCGAGGGAGGGGCCACACTACTGGCACACTGGTGCGAGGTCGCTCCTAGAAGCCTGTGAACGCCGCAGGAGGCTTCTGTGCTTCTGGAGCTAAACTGGCTCAAATAGTCAGCCATATCTGAACGATTAATGGGACGCCTATGAGTCTGAATGCGGAAACAGAGCCCTTTATCAATACCAATACAAATACCGCCTATGTAATTTTTGCCGAAGCACTTCAACATATAAAAAAATAATTTAAGATGAACGTGTACCTTATGTATTAGGGCATGTTTTCAAAGCCTAATTCGGGGCTTACAGTGAAATCCTATGCAATAGGATTATAAAGTAAAAATAGCTCAGATTAAATACAGTTTTAAAATTCAATTAACCATTTCTATGATACCTTTCACCCATAGGATATCTACCAGAAAAAGTACTGTTCCTGAGAGGATACCTGAATGGTTTCACAAAACCTGCATTCACGCGAGCGAAGCCGCATGCAAAGCTATAGTGTATACTATAAACATGTATAAAATGAGTTGCCTAATTGTTAAAAACAACATATAATATTTGGTTTGTGCAAATGTTTACTTTATTTACACTGTTGACAAGCTCTAATGATGAGTAAAGCGTTGCATGTTAATGACTTTAACTGTTAACTCGGTCTCGTCGAGCTGAACCTACTACAATGATTATATATTTATCCCGTGTATGTTTTAGGCAGGGAGGCAATGGCCGCTTAAGTTACGTGTATATTAATTGTAATGGAGAAAGTATAATATTTTGAAATAGACTTTTAAATAACACCACTTCAAAGGATTTTTGGTATTTTGTTTTTAACTTCTGAAATCGTCCTCCGTTTTAAAAAACTCTCGAGAGTCATAAAAGTCAAAAAAAAATTCAATCATCTTGGATATCGTGTGACTAACATCTGATTTGGCATTGGCATAATTTTGAAACGACTGTAAAACGAAGGAGATTTTTGTTCTGAGGAACGTTTCATCATTTTCTATTACTAATTTTAAAATCGCTTCGGTTGTTTCACACAATTTTGCAAAAAAGGCACCTTCACGGTTAAGAAAATAGCTTTCAAAATTTCGTATAAGTACTTTCAATTGGCATTTTAGTAGAAATAGTTAATTGAACTTAAAAACTGTTTTTAATCTAAGCTATTTTTATATTTTAATAGAACTGCATAAATTTCACTGTTAGCGCAGAATCAGACTTACATAAGCTGCTCAGTTATCGTTTACAATTTTTTTATATGAAAGTATTTCGGCGCAAAGTACATAAGTGCACTTACGACTATAATCTTGCTTTAACAGTCAACTTTGGACGTTGGCAATTTCACCATACTCGTGAAAATTATAATGTCATAGCGCAGTTTTATTAGAGACAAATTTTGTACGAAGAACATTTCGTACAACATTTTTTATAACTTTGAAGAAGCGTATGGAGGTAGAAAATACTTATTAGAAAGTAACTTCTTATATACATAGACAGCCCATTGATGGGCTAGTATCTGGCAAAACCGATAAGAGTTGTACTTAATCTAAATGTATTCGCCATTATTTTTCTGCAGGAATATATGTAGATATATTTAATACATAATTTTTGAGTCAGTCTTCATGAAAGGTTTCAAAGTTACAACTCAATTGAATCAAATGTTTAGGAAAAACCTTATAAATAAATATTCATAATCACATCTATTCACTGAAAGAAAGAAGAAAGAAAACATATTTTATTTCTGAAACACACGACAGTTTTTACACTGCTGGCACTGTTGGCGACAGTCAAATACTGCCACCAACTCTGCAACTATGCAGTGTGTATATATTTTTTATAAAGCTTACGCGTAAAAAGATCATTGTGTTGTCGTTGTTTAAGTGACATGGCTTTTGTTAATGATTAATTAAGGCTCTCCATTCAGGTTACGTCACTATTGTTGGCTGGAGCACTACTCTATTTACACATGATTGTTATATTTTCTTTGTTAATTTCAAACCAGGAAGGTTTTTAATATAAACAAAGTTAGAAAATAACCAAGTTATCCTTGACTTGACTCTTTTTTAACTATATTTGTTGCAAATATGTTCTGCCGTTTGAAAATAAACCCTAAATAAAGTAGACTCGAGTCATTCATGAGTTCGGGACCCGACTTGGGTTTGTTAGTATACGTTCGACGACGGTCTACTTAATTTTTTTTTAAATAATTATCTGCTCGAACAAGAGCGCTGCTTCCGTTGCACAAAATGCACCGTGCAGAAAATATTTTAGCCATGCAAGAGTAACACCAACCGTACATAGAACTTATTATATAACAACTAACAATACCGTGAAAAATGTGAAAGAAGTAAAAAAAAGAATCATCACACCTAACGGTAGTGCCATAAAAAGTAAAATTAAATGCAATAAAGAATGCAATTGTATTGTATTGTATGTTTTTGTAGATATAATCACTGATGCTCCGCTCCTACTGGTCGTAGCGTGATGATATATAACCTATAGCCTTCCTCGATAAATGGACTATTCAACACTAAAATAATTTTTGAATTCGAACTAGTAGTTCCTAAAATTAGCGCGTGTAACCAAACAAACAAACTCTTCACCTTTATAATATAAGTATAGATTGACTTTCAAGATCTATTTACATATTTACAAGAGAAACTAATAAAAGAGTGCTAAAAGTAGAAAAAGTATTTATTTTATAAAATACCATTTTATATTAACAGACTGAGGAAGGAGACTTGATAGCATTTAGTACTATTTATTCGCAGTTTCACCTGCGTTTGTGGTCACTGCTGCGCTCCATGTTATATAGCCTATAACCTACCACAATGGAATACTCTATCCAACAAAAAAATAATGATTGAAACCTGGGTTGCGAGTGTTCATAAGCATGCCAGTAACATTACTATAACGTGAGTTTGTTTGCGAATTACCTGTATAAAACAACCATTAACAGTTATTTTAATGAATCTGATTAGCCTAGTCAAAAGAACGCTAATACTTAATTACATAATGAGCATGATTAACAAGCTCTTTTATTTATAAGTTGCATGATGCCTATCATTAAGCCAATGGTAAGCTCAACACGACACGTGTGTGACAAACTCAATTATTTATTAACCGACTACAAAGATCGAAGATGTTCTTAATTCAATTAAAAACCTCACTTCTTTTATATAGCTTGTTGAAGCGCGAATAATCTGCATTACAGAATATTCATAATATTTTGTATTTAATACTTTGTAGAGTGTGAATGATAGACAGTTCGCAGATGTCAAAGATATGTATACATATGTACCATATGATACATGGTAAAAATAAACGACTGAGGACTGTAGAGGCTATGAAAACGTTTCAAGAAAAATAGAATAACCGTGTGAATCGCGGTTAAACCGTTGTAACGATTAAAACGTTGTTTTTAATAAAATATTTATATGGATAAAGGCAATGGAGGCTTGCTAGGTGATTTTCAACAGTGGGAATCTTTCAACAGTGGGAATCTCCCACGGCCGAGATGATAACGATGACATGCACAGGGACAATAATTTTAAAACAGGAGCTTAAAAGAAACTTATAAAAGAAAGAAAGCGCCCCAAGAATATCCCCGATTAACGATTTTCGTCTGAAATCTTATTATAAAATACTGCGACTACCAAAAATAAATAGGAAAATTATAAACAGAATATATGAATAACAATTTATCACTACGTGTTATAAAACAAAGTCCCCCCACCGTGTCTGTCTCCGTCGTCGAACGTGAAAAACTAAATAACTACAACTTAAAAACTACCGAACGGATTTTCACCAAGTGACGAAAAATGGCTGAAATATGACGATGATTGTTCAAGATATCTGAGAAAATCAATATGTACTCTGCTACCCGTGCGAAGCCGGGGCGGGTTGCTGGTAATTATTAAAAAAGATTAACCGCACTTTTCTCTACTTATTAACCAATTTCTCATTTTATTACGGTGGAGGAACAGGTCTTTGTCCTTCCAACACAAAGGGAGCATTCCTCCGACCTAACGAGGTGATCATGCCTTTTTTTTTACATGTGGAAACCCCCTCGGGCACCACCGAGCTAATAATACTCGGCGAAGTGGGTACGTCGGAATCGAACCGACTAAAACCAGACGATGTTCCGTCATCGGTGTCTATGGCCGAGGGCTCAGGTATAACATAGGAAGGAACTCCCTGGACCCCCATTAAACGTGACTACCTTCCCATAAAGCGAGGTAGTCTCGCAGACATAAGTGGGAGCCGTGTCCCCTTCAGATTTAAAAGCGCGCGTGGATCACATCGCGGTCACCGTCTCGGCATACTTTTCCTCTGTTTGTGCCGGGTGAGGTGATCATGCCTGGCGGGCCGCGGCCTAACTTTTGATGTTTGGAAGTATAATATTATACTAATGGAGAAGTGAAAACTTTCATTGCGTGATGCAGGATTAGAAGTTCGCTCGTCTACGCTAGATGATGTTAAAGTATGTTTTTGCTGTATGTGGAAGTCGCCACAACTACTATCACTAAAATATGCTTTATACGATTACGATGCGAGCACAGCCTTGGGTAAAAGATATTAAAATATGTATGTATGTAGCCATGTTATTGATCATAATAATAGACGGGCTGTGCACTATTTGACCTACATGTTGCTTGCACAAAACTGCAGTTAAACGTGAGACAATGATTTATGAACACATATTTATTACAATATAATTATACTTTTACGAATGCAATCGTACGTAAATCAGACGGACTCTGTGGTAATCAAATTGTTAATTAAAATTAAAAGTATTTATGTTATGTTTTTTTCTTTTTTATATTTTAAAGTACATTGACCCGTATATACACTCAGTTATAGATATATAGGTACTTTTGCACATAATAATATTAAAAATCGATGAGTTTTGATCGAATCGCCAAAGTCTGTAATGAACTGCCTGCGTCTATTTCTTCAGAGAATTATAATCCTGGAACGTTTAAGAGTAGAGTGAATAGATCTCTTGGATAGGCGTATACCATCTTTGTCATCATCATCACCACTTTCCATCAAGTGAGATGGAAGATTAACGCCTTATTCCATTACTCAATAAAAAAAAAGTTTGTATGCCTACACAGATATTTGAGAGAGAGAAGAACAGAGTTGCTAGAATGCCAAATTTTGTCCGAATCAAAACGGCTATTGTGAATATTTTTTTACTTAAGGATTTATATGTGTTGTATAAAATAATAATCTTAATTTAAAAGTAAGGAGAAAACGAGAATTAAAAAAGTAATATAATAAAATGTTTAATTTATGGACATACATACATTAATATTTTTTTAAATCTATGCTTGAAATATTGTATTTATACTTACTGTTAAAATGATGAGAAATAACATTTATAAAATTGACAACATGTAAAAAGCCATTTTCCCCAGCCCAATAATGCAAACTTTTTTTATTTGATGTGTCTTTTTAAAATGAAGGGAGGTTGGTCTTTATCTTCAAGGGGACCACTCCGTCACCACGTGCATGTTGGTAAAGCAGTAGAATGCTTAGGCCGGTGATTTATGATGGATATAGAATTTAAAGGTCTTTACGTGTTGAATATTTATGAAGTGGAAGCTGCATTCAATGATGGAGCAAACAACTATCCTACCAGCTGATTAAAACGCAACGACACTATTTAATGAGCAGTTTCCATTTAATTTAATAATTATAATATATATTTGTTAGATTTTTTTTCTGATTAGTTAACAATTCCATATTTTTTTTGTTCCATGTAAAAAAGATTTGAAGAAGTTATCCTTAAATATGCTTTAAAATGCAAGGATATATTAGAATAGTTTTCTGGCCATATTTTTTAGCATTGTGGGACTAAATTTCTATATTATTTTTAGTTTATTCGCGCACAAGTGGCCATTATTACAAGGGAAGTTAAAACTATTGGACAATTTTTTTTATTTTGAATAAGCGTGTACGTCGACGCGTGTACCTTACCCGATCTTGCCTCACATATACCATAACTATCTTACTCAATCTTCAAAAGATAGTCATCACTAAAAATTGCTATGCAATTAAAATATAGCGTGTGTTTTTGACCTTGTTGGTTTATTTCATTATAAACCCAAGCACACGCAAATATCATAGACAAATGTTTCCCACTTAAGAACAAATTCTCTTGGGAGTTTATTACGTTTTAAGGCTAAATATTTTTGTCAAGATTGTAAATAGGGATATTTGTTAAATAGGATTGTTACACGGATTTACGCTTTGAAATGTCGATTTGGGCATATTACGGCTAACATATAAATGTATTTTTTTTTTTTAATTTTGATACTCGAATTGCAAAAAGTAACGAAAAAGCGAGATATTTTTATTGTTTTCGGGAACTTTTATTACAATAACGGGAATATTCAAAACATATATATCAATATTTCTACTAATTATATGTATATACGTTTAGAATTTAAAGTAAAAATACTAGCGACCAAAGTCACGCAAAGAGACATGGGTTATAAAGAAAATATACCTGGACAAAAATTGAAGCACAATATCACTATTTGAAACGAAACGACACTTTTATCACAACACTCTGTGGTTTTCCATTCACTGCGAGACTGAGCCGGAGACTGCGCATGCGACGGTACGCTGCGCCCACAACCAATGGTTGCACAACCAACAGGTTCGCAACAACGGTCAATGTTAATAGGTGATGTGATTTAGGACAGTTGCTTAGATCGTTGGTAGTGATATTAATAGTTTGTTTCTGTATCCTTAAAGGGCATTGCGTGTTTATTTATACATAATATATACGATGTTTGAAAGTGGTAGAAATTGTCTGAAGAGATGGGGAATGTATTCCCTTTATAATTTTGATTTCATACACTGACACCCCTGTGGCACTGCGATCAATCATTTTATTGAAACATTAGGAGTTGCGAGTACGATTCGACGACCCGTGGGTATTTCCAAATGTTAAAAAAAAGTTGTGGTCGCAAGCACGATTTCCGCTCAATGTAAACTTTGTATCCATAGATACGTCTATATGCATTGGTCTGGATGATTATATGTATAATATGCATATTTATTTGTTTATCTACATTCCAGTTATACACTTAATTCCTATTAGTTCAAACTTTTTTTGTTTTTAAAAGAATACTAATGAAATCAAATCAAATCAAAATTATTTATTTCAAGTAAACCCATTGTAGGTATTTTTGAATTGTCAGGAGGAGTCAGTCAGTATAAGTCGGTCGTGAAGCTAGGTGCCTGTTCCAAAACGTAGATCCTATGGAGAAGAACAGGCAAGAAACTCCAAGGACACTCTTTTCCAAAATGTTTTTTTTTATAAAGTTATTTGTTACATTGCTTATATATATTGCTAGTAGTAGTTATATTGGTAGTTAGCGTGGGTCACACATTACTAGTATTCTTGTTAACCCCTCCAGCTAAGATAAATGCTTGTGTTAGGAGTGGATTCATGCCGGTAGTGCACTGGGTGGGGTTCGAACCCGTAACCACTTGATCGCAAGTCCGACGCCTTAGTCATTACGCTACCGTCGCTCTCATTAACAACTAAGAGAAAGCATGTCAGTAGACTTTAAAGAACGCTATTGCAAGTGCATAATGTAGATATTAATATCTCAAATGTTCTGAATATAAAATACGTAATAAATGATACGATTAGAACTTACTACACATATAGTATTTAAGAAAACTATGTAACTAACTTAAAATTACAAAAAGCCAAGAGTTTTACCGTTTTATTTCTTGATTGCTGGCTGTTGTGCTGGGTTTTTGTATAATTATTGCAGTGCAGTGACAACACTTAACTCGAACAGCCGTTGACGCATGCTGTCTCTCACGTAATTTACAAAGAGCTGGATCTCAAATTCACGGAATCGTCTCGGCGTGTATTCGAGTTTAAAAACTTATTACACAATATCGGATATAATAATATAGAATATTACTTTTAACATGGATAGTTGACATACTTCCGTTACATTCATAGTAATATATGTATGTATAGTACTAGCATTAAGTGGGTTTCCACGTTATGTACAAAATAAACATATTTCATGAGGATAAACTTGAAGTCTAATATCAGAATCATCTATTATATAGGATAAATTGTGATAATCATAAATTTAAAATACCCTCGACTCGAAAATCCTTTCAACGATTAGAAAAGAGCTGACGATCTGCGAACGGCTGAACAGATTTTCTTAAATTATATCTAAGAACACTCTCGATTAAGTCACCTTTCAAACAAAAGAAAACGGACTTGCGATCAAGTGGTTATGGGTTTGAACCCAACCAATGCACTACCAACCCACTCCTAAAACAAACATTTAGCTTAGATGGAGGGGTTAACAAGAATATAACTAGTATTGTGTGACCCACATTAATAGTATTCTTTAAAAAAAATATAAAAATACTTTACCCCTTTCTTTCAGGAACTAAGTAATTATTTTAAAATGGTGGAGATTATTTTAGTGAAAACGATACGCTAATGGTCTGTTTCGGAATATTATATTATGTGTAGAAATATTTAAGGGAAAAACCTTCATGATGCTTATTCGACAATCAGTTGTAATTTACGGGCATTTAATGGTGGACAACTTTAGTGTGAGTGTAGATTGACTTTTGTGAAGATTTTTAGCGAAACATATTTTAAAACACCTGAAGACGAATTAATAATGATGATGACTCTGTAGATGACAATGTAAGTCACTTATTCACATTATTGGTAACACCTCACCGTAACGAACGGTACTCCGAGCTAAACACGAACCTCTCCACATTCGAAATGAAAATAATAGGTTTGACAATTCTTTTGTAGTGGTTCGTGGATTTCTAAATATAAATATTTTACCTACACGGCTCCAATGTTGTTTAGTGTTATTTTTTTAACTGCAACCATCAAGTTCTTTTCATTTTCTCTTATGAAAATAAAAGTAATTATGAAATGTTTACAACTACTTAATATGCGTATTAACACATTAACACAAAAATTCAAATAACTCGCGCACGAACATGTATACATACCAATATTAAATTTCTTGTGATATTTATTAAATCACTATTAGTACATGTTGCCATATTAAACTAATCGTGTTGGTAGTTGCGGTTACTTGACAACATTGAAACAAACGTAGAAAATCCTATGCATTTGTACGGATGTTATCAGGACATGCTTCTTCCTTGTCGTCCCGAAAACCTATCGTAGTCATGCGATGCCGTGTAGGATTCTCGAATAAACCCTACAATGGCCGCTGCTTACTTCAGGGATAAACAGGTTGCATATTACACCTAAATTGCCCCACACTAAGTTTTGATAAGTTTCATCACTTTTATTGGTAACTAGCTTTTGTCCGCGGCTTCGATCGCGTTAAAGTTATTTTTTATCTCTCGGACACATTATTTTTTTTTCTGGATGAAAGCTACCCTTTGTCTTTGTATGTACCAAAGATAACGTATATGCGAAATGTCATGACGATCGGTTAGGTACTTAAGGCGAGAAAGAGGCTAGGTACTTAAGGCGAGAAAACTCACTTTCGCATTTATATGCCTGGGTAAGGTAGACGCAGAATAAGCCAACTACGAGTCTAAATAAGGAAACAGAGCCTTCTAATACACAATAGGAGTAGTTAGGATTAATCAATTTGTCATGGTTTAGAAGTTTTTCTGAGGCAGAGGTCGTAGGTTTGATTCCCACACAGGACAAATAATTGTTTAATGAGTATGATCATTTGTTTTGTGTCTGGGTGTAATGTATCTATAATATGTATATATTTAGAAACTTATAAGTATGTTTATCAGCAGTCTGGTTACCATAGTACAAGCTCTGCCTAGTTTGGAATCAAACGGCCGTATGTGAGGTGTGTGAAGTGAAGTTATTATTATTATTTTATAGGTATTAAAGGACGTTTGGCGATAGATATTACATAGTACAGTTATATAGTTTACATAATATAAAAAAAAAATAACTAGGAAGCAGACGCAAATTAATTCGATGTGTTATTTTTATATAAGAACTACAGCGTACAGTTATTATTTAGTTGAAAGTTGAAAAATTAATAGGTCGATGTTTAGTTAAACAACAAGTTTAGTTAACAAACATGTTTTTTTTTGCTGAATGACATTCTAAAAGCTATGTGTGGTTATACATACTAAAACTTATAGTAATTAGATTTTCATGTACATGTTTGTGTGTCTTTTCTCGTCAACCTTGTCAATAGTCTCGAACAGTATCAGCAGTGCAGACGAGGTTTCGTGTTCAGATGTGGCACCTAACCTTTACTTATTTAAAATTGCTAACACTATGTTTTTCATTCTAACGGCCTTAAGAATCGCAGTTACTTTCATATACAATACCTTGAAACGTAATTTTTAATCACATTCACACAAACAACTTGAGCTTATTTTTTCTAAATTATAAATTTAAAGTACCCCAGGCAAAAAAATCTTATAAGAGCTGATAATATTCGAACGGATAAACTGAATTTCCTGAATTATAGATTAGAACACTCTTGATCAAATCACCTTTCAAACAAAGAAAACTAAATCAAAATCAGTCCATCCGTCTAGGAGCTATGATGCCGACAGACACACAGATACCCACATTAAATTTACACCCCTCCTTTTCGCATCGGTTAAAAACAAACAAAACACGCAACAAAAGCGAGTACATACCAGACATAAGGCCCCCGCACCAGTGGGGTCGCCTGTTGTTGAGCAGGCGGCCAAGTCTGCCGGGGTTCCCGAGTCCCCGGCATTAGGACCCCGTGACGGAACACCGTGTGGTTTTAGCCGGTCCGAGTCCGACATACCACCCTGCCGTTGGCCCTGGTGAGGTAATGACCCGTGGCGGATTCCACACGAAAAAAAAAAAAAAAAAAAAACAAATAAAGGTGTGCGCCTGTATGACGCACAAATTGCTAAATAACCGCCGTGCCACGGGGTTTCCCAAGTAACTACACCTAAAGAGTTATTCAACGAGGGCAGTTAGAGGTTGTTTCAAAGGTCGGCAACGCGTACGTGAAACCAATGATGTTGTAAATTCCTTAGACTGCGGGGACCGCTTTCCATCAGGCGGATACTAACGCTGTTCGCAGTCTTAGTGTTATAAAAAAGTGTTTAATAGCCTGTAAACACTCGAACCTCCAGTGGTGTCTTTTGTATGTTTGTCAACCCACTACCCAGCAGAAGAAGTCGTAAGTACTATGTTAATAAATATCTTAAACGTCGAAGCCCAAAAATCTTATCACGTACGGGTCAAATCAAATTGAGCGGCAAAATGCCCTAGTACTTTTAAAATGTGAATGAAATATTAACCTTATCCCATTAAAATAGAGCTGAAAACCTATGCAATAAATGTATAATCTAGTCAAACAGACAGCGGCGTACGATTTTTCACGCGCTCGCTCTGTGTTGACTGAGGGTCTACGTGATTTTGCGCACACTCTTTGATGACTGTTGCCGTGGCTCGTTGATTATGCCGAAACAAGTGTTGAAATTGAACATTACTTACATTGAAAATTATAGTCTGGGCTTTTATATTCACTCCAATCACAAGACTCAAGGTACACTGTCATTAGATTTGCGTGTAAGATTCTCGGAAAATAATCGTCACTATATTATCAGGGGAAAGATTTGTGCGACTCGGGTCACTAATGGAGGAACCACCTAATTTTTTGTTGATCTTGAAGAAAAAATATTTTGTTTTGCATACCGTTTAAATACCATCGGAAAGTCTAAAAGTTATGTAGAATTTACAAATTATTAAAAAATCTACCGTGTGCGTGTGCCTTTGTGCCGGAAATAAGTGGATTGTCAGTGCAGCGATGATAGGCATCAACGGCCTACTCACTCAACTCATTTTCATTCATATTGTTTATAACTAACTGTTTGAATAAGTAACAATAATTTGGCTTGCAATTATCTATACGGAAACGTATGTGTTCATAGATATACAGGGTGTATTTGAAAAAGGAACATATTTAAATCACTGAAAGGGCATGACTCTAGCATGCAGTTACAATAAGAATTTAACGCTTAGAAGTTATGACCGTTTCAATTACGAGGTATTTTTTCTCGTTTCTCATAAAAGTAGGTGGAACGTGTAAAGTTAAAGATTTTAAATCGTACATACTTTTTTTGTTTTGAAATATTCATTCCGTTATTAAGAAAATCCATAAAAACTAACTTCGAATAACTAGTGATTTAAATAAGTGTTCCTTTTTCAAATACAGAGTGTTTATAAGTAACGGATTCTTGTCTTAACCTACATCTACATCTAAACTTTCGATTGTTTTAACTTTTACGCACGCATCAATTTCAATTAATACGAAAATAATTTAAAAGAGAAAAAAATCATCAGTTCAATACCCCAGCTTCACAGAGTTTCGAAACGTTCCTGTATTTAGGTACGTTTCGTATTACAATACTGTTAATGGAATAATAAAATGTAATACATATAAATAAGGTAACAACCTTCGCTTACACGAAATGCTTTTAATTAGTTTATTTTCTAATTAGGTAGGTATACCAACGCTTTCGTAAAATTGTGTGGTATGTTTTAGTAGTTGTGCGTATTATTCTAGTTGTTGGCAACACATGCTGGTAAGAGTTTTGTCGTAATGATGGCATGTTATTTGCATTGGGAAAGTAAGCCACGTGAGTTCCTTCTCCGTGTAAATAACAATTTTTTGTGTACAAATTAATTACTGATATGACGTTATGTAAATGTAGGAAGTGCAACGTGCGAGCCAAACTGTCGATTAGAGATTAAAAAATGAGTTTGGAGATTGTATTGTGTAACATAACCTAACAATTAAAACCTCTTTATATTGCTGAATTATGTATCTAGAGTTTATTCGCATCAGCTGTTTAATGTTAAGGTGTTGTTTTGTTATCGGCTAAATTAAAAGTCAAATATCGGTAATTCAGTTCAGAATATCGATGAAAAAGAAAATTCTTTTTTGATGTTTATTCTTTATTAGGAAAACAGATTAAACTCTTCGGGTGGTAAAATACTTATATCACATACAGTGTGTAGCTTAAATATGACCACACCTTTCTGTAACATTCTGTATATTAATACGTAAAGAGAATTCTTTGTACCCCCTTTTTGTACAGAAAATTAAATAACTATTTAATTTAAAAATAATGTATTATATATTTAACTAGCAACCCGCCCCGGCTTCGCACGGGTACAAATTATACACCTAAACGTTCCTCATGAATCACTCTGTCTATTAGTGAAAACCGCATGAAAATCCGTTCAGTAGTTATTCAGTTTATCGCGAACAGACAGACAGACGCGGCGGGGGACTTTGTTTTATAATATGTAGTGATATGTAGCGAAGATTTTTATAATATGATTTGTTTTCATCATTAGCTCAGCTACATGATATGATGATGATTCTAAACGCAAAAACCTCATAAAGTAATGAAAAGTAAACAGAAACACTATTCGTTCTTACAATTTTCGAGGGTTTCTCTCAATTTTATCAGGATCCCATCATCAGATTCTGACTTCCTTGACATGGGACCACCCTTGGGGTACCCTATCTAACAAAAAACAATAATCAAAATCGGTTCGGCCCGCCAGCCGCTCTGCCCCCGCTTTTTAAATCTCTGATATCTTCTAAGATATTCATTTTTATTATATGCTGTGAAGGGCAATTTTGATCTACATGAAATGCATAACGTATCTGATATATTTAATTGGATAAGGAATAATACTGTATTGTTTAAAATAGTTTGATAAATAACCCATAATTTTTTTGTAATATATTATGTAAAAGATAAAAATGGGTACTGTGGGTTATCCTTAGGAGATAAACATATACCATCACGGACTTTTTTATTGATCTTTTTAAGATATACAATTCCGTAGTACATTAATTTGATCTATCTCGTAAGGTTTAGCCAGCGTTTGCAATGTAAGCGCACAAAAATATGTTTGTGATCATGACATTACAAATCTTTGAATTTCTCGACTTTTTTCTACAATAATATGCATGTATACTACATATAAACCTTCCTCTTGAATCACTCTATCCATTGGTGAAAACATGAAAATCCGTTCAGTAGTTTTTTCGTTTATCGCGAACAGACAGACAGACAGACGCGGCGGGGGACTTTGTTTTGTAATATGTAGTGAAAATTATGTGAACATGACTACAAAAATCTACACGTGTCAAGTATATACGTTGACCTGTCTATACAACGACATTTCAAGTTATATTGAAAGTTAGATTGAAAGAAGCATATTATTTATTTTGCACTCATACAAAGGCACAAGTGATTCAAGGAAGAATGTTACAACAAATATAAAAAAGCACCTCTGCATGAGCCAAAAATGGTCGTTAGCTCAGCATTGTGCTACTGAGAACCAACGCTGGTATTATGCTAACACCTAGAATGATATTCACGGACAGTGAACCATCGTCTAGTTCTGAGAGTGAAATAAATAAATATCTAATATCTGATAATAGTAATGGTAAGATTACTGAATTTGTGTATATAATAATATATATGAACACATGCAATGCATGTGCTATATGAAAAAAAAACGATTAAAAATATATGAATGACACCTTCGAGTCATGCAGCGCAGAAACTAAATGCCCCGGCGCCAGTTCTATTTAATATGTGCAACGCGGGAGTTTTTGCAATATCAATTAGGACGCTTAGGTAGTTAGTTGCCGCAAGAAATTACAAGTGATTTGAAAAATTAATTATAAAATTTATTAACCTTAAATGTAACCTTTATTTGTGTATAGCAAACATTAAGAAGGAAGTCAGTTGACGTGCGATTTGCGTAGTACTATTAATATGTATTGGTCACGAAATAAAGCAAAACATTTATAATTTCGATATTCGACAACCAGGTGGTCTCTAGTTTTATTTAAACTACAAAATAAAGTCTTCTTTGGAAACTGGTTTAAGTATTGCGATACGATACGATAGATACGATAGGTTACGATTAAGTTCATTTAAAAAAGATTTCCTAAATCTTGAAATGGTTTAAAGAAATCTTTAAACCATGCTCTTCTGTTAGTCCATCTTCTGCAATAAGGCTGTTTATTACACATTTAGTAAAGCATTTAATGTAAATCACATTTGACGTTTACCACATTTTTAATACGTAAATGACATCATCGTACATGGCTGACGGGGCTTTGGTCAATGGGCTATTGGACGAGCCCTTCTAAAACATCAAGAAAATTAATCTTGTCATCACAAAACGATTACTGTATTGATGAGAAATGTATATACGTATGTTTCATAAGATTTCATATTTCAAATGTAAACGTGACGCAAGAAGAACCACAGTGCGTCTTCAAGGTGACCCTCGTGATGTAAGTTGGTGTACCTACACGTTCGCGCCCGATGTTGGACAGGAAACTGCCGCAGCCTTGTTTGTTTGACGGCACTTACCTTTTTTGGCGATCTCATCCTCAAAGTAGGTCTTATCGTAACTAGCGTTCGTCCGGTGGTCGGAATTAAAACGTAACCAAATGAAAATTTTAGAAAAACATAAATTATAAGAATTTGCATATTTTTATTATTTTTTGTCTAATCTTAAACATTGATCCATTATATTATAAAACTAAAGTCCGACAGGGCTTTAGTTTTATAATATAAAGGTAGGAAAAAAGTTTCTATTTTTATATTGATAACAAAGCTCCTCAATAGCAACAGTTTGTGTGGTGGAGAGGGATAAGAGATGGATAGTGTCCAAACTTAATGAAAAAACTGTTCTCTACTGGAAACAAATTGTCCATGATCGAGAAATTTTATTTTTCACTGCATTTTTATTAACATCAATTAATTAGCTGAACAGTGTCACATTGGTTGTTATTTACTTTGTAAATTTTCCCTTTACGAAGCAACCAAAATCATACCAATTACCAAGACAGTTTGATCATATCGGCTCCCTTTTCACCAATCATGATGGTTGCTGCATTAGTATTTCCACTAACAATGCTTGGCATGATACTAGCATCAATTACCCTTAGCCCCGTCACTTTCCGTACCCTGAGCTCATTATCTACCACCGCCGTCGGGTCGTTTTCAGGACCCATTTTAGCTGTACCGGTTGGATGGTAAAGTGAAAACGTCAGCTCTCTTGCTATGCATTCTAAGTGTTCGTCGCTGGCTTTTACATATTCCTTACATGCGTCTAACTCGATCCAATCTAACTTGAATCCAGATGTAATGAAAGTTTTTGTTTCACCTAGTTTTAAAGAATGCTGTTTCATCGCCTTTATCATGTGTGCCATATCTTCAGGATCTTTGAAATAATCTGCATATATTAAAGGTTTGTCAAAAGGATCTTTGCTCGCTAAAGTTATGTAACCCTTAGATTTTGGATGTAATAGTACTGAAAATGGTATAACAATGATTTTATCTTTGTTCATTTTTAAGATTTTTTCTTGGAACTCGTCAGATAATCCATGTTTCTGATAGATATCAATCAAATTAGAAGAGCCAGGCTGTAAAACTAAATAGTGGAACTGCATATCGGGTACAGATGATTCAAGATCAATACTATTTATAAAGGTGACTACTCTGTTGGATCTAGTATCTTTTAATGGACCAGTAGCATTTAACATATAACTTACAAGTGACTCAAATATGAACGAAAGAGACGTGGAGTTTTCATCACCTGCCTTTGAATAAAATATAGGTGCGTAAATATGATCCTGTAAATTTTTACCAATGGGTAAATCAGCTACGACATCAATATCCATTTCTTCCAAATGTTCTTTTGGACCCAAGCCTGACAACATTAGAAGCTGCGGGGATTTAACAGAACCGCATGATGAAATAACTTCTTTTTTAGCGTAAACTGTTATATTTTTTCCGTCTTTATTAATTAGGACACCACTAACTGAATTAGTCCCCGGAGTAAATAAAATTTGTATTGCATAGGCATGTTTCATCACATGAAGATTTTTACTCTCTTTCGTTGGACTTAAGTATGCTCTAGCCGTGCTGAATCTATAATTATCTTTAATGTTATTTTCGGTCATGGTTGTTCCCATTTGGTCAGCACCATTAACTTCAGTTATATGCCTAATACCAAGTTCTGTCACAGCTTGAATGATCATGCTTTCCACGGGTGTTGGCTGTGTTTCTTGCACAATATTAAGAGGACCATTACGGCTATGGTATTTTTGATTTTCTTCGGTTATGTTTCCATTGAAGTTTTCAGTCTTTAAGAAATATGGTAAAACTTCTTCATAACTCCAGCCGTTGTTACCACTAGCTGACCATTTATCGTAATCAGCTTTATTACCCCTAACGTAGAACATAGCGTTGATGCTGCTGCTACCTCCCAGGACTTTCCCTTGTGGCCAGGCACATCCTTTTGTTTTGTAGCCTCTACAGGCGCCTTCTTGTGGCTGACTGTGATGGTCCCAGACGAGGGATGTGCCCATGTTGCTGTAGAATAGTTGTGGTATCTGAAACAATTTACTTGTGTGATTGCACTTATACTACTTAGTATTTTACTCGCTTTCATTACGTTTCAGTATAGTGTTTAGTACGTTAAGGTTTCACGTTTATATGAAATCTCTGAATTATTTAAATTTTGGCTTTTATGGTGGTTGATGTGATATTTTTTTTTTTAATACTCCAGTTCAAACGTTGATTTTTGTTGATAATTTGATTAATGACAATTAGTGAAGGCAGAGATGTGTCACTAACAAATGTGACAGGACATTTCTTAGTGAGAAATGAAATGACAATAAATTATATTATCTTTTAAAATAAGTGTAACCTACTTCAATGCGCCTAAATCCTGAGATAAATTGTAATAAGCTGTATTGTTATTACAATTTATCATGCAATAATTTTGCATCCTTAGTGGTGGAATATTTTCTTTAGATTTAAATGGGGTCAACCTTGAGTATAACCAAGGCAATTAAAAAAAAAGGCAATTGAAATCGGCTCACAATTGCCGATCTTCGGCAATTGTGAGCCTCTCGTAACGTACACAAAAAAATATGTCGAATTGTGAAATGTATTAAACATTTTATTTAAGTTTTTGATCTTTATTTCTCTTTTTAGTAGGTTGGTAAGTATTTTATCTAAGTTACAATAACCTAATGTCAACTACTCATCACCTTTTACAAAATATTGCTTTTCCCGATGCACGGACGTTGACTAATGAGGAGTTCTCCTGGTACTTCACCATCAGCTCTACTTCACCATATGCTTTGTAACGAGAATAAATTGCTTAGCAACCGTATTAAAGCAATCGAAATCTCAACCCGTGAAATACTGCATATAAATATATATTATTGAGTATTTGAGGTAGCCATTTGTGGTTTCAGCATTCACCAAATCTGTTCCACTTCACCAAATGGTGCTTTCCGAGAGCAAATGTACGTGTTAGTATAAAAAAATTCCCAAATCGCTATAGGTGTGTCTATAATATTTCATGAGTTCCTTTGATTTCTGTGGGATCCCATCATCAGATCCTGATCTGATGAAAATGAGACTAACTAGAGAGTATGCCCTTTCAAACAATGAAATAATTTTTCAAATCGGTCTAGCCGTCTTTGAGTAGGTAATCCGGTAACAGTAAGATTCGGACAAACTGAGAACCCCCTCCTTTTTTGAAGTCGGTTTAAAATCATTGTTTAAAAGGCAGTAAATACCTAAGTAGTATTATATTTAAAAAAAAATGTTTTTAAATTGTAATTGGTAAATAAACTTTTGCAACCCCAATTTTCTTCCATTAAAATGAATTAAATTTCATTAACACGCATTCCCAAAAATATGTGTACCACAAAACCTTAATCGCTTCTATGACAGTTTTCCTGTAACTCCTATGTATTTGGACGCTTATTACAATAAACATGCCTATTTCCAAAATTAGTAACAGCTTTAACGCAATAGGCAGGATTCCCGGAGGCTTCCTTCTTAGGGTATACGCGGGTCCCTTATAGTAGACCCACTTGTGACGAAACACCGTTCCATTCCGACATAACATGTCACCCTGATGTGGTGACGAGGCGTTGGTTTTGTTTCCACATGATGAAAAAAATTCAAGCCATTTCATTTATATCTATTGTGACTATGCGGCCATGTCTTACCTCTGTATTAAGTGTTGGATTTCCTCCAGCTTCCACGAGTAAAACTTTCCAATCTGGGTTTTCACTGAGTCTGTTCGCTACAACTGAACCCGCCGATCCAGCTCCTACCACTATGAAGTCATAATTTGGATCTGAAATGATAATTTACTGGTACATTTTTTTGTCTATTTACCGTCACAGTTCCCGTGGGATAAATTTAAATTGCCACGCGAACGTAGTCGCGGGCAACAACTAGATTAATGTATTTATAATTTTCTTATACGTGGTTCTGTTTTATTGATTAGTTTATTTTTATTATTTTTATGTTATTACCATTACTAGAGATGGCGTGGTGGTCGAATTTCGACCATGGTTTTTTTCTAGGGCCAGTATAACTTGAGATGTCATTGTATAGACTTACCATGACAGGTCAACGCATATACTGGACGCGTGTAATTTCATTTCCACTACATGCATTAAAAGTTAAACATAATAATCAGATATTACTAGTATTTCACTTTGTAATCATACTTTTGCATATTAGTTTGATTTTTGACGACATTGCATTCGACTGCAACGCCGGGGGTTGTGGGTGCCGTTCCCGCTCCGTGCAAAGCATTTGAACGCATGAATATGTCTTTTTTTTATGGTGTAGGGGGCAAACGAGTAGACGGGTCATCTGATGGTAAATGACTACCGCCGCCCATGGGCACCAGCAACTCAAGAATAACAAGTGCGTTGCCAGCCTTTAAAGTGGGAGTAGGGGAAGAGGGGGAGAGGGGAGGGTTAGGGCCTCCGGTAACCTCACTCACTTGCTTGCTTCACTGCCGATTTTCTATGTCTATTTGCATTGGTCTGGGTGTTTCTATGTACAGTATGTATGTATTAAAAAAAAACTGAATGTTTTTTCTTGTTCCAGAACCGTTAGTTTGAGTCTAGATAGTGAAGTGTTATATATTCCAAGATATTATATTATTATTATATTTTAAAGACTTTCTAGTAACGTATTTTTAGAAGAAAAAAGTACCCACAATATTTTTTTTTTCATTTTCATTTATATTAACTACGAGGGGCCCGTGGCCGTGGTATTAGGCCGAGTGGTAACCGAGTAGGTTAGCACATTACAAAGTTAAGTAACATTGAAACCCCTCCGTGCCTCGGAGAGCACGTTAAACCGTCGGTACTGAGTGCCATACAAACATCTGTGGCATTCGTTACAGATAATTGGAACCCTAAAGAGTCTGACAACCTGGTCTAACTACAGAACTTCGATATCGCCTAGTACTTGGGTTGTTGAGGTCTGATGGCAGTCGCTTAACGTAAAATATCAAAGTTCAGCCGTGTCGTAGTTAGACTGAAAGCCCACCCCACCTTAGTTGGGATATATATATGGGAGTAACTAGACTACGTTCGAGTACATTTTTTCGGGATAAAAAGTCTATGTACTATTCCAGACTACAATCTACTGTGTCAAATTTCATCCAGATCCGTTCAGCCGTTTTTGAGTGAAAGAGTAACAAACAACCATACATCCTCACAATCTTTAGCTTTTATAATATTAGTAAGATTTGATATTGTAGCCTAGATTATAACCTAGAATGAGAATTATACTCCACCTACCTTTAAGCACAAACTCTGTGGCGTCATCAGGCCAAAGGTGGTCCCCTACAAGAGCACATTGCGCTGCGAAGAAAGTTTCCAGAGTTTGAGCAAAAAGGGTCCCTGTCACTTGGTAACTGTCCACTATGTTGGAGATTAGCGTCTGGTCACACGCCCACGACATCGTTTTCTAGAAAGAGTGAGAAATTTATTATGATCAGTGCCGCCACAACTACTTGCAAACCGATCTAATTTATTATACACATATATTTCGCGAATTAAATTTTTCGTCCCAAGTAATAGAGGCGAGTTTATTGGTACCATCATGCACTTCTGTGTTGCCAGAGTTAAGTTACTACAGTGGAGGGACGGGTGATATGTCCTGCAACATAAAGGGAGCTGATCGTGTCTGACGGTCTGCGGCCGAACAGTTGTTATTGACGTCATTTTGTAATGGTTCGATTTAAAATATTTAACTTTCCACATTCCACCTGCTCTTACGAGAAACGGAGATTTTAATACCTGGAAATTCAAACGGTCATAACTTTTAAAAGAATAGTTAAAAAAAGAAACTTTTTGTAACTGCTTGCTAGAGTCATATACTTTCAGTGATTTAAGTAAGTGGTCCATTGTTTGATACACCCTGTATACAGTTGCACGCGAGAACTTTACTGCGCGATACAGCAGTGATAATTACTATGTAGTTCGGCTTATCTTTGCTAGATGGATCTCACCTACCTTGGACATTCACAAACGTTGCCATACTTAGTGATTAGTTTGACTTGTGACTCTTTGTGTGTTACTGTGAATGTCCAAGACGCTGTTAAAGTGCATATACACCACTGAATGTTGAATGAAATAGTTATTTGATGATTTCATGCCATCTTCAGTTGTATACAAGTTAACAAAACATACACCACGAGACCAGATCTGTCATTACCAGGATCTAAAGTGTTATACAAAATATAGTCATTAAATTTCAATAAAAGTATTTATTTTACTTACATGTTATTAAAGTTCTTGCTATAAGCGAAAGTAAATGATGAACAGAGGTCGTGGAGTACTGAGCCATTTGCAGCTGGTATGTTCGTCTCTGACTGTCTATAGTAAACCGCAGACACACACATAATTTTATTTGTTCAAGTGACAAGAGTACACAATATTGTTTAAAAAATGTTTCATGTTAACAATTAGGTACATGTATTTAAGACGCATATGTTTTAATTGTAAAAATTATACTGACTTACTTTCGCGGTTTTTCATATATATTAGAGTGGGTTCAGATGATGGGCGGTGGCCACGCGTCGAGTTTTTATATAGTGTTTATATGGCGAGCGTTTTACGAGCGTTGAACGCGCGTTGTCGCAGTTTAATTTGAATTCTGTATTCGTCGAAGATGGACGTAAAAACTGCTTCGTGTTTGGTGCTTTTATATCCATGTCTGAAACAGGACCACAAGAAAAGGCGGAAATACTGGGTTTATCCATTTTAACACCAGACTTACTGAAAGTCACTTTATAACTTTATATCCTAAACTTGGCTACATGAAACTAAACTCAGTAAAGGCTCAGTAAAATTTCATAAATGTTACTATGACAATTTATTGATGCTATATCGACAATTATCATATCAACGTTACCATGACAAATTAGAAGTCAATCTAAAATGCAGAGTATTTTTCGTTATCAATCAGTCGAAAATTCTTTCCCGTTCCTATTGAAACTTCGGAATAAAATGATAAAGTTTTGAAGATAATAAAATTTCTCAAACACTTTCCGAGATTTGCGGCAAAAATCACACGGAAGCTGAATTTTTATATATATATAACATACATACTTTTGATTCTTTTATCTACATATTAGTGAGTTTTGAATTATATATTTAAAATTAGAAATGTTGATGTTTAATAAAAATAAAAGTAAGTAGCATGCTTTTGGCATTTATTGTATGTTATATTTTTATTTTCATAAACTGCATAAAATGAAGTGTCACCGAACTCATACTGTGTGAAAAATGGTATACGGACTTTTATTTAAATGACCGAATCCTTTTATTACAATCATGTGAACGAATGCACGGCAAACCAATGATCTCAAAGCGAGCGTCGGCATGTGAACGATTTGAACAAAATGCGTGTTCTTGTTGACGCGCGGCAACGCGCGGTAGTAAAACGCACGTCAAACGCCCATCGTCTGAACGTGGCCTAATACCTAATTTTAACCGAATTAATTTAAAAATAAGTAACAAAAAAACTAATAATTTTCATTTTTTACCTTGACCAAGGGTTAACGGAGCGTATCAGATAATATTTTGCAAAATATATTACGTTGTAAACAATAACAACTTTGTTTTTAATGAAGTACTCTGCGGGCAGCTAATACCTACGTTTTGATAGATTTGTTTTAGATTGTTTTTAAAATGCGTGTATATTATGCACCGATTAGGACATTAAGAATAGGGTTTAAATCCCGAAAATCGGATCCTATAATCTTATGTGTGCTTGTTTAGCTTTCTATATAACATTCAACTTGCACGGTAATGCAAGCAATGAAGCTGTCTTGTTACCACTTGTTTTTAATTAAAATATACTCGTACCTCCATAGTATTTTGAAAGTCAGACATTCCCCCCTGCCCCCGTTATTTTATCTGTCCCTCGGGAAAAGTACTTACTTCTGGATGAATGGTTTTCATGATGATCGGTTGAGTAGTTAAGGCAAAAAAGTATCACAAACAAACTCACTTTCGCATTTATACCTAATATTAGTTAGGATTAGGCTTTTAGGAAATCTTTTTTACAACTTTTTCGTTACATTGCTTATATGCGCAAATTAAATGTGAGGACAATGTAACGTATTGTTCTAAATTATAAACAGTCGCGCAAACTACTGCTGTATGTAAGTAATAGCAGTCCGGAGATGACCAGCCCCAACCAACGGCACTCGTTCACGAGCATAACGCACGCGACAGCCATCGTCCACTTCAACCATATCAAAGGGAGCTGAACGACCCGACACATACGCCACCATCGGCAGGACGTCTACAGAACTGCCAGGCAAATTAACTTACTACACAGTTCTCACATGTACCATGCAAAAACGGGTACATACAGCTATGAGTGTCCAGTATATATTTTGACCTGTTATGGTACAAAAGTCTATATAATGACAGGTCAAGTAATATTGGCCAATGAAATAAACCATGGTCGAAATTCGACCACCACGCGATCTCTAGTACAAGTAAATATTCATATATGCATATTTCTTACGACCACGCGTCATATACAGTGTGGCTGTGGAGCAGGACCAGCATTTTGCCAAGCATTTTTATCAGCTAAATAATCTTCTAGTTTATAATATGCTCGTTTACATAGTGTGCGTTTAATGCAAGTTTTAAATTTCTTCTCATTTAGTTGAAAAATATTAGGAGGTATTTTATTTTAGAATTTAATACAGTACCCCATGAAAGATGTTTGCACTTTTGTTAGTCTAAATTTTGGTTGTACTAGTTTGTTTAATTTAATTCGTTCTCTAGTAATGTAATTATGTCTTTGACATCGTTGAGTAAATAGGTGCAAATTTTTTCTGACATACATAATGTTTTCATAAATATTCAGTATATTTATGAAAACATTATGTATGTCAGAAAAAATACATACATAATGTTTTCATTTCAAATACAAGGCACCGTCAGGATGTTAATTTCCTTAAATAGTTCCCTAAGGGATTCGCGACTACGTAGAATATAAATGGCTCTGATAGCTCTTTTCTGAAGAAAAAATATAGATTCTATATCTGCAGCACGCCCCCACAACAAAATCCCATAGGACATGACACTATGGAAATAGCTATAGAAAACTAGTCTTGCAGTATCTATGTCTGTTAATTGGCTGACTTTCCTTATAGCATATGCTGCAGAACTTAGCCGCTTTTAAGGGATGACAAGTGAGCACCCCATTGTAACCTAGAATCTAGCGTAATCCCTAGGAAAACAGTTTCATTGACAAAATCTAGCTTTTCCTTATTTAATGAAACTTGACACTCAGTGTGTCTAACGTTGGGCAAAGGAAATCTTAAACATTTAGTTTTTTTTCGTTTAACACTAAATTGTTGGCAGTAAACCAATCATCTACTAGGTGAATAATATTATTTACATCGTCAAAGCTACTGGCGCGTCTATCAAATTTAAAAATTAATGATATGTCATCAGCAAATAATACTATTTTAGGTTGGCTATCCAGTAAATGGGGGAGATCATTAATATACACAAGAAAGAGAAACAGGCCCAGTATCGATCCCTGCGGCACCCCCATTTTCATCTTTGATCCTAATGAATTGACACCATTTATCTGGATCTTTCTTTTTATTTTATATTTTTTCATAGAGAAAACTATCGTTGCTATCTCTGATGTGTGCTAGGTACTTTTTGAACGATGTGCCGACCAATTCTTGAAACAATTGGACGAATGGATGAGTTAATAAAACTTCATTGTGTAAATCGGGACTTAAAGGTGGTAACAAGTATAAGGTAAAATACCTTTTTTGGTTCGGACTCTGTCCATTTGTGACCACGATTGATGCTATTCGATCGAAACGTCAGGTAACCAAAAAAGGTATTATGCCTTATATTTGTTACGATTAATTCTCGATTTACACATCTAATATGGTATTGTCGCGAAAGTTTAAAAACAATTAAAACTTAATTGGTTGAACGACGGTATATAATCGCATTTAATTGTATACTAGCAGTACCCGCGCGGCTTTGCTCGCGTGTTCATATTTGTATATTTTGTGCGGAACCCTAATTCTTTTTCCAAAATAAAAGTAGCCTATGTTACTCCTTATAACACCAGCTATCTGCCAGTGAAAGTCCCGTGGAAATCCGTCCACCCGTTCTATAGATTAGCCGGAACAAACAAACAGACAGACTGAGAGACAGACGGACAGACAGACAAAAATTTAAAAACTTTAGGCCTAGGTATCATGCAAATAACTATATAATTAAAAAAAAACCTATTATTTTGACGTTACAGACACTTCAATTTTATTTATTTGTATTGATACCCTTGACTTAAAACTGTCTAGAGTCATTAGAAATTTAACGAATTTTGATGGCCGTGAAAGCCGGGTGAATGCTAGTTAGCCTTTTTTTAAGTGGTGAATTTATTTTAATAAATTAATTGCACCGCCTATATAAGTATCAAGAAAAATATTTACAAGTAGGTAAACTCGTTAGTTTAAAGTCACCAAAAAGTTTTTCCTTTATACAGTCGTATGATAATTAAGCGAAACTATTACTAAGATGTAGAGTTTGGCTACGAGGAATTAAGTTTCCTCGTGGCCTAACTGGTTTGGCAACCTAGTTTGGCCGCGAGGATATGGCCTTACTAAGTACACCTTAAGCAAATATTTTTTTATAAGTATATCATCTTAAAAGTTGCCTTAACATATAGCATTCTAAGGCATTCTATGTAGTTATGGTACCCGCGTTTGCCCCGCCTTCGTATAGTATTTCTTTTCTTATAAATATCGGTTCCCTGGTTTATATTTTAGCAACATACTTCAAAAAAGGAGGAGGTTCTATGTTCCACTGTATATATATATTTTTTTATGTATGTTCACCGATTTCTCCGTCAACTGTGGACCGATTTCAAAATTTTTTCTTTTGTTCGGTAGGGTATACTTCCAATTTGGTCCCATTGTCACCAAGTCAGGATCTGACGATGGGACCTAGAGAAATCGAGGGCAACCCTAAAATTTATAGGCACTTATAATGATTTTTTTTCAAATATTTTCTAATTTCAATTTATCATCATTACAACAACATATTGAAGTCGGTTACACTTTTACAAACAAAATTATAGTAAATTAAGTCGTTTGGTTGCAGTTTCAGAATCCTAATAAACAGAATCGAATTGATTTTGGTCACATTGTTCGGGAGTTGCTCTGACACAGTGAGCTTTGCTATTGACTATGTCGTAATTAGGACGTCCAACGGCAAGGTGGACAGACGACCTTGTAAAGATCGTAGGCCGCAGGCGGCTTCCAACCTATTTACTTGGAAGTTGAATTTTGAACGCACACCAAAACATTATAAAACTACTGAAAATAAATAAACTATTGATTTTTCACTGCATTTTTATTAACATCAATTATTTAGGTGAATAGCATCACAAAGGTTGTTAAAAACGTTTCATTTATGTTACCAAGACTGTGTGATCAAATCGGCTCCCTTTTCACCAATCATGATGGATGCTGCATTAGTGTTTCCACTCACAATGCTGGGCATGATACTAGCATCAATTATTCTTAGACCGGTCACATTCCGTACCTTGAGCTCATGGTCTACCACCGCTGTCGGGTCGTTTTCAGGACCCATTTTAGCTGTACCGGTTGGATGGTAAAGTGAAAACGTCAGCTCTCTTGCTATGCACTCTAAGTGTTCGTCGCTGGCTTTTACATATTCCTTACAAGCGTCTAACTCAACCCAATCTAACTCAAATCCAGCTGTAAGGAAAGCGTTTGTTTCACCTAGTTTTGAAGAATATTGTTTCATCGCTCTTAACATGACTGCCATGTCTTCAGGATCTTTGAAATAATCTGCATATATTAAAGGTTTGTCAAAAGGATCTTTGCTCGCTAAAGTTATGTTACCCTTAGATTTTGGATGTAAAAGTACTGAATACGCCACAATAACAGTTTTGTTTTTGTTTAATTCAAGGAATTTTTCGTGAAATTCTTCAGATAATCCATGCTTTTGATAGATATCTAGCATATTAGAAGAGCCAGGTGGTATAACTAAATGGTGGAACTGCATGTCGGGTACAGATGATGTAGGATCAGTTGTATTTAAAAAGGTAATTACTCTGTTTGATCTCGTATCTTTCAATGGACCACTGGCATTTAAAATGTAACTTAAAAGTGCCTCAGATATGACTGACAGAGATGTGGAGTTTTCATCATCTGGCCTTGAATAAAATATAGGTGCATAAGCATGATCTTCTAAGTGTTGACCAATGGGTAAATCAGCTATGACATCGATACCAATGTCTTCTAAATGTTCTTTCGGTCCCAAGCCTGAGAGCATTAGAAGCTGCGGGGTTTTAACAGCACCGCATGATGAAATAACCTCTTTCGTAGCATTAACCGTTATATTTTTTCCGTCTTTATTAATTAGGACGCCTTCAACTGAGTTTGTCCCCGGCGTAAATAAAATTTGTATTGCATAGGCATTTTTCATCACATGAAGATTTTCTCTCTCTCTGATAGGACTTAAGTATGCTCTAGCCGTACTGACTCTATAATTATCTTTAACATTATTTGCCGACAAGGTTGTTCCCATTTGGTCAGCACCATTAATTTCATTTAAACGCTTAATACCAAGTTCTGTTCCAGCTTGGATTATTATGCTTTCCGCAATTGTTGGCTCTGTTTCTTGCACAACATTAAGAGGTCCAGTACGGCTATGGTATTTTTGATTTTCTTCGGTTATATTTCCATTGAAATTTTCGATCTTCAAGAAGTATGGTAAAACTTCTTCGTAACTCCAACCGTCGTTACCACTAGCCGCCCATTCGTCGAAATCAGCTTTATTACCCCTAACGTAGAACATACCGTTGATGCTGCTGCTACCTCCTAAGACTTTTCCTTGTGGCCAGGCACACCCTTTCCTTTTGTAGCTTCTACAGGCGCCTTCTTGAGGCTGACTGTAATGGTCCCAGTCGACGGCAGTGCCCAAGTTGCTGTAGAATAGTTGTGGTATCTGAAACAATTTACTTATGTTTTTACATGTAAACTCTTCGTATACAAATTTTACGAGCACAGTCATTTGTTTTTGACCATGATTTTAAGTTATATAAAATAACTAGCTGCAATCAGCATGCGTTGCAATGCCATTTTTTTATATATACATTTTTTGTGCCAGAAACCCTTGCGGGCGTCCCCAGACCACCCTACCAAAGTTTCGGAATCGCATAGAGGACAAATAAATAAACATTGATTTTTATATATATTGATATAGATGAACATGCTACAAATAAAAAAATAGTAATAATTCTTATAATATAGCTGTTTAAATTTAGGTGAGGAACGTATGGACCTATTAAACTTATCTACAGAACTGTTATTACTACGTATAGAAAATACACCATAAAGTTGGCAAGTGCAAGCATTGAAGTCAGTTGAATCCGACTCATTTAGTCTATTTGGGAGCATTCGACACATTTGCAAAAGTTTAGGTAGGTTTGATGTGGGAGAGCCATGCTTCGGCACGTATGGGCCGACTCGACTCTGCTCGTTACCACGGCCTCACAGAAAACCGGCCGTGAAGCAATGCTTGCATTGCATTTTGCCGCGTGAGTGAGGTTACCGGAGGCCCTAACCCTTCTCTCTCCCTTATTCCCGTCCTTCCCTTTTCCCACCTCTTCCCACTCTTCCCCTCCTCCCCCTCTTCTCCTACTCCCACCTTTAAGGGCGGCAACGCACTTGTAACTTTCGAGTTGCAGGTGCCCATGGGCGGCGATAGTCATTTACCATCAGGTGACCCGTCTGCTCGTTTGCCCCCTATACCATAAAAACAAAAAAAAAAAGCTAAATTTTACCTAGTCTATTAATACCGTCATGAGTATTGAGATGCTACAGTATTAAGTTTCTTAAAAAAAAAAAATACCTACATCCTAAAGATTTGTCCACCACCCAAACCTAATTCTAATCTATTCTAGTAAAAGCCTTTATAAAGGTTTCCCTGTAACTTCTATGTATTCACATTCTCATACTTGCTCAGTTAATAAAAAAACACTATATGGCAATTTCGTATCGGTGTTTTAAGTGACTTGTATATGTTCCTGTTTGTCAGAGTCTTTGCCATTATTGTCAAATCTTTAATACATTTGTGACACTAAAATTAGCAAGAGCACAGCACGCTGCTGCGACAGATACAGTACAAATAATTACGGGGTCGCACTACCCACAACCCATTTTACTACTACTTGTGACTATGCGACTATCTTACCTCAGTGGTTAATACTGGATTCCCTCCAGCTTCCACGAGTAAAACTTTCCAATCTGGGTTTTCACTGAGTCTATTGGCTACAACTGCACCAGCCGCTCCAGCTCCTAACACTATGAAGTCATAATTTGGATCTGAAATAAAAATTATTTGTTACTAGTTTTTACATGACTGCCCAAAAAAGGAGTGTAATGTTTTTAGGGTTTATGTATGTATGTGAGTTTCTTTATTTCACCATAACTTTTAAATGCCTGAACAGATTTAGATGCATGGGATATTACATCATCCCGAATGATACCGTCTATTTTTCGTTCCTTTCTTTTTAAATTGAATATGTCGGCTGTATGACGTCATATTGAATGTAAAAAAAGTTAATGCCCTATTATTTCATACAATAAACCTAGTTAAGTACATCATGATGTTGCGTGCAACATGAAACTATAATGCTTCATATAACCTGGCATGGGAATTATGGTTTATCTACCTTCAAGAACAAGTTCTGTTGCGTCGTTGGGCCAGAGTTGGTCTCCTACAAGAGCACATTGCGCTGCGAAGAAACTTTGCAGAGTATGAGCAAAAAGAGTCCCTGTCACCTGGTAACTGTCCACTATGTTGGAGATCAGCGTCTGGTCACACGCCCACGACATCTTTGTCTAGAAATAATGGTAAATTTATTATGTTAAATGTCGTAAAAGCTGTTTGACAATCGGTAAATTGTACATAATATACATATATTTCGTATCTAAACTGTATTTATAAGACCTCACAATACCTGGAACTAAAATGTTACATAGGTAAATTTTTTTAATTAATAAAGTATAGTTTTACTTACACTTTATTACGGTTCTTTCTATAAAAGTCAGTAAATGATGAACTGTGGCCGTCGGTCCTGAGCTATCTGCACGCGGCACCTTCATCTCTGACTATCTATATAGTCTTGCACACAAAATATATTACAGACACATAGATCATTTTATTTGTTTAAGTGACAAGACGAAATAACAGTGTTTCAAATATTTTTTTATGTTAACAGTTGCATACTTTACAGACTAACAAATATGTATTAATTTATAATAATTATAATTAATATACAATATACCTATAGTAATTTACCGACGTATTTGATCGATCTATTTTATATATTTTTCTTATCACATCGTAACTCGCTGGTTTGTTGTTATCTTCATTTTCTGCATTCCTGAAGGTAGACCTTCAGCTTTTTAAATTCGTCCTTGTTCTTGGCTAGGTGGAACAGATCTTGGACAGAAGTAATATTGGTTCACTCCCGGATTCGATTCTCCACGATTTTTTTTCTTCGCCCTGCAAGTCTTTTTCCTTCTGAGTTATCCATCATGATTTTTCGAAGTAAGCAATATCTGTCGTGTCTAAACGGCGCCGAAATTTTCCAGCTCGAGTTTTTTAATGATTAGCATCAGATTTCGGGACATACAGACAGGGTGGAGTCCAACTCATGAGCAACTTACTAGTGTAGCACCACATTTCGAACGCCCTTAGACGCCTCATCGTCCTCTTTCAGGAACCATGTTTCACTGCGATAGGCCAGACGTAGCACTGCAGCTACCTCGGCGCTTTATGTGAAGTTCTAGATCTATCCGGGTCTCTATTTTCTGATCGGATTCCCAATCTTCATTTACCCAATCGTCTCACAACATTTATTTTTTATTTCTTTTATTTATATATAAAGATAATAAAGAAAATAAAAAAAATTGGTTGTCTGTAAAGTCGGTTTACGGACAATAATTTTACGTGATAACGTCATAAGAAAACAGTGGAAGAGAGATAGATGCGTCACAAGCCGAACGCTTAGGCCGATCGTACCTCTCTATCGCTTGTTCCGCGCTCTCGCTTGCACGCTCGGCTCAGGCGGAACATGACAATGAGTCATGCTTTTTCGTGCGTACAGCCGGCGTCGTCGATTTTTAAGACGTTATCTCAATAATGTTTTTTAATATTTTAAATTATTTTGTTGTATTACTTGTCTTATTGCTTTTGCTTAGACAACTAGTTAAAAGAGCACATCATTTGCTGATCCATTTAGCGAAAATAATTTCTAACTGGGCTCATTTTGTTTTTAAGTAAATTTGTACCTACTTTACATATGTATATAATCTTTTGATACTTTACAAGAAATTTCTATCGGGTATTGTTTACGGTTGTCAATCAATTCAGGTATCCCATACCAGTACGTTTTTATAACCTTTTCTACACCCCTGGCGAACGTGTATGCAAAATTTCATGATGACCGGTCAAGTAGTTAAGGCCTGAAAGACATCCTTACCAAACAAACAAACTCACTTCGTATTTATAAAACTAGCTGGAAGTTTTTTAAAACGTTTTCTGGGATAAAAAGTAGCCTATGTGCTATTCCAGACTATAATCTATCTCTGTGCCTAATTTAATCCAGATCCGGTTAACCGTTTTTGCATGAAAGAGTAACAAACATCCGTCTATCCATCCATTCTCACAAACTTTCCCCTTCATAATACTACTAGCAGCGCCTCGCGGTTTCACCCGCGTAAGTCCCGATCCCATGGAAATATTGGGATAAAAAGTAGCCTATGCATTAATCCAGGTCTCCAGCTATCTACATACCAAGTTTTATCGCAATCGGTTCAGTGGTTTTTGCGTGAAAGATTATTGTTACTCTCTCACGCAAAAACCACTGAACCGTTTGAATGGATGGATGGATGAATGGATGTTTGTACATCAATCTATCCAAACTTTCACATTTATAATATTAGTGGGATTAGTTAGGACTATTTAGGATGCTTAGAATAAATGCCAGATAAAAAATTGCTAGTGCTAATCGACTGCACAATGTGTACAATTTAAAATAGCAATCTTTACAAAATCTATATTAATAAAGTGAGAGTGAGTCGATATCTAGTTCTTATGAAAAAGAAAGTCATCATAATTATTGTTGGTTTCCAGGGAAAGCTAATAAATTTATTCAACTGTACAAACAAATACTATAGGTTTTGTCTGTTAACGTGTGAATTATTTTTCTTTATTTATATGATAATTCGTAGTATCATTAAATATGTAACATCTAGTATTTGGTTTACACCATCTGTACTGACTTGTATGACAAGCTTTGTTGTTGCTAACTTCGATATTAAGTCAAAATAAATTCTTATTCAATAGGTGGATAGTTGAACGCATTAATTCATGTCCCTTTTAGGGTTCTGTACCTCGAAAGGAAAAAACGGAACCCTTATACGATCACTTTGTTGTCCGTCCGTCCGAAGGTATGTTTGTCTGTCACGACCCTTTTTCTCAGGAACGCGTGGAGGTATCAAGCTGGAATTTATATCAAATACTCAGATGTACTGTCCCTTGGAGTTGTGAAAAAATCAAACTTCTAAGCCAACGCAATCAAAAGATACAGCCGTTTATGCCGCAAATTTTCGACACTCGCAAGGGAATCAAAACCTACAGGGTACTTCCCATGAACTCAGAATCTTGAAATTTGATACGAAGCAACGTCTTATAGCACAGATAAAAGAAAAATTGCGAAAACCGTAAATTTAAAATAATAATTTTAAACTTACTACCCCTTTCCTCATGAACACGTAGAGGTATTCAATTGAAATTTATATCAAATACTTAAGTCTATAATACCCTTAAGCTGTAACAAAATCAAACTTCTATGTCAACGCAATCAAAAGAAACAGCAATTTAAGCCGCATATTTTCAAACTCGCAACTACTCGCAAGGGAATCAAAACCTAAAGAGTACTTCCAGTCGACCTAGAATCTTGAAATTTGGCATGAAGCAATGTTTTATAGCACAGATAAAGGAAAAATTGCGAAAGTCGTTAATTTGTTGTTATATCACATAAAAATAGTTTTTGTGATTACAAACTAATATTTTGCGGTTGGATTGTTAACTTTGTCGTACATCGCAACCGCAAAGTTAAGTTTGTCTTTCGAAAAAGACGGGCAAAAGTTTTTGAGAATCGATACCCGAGATGGACGTTCTATCAACATACAAGTTTACGGAGCCCGCGGTGTGCGCGTCAGACTCGCACTTGTCCGGTTTTTTTTAACAATGTAGGATTATACTAACTTTTAAATTTTCGCGTTCCATAATATAATTATGTATTTACACGGGAATTAACGCGATCACGAAAAGGTATTACATGCCTCTGAATTGCCTGACGTTTCGACCAGGTTGCACTGGCCTGTGACCACGGCCAGTGCATCCAAATAATGTAGGATTATCCCTGCGTTCAATAGACTTTATGAACATTTAGGTAACGGATACACAATCCAGGTAGAACAACTATTCTGAATCACTCTAGTGGTTGTCTCTTGTAGAGATGAAACCCAAGATGTATGTGTCAGCGTAGAGTAATTGAATTTGTAAAAATGAATACAGAAAAAGATAATTTTATTGCTTGACTGTGTACAAGTAGGTCGTATACTATTATAAATATTGTGATCCAACAGCTTATCCTTTCGACATAAAACATAAATTAAAAGTTAACAATTAAAATATTCACTGCAATACACATATTAAATTACAACAACAAAATTACATCAGGAGTGCTTACTACTAAAATACTCTTGCTTACTACCAAAATATAATATGATTCATTTCTAAATCGTTTTCAAATCATTTTCATTTCGTATGCAGACAGACACTCACCAGACAGACAGACAGAACAGACAGGCTTTTCGAAATATAGTCAGCACTGATGGTTGCGTAATACTAAAGGTCAGCAATGATCTGTAAATGGGGAGAAGGGAAAAGGAAAAGCTCACGGCAGGCACTCAGGCACTCGGCGAAAAACAATGCAATAGGCCGTGGTATCACTCCCGTTGAGACGGCCCATACATGCCGAAGCTTGGCTTTTCCACGAACACCAATGGTTTTAGTAGGTTCGACTACGGAGTTCTTTAACTTCCTGGGCAGAGTTTCGAAGAAACAAAATACAAGAAGATAAATATAAGTATACCCGAAACATATAATCGCCTTTTTAAAAATGAGAAATAAGTGTGTG
Organism: Euplagia quadripunctaria; assembly: GCA_963859945.1. Classification (NCBI taxonomy): domain Eukaryota; kingdom Metazoa; phylum Arthropoda; class Insecta; order Lepidoptera; family Erebidae; genus Euplagia; species Euplagia quadripunctaria. Next base: position 7,039,404 of record OY982579.1, read on the forward strand.
CAAGTTCATTTATTTTTTTCTAAACGCTTAACATTGTGGAAATGTGTGGCCGACCGCCAAGATTATTTGAAAGTAAAGCTTGAATTCGCGTGGACTGATCGCGCTTACTAAAAATCTGACCATCGAAATTTCAATAAAATCTATTTTAGAATTTGTAGCTTAACTTCAATGCGAATTCGAATGCGCGTCGATTAGTAGGCTTTTACCTTATACCTATAACATGGTTTTTACCTACTTTCACTATAAAATTAATACTACTTATATAACAATCTTAATTTGTCAGTGGTTTGTGTGCTTATTTACATGTGTCTCTTTCAGTTCAAATTCAATGGTTCCCAGATCCCAATTATACAGCCATATTAGGAAGTAAGTTACGTACTACAATGTTCTATCCCATTTTGTTTTGGGTGCTCTATACCACGAAGTACCTAACTATATCTTAATTGTGCTATAGGTCAAGAAAAATGTTTAACGTGATTCCTTTTAGGTATAGAAAGGATAACGTTTTTGATATCTATTTGTATACGTACAACTGTACGGCGATTGCTTGATCCTTGGCGATTGATTGGAAACCCCGACTCACAGTTAACAATAGTGTATTGTCTAGTTGCCAAAATAATTATTAAAAGAAATTTCGGAAAAACTATGAAGATTTCCATTATAAATAAAGTTATATTTCAGCAAAATTATGTTGATTAAATAAAAATACCTATCATACCAGTCCTCAGACTTTGGCAACAAAACCTTTTGAAAATAATCTATTTCTTATAAAATGTATGTAAAACTTACAGTTTTTAACCGACGATGAAACGAAAGAGGTTCTCAATTCAACCCGTATATTTTTTTTCTGTATGACCACATATAACTTTTTACAGGAAAGTCTGATTACCGAAAATTCTTCTTTTATTGAATAGTGCATAACGAAGTTAGTCCTATTAAAATTTCAAATGAAAAATTCAACCCTGAGGGTAGAAAAATAGGAGACGAATGATTCTTCACCCATAGACTTTTCACCTGTGAACCAATTTGGTTGAAACTTAGCACATAAGTGTAGTTCTAATGACACTACAATATGACGGAGACCACTAGTTGATTTAATAATTGATGCAAAAGCTATTCGAGGGAACTATAGCGGCTTCAATCAAATCAAATCAAAATCAGTTATTTCAATTAAACCATTATAGGTATTTTTGAATTGTCAGGAGTAGTAGTCAGTCAGACTAAGTCAGTCGTGAAGCTAATTGCCAGTTCCAATAAGTAGATCCTGTGGAGAAGATCAGGCAAGAAACTCCAAGGACACTCTTTTTCAACATCTTTTTTACAACTTTTTGGTTACATTGCTTATATGCGCAAATTAAATGTGAGGACAATGTAACGTATTGTTCTAAACTATAAACAGTCGCGCAAACTACTGCTGTACGTAAGTAATAGCAGTTCGGAGATGACCAGCCCCAACCAACGGCACTCGTTCACGAGCATGACGCACGCGCCAGCTATCGTTCACTTCAACCATATCAAAGGGAGCTCAACGACCCGACACATACGCCACCATCGGCATCGGCATCGGCTTACAACAGCTATCTCGTGTTGCTTCTTATCAATTCATCTTAATGAGAACTTTAAACCTAGTTATAATTAAGTATATTTTAGCAAAAAAAAAACAAAATATAAAGACCTTTTAACAAAAAGTAAAAAATAAACTTATTAGCCTAAACTAAACTTTGCACCGAATCGTTATTTTTTTTAATAAGGATTACTAGCAACGTGAGTTACACATTACTAGTATTCTTGTTAACCCCTCCAGCTAAGCTAAATGCTTGAGTAGGGAGTGGGTTCACTTTGGTTGTGCACTGGGTGGGGTTTGAACCTGCAAATACTTAACCGCAAGTCAGACACCTTAGCCATTATGCTACCGCCGCTGCTTTAGTTAATTATACATAAAATTTGGCAAGGTCTTAGCACAAGTAAAGGTCAAAATCCGAATGTTGTTAATTCGTTGTTATTTCAGATTTTAAAAAAATTGCGATTACAAATTTATATTTTACGGTTTAAAAATTACCTGTGACGTGCATCGATGTATTACAGAGTATTTTTGGAACTGCAAAGTTAAATTTGTCTTTCGGAATAAGGGGCAAAAATCTTCTTGGATTGATTCCCAGGATGGACGAACTATCTACATACAAGTTTGTTTTGAAACTAATCACATTATACCAATTATTTATAAGGTCTCAAAGTTCTACGTGTTTTCTGTTTAACCAAAAATGTTTTATCATATCAGCTCCTTTTTCACCAATCATTATAGCTGCTGCATTCGTATTTCCTCTTACAACAAATGGCATGATACTAGCGTCAATTACTCTTAGACCTTTCACTTTGCGTACTTTGAGCTCAGAGTCTACAACTGACGCCACATCATTGTCGGGACCCATTTTTACAGTACTAGTTGGATGGTATAAGGAGAAAGTCAACTCTCTTGCTATGCATTCCAAATGTTCATCGCTGGCTTTTTGAAAATATTTACATGCATCCAGCTCGACCCAATCTAATTTCAATCCAGCACCCTGGAATGTTTTTGTATCACCCAACTTTAAGGAATGCTGCTTCATTGCTCTAATCATGCACGCCAGATCTTCAGGATCCTTGAAATAATCTGCATATATAAGAGGCTTGTCGAAAGGATTTTTACTTCTTAGAAGAATTTTACCTTTAGATTTTGGATGTAATACCACGGAATAAGCTGCAATAACTAGTTTATCCTCATTCATTTTCAAGAACTTTTGATGAAACTCATCTCCTAATCCATGCTTGTCGTATACGTCAAGCATGCTGGATATTCCAGGAGGCAGGACTAGGTAGTGGAACTGAATGTCTGGAGAGGATGATTTAGCATCCGTAGTATTTATGAAGCTAATTACCCTATGCGGACTAGTATCTTTAAGTGGTCCAGCGCCTTCCATGATATATTTCACAAATGCGCCGAATATATTAGGCAGAGTCGTCATATCTTTATCAAATGGCATTGAATAAAATATAGGTGCAAATACATGATCCTGTAAGTTCTCACCAACTGGTAAGTCTGCTACGACTGTAATACCCATTTCTTCTAAATGTCTTTTGGGACCTAAACCAGACAACATTAAAAGTTGTGGAGAGTTGACTGAACCACCTGATGAAATGACCTCCTTCTTAGCATTGACTATAATATCTTCGCCATTTTTATTAATAAGGACGCCTCTTATTGTATTTGTCCCCGGTATAAACAAAATCTGTGTCACATGTGCGTGTTTCATAACGTGAAGATTTTTTCTTTCTTTGATGGGGTTTAAGTACGCTCTAGCGGTGCTGAATCTATAATTATCTTTGACATTTTTGTGGGACACTAGTATTCCCATTTGGTCAGCACCGTTGATATCTGTTACGTTCTTAATTCCAAGTTCCGTTGCAGCTTGAATGATAAGGTTTTCTAAAGGATGTGGTTTATCTTGTACAACACTAAGAGGTCCATTTTTGTTGTGATATTTTTCGTTTTCATTGGTAATGTGTCCATTGAAGTTTTCAATTTTTAAGAAGTAAGGTAAAACTTCTTCATAACTCCAACCGTTGTTACCAATAGCCGCCCATTCGTCGTAATCAGCTTTATTACCTCTGACGTAGAACATAGCGTTGATGCTGCTGCTGCCTCCTAGTACTTTTCCTCGAGGCCAAGCACAGCCTTTCTTTTTGTAACCTCTGCAGGCGCCTTCTTGAGGTTGGCTGTGATAGTCCCAGTCCACTGAAGTACCCATGTTGTTGTAGAAAAGTTGTGGATTCTGAAACACATAATTTGGCTTATTATTTTCTTTAAATTGAATTAAATAAAACATTATAGATTTGCTCACCAGCATTATAATCATATTAATTAAATAACTACATAATTAACCTAATTAATATATATATATATATTATTAAATTAATTAAGTTACTTGAAAATAACTGCTTATGGGCCTCATGATATGCTTAAAGTAGCTTATCATCTAAGAACGGACGTTTCACGTTTTTAATTACATGGTTAGGAACAAAAAAATTGTTAGAACAACCAAAGTATTTATTTATAATGACCCCTGGTGGGATATTGACCAGAGAACCGAACCGAATGAGACATCCCGCTTTAGGTGGTCTGACGACCCTACTGAATTGACAGGTCTTCCCTGAATGAAAGCAACGGGCCACAGAGTGGATAATATATGTCATGTAAAAGTGGGTAATAATAATTTATTAAATGAGTTCAGTAATTTTAGCTAAAACTAAACTTTATTAAATCAATAGAAAACTTCCTCTTAAATGAAATCAGTTGTATTTTTAATCCAACCGGCAGCTAGTAATTGCGTACTTAACTGTCAAAAAGAAAATAAATGAATGAACAGAGTTCATTTATTTCGGCATCACCATAAGTTTGACTGACTTTTGGCATTTTGTTCGTTATTATATACACTATTGTGCAATATTGCATTTATTTAGTAAATAAATAGTAAAATATTATACCTACATCATGTTTAGTAAGTGTATCATAAAGCCGAAACATCAAACCCGAAATGTTTTTTAGCGGCTTTTTTAGTAGGTATCAGTAATTCGGTTATCTATAATACAGATCCGAAATACCTGGGTACTTAAGTTAGATGTATATTCATCTGACATATACGTACATATGTCAATATTCAAAGTTCGAACCTGTAAAGGAGATTGTCCGAAATTGGCCACTCGTGAACAGGCTGCTCCAAAAAAAACAAATGTACCAATATTTTTATTTTTATTTTAGATAACGTATAATAATAAAAAAGTTGTATGAACTATTAGAAGTAAAACCTTTTGTTAAAAAAGTAATCAATTACTATTATTATTTGATTTCATTTGCTTGCAGTGTTGTCAGAACAAATCTCTACGAAAGCAACAATCAAATCGATTAAGAAATCGATTGATAAGAGCGATTCTTATCCTCTACCATGACCAATAAAACACCATATGATAAAGCTTTTCATCAACATTTAAGCTCTCAAAACACAATGCTCAGCCCGTCCCACTTGCTTTGTGTTTTAGCTTTATTTTAACATAATAATTTGAAAACGTACATATCGATTAATATGGAATCGATTAATAATAATTGTTACGGCAACACTAAATTAGAACGTCATGCTTATGTCATTCATGACAAACCAAAAACGTCATTGCAACTGTATTGTTGGCCGTAAAACATTAGGTTACTGTGCACACATTATGATTGTTATTCGGTTTTTAGTTGGGCAAGGTAGAAGGATGCAATTGATCCACCTGCCCAGTTTCTAGATTTCATTTTATTAACATATGAGTCTGAATAAAAACAAAATTAAAAAAAAATGTTTTATTTAATACATTACCTTTTTTCCATAGATGTTGAAATACACTTTAAGTATACATTTTGGCACAAAAGTAAGTTTATATCATTTTCTTTAGCAATATGAACTATCAAATCTAGACCATAATAAAAGCTTATGTGTCTGTCCATGAGTGGCCAAAGACTATAGAAAATGGACAATCTCCTTTAATGACAAATTGTAGTAGGTACATGTCTTACCTCGGTACCTAAAGTTGGATTTCCTCCAGCTTCTACTAGCAAAACTTTCCATTCTGGGTTTTCACTGAGTCTATTGGCAACAACTGATCCTGCTGATCCAGCACCTACTACTATGAAGTCGTAATTAGGATCTGAAAAGAAACATACATTCATCACTACATATTATAAAGTCCCCGGCCGCGTCCGTCTGGCTGTCTATCTATCTATTGGCGATAAGATGAACTCAATAACTACCTACCTAGCGATTGTTTAGTGACATGAGGAAGGTTTAGGTGTGTAATTCATTAAGGATTTGTGTAAAATGGCTGAAATATGACGATGATTGTTGAAGATATAGGAAGAATCAATATATGCTTTGCTACCGGGGAGGGTTGCTAGTTTATTGTATAGAAATTGCCTGGTGATCGAAATTCGAGCATCAATAATTAAGTGTTGAATGTTTTATTTTGTTTCAGTGATCAGTGCCTATACTTAAACTGTCTTTGGATAGACTTTCCGCATCATCACAGGTCAATGTATATGTGGGCAGCTGTAAAAAAAGCTCTTTGTAGACGATATCGCATAATTTTTACATTAAAAAGAATTACTTTCTCCACTTCTTCTACATACAAACTATAAGTATTCCAAATATCACATTCCTTTGTGCCCAATATTTGCTTAAAAAGGTGTGAAAGAATTCTTTCTCTTCACGTATTAATATAGATCATATACGTCCGATTATATCTGATGTTTTACTTCATTGATTTGGATAAAATTATGAATAAGTTCATCTCAAAAGATAATATCTGGAAAGTCTTTTATAAAACTCGACACTATAATCTGAGTTAAATTAATAGTAACAAAGTTCCTTCGCTTGCAGAGTTGATAATACGATTGTGCAGTAATTGCTACATTACAATTTCATCAGGCGTTAATGTATTTCAATTTTGAACCTAGCTGTATGTCAGGTCGGTCATTGGTTTACTTGAATGGAAATAAATGAGCGAGTTAAAATTTAAATAATACCGAGCTACAACCTACATATTACTGTTCGTTCTACGAATATATATTCGTCATTAGACAACATAAGTAATTACGTAAAAGATAGTAAGTATGTATAATGATCGTAAAGCCACTGTAATGAAACGCTATTAAGAATAGATTAGCCGATGACAATGACTATCAAATGTTGAGTTTCTTGTAAGACATCTTGTGTAATATCATCGTCAGGTAACTCGTTGTTTATCATAATAAATTTTCAAATAAATAATATTTTGCACTCGGTCAATGTAAAATTTTGATTGTTTATGTTCAATTTGTTGCGCAGATTTAATGCTAACTTAGGGCAGAGTTAAACAAAATTCTAAAAAGTATTTTCGGTATACAGACACCACACTCTCGAGGCCACGACGATGTGATTGTTTTGGGGTGGAACCGACCAAAACCTCTCTTGATTTCCGTTGGTGGTGAAGTTTACGGCTTGGCTAGCCAGAAGTTCCTATGATATTGTAAATTTCACAATTTCCTACGTCACGTAACGTACGAAATCATACGACATTATTATTAACTGTTTTGATTGATAAAGCAATCTACTAATTAAGTAATAAAAAATCTTATAACATACTAGTTTTGCTGTGACTAACACTTACACAAAATTATCTTGGCACGACCGCAATGAAGACATGACATACCATGCCTTCTTCTTTATATTTTTCATAAGATTGAATTTCCAATCAAGCACGTACATGTTCATATAATATATATAGGTAAACATCGTTAAGATGTTAAGACGTACTTTTTATAAATCACTTATTTTGTATAAATCTACACACTTAATAGTATGTAGATTTATACAAAATAAGTAGTGAATGTATTCATTTCCACGCTCTTACATGACATTTTTCTACCTAGTATTTCTGTACTATTTAAATAAAATACTTATTACTAATGAGAATAAATGATTTACCTACCATCAAGAACAGCTTGCGTCGCATCATCGGGCCAAAGATGGTCCCCAGTGAGAGCACATTGTGCTGCAAAGAAACTCTGCAGGGTCTGCACGAAGAGAGGTCCGGCCACCTGATAGCTGTTCAGTATATTGGAGGTTAGCGCCTGGTCGCACGCCCAAGACATTTTAAAACTGGAATAAATTAATAAAATTTATGATAACTGGATATTCCTATATTAAGTACTAATATTTAATACAACCCAATACACGCAATGCTACAATCTTACATACACAACAGAACACAAAAAGTAGTGATAAATGGTTTTCCATTTAATTACATTAAAGTCAGTTTTGGTGTCCTTCAGGGTTTTATTCTGGGACCATTATCATTCGTGTTGTATACACAATGTAACAGAACGGTTGGTCAAATTTTAGGAGCGTTAGATTTAGGTTGAAAAAATAAATGGATTTTGAAAAGTAAATTTCCTAATGTAGGTCCACATTTCTAAACAACACATTATGAATTTTTATGTCAATTTCGATGATTTTGTTGTTTTATCTGTTTATGCAGACATTTTCAGAAAAATCTGGACGTTCCATCCATCCATTGGTATTAAATACCTATAATTTTATTCATGTAAGTCCTCTCACATACAAAATATTAGCGGTCACTTTTTTAGTATAATTTTTCAGTTTCAAAATAACCTTTCTGCATTAAAAATCACGAATTTTCAAAAAATTATTGGCTGTTTACGCTTATAACATTTTTATTAGACTGCAGAATTATCTTACACGTCTTCAAAATTACTGTTTCTAAAATAAGCATTACCTGACCTTTGCGAAAGGCAAAGTTGTAGTCATCACTCAAAAAAAAAACGAACAGTTTATTATACCTTCTCGTTTTCAAATTATCCTTTGGAGAAAGTATCCGTAATTAAAGATAAAAATTACATTTTGACGCTCACATTCCTCAAATTGTTAAAAAGTCTTATCAATACAAATAAATAAAATTGATGTGTCTGTTTGTAATGTCAAAATAATACGATTCCTAAGCCTAAAATATGTCTGCTTGTTTGTTCCGGCTAATTTCCGAAACGGGTGAACCGATTTCCACGAAACTTTCACTAATAGATAGCTGGTGTTATAAGGAGTAACTTAGACTACTTTTATTTTTTAAAAAGAGTTGGGGTTCCGCGCAAAATATGCACACGAGCGAAGCAGCGGCGGGAACTGATAGTCAATTATATGGCTTAATAATGCGAACTTGTTGTTTTTGTGTCAAATCTAACTTTGTAGAAAACTCTTCTCAAATGCCAACTTGAATATGGGACTGTTATTTGGAATCCATTTTTCGTCAAGTACAAAGATACCATTGAAATTATACAGCAAAAAGTTTTACGGTCTGAAGGTACACTGTAGATAATAATAATAATAAATCTTTATTTCAGACAAAGTTTATATATATAATGTTTACATGAAAAGAGAACTCAATGCCCCTAGTCACGCTGTTTTTGACTTTATGCATTTGTTTGGCTGACACAATGTACAAGTCACCGTGCATGATAGCCTCCGTGTACCTAGTTGAAGGTCCTAGAGATTTACAGTGAAATGCTTTCAAGATAGTTCTGCTTTATCATTGCTGTCACTTGCATCCCCGACGCTCACAGGGAGACCAGACTCATGACTAAGCTTATTTGTAGCTTTCCAAAATCAATAAAATTATTTGAAACTCGATATGTCCATTTTAGTTGTTTTTTTATTATTTTGACACCATTTCAATATATGTTTAAATATTTTTCGACCTTTACATATTTCTATTATGTATTTCCACGGGAATTAACGGATCACGAAGAGGTATGTAACCTCTGAATTGCCTGACGGCCAGTGCAACCTGGTCGAAACGTCAGGCAATTCAATTATATCATGGAACGCGTAACTTTAAAAGTTAGTATTTCACATATTTCATCGTAAACAATGCCAGACTGCGGTTTACTGAGTGAAACCCATTGTAGGCACTAAAGTCTAGCATCACTGTGGGCCTCACACACATGTTTATTCCATTCCGTCACATGACGTTTTTCTACGAGAACAGTTTTCGATTTGATTAGAGTTTATGGCAGATTTAGATAATACTGATATTATATCTTTATATAGCGTATCCATTATATTCCTATGCTACGTACAACTACAAACATTAAAACCACACAGTCCAAAATCTTCGGGAAAGTCTATTATTCTAAGTTTACTATATTGCACTGTTTAATATAATGTGTTTATTTGTTCATTACTTCTATTACCCTAAATAATTTTATTTAACTTATGACTACTTATATTTGAACTATTTTTACAAATATTATCTCATTGAATTCACATTCAATCAGTAAAGGCAAATGATCTGACCAGAACGTATCATATTTCATTGATATACAGTAATCCCTCGCTTTAAACGACCCCGCACAGCGCGAATTCGTTAAAAAAGATTCACGCTAATTTACCCCGCTTTATACACACTATATCCATTTTACAGTCCATGGATCAAGGGACAATAGCAAATTTTAAAGCATACTACCATCGCCGCACTTTTGGTTAGTTAATTCGTGAAACAGATGGAGAAGTATAACAGTCAATGGGCGATTGTTGGAAATCTTACAATATTTTGAAGCGTGTATAAAACATTGAAGCCGCTTGGAATGAAGCAAAACAGACCTGCATGAATGGTGTTGAAAGTACTTTAATTATTTATTTGGCTTATTATTTGATCATACGCGAATTTCGCTTAACGCGATTTTCTCCGGTACGCATCCGTCGCGTAAAGCGGGGGATTACTGTATTAGTTATTGTCTGCCTGGCCAGCTAGCAATACTGTGGTCGACCCATCTAGTACTGGCTACTAGGCTAATGTTACATATTGCTAAGCATTATGAAAATGTTTGGTTCGTTTGGTGGAAAATGAAATTAGAATAAGTAGGACTATTAATAATATAACTGACCTTTGTTATCGTTTATGTCACTGGAACTGAACATGAATTTGTTTATGGGTTGAAAAAAGATCCAAAAATATTTTCGTTGAAATTATATAAACAAAACTTACTACATATACTCTTTCCAAACGTAAATTCTCAAAAAAAAATTAATCGGTTTAGTGAAACCAGAAAAAAATATGGCGTTATGTTACGGACACTCAGGCTATAAATAATAATACTGAAGTTAACAAATTACCCCCATATCATTTTGAAGTGAATCCAATTGAGATGAGGCGAAAAGAAGAGTTTTAAAGTGGCAGAAACTGGAACTATCCACTTACAATAAAGAAAACATAAAAAAGCAAATTACACATTAGGTAAGTACACCGAAGGATGTCTTGTCGTTACAAACTCCAAGTGTCTACAAAATAAACTGCAGCTGCGGTAGTTCCTTGAAGAACCGACAGATTAGCAAATCAGCGATTGCAGAACATGCACTCAAAGCGGGCACCAATCACTGGATGGAGTTTCACTGTACGCAAGTCCTCTCCACGGAACGGCACTTTTGCTCAAGAGTTGTACGAAAGTTTTGTGTTTTTAAATTTAAAAACACAAAACTTTCAATCGGGAAGATGGTTTCAAATTATCCACAGCGTGAAATCCAGTGATAAAAAACATGCCACGTCGCTTTTATGCGCAGTCGGATAAACACCAAAATAAGGACACATCGGTTTTCTTACATAATAAGGACACTATTAGTATAGTATATGACGGTACATGTCGAAACAAAAAAATATCAATAATGTCGAAAATGTGCGGGTGAATGAATATCCTTCTACCTCACGATCTCGACGACGGAGCGTGCACCACTGAGCCAGTCAGCCTGTGACCACGGCCATTGCAACCAGGTCGAAACGTCAGGCAATTCAGAGGTATATTCGTTATATTTTTTGTTATCGTTAATTGACGTATAAATACGTAATTAAGTATAATTTAACTTGTGAAAATATAGACGAAAGATGACAAAACCTGCGAACCTGTTTTCGCGAGTCAATTCGATAGACAAACATTAAAAGCCAGATTAGTTGCTTATTTTCCTTTCGAGTTAATAGTTTTTTTTTGTTATATTTCTTTTAAGTACATAGATTTTATTCAAATTTTGAGTCAAAACTTACAAGTTCGTCGCTACAAGCTCTTAAGCGCAGCGAGGAATTTAAAAATTACAGCTACTTATGTCTCATGATTTTGTTTCAAACCCCTTATTCTGTATGCTGAATACAGAATTAATACTTTTATTCTGTTTTGTATTTGTGGCAATAGGGAATTCGGATTATCTCTAATCGTATTTTTCATGTAAGTTTAAGCCCGTCAGTGATTTGTGTGATCAATCAGTGATTGATTATCAAATTAACCAAATTTATATACAAATAACGAGTAGAGAGAATAACGGGGATTCCGAACGGATTCGCGTTACACATACTCAACGACTTTTTTTACCGAATATCATACCATAGCTGGAGAACGCGCACCTTTTGTCGCGTCATGAAATCACATAATGATTACTTTACAGATATTGTTATATTCAAATTGTTTGATAGTATAGTTAGTTTCTTGAAGGTTTGAAGGGCGTGATGGGGATGATAGTTTTGTCGCGTTGAACGATGGCGAAACGCTGCAGCCGGTATAAATCTGAACAATTCCTCGGAGCACTCCCCATAATACAGGCTACAGAGAATGCAGAGTGAAGCTACATCAAGCGGGGTCAAGCCGATCTGTAATATCCTGGCAATCGATGATTCGAGTCGCTCTCCGTTGAATGCGGTCCAGAGGGAGAAGCTGGTACTGGGGTACTCCTGCATAGAGATGAGAACAGTAGTCCATTTGCGGCTGAACCTGCGCATCTGTTCAGCACGCCAAGCTCTTTGAGGATAATTTGGCCTTACCCTCTAAGTGAGTTTGCTTAAAAATAAAGGAACTTAGAGACTTTATGTAACATTAAATCACTAGACTGATTGATTGACTGATTATCTCTTCGTTTTACATTAATTTATAATATAAATTGGGGGTTAAGGTGTTGGGTGTACAATTAGTTGAAACTCCTAGTTAAGATTGTTGTACCTATACCTATTGTATATCTGTTTGTTTCCATAAATAATAAATAAATATATATGTGTACATACAGTTTTCAAACTGTCTTGACCCTGACCTCTTATTGTAAATTGGGAATTAATCACTCTGACTATGATTGACGTAATTAACTCAAAACGACCTCAAGTAAACGAAAATAATTGTTTATGATAATACAGCAGTTGTAGGTAGTGTAGGTAGTGATCACTAAGTAATTTGTGCACCGATCAAAAATATCATTATCTGCAATTGCAAATATTTTATTACAAGTTGAATATCAAGCTGTATCAACCGCTGTTCTATTCAGCGAAATGGTTGCGAAACTGGAGAGACGGCTGAAATCACAGAACGCGTATTGGGTTTTGGTTCTGCTGATTTTCAAGCCAACATTCTCCAGTCTTCCAGTCAAAGGAATCTGCAGGGTTCATATTCTGCCCTGTTTTATCACCGGTAAAATTATAAACCGCGTCCATGATTGGTAGGTCTTGGCGGTAGCTCGATCTTTATCCATATACTAACTTTTAAACTTTCGCGATCCATGATATAATTATGTATTTAAACGGGAATTAACGCGATCACGAAAAGGTATTACATACCTCTGAATTTCCTGACGTTTCGACCAGGTTGCACTGGCCGTGGTCACAGGCTGACTCAGAGGTATGTAATAACTTTTCGTGATGGGGTTAATTCAAGTTTAAATACATTTTTTTTGACTGGTCACAAGTTCCTCCGATTCATTTTAATGGCGCTATTAAACCTACCCTTTAGTGAAAAAGTTAAAAAATTAGGAATACTTATCGACTCGGAGCTATCGTGGTCTCCTCAAATACAAGAAATAAGCCGCAGGTTATTCGCATCTGCAGGTTCGTTAAAAAGATTGAGAAACTTCCTACCAACTGCCACTAAAACTGCCCTTGCAAATTCACTCCTTCTTCCAATTCTTGACTATGCGGACGACAGCTATCCAGATCTCACCGAAAACCAATTAGATAAACTTGAGCGACTTCAAAACTTTTGTATCCTATTCATATTTGGACTGCGTAAATATGATCATGTTTCTGAATTCTGAAAAAAGCTCAAGTGGTTACCTATTCGTCTTCGCCGGAATGCTCATATTCTCTCTTTGCTATACAGCATACTGTTTAACCCTCATACACCTTCCTATTTAAAAGGACGATTTGAGTTCCTTCATGGTACCCATACGAAATGCTTAAGATCATCGGAAAGTCTGATATTAGAGGTGCCGGTGCATTCAACAACTTTTCTTGACATATCTTTTATGGTCTTGGCTGTTCGTTTGTGGAATGCATTATCAGTACAGATACGGCAAGTTGAAACCATTACAGCCTTTAAAAATATGTTCAAGCAATATTATTTATCACTGTAATACCTTTATTCTATTTATTTTATTTATTTTAATACACAACTAAGATCAAAATTACTTTAGAATATACTATGTAATCTCTACTAAATAGCTATGTTATTAAACTGGATTATATACGTGTATATGTGTGTGAATGTGTTTATAATCATATATAATATCTTGTCTGTATTCTCAATATAGTACGCCATCAACTATTGTTATTTTATACTTCTATTATTATCTCCATCTAAAGGTTGTCTGGTAGAGATCGCTATTAGCGATAAGACCGCCCATTGTACTCTAATTTTTATGATTTGTCTCAATGAATTTCAATTAACGTTGTACAATAAAGAATATTCGATCTATCTATCTATCTACAATTTTATCCATAGGTTAGGAAACAAACATAGGTGTCGTTTAATAAAGAAAATTAACAATGAATCATTTGATACAATGTATGTCATTTATTTTTTTAAATTAATAAGTAGGTATGTCACGTGTAGTTACAAAATAAAAATCAAAACAATCGAACCTAACCTAATCTAACACGGCGGCTCGGGACACTGTAGATCCATCAATCAGCGCGCAAGGTGCCGATTATGTCAGTTTTAATATTATCAGTTCACAATTTGACGATTTAACACTGATAGATTATAAACTGTCGAGAAATAATACGTGAAATTGTAATCTGTAGGTTCAGTTTATATTATTTCGTTAGTTTATAATATCGCGAGATTGTTTATTTTCGATTTTCACAATCTTACGGCAAATATACCTACATGTCCTTAATTTTTTGAAATATATTTATATAAATAAATTAGAAAATGTTTAAAAAACAGTATTTAAGTAACAAAATATAAATAGGTATATTGCATTTCAAAAACTATTATTTTAGAAATGTCTCATCTCTGATCTCATCTGAAAAAGGAATGACATAAATTGGCCCACAGACTTTAAATAAATCAGTGAACATAGATCCTACGTAAAAACTTAAATAATATTTGAAAACCTGTTACTTATTTGAAGTCGTTAAAAGTAAGACTGATCAACTGTCTGACAAATCATTTTAAGAAACAACCTTTTTTTAATCTTAGTAACAACTATTGAAAATTCTTATGAAATTCATTAAAATACGAAGACGTCAGACTTAATACCACCTTTATAATCAAATAGAAGGAATCATAAATATTGTGTTGTGTTGTTTCTGAAACACTCCCCAGCCCCCAGATCCCCAGCAACTCTTTGCCACTCTTTCACTTACTACATATCTGACGCAGCGTAACAGTTGTGTATCAGCGTGGCGATTCAATGTTTTCTGAGTAACTTTTCTTTTGAAAAATTGGTAGAAATTACAATGGGGTTGACAATGTATGTTTAGAAAGAAAACCCTAAAGTAACACTAGAAAATCAAAACTCCTTCCCTTTTTCAAAAAGGCACACGAGGTTCGAAAAGTCTGTAACCCTTTATTCCATTGCTCTTTTCGCTAGTACTATTCTATCTTAGTGTTTTTATTTAAACTAGAGATCGCGGTGGTCGAACTTCGAACATGGTTTTTTCAATGGCCAGTATAACTTGAGCTGTCATTGTATAGACTTACCATGATAAGACACTTATACTGGGCTACCATGATAAGACACTTATACTGGGCACGTGTAATTTCATTGAGCCGTTTTCACGTAATTTTTAAAGTTGTAAAACATATTGTTGAAAAGTTTTAGCTTTCTGCACTTCTATATATAAACTGTAAATATTCCAAAATTCACTTTACAACGTTTGTGAAATTTTCTTAAAAAGGGGTACAAAGAATTCTCTTCACGTATTAATATAATGATTAAGTAATAACTACTTGTAACATTGCTAGTATTCTTGTTGAGCCCTCTAGCTAAGTTTGCCAAATAATGCTTCTGTGAGGAGTGGATTCTAGCCAGAAGTGTACTGGATAAGATTCCATTCCGCAACCACTTGATGGCAAGTCCTGATAATAGAGCCCAGAGCTCTTTTAGAATATAAGGTACCTGGCCATGTCTACTAGTTGCCAGGATGATGGTCTCATCCACAGTCGACCAAACTGTGCAGCCGGTGTCTTATTAAAGGGGTTCTTTGAAGCAACTGATTTAGTGACTTCAAGGGATCTCCAAACCTTAGCACTCAACGTTATTATCCGTATGATCTTATCTGTAAAATCTGATATTATTACTGTTTCCATACAAAGGTCGTTTGGAAGACATCGCTTTTAACGATAAGACCCCCTATTGTACTTGCCGCTTATACGCTATAAACTATTACTAAGTTTAATTGCTGTCCAACTGTGGTGTACAATAAAGAATGTTCTATCTATCTATGTACGACAAAAATATATTTTAGTTACATAGTTAACTTGTAAATACGTAAAACATTTATTATCAACTAGCAACCAGACCCGGCATCGCACGGGTAGCAGAGACATCTTCAACAATCATCAACATATTTCAACCAATTTACACATTATCTTAACAAATTATACACCTAAACCTTCCTCATGAATCACTCTGTCCATTAGTGAAAACCGTATGTAAATCCGTTGAGTAGTTTTTCAGTTTATCGCGAACAGACAGACAGACAGACGGCGGGGGACTTTATTTTATGATATGTAGTAAAATGATGATAGTATCAAATTATCAATCAATCAATTAGCCTATTCTAGTCCACTGCTGGACATAGGCCTCTCCCAATTTGCGCCATAGCACCCAGTTCTCCGCCTTCCGCATCCAGTCCCTCCTAGCTACCTTCCTCAGGTCGTCGGTCTATCAGGCTGAGTGGCGTCCTACCATCCCGTTTATCGATTAGAGGTCTCCACTCTAAGGCCCGGTTATTCCAATCAAGCATAATATACATAATTATAATAACTATGTATTCATATATATATATATATATATATCATATCATATATCATATCATTTTAAACAGCTGGCACATTTACCTTTGTACTACAAAAAAGTTGATCGGTCGATAGTATTATGACCGTTTTGTGCTAAATATTTTATATTAAAATAATAAAAATAAAACAATAGGGCATTCCTTTGGTGAGTCTGCCAGTTTATACTTAACCCTCAAAAAAACAAATGTGTATTTACGCTATGAATTCGCGGAAATGCCATCTTATGTAATATAAATACCAAAATCATTTTATTATAATAATTCTCTTTGTTAGCTTTTTAGGAGTAAATCACTGAACCGTACCTAATGATAGACGAAAAACTAATCTTTCACGTAGAAAAGATCATTGACTAAAACATTTTGATTTTTTTAGGAATATTAAAAAATAAACCAATGCTTGCCTAGGAATCAAAGGAGCTAAAATTATTCTAAAAACCGATATCAAAGACAACGTAACCGTACGCAAATATGATTTATGATTTTAGTATTCGTAAAACCGTAAAAAACTTAAATAAGTGGTATCAAAAATATCAACAGTTTTATTATGAATATTAAAATTTAAAATAGTTATTTAAAGATTGTATTTATCAGTCTAATAAAGTGAATTATTATATTTCCTATATTTTTGTTAAGGATACTTTTTTTAATTATTTCAGTTTCTTGCTTACGTTTGCAAAATTTCACACTATTTACAAGTCCTGAAGTGTTCGCTTGATATCGGGTGAGTATAGTTACACGATAAAAGAACTTACATAGTATCGCTGACACACGGCTACTATACACAAAACTGTTGTTTGTATTGGCACGAGTGATTACACAGCGAGCGGGCACATCACTGACCAACACAGTAAAGCCGGCCGGCTCGTCGCTAACTATGCTCGCACACAGCCGTGTACGTCATTTTCTTTGCTAGTATACACATCCTATTTCAAATTATGAGTTGGATCTTGACCATGAAATTTGGACACAAGATTTATTTGTCGAAAAATTCCGAAAGCACCATCTTAAGTAACGGCGATCAGCTGACCCTGTTTGTTATACTTTCACTTTGATGTTTCACCCAAAGCTACGGTAAACTCGTTTCTTTTTTTCCGACCTACAGAGATTTAAACGTATGGTAATTTATAGGTTCCTCACACAAGCAACCAAAAGTATGTAATTTTTAACACCAAACGCTTGCGCAGAATAGTAGGACGTATGAAGGATTCCAACTTTATAATTATTGTTGCATCACTTTGACAAAACATGGCAACCATACAACGGCTAAGATGGAATATTTTTTAGGATTTTTGAAGTGAAAACTTCTTTAGCGGCGTTGTGCACTTTTTGGGATGGGTAAAAAATGTTAAATTCGCGTCAGGACACGTGACCTGATCGAAAATTCGTAAGACGGAGCCGAATTTTTTATATTAAAAAAAATATAACATTCGAAACATTTATGAGCGGCCAGAAGCGCAGAACTTCCAGTGTACCCCATGTATACATTTAGATATGTTATTACCCACTTTTTATTTTTAATTATATATATATATATACTAGCAACCCGTCCCGGCTTCGCACGGGTACAAATTATAAATCAAAACCTTCCTAATCAATCACTCTGTTAGTGAAAACCGCATTAGATTTACCATAGCAGCGCCATCTATTGATTACTTACTCAACCCAGTCGAAAGGTATCGACATCTGTTAGAATCATTTGGAGTTAACAGATAATTGTGACTGTCAAATAATAACAGACAAATAATTAGCAATAAATTAAAATTGCGACTATAATTTGAGATTGAAACTATCCTATCTCTCAAGTTGGATCAAACTGCACATGGTGTGCGAATTTTATTATAATCGGTTAAGTGGTTTAGGAGTCCATTGAGGACAAACATTGTGACACGAGATTTATATATATTAAGAAGATATATATATATATATATATATATATATATATTGCGGAGTTAATAACGACTCGCTATATGGTTGATCGAATGATAATTTATTTACAAAATATCCTTCTTATATACTAGTTAATTTCATATATTATTAAGTGGGGATCTCAGGTCTTAGCAGCTAGAGACACGTATTTACTCGTATAATATGCAGTGTCAGCATTCATGATTGAGTAACTTTCTATGAGGAATCACGTGGAGACTGTGACGCTCTGCTACGTGACTGCCATATTACTCCCCCCTTGATGAAAATTGTCTTCTTTTCGCTGCTATGCTGCGGTGATGTCTGTTTTGAAGTGATTTCGGTAATTCAGTGAACTATCAGGCTGCTATTTTCGCTCGCTCTGTTCGTCTATTATTCGCCTTGACTCGTTTTCTTACAAATTGTTTATGTTTTTGATTGCTGTGTTAATTTTTCTTTCCATCGCTTTGTTTGCCTTCTTGATTATGATATGCGTTATCATGATGATTGTATATAACACCATGATCGTCATTAATACCCCGATCCAGATATATATATGTTGTTGATGTCTTTTTTGTGCGTATCTTTGGCTGTAGTTTCTGGCAATGCAAATATATATATATCACGGAGCACACTGCTCCGTGTATATACTAATTATATATATATACAGATGTGTGTGTGTATATATGTTTATTGCAAATACATTGTGAAGTTATTTTTTCACTTTTGACGTGCAGTCCTACGACTGACTGTTTTTTTTTTTTTAAAGGAGGAGTACATCAGAGAAAAGTGATTTAAAATTTGCTTGTTTGATAACTGGAAATGGGGTGAAGGAATAGTGGACCATTTCCACAGTCATAGAACCTTATTATATAATAAGGATTATGGTCATACACAATTAAAATGCAACCTAATTCCTGTTTTAAGTAAAGAATTTTAAATTTTATTATTGCAATTCTTAGAAAGTGCAAAAAAAAATTGAATATAAAGTCAGGCAAATGTTGAATTATTCTAGTTTATAGGGATTTATTTCAAGTATGGGTACATACCGAAACTTTTGACATACACATAACACCGTTTGGGACACCTAAGGAGAGACTGCCTCCCTATGTGTGTTCTGCCGCTTGTATGGGTTGTGCGCCGATTAACTGTTTGAAATTATGTCTAAGCGCCACATTCTACAATTACACCGCTCGCCGCCAGCGCCAACATGGAACCCAAATGGTCGCGCACGCTACGTACGGTTTCAGAAAAAAATTCTCAAAGCTCTAGCGAAGGAGGTTGGTTGCCCAGATGTTGTCCCGACGGACTACAGTAGGGGATATGTAAGAAAAGAATATACAGATTTTTAAAGGGTAGACAAAGCGCAGTTTTATTGTGGGAGAGCCATGCTTCAATACATATGTGCCGACTCGACCGGAGTGATACCTCGGCCTCCCAGGAACCCGGCGTGAAGAAATGCTTGTGAGATTAGTTAGGTTAGATTTAGTTGTGAGGTAGAGGAAGCCCTAACCCTCTTCCCCCTCCTTCCCCTGCTCCTACCCTTCCCCTCGTACCTAAAGGCCGACACTTGTGAGTCTTGAGTTGCAAGTGTCCATGGGTGACGATATTCCCTTACCCGTGACCCGTCTGCTTGTTTGCATCCTATCAAATAAAAAAAGAGCCCTGGAGTTGCAAGCATACATAGGCTACGGCAACAGTTTTCCATCAGACGGCACCGTCTTTGTATACAAAAAACATACCAAATCGAAGTATGGTGGATGGAGACGCTATGCGGTTGTCTCGTGCATTTGGTAAAAAAACTTCATATTAAGGAAGGTTTCTTACCTGCACTCCTAATGGCAAATACAAAACTCTTATAAAAGCTAGCGGTATGACTTAAATGTATTAAGGTCGGTTGTAATTTAAATAACCGACTTTAAAAAAAATTATGAAATTTCAATCATATTACGATTTTTAAGAACATTAAAATGACGACGACAAGCCATGAGGTCATGAAAATCGCCTACTTCTAAAACTGATTAAAAAAACAATTTAATTAGAAAAATTATATTTCAAGTTTTTTAGTCACGTCATACCCTATTCTGGATTGTTTAACACTTTAAGAGTAAGTTACGCACTACATTCAGAATTTGATCTTCATAATCATTTAGTAACAGGAAGTCTGTGGAACAATTGCGTTAAAGTATTATTAGGTTTCTTTCCTCCTATCCTGCTTAGTAAAGCACTCAATAAATATATTTGCCGTGTAGTTAGAAGATAGAATAACTTACGGCTATGAGTTCAGTCTAGAGTGATTTAAGTCTTTGAGGTCGTCTTAGCCGGTTTCAGTTTTGTTGTTTTTCTCACCTACCAAAAGCCCTTAAACTTCTGCTTAAGGTTCATTTCTTAATTTAAATTAAGTATTAAACTATTCATTGCATCTATCAATATTATCATTGCATATATCAATATGTAAAAGAATTATGTAATGTCGGGCTACTAGATCACTGTTTACTAATGGAAGTTGTTTAAGTTATTTTCATGATACATGACCAAAACGACGAATTTTTCTCCTCGAATTTTTTAACTTTTAATATTTGTGTACCACTAATGTTGTAAAGTACCATCAACGGCTTTTATACATTATACAAACTTAAATTAGACTTAATTTGTCCCTCTGATCCCACTTGTTGGTCCAAAATCTTTAACTAATGTCCCATGATAAAAAAACTACGTCGAATAAACTTTTGCGTCATTAAAATGAAAGCTTCTTACTAATTTTAATTGTACGATATGAATGGTATCCAATGCGTAATGTTCCTTATTCATTTACTGATGCTTACTTTTCACCTTTAAATACACTACAATTACGTATGTAATATCAGTTATAGTTCTGTGTGTTTTCTATTTAACCAAAACTGTTTGATCATATCTGCTCCCTTTTCACCAATCATGATGGCTGGTGCATTCGTATTTCCGCTTACAACGAATGGCATGATACTGGCATCAATCACGCGTAAACCCTTTACTTTGTATACCCTAAGCTCAGGATCAACCACCGCTGCAGGGTCGTCTTTAGGACCCATCTTAACTGTACTGGTTGGATGGTACAGTGAGAAAGTTAACTCTCTGATTATGCATTCTAAGTATTCGTCGCTGATTTTATCAAACTTCTTGCAGGCATCGAGATCCAACCAGTCTAACTTAAAGCCTGTTTTCTGGAAAGATATTGTATTGCCCAGTTTTATAACATGCTGTTTCATTGCTCTAATAATACTTGCCATATCTTCAAGATTTTTAAAGTAGTTTGGGTATATCAAAGGTTTGTCAAAAGGATTTTTACTGGCAAGAACAATTTTACCACTAGACATTGGGCGTAATAATATGGTATAAACTAGTATAACAAATTTATCTTCATTCATTTTAACAAACTTTTTGTGTACTTCGTCATTAAATCCATGTTTAGCAAAAATATCCAGCATATTTGATAACCCAGGAGGCGTAATTATATAGTGAAACTGAATATCTGGTATAGACGACATAGGATCAGTAGTATTTACAAATGCGATAACTCTATGTGGACTTGTATCTTTTAGTGGACCAGAACCTTCCAGAATGTATTTCATCAGGGCGCCAGCTATATTTGGCAGTGAAGTCGTTTCCTTATCACCTGGCATAGTATAAAATAAAGGTGTAAAAACATGATCTTGCAAGTTTTCACCAACAGCTAAGTCGGCTTTGACCTCAATGCCCTTTTGTTCTAAATGTTTTTTTGGACCCAATCCTGATAGCATTAAAAGTTGCGGCGAGTTAATAGCTCCTCCTGAGGAAATAACTTCTTTCTTGGCATTAACGATAATATTTTTTCCATCTTTGTGAATTAGGACGCCACTAACTCGATTCGTTCCCGACTTAAACAAAATCTGCGTCACATAGGCATGTTTCATGACATGAAGATTTTTCCTATTTTTAACTGGGCTCAAATATGCTCTAGCAGTACTGAATCTGTAATTATCTTTAACAGTGCAATGTGATACGAGAACTCCCATTTGGTTTGCACCATTTATATCGCTTACGTTTTTCAACCCAAGTTCATTTGCTGCTTCAATAATCATCTTTTCAAAAGGATGTGGTTGTTTTTCTTGTGTAACATGAAGTGGTCCATTTTGATTATGATATTTTTTGTTTTCTTCGGTAATGTTTCCATTAAAATTTTCACTTTTCACGAAATATGGCAAAACATCGTCATAACTCCAACCGTAGTTGCCATCTGCGGCCCACTGGTCGTAATCTGCTTTATTAGCTCTAACGTAGAACATAGCGTTGATACTACTACTACCACCCAGGACTTTCCCTCTTGGCCACGCACATCTTTTTTCTTTATAGCCCCCACAAATGCCATCTTGAGGTTCAGTTTGGTATCCCCAATCCAAAAAAGTACCCATGTTGCTGTAAAACAGTTGTGGATTCTGAAATATTTGATTTAAATTTAAATTTATATGTTCGGAAGTTAATTAGTCTTCTTAGATTTTCAAGTTTTTATACCCATTTAAAATTTGGGTTAAGCTTGTCTTACAGATAGAAAGTTAGATCAGTGAATGTTTTACCTCTGTAAATAGGGTTGGATTTCCTCCAGCTTCTACTAATAAAACTTTCCAATCAGGGTTTTCACTGAGTCTGTTGGCTACAACTGCACCTGCCGATCCGGCTCCAACTACTATAAAGTCGTAGTTTGGATCTGAAATTACAAGTTAATTTTTTATGTTATTGAAATGATTTTTTACTACTTTCTTGAAATTATTTTCTTTTGTTTGTATTCGTTAATGTAAGCGGTAACCGGTACCTATATTTGAATTCAATTCAGTATATCTTTTTTTTTAATCGTTCAAGAGTTATTTGAAATCGTCCTTTATTTTAAACTAAAATTATAAATTGTCACCGAAACCATAGGTTGCTTTTTCAAAAGTAAAATTATTAAAACAATGGATAATAATAATACGTATCTGCCTGTGTCGATCGCAAAAACCAAAACCACTTATGCTTTCCATCTCTAGCCTTGCTATATGGAGCCCTGGCAACCCTGCTCATTAGCAGAAATACAACAATGCGTAGGTACTATTTCTAACATAATCCTAAGCTTTTGGTGATGTTTAATGGCGGTTTTCTGTAGGGATGAATTATGTCCTCCGGGACAGTTTTTAAACCGTCAGCCGTAAAAAAGTAGCAAAAGTTTAGTTTTATACATTTTCATTGCAACCCCGAAGCTTTTCTTCAATTGACAAAAACACTGAGATTCATAAAGCATCTATTGCGATTAAACCAGCTGTTTAAACAAACTATCTGACTGAAAATTCATGCTCATACCGTATTTCTCATTTTTTTAAATACCTGTTATTAAATTACTTTATCAATAAAACGTAGGCTTCAGAAAAACAATTATGTGTAAGTTAAACTCATTTGTAGCATACATATTATAAAACAAAGTTCCCCTGCCGCGTCTGTCTGTCTGTCTGTTCGCGATAAACTGGAAAACTACTGAACGAATTTTTATGCGGTTTTCACTAATAGATGATATGATGATAGATGCAGGTGTCGGCAACCCACTGCTCAAGACTACGTATAAGGTCCGCCGGCGGACAAGCGGCAGGTAGGTATTTCGATCAAGCAAGTACATCGAGTGACATAGGCCTGGCCTTAAGTAATTAAACTATACATTAGACGTCACAAAAAAAAGAAAAAAAAAAGTAAGTGCACTATTTGTTAGAAAATTGTAACAGCATGATTAATTCATGAAATAAACAGGTTTTGGTTTTGTAAGCCTAGAAAAAATGAATCACTAAAAAAAAATCAACTTGGTTTTCGGCCAGGTTGCAACAAGCCTTGCGATACAATATACTATTTAACATGGAAACTTTTCTCCAGGATCAGTTTTAGGCATTAGGTTTCAGATTAGGGATAATGTCCTTAGTCATCACTTCGGGGAAAGGAAGGCCATGAAGTTATATCACCGAAGATCGGAAAACTGCATTGCTCGATATATATTATATTGCAATATAGATTATATTATATATCCAACAAAAAGACCAATAATACAAGTCTCTTAAAAATAGTAAAAGTTTATTTGCTTATTTTCAGGTAAGCACTCAGAACGACGACGACAACGTTCGAGGTTACTGTACCAGGTATCTATACTAATATTATAAAGCTGAAGAGTGTGTTTGTTTGAAAAATTATTTTAGTGTTGGATAGCCCATTTATCGAGAAAGGCTACCTATAGGCTATATAACATCACGATACGACCAATAGGAGCGGAGCAGTGACCATAAACGTAGGTGAAACTGCGGGGACGGCTAGTTTTTAATATTTGGTTTATTTTATTCATATAAAACTTTATTTCTTACTTATAATCATAATGTGTTATGTATTACTAAAACTGTTTAAATTATAAACTTCGTTAAGGACATTACTACAATGTGCTGCACGTCCTTTGTAATCATAAGTACTAATATGATTGCTACCAACCACTTATAATCAACTTGTATTTAAATTACCCTTACGGAATACATCTAAATATTAATCATATTAGTAGGTACTCAGTAAAATCCTACTGCTAATACCATGTGTAATAACTTAATAAGTAATAAGTGTAACATAAGTTATAACTTCGTAGACTCAGATATTTATATACTTAAATGTGATAAGCTAGACGAAATGATTAACGATTACCGATGATAAACTGTTACTCGAGCTCACAGAACTGAGAATATGTATTTAGAAATGCCATCGGATGTATTCTGTTCTAAATCATGTGTCGCCAGTTGCACACGCTTAAACGATAATCATTATTTTACACACATACAGAACTCTACGCTATTTCGTCACAGAGGATTTATTAAATGTTAATCCTAAAGACCATTTATAATTATGCTAAATACACCCTTACACTGATCACTGAAAAGGTAACGTTTCGTATACATAATTGCCAGCGGTTACGTCCGAGACAGCAGTACGTCAATAGAGAGCTAACGAGTGTGCATCTTAACATTTTCGAAAAAAAAACTTTCATGAGTGGCACTCACGTGTATATTTCCCGTATATCCTTAATTAATCTTAAAATTTACCAAATATTATCTTGCAAAATGTATTGCAATATTCCTCTAAGCATTGTAGTTCATTGCGTGCGCTTGTAGTTCCAATATCATTAGTACTCAAATATTATACGCAATATAAAACTGTTTTAGTAGATTACATCATAACAGTTTTCTCTCTTAAATTAGGAAATAATTTGTGAATTTTTGTCAATATTACTTCAAAGCAAAAGTTTTTTGATTCACCGACGAAATGATGTCCTTGCTTTGGACACACTGCAGTCCTACTTTCTTTTTCTATGCTAAGAGCCTTTGCTTAAACATTGGTGCGCGTGCCCCGCCCCCACATCGCATAAAAAACTTATTCTCAGTGTTGCGCTGGAGCTTAGAAATCCCATAGAACTCAGACACAGTATATACAGTATTGTATCTTCATACAAACGGTCCGATCGCGAGACATACTTACACACCTTGCGTCCGGTTAACACCCGGTTTGCAAACAGTCGCGATTGTTCCGCAGTGACGACGAACGGTGTGATCGTTTTTACACGCTTTATATTAGCTTCACTTGTATGTTTCTTTGTATGTTTGTAACCGACTCCTTTGGGGGTGATTTTGACCCACTTTAAACGACCAGATTTCATTCAAATTTTGCACACGTGTCAAAGACCGATGACAATGCAATAATTCGATTTATTTTTTTATTTTTTTTTTGTTGATATTTCTATAAAAGCGTGTTTTTTAGTTTTTAAACTATAATTATTTATTTAAGCAGTAAGTTTATGTCATTGAAATAAATACAAATACTTAAGTGTTTAATATGGCAAATAGAAATTATACAATATATTGTGCTGTTCTTGGTTGCTTGAATTCTTCAAAAACGCACCCAAAGATAACATTTTATTTATTTATTTATTACATTTTATTTAAAATATATGATATACCATAGAAAAACATTACGATAAACCGGCAAACAAAGGCGAAGTTTTTTTATGTACCTAATAGTGCGTAAATTGTTTCTTTTTTAAAAGGTAGGTATTTCGCTTGTTTCCACCCAGTAAAATACCTGGATTAATAAATAAATAAGTAGATAGGTTGACAAAAATGACACACAAGTGACTTATCCACACTCGCTTTAAAAAAACTAGTAGGTAGTTCCTAGGCTAAGCTATCTATTTATGTGTGTATTTGGCTCTACATACTTATATTATTGAATTAGATGAAATATCATTATGAAATGATTATGAAAGTAAAAAATGGTAGGTAGCTACCTAGCAAGATTTACATTTTAATTTACTTTATAAATAAGATTTTGTAGTAGCTAGTTAGAAGTTTTGATTGCTTTAGGTAGCGCACACGCGATGATATGGTTTGATATTAAGTAACGTTTGCAGCGGTTGAAGTAGGTAGATGAAATTATGGGCAGCCCTATCGCGTGTTTACGTACCGTCCGGCTGTAGGTAATTATTTCAAGGAAAGGGCCGAGTCACAATACTATATATGCGTATACTGTGACTCAGACGCACAACCATTTTTTTACTACTATAAGAGGGTTTAATACAACACTTATAATATATACAGAGGGATTTAGCACAGATTACTAAGTAGTTACTACGTACCAGATTAATTAATTAATAATTAATTACTCCCTACAAAAATATCGATACCTACCGTTTTAATCACATACTCTTTCCGGGCTTTAATATGTGTGGAGGGTTACCTCTTCAGTATATTTAAACAATAAAAAAATTGTATCTACAATTAAGTACTTAGCTCTTATTTTTCAATTCCAATGTTTTAGTATCCAACAATCCTACATGTTTTATTTTTGTGTAAAGATATATACAGATAAAGAGATAATAAACTTCTTCCCTTTTCTAAAATCTCGATTATTAAATTGTATCTATGGTGGAAAATATTCTAAATCTTACAAATGTGTTAATAAATGATTTAATTCCCTTAACCTTGCAACCTTACAAGGGTAAA
The DNA here is from genome assembly GCA_963859945.1 of Euplagia quadripunctaria. NCBI lineage: Eukaryota > Metazoa > Arthropoda > Insecta > Lepidoptera > Erebidae > Euplagia > Euplagia quadripunctaria. The sequence continues at coordinate 7,067,246 of OY982579.1, forward strand.
TAGAGTTAAAAGGATTTTGTTTTTAAATTTCGTAAATAGTGCTGAAGGGCTCTTTTTCTCTTACTTTGTCTACATTCTTATACTGCACATAAACAATCATATCAAGTTTCATATCAATACGATTTTGTATTACGCTTTTGTACTTTGGAAATGAAAGAATGTGCGCGGGGTACAACCGGTTAAATACCTACCGGTCCGCCGGTGAACCTGCGACCGGTAGGTATTTAGCTCACGCAAGTACCTCGAGTGACACAGCCCTGGTAGGTATTAGTATCTTATGTATTTGGTAATATAATTACTAAACACACATTGAGAAAAAGTCACTGTGTATTTTATTATCAGATTGTTTCATTGTTCTAGAATCTTACAGTAAATGTAAATATAGAAGTAGTGATTAACTATGATGACGTTCTTAATTTAAACGAATAAAAATGGTAGAGTAACTAAACGCATCCTAGTTTGTTCCAGTGGACTATGTCGCAAGGACGCTGAAATGAATTGTACTCCTTACCAAACATTTGGAGTTTTTAGTTAAAAGGATATGAAATTGATTTACTGCATCAACAATGTGCTAAAGATAACCCTTGGTTTTGCATCCCTGACGGCTTATTGTTAAGAAGTCTATTGTATTGTGTGCCACCTTAACTCTATAAAAAACCTTGGAAACATTTAACACCACTTTCTCACTGTTTAAAATGTATCTTTGGTTGAACCGGTTACTCGATTAACATTCAGCGGGAAGGCTGATAATATTAATTATTCTAAAAATAATTTTATATGTTAAATTCTTGTAAACAAAACTATTAGGAATTAGCTACACCTCTGTTACCAGCCTAAATCTTCTAAAAACTAACCAAGATCCTCTAGGCAAGTAATAACTCGCAAACAACTTTCAGTTACAATTCAAATAGATCGCAGAAGACACGTTTGCGAACTCAGCAGTGGTCTTAGTTGGAAATTGGAATACACCTTAGTGGAGCCGGAATCTGTTCAAAGGTAATATTTACGGACATAGTCTAACAAACATCTATAAAATCAGATAAAACAGAAATCTTAAAAATACGTACCTTTAAGTACAGCTGGTGTTGCATCGTCGGGCCACAAATGGTCCCCAACGAGAGCGCATTGTGCAGCAAAGAAACTTTGAAGGGTTTTGACGAAGAGTGGACCAGCTACCTGGTAACTGTCCACGATGTTCGCGGTTAACGCCTGGTCGCAGGCCCACGACATCTTTCACTGGAAGTAGATAATAAAATATTTTAATATATGGAATTGAAGACTAGACTAGTATCCCCGAACAACGCAGCCGACGCACTGTCAAGCCTCTAGTGGGAGGTCGACTTATATATAAAAACTCCGTTTAAGAGGTCGGCATTGCAACGGGCTTCCGAAGGGAATACGAATAAAAATCACCTTTTTTTATGGTATAGGGGCAAACGAGCAGACGGGTCACCTGATGGTAAATTAGGCAACATGGGCACCTGGCTTGCCGCCGTTTAAAGTGGGAGTAGGGGGAGAGGGGGGAGAGGTAAGGGTTAGAGCCTCCGGTAACCTCACTGACGGGCGAAAAGCAGTGCAAACATTGCTTCACTGCCTTTTTGTATGGCCTTTTATCTTTATATTGTTACTAGCTGCTACACTGCTAACATAAAACCGTCCTTTTTGGCAAATGTTTTTGAAGAAATTGCATTTTGGAATTTTATTGCCTTCGCAAATTGACAGTCAACTTGCAGAGTTTTGTAATTTAGTTGTGTGGTGTAGTAGTGAATTGGTCCACTATGAGATATGGAAACTCCTACCTATTACAACACAGCTGTTTTTAGCTTAGCATCCGTTCTCAGCTGACTTCTTCTACCTATAAACTACGTGATTGGCAAATACCACAAACACGTGATTGGAAACAAAATTACCTTTTGACCACCTAAGTGCCACCCTTACGTGTGAAGGGAAATCTTACTACAAATCAAAAATCAGTCAGCCCATCATAATCCTCTACCTTACTTATTAATTTTACATTGTAAACCAGAACTGCACCAATTATGTTTCTAGTAACATAAAACGAAGAACTTTGACATAGCGTTGCAAAAGCCCTTAGACTCCTTTCATCCGACCCTGTCGCAAGATCCGTTCCAACCTGACGTGTCATATCTAATACCCTACCTCTCTGCCAAATTTCAACGGCTCATGACGCCTAAACAATACTCCTTATTCAGAGTTTGTCCCTTTGCAAGAAATTCGTAGTACTGCTACTACTCCGCGGTAATCGAAGAAGACTATCAGCATAACTTTGATTTTCGGGCGGCTTTGAAGCGTTTTTGTGTGTTTCGGCTCGTTTTCAAAGCGCCATTCTGAAGAATGTTGACTTGTTTATATGTCGTACTTGTAAACTCATGTCTCGTCGCCAGTTATGCGTTTCATGAAGGTGGAGTCCGTAGAAACTCTGGAAATCATGTCTTCAGCTACCTGCCTGTTTTATGCCCCAAATGTCCGTCACAATTTTATGAACGGATTTAAAAGATACTTTCACCTCTAGAGCTGACTGTCTAAGTCTCATTCGACAATTTTCAAGTACCAGTTTCTTGATAAGATTGATGTTTTCATCATTCGCAGCCGTTGGGGGTCGACCAGAACGAGGCAAGTCAGCTACCACTTGTCGGCCTTCTTTAAATACTTTATACCATTCATATGCCCCTGTTTTTTGAAATATACGAATCACCTTAAGTCTTCTGCAACATTTTCAGGAATTCGGCACCGGAAATTTCGTTTGATACGCAAAACTCTTTGTTAAACAAAAATGTTTCCAGCACTTAAAACAAATGCAATCAAAAACAGTAGCTCTAATTATACTGAGTGACAGATAGCGCTCAAAGTTCGCGCGGTAAGAAGCCTGAATTCAACGGCAAATGTATACATAACGGGCGTAATGTAACTGGCTATATTCCCAAATTATATTTAATTTGAACATTAGTTAAAGAACTATTGCAAGTCGAAGTTAATTAATTTTATCACTGACTCACTCACTCACCGATCATTAATATTCTAAGGCATACAGTTTAGGCGTAGTACATAAGGTTTGTCTATAAGGCAAGGAAAAACTCAAATATACCGCAATTTCTGTTCCGCTTTCTGGATATACAAACTGCATAAGTAACTTTGTAACTCTATATAATTGATATAAGATTACAAAGTTACTTTTGCAATTCATAAAATGTTTCGTCACTTGCACTACCTAAAGCAGTGGTTCTTAACCGGTGGTCCGCGGACCACTGGTGGTCCCTGGAAGCATCCAAAGTGGTCCGCGGAGCCATCCTAAGGCCGGCCGCACATTATAGGAATTTTTGCACACTGAAAGAAACCTTTTTTTTTCAATGGACTTTAGGCCTCAGAGCGTATTATGCACAACTGTTCGATGATAACGCTTTAAATCCGGTAAATTTGGAACGTTATTTGAAGAACGTGCATCCGAATTACATTAACCGTTCGCCGAGAAACTAGCTATCAAACTAGCAAATCTCAAATAAATTAAATTTGGACCCAGTGGAACAAGTTATTAACATCGGAAAAAACATTATCTGCATCGTTTGAAGTTTCAAAATTGATTGCTAAAACGAAAAAAAGCAAATACAATCGGTGAATCTCTGATGAAGCCTTATATGCTCAAAGTTGCAGAAGTGCTTTAAGGCCAGGAAGCTCAAAAGAAAATTCGTGAAATACCACTTTCTAACGACACAGTGAAGTCGCGTATTCAAAAAATTTTCAACTGATATTGAAGAACAAGCTATGGACAAGATAAAATTAGTCCTTATTTTGCAATACAATGTGATGAATCTACCGATGTTTTGCAATGTTGTCTTCATTAGATTTTTGGATGACAATAAAACCTTTAAAAGGGAGTTGAAAATTTAAAAAGTTGAAGCTTTAAAAAGTTGAGTTTTAAGAACTTGAAACGACGTCGCAAGGTGTAGATGTTATGCATGTAATAAGTCAATATATGGAGAAACATGGGCTTAGGTGGGAAACGCTTGTGAGGTATTGTACAGATGGTGCCTCTGCTATGTTTGGTTCCCGCTCTGGTCTTGCAGCGGTTATAAAAACCAAAAATCCATCTACAATTACGACACACTGAGTTATTCATCGTCAAGCATTGCCTACCAAAACGCTTCCAGAATGCTTTGCTTTGACGATGACAATAGCCATAAAAGTAGTAAACTTCATTAAAAAGAGTGCACTCAATACTGACGAGTATTCTTCAAGCAATTGTGTTCTGATATCAACTCTGAACACAGAACTCTGCTTTTCCCCACGGAAATGCGTTGGCTATGCAAAGGAAACATGTTGTCGAGGTTGTACGAACTAAGAGAGGAAGTAAAAATATTCTTAAGTAATAAATAAAGAAAACAAGGAGTTGCTTGATCAGTTCTGTGAGTCCGAATTTCAAATACGTTTTGCTTATTTGGTCGATTTTTTCGCGCAACTAAATAAATTGAACTTTCAACTGCAAGGGTCAGGAAATTTGAAGCTGCAAGGCGTGAGCAATATATTTGCGTATAAAGATAAAATCAGGACGTTTATCGCTAAAATCGAGCTTTGGATCAACAAGGTCGAATGAAAAAAGTTTTCTGAGTTTAATACGCTCAATCAAGTTATTGACGGTCAGGTTGCTGAAATTAAAGGAGAAATACAGAAGAATATTATACTCCATTTGCAAAACTTAAAAAGTGAATTCAGTCGCTATTTTCCTGATTGAGAGGACAAAAGTATTCAGAAACTGCTCCTAATCCTTTCAATGTAAACGTTACTGAGGTGCCTGATGAAATTCAAGAAGAAGTGGTTGAAATGAAACACGATAGTGACGTAAAAAATACATTCGAATCAGAGACATCCAAGAATACAGAAATTGGTAAAGATTATGCAATCACAAAAATCCCATTAAATCTGGAAGTAACGGTGATGTGAATTTATCGTAAAAAAATTGAAATACTGTGGGCTTTGAATATTTTTATGCGTGTTTTAGTTATGGATAGATAGAACAACGCTTTATTTATTTACATTTCGGTACTGTGTACTACCTGGGTAATAAACCAACTGGGTGGTCCATGGCAACACAGAAATTTTGTCAAATGGTCCCTCATGACTAAAAGATTAAGAACCACTGACCTAAAGAAATAGATAAGTAGGTAAATAGTGGAAATATGCAGGTACAGTGTCATTGACTAACGATGTCTCCTTTAAACTTTTCGCTTCGTTTTTTTTCCAAAAACATAACATAGAAAACCCAAGTCTCGCAAGTCACAACGTAGTTCATTTACCGCAAAAGTTGTAGGATGAGTTACTTAATTGGTTAAGTAAAAACATATAGTGACCGCGTCAACATTAGACATCTATATTTCTTTAATAAATAGAATGACTGTAAGAGGCTTTTTGGTTTAAGAAAGTAATATTCTTAAGAGAGCCGTACTTTCTTAATGTATTAAAAACGTTTATTTTGAAATCTTAATCAGTGAAAGTCATAACAAATATAGGAAAATATTTTAAAGAATAAAATCACTACTGATTAACTACTATTACACATGCATACTCTTCGAGGCATAACAAATTCCTCGGCTTATGCTATCCGTAAATTAAGTACTCACCATGCTGATTGAAAATGTTAAAGTACTTTACTTTAGACTTTTGCGTTAATTTGCGCTGCAAGTGTTCGACTACCTTCCTATGTTATAGGAATATTGCCTGTTTATTTTGACTGTCAGTATATTCTAAAGGAAATATAATAACGATTGGTTAAATTGATTACTGGATACCGTGTTGAACTTATGATCTAAGAAAGATCTTATGATCTATATAAATATTCTTTTTGGTTCATGAACATCGACCATCATTCATTACGTTTTGAATGTTTTGTTTTGTTTCTAAATACCGAAATAAAAATTTATTATTATTATTATTTAACTTGAACTGTCATTGTATACTCGTACCGTACGTACCATGACAGGTCAACATATATACTCAAACCCTTTATACAGTAGTGTTTACATCATTTTTAGGGTTCCGTACCTCAAAAGGTAAAAAAAGGAACCCTTATAAGATCACTCTCTTGTCGGGAAAGATCATTCATCATCATTTTCTCAGGAACGGGTGGACCTAGCAAGTTGAAATTTATACCAGATACTGAGGTCTATAGTCCCTATTAGGTGTATAAAAATCAATCCTATGTCAACAGGATAAAAGATATGGGCAAATTTAAATTTTCGCAAAAACTTGCAAGTACCAAAATTTACCTTAATTACAAAATTTTTTATTTTTCGAAATTTTTCCTTTACTAAGTAGTACTGTAAGATCTTGTTTTTAACCAAAATTGACAATTCTAGGTCAACCGGAAGTACCCTATAGGTTTTGGGTCGAAAACTTATAGGGTACTTCCCATTTACCTAGAATCATGAAATTTGGCCAGAAGCAAGGTCTGACAGCACAAGTGAAGGAAAAAATCCGAAAGTCGTTAATTTGTTGTTATATCACATAAAAAAGTGTTTGTGATTACAAACTTATACTTTGCGGTTGTATTGTTTGCTTTGTCGTACATCGCAACCGCAAAGTTAAGTTTGTCTTTCGAAAAAGACCGGCAAGTCTTTGAGAATTGATTCCCGAGATGGACGATATACAAGTTTGTTTGCTTACGGAACCTTCGGTGCGCGAGTCAAACTCGCACTTGACCGTTTTTTTTTTAATTTATAAACCATATTCATTAAAAATTTTAGCTTTCTGTATATCTCCTACATACACCTAAACTTTTAGTATTCCCAATTTCACAGCCCTCTCTCAGCCTTAAAGAGGGGTAAAAAGATTTCTCTTCATATACATATTACGCCAATTCGATAACAATCATCACTTAAATATAACCAAAGATCTCACGCGCAATCTAATGTATGCATAATCGCTACACGCAAGAGTGTTTTTTTACAGATTTTACTATCCATCGGCACTTTTTGCGCCGACTCTATGGATGTATTTAACCCGCTTTCAAAATAAGACCGGCGCGTACGCTGAGTGACAACGGTCGGGTTTGGTATGTTTTAATACTACACCGCTAAATATACCAATTCAGCAGACGTAGACAAATAGGTTCTCACAAAACACGTTTATCTGATAAACTAAAGAAGAAATTCAGGCGCATTCAACAAAAAATAGCTACATTTACATACTAAAAAATCATTGGCCTTTATTTAAATGCCATTTAAATTATTATAGATGACCCTAGGCCCTAGCTGTCCGAAGTTTAACATTATGCCACTTCAGACGACCACCTCGATAAGTACAATATTTTAAAAAGTAATATGTGATTCGCAATTTACATACTAAAATTGATTGCTTGACCACGTTTTGTAAGTTACGATTACATAGTTTTTTTGATAAACCTACAAGACAATCAAATGACCCATATATGACCCCTATGCAAATGTAAACCGTTTTCGAGTAATCTCAAATTTTATGTTTTTTTTAAGATGTCGGTGCAACTAGGAAAATGTAAGAAAAAAGACTAATGTGTGGAATTACGTTGTACTGTTATTATCTGCTTGCTAACACTTCAGTACATAATAATCAACCATAAAATGAAAATAATTTAAAGTATATTTTGAATCACAGGTACAAAAATTTACACTTTTAGTTTTTTAAAGGTTTTTGACTAACATGGTCAATTTCTGCGAAAAACAGTTATAAAAAATGAAAAACAGTCTATATCCGCAGAATATTTATAAAATATGTACAACTACATAGCTATCTAACGACATACAATAACATACCCAGAAGTTATGAAATACCGGAACAAACTTTAATAAATAAAGAATAAATAAATCAAGATTTAGGAATATGTTATTTCAACTTTTGGCTGAGAAATATATCAGAAATAATTTTTAGTTATTTCATTTTAGTTTATTGATTGGGAAACGCGAAACGTAGGATTCAAAATGATGAACTTAGTAATTACTTGTTCTCTTATTTTACCTTACCTGCGTAATTAATTTAATTTCCTAAACAATTATGTAATTTTTGATCGAAAACAATTGTGTATTTTTACAAAATTGCATTTGTTTCATGCAATTTCTAACTTCTGGTAAATTGGACTGAAAGTTGTAAAATGTGTATAATTATGTATATATAGTACTTACCTACTTATGTAGTCTCAATTTAATAATCAGATACTGAAGATAATATATTTAGATATTTGGCAATACTATAAAATAATTTAGAAGAAATTTTTCCACTAAATGAAATCAATGTTAGGAGACTCCCTACGCTTCAGCAGCTAAACTCAAACTACACAGTAAAGCTGATTACTTTAACATTTATAAGTTTTTTAATTAAGAATAAGAGCTTCAAGTAGTTTAACTAACTAATTATTAGATTAGAACTCTCAGAAAATATGTATATGTAATATAATATGGTATCACTTGTTGTTAGATGATAATAAAATAAACCGCCTGACCTCCCCCATAGATTACATTTTCTAAAACATTTATTAAACAGTTAACAGTTATTAAACTGTCCTTTATTAACCGACTTCAAAAAAGGAGGAGGTTCTTAATTCGACTGTTTATTTTTTATGTTTGTTACCTCAGAACTTTCAACTGGGTGAATCGATTTGGATGATTCTTTTTTATTTGAAAGCTGATGCTTCCCGTGTGGACCCATTTCAATTTGGCCCAGTTCTGACAATGGCATCCATGAGAAAACCATGTATAAGTCTTTTATGGAATAGTTTTTTTTTTGTTGCAGTCGGTTTTTTTTTAAATAATTATTTAGATAAACCAAAATAACAGTTAGGTAAAGCGCATGGCGGCATTTGTAAGAAAACTAATAATATAGTGCATGTTAACTTTTTCATTGTATGTTTAATTAAAACTCGTAAACGTTAGAATAATACAATATTTAGTAATAAGTAAGTATAGCGGTATTTTCAATAAAAATAATCAAACAATCATTGTTTTTAACACTTTAACCGCGTTATTTATAACAAATGTATTTTTATTTAGAACCACCAATTAAAAAAATATATAAGCGATGAAAATGTTATAGTTATCGCCATGCGACGTAATTTATTAACGATATAATTTATTCATCTTAAAACATGTTTTCTAATTCCTCAAGAACACGAAGTAAACACTTAACAGAGTAGAATTGTTTAGGTTGCACACTTAATATAATTTTAAAATACTTACAAGTACTGTTGAGACACAGAAGAATGTGAAAGTTTGGTAATGAAAAGTTACAAGTGGTGGTGCATGGCGCGCCGGGAGACTACTGACCACTCACCAGCTTCAGACAGAATGCAAGAATAGTGCATACACGAACACATATGTACGTGACATAGTAAAGTTTCCACGCATGTGCATACTTGTACTGTTACTGTATAGTTACATTTACTGTAGTAAGACCTATCTTAGACGAGAGATTAACTGTGTAGATGCGCCTCTAGTTATATTCTTCAAAGCAATCTTTTCTAAATACGCTTTAGATTTTATATAGTATATATAAGTCAATCTCTTGAAAGATCTCTAAATTCTCGTATACAATAGTAAAAGTGTTGTTAAGTTGGCGAAGCGAGGCAAGAAAAAAAGTCGTGTATTAAAAAGTGGAAGTTTTATCCACCAAATATATATAAATTCGATAATACCGCGACAGAGCACGATATTGATAAAAAATTTGTCGAGGCCTGATGGCATCAGAAATACTTACGAATTGCATAATTTATATTTAATGCCTATAATCAATAGTCAATATATTTATTAACGAACCGGTTCTATAATATCTGTAATAATTAATACTTAACACCTCTCATTTAGCATATCCCCAAACCAAACAATTTTTATAAATATATAATTAAAAAGAATTGTAATTGTATTATTTAGCTTTCAGTTTTCGAGATTATGAAAAAATATTAGTTATTATTGCAATTAGAGTACCTACAGTAAAAATAAGAAAAAAAACAGTTTACGTATGATTACAGTGAGACAGATGATTGGAGCATTAGCAGGTTTCAAATTCCCGTCATTATAAAAAATAACAGAAATAAGTAAATTTAGGAACGTAATTATATACAATAAAAAAAATTATGGCTAGGGGAAATGTTAAGCAAGTTTTAACTTCCATCTCAGAGACAAAGAATTAGAGAACTTTTTCTCAAAAATGGGAAAAATATATTGTTTACAGAAGTGGCACACGTTACAACATCTGCATCGATTAAAGTCAAACTGTGTCATTGACCCCGTCGTCGACCTTTCCAACTTTAATAAAGTATGAAAATAATTGCTATTAAACACTGAAAAACAGTCCTAAATTTTAAACTTTTGCGTTCCCTGATATAGTTAATTATGTGTTTATACAGGAATTAACGCGACGAACGACGAATGCGGCCGTGGCCTCAGGCTGACTCTGAGTCAGCCTGTGATCACGGCCAGTGCAACCTGGTCGAAACGTCAGGCAATTCAGAGGTACATATGTAATACCTATTTCATGATAGCATTAATTCCCGTATAAATACATAATTATGAAAAGCAGTAAATAAAAAAATACGCAGCAGAATTCAAACCTTTCAAACCAAAATTTTTAATGGGATAGGGGGCAAACGAGTAGACGCGTCACCTGATGGTAAGTGGCTACCGCCGCCCATGGGCATCTGCAACTCGAGAGTCACAAGTACGTTGCCGGCTTTTAAGGTGGGGGTAGGAAATGTGGCGAAGAGGGGGAGAAGGAAGGGTTAAGGCCTCCGGTAACCTCACTCACTCGGCGAAACACAACACAACCATTGCTTTACTACCGGTTTTCTGTGAGGCCGTGGTTATCACTCCGGTCGAGCCGGCCCATGGCCCAAGTATGCGTGTCGAAGCATGGCTCTCGCACTAGAAACTACTCTCAAATAAGTTGAAGTCAATGTAAAAGTATATGTAACCATCAGTATCAGTACGTAGGTATATGTGTATATGACCAATATCTGTATTCGACCAGTTCGGATATCTGGACCCCATTTACAAATGTGAACACCACTGATTATTTTTATCACTTAATAACTTATGTTATTACGATATGAAAAGACTGTCGAGGATCCGTATAGTAACTAAACAGGACCATAATGGGTCATCGACCGTTGGAGTGTAAAGTACCAAACAGGGTGTAAGGAGACAGCGTGCCGAATACTGAAACAGTGGCATAAGATCATCATTCTGAGTTCATTATATATATCTGATATTATATAAATAAATATATTTTGTTAAAGTTGTATCACGATGAGTAAACAGAACACATTACCGATGAAAATCAATAAATACCAAATGTGGCCAAAACTGTAATGTAATCGATCAAATAACATTTAAACATTTTATGCAATAAGTTGTGGAAGGCAGGGCAGCGCCGAACGTTTAAGGCCATTCATAGTGTAGACGAGATAGCGGATTAGGGCCCATATCTACAAAAATAGTAAAAATAGTCAGCTACTTTTACTATTTTTATTATAGAGAGTATTATATTAGAATATTTTTGGAAAGCAAATTTCGACGGAATCTATGTGAAAATAATGCGAAAAGGTTCGTAAAACAGGTGTTTTGCGGTTTTCAATGCAAAAAAAAAATATGTGACATAGTGCTTGAGAAGACGAAAAAAATGGGATTTCTAAAGTCCAAATAGCTAAAAATAACACCTGAAAATTACTATTTTTGGACATTCAATTACAGGGCTTCTAATTGTCCTAAAAACTTCTTTCTGGGCTTAAATTCTAGCTATTAGTGATACCCAGATTAAAAGAAAGTTCATAGGACTATTAGAAGCCCTGTAATTGAATGTCCAAGAAGGGCCATTTTCGGTGGTTTTTTTTATAAAAAAAGTTATAGACCGATTTGGACTCAAAGAAGTTCATTTTTTTTGTCTTCTCGAACACTATTTTACACAATGTTTTTTTTCAAAAACTTTTTCGCATTGACAACCGTAAAAAAAACCCTGTGTAAAACAGGGTTTTTTACGGTTACTATTCGCATTTTTTCACATAGGTTTCTGCTTTCTAAAAATATATTCAGCTATTTCTACTATTTTAAAAAAATTGTAACTAAATTAAACATTTGTAAAAAAGTGAGCGGGACATTTTTTTAACCGCTAAACTATCTCGCCTACACTATCACCGTACCGCACAAAAATAAACTATGGACAGTAAATCCTTAATCTCGCATTTTAATGATTAACTGACTTTTGCATTATAGTACCCACAGTAAGACGTTTTTGTAAGTATTTTACGACGGCGTAACTTACACGGTGTATATTAAATATTCCAAACAAATGAGACGTAGCAATAGGCTCCTGTTCCACTCAGCATCCCGGTTTGGTTTCTGGCTACTGTCGATAATACGTAATCAAAAAATATATCATTTTGTCCTCAAGTATTGTAAACAGAAAGAGATAGCTATCAAGTTACGTGCTTAATTTTGTTTTTGTAATTTACTAAGAAATGATGCAGAATTTTAGGTATGCAATATTCATTTTCTCTTTCTGTACCGTATCTACGAGTATTTATGTTATATGGAACCGATGTTTATAAACAATGAAACAATATTTAACGTATATATCTATTTAACTAGCCCATAGTTAAGTAGATAGATACCTATAAGAAAAACGTGCATTTAAAATAAAAAAATAAAATCTTACTTATTTACTTTCAAAACATGGGTTAATATGGTTGTTATGAAGATTACATAAGAACGAAATAATCTTAAAAAGATACATTTGTTTTAATACATTATGGGTGATGGGGGTGCACTTGAGCGTGATATAGTCAACCCTGTGCAATTTAAACTCTTGCTTTTCATCGTTTTAAATAAATTCGTAAAGGATCATTTGATGAACATACTCTTCTACAAAGTCTTTGAGTCCTAAATTTGTTTTATCGCGATTCATATAATCTACACTACATATCTATATGTATGTGTATGTATATAAAAAATATGTTCGTTTCTCCAAAATCGTAAATCTCCTAAGTTCTTTACCGATCGTTTTGAAATCAAATTCTAATTCTAATTCTTTATTGACATAATGTTGTACATAATAATATTAATTCCCTAACTCCTGTGCTAGTAAATACTGTGTTGTATAGGGTGGCGTCTTCGCCCTGAGTAATATCAATAAGACTATTGATAATAATAAAAATAAAATAAAGAAAGATTTACGCGCATATTTTTAAGTTGTTTCCCGATTGTTTAAATTTTTCACACAAGTTTGTATTCATATACGGGTATGTATTTTATAAATTGTTTTATATAATTATGTAAATGTATTTACGGGGATTAACGCCTTCAGGAATTAGGTATTAAATACCTCTGAATTGCCTGACGTTTTTTGACCAGATTGCACTGGCCGTGGTCACAGGCTGACTCAATTATTAACAAAAAAAATATTTATTTTTAAGTATAAAAATCAATGTAATATGTTGTTCGTAGTTTATGCGCTGCCGTATCGTTCATCCGTCTATCGTGAAATTTTGCACACACATTGCCAGGGATACAGAGAAAGACATAATTTAAACGTGCTAATCTCTGAAAGCATCAGTCAGATTTAAATAATTATTTTTGTATTGGATAGAGTATTTGAGGAAGGTTGTAGGCTATGCAACATTACGCTACGATCCTTAGAAGCGGAGCAGTCATTATAAAAGTAAAAATAGTAGATTAACTAATAGGCCTAATGGCCTATTAGTTAATCTTCTATTTTTACTAGCCGTTCGAGGCAGTTTCACATGCTTTGTACAGTTGTAGGCTGTATAGTTGTAGGCTTAAACTCCCAAATCGGAAATAATTGCAACAAAAGGTTTTATTGTTTTAATGGCTTCATTTGTAGCCCAATATGACTATCCTAGGTTTTCCCACTCGGCAGAGTTGTGCTAAAGTGGTGGGTATTTCTGCAGTGTTACGGTTATAGCTCCTAAAAGACTTACAGTATCGAAAACATGGTCGATACAGGTTTCAGGATTTAGGTTTTCGTTAATATCATCTAAACTAACCACCACATCAATAAAGTGGTCCATAAAAAAGTTAAAGAAGAATAAATTCTGCGTTGGAAGAGACCACAAGATTTTTTTTTAAACCCTTCGCCGTAGTTTCACTTTACAATTAGATAATTTCTTATCTTCAGTGAAGACTGTTTAACTGCAGTTGTACTAACTACAGTCAATAAGTGCTATTACACTATTTTAAACATTATTCTAGAGCACACCGTAGTACTAGTTAGTGAGGATACAGACCTCACTAACCTGAAACCTGGTATAGTCATATTGGGCTACAATTGAAGCCATTAAAACAATAAAACCTTTTGTAGCAATTATTTCCGATTCGTCAAATTTTTATGTTAAACGCCACTGGCCTATAACAATAGATGTTATTGCTTGTGTGCAAAATAGCACATTCTTCACAAATATAAGTTTGGTAGTTTCGTCTTTTTTCCTCGTGGAAAGTTTTTGGGGATCACCGCTCCGAGGGCAGGACAAAGTGATATTAGGAGTCGAATCGACACGTGATGACTATACCGACACACGAGCATCCCGCTTTCTCCGTGCCGATGTTCGCGTGACGGGCGGACCTTCCGCCACTCCGCTACACGAACCAACCAAGATTTTTACGGAGATTTTCTACTTCGCAGCCCTAGAAAATCATCTTTCTTGTCTGTTGTCGATCGGTTTTCTAACTCGTAGCCCTTAAAAGTCACCACTTACATCCAGTCTTTACTGCTGTCCCGACTTTACCATGTTTTAACTAACAAACAGTTTCACATTATTATAAAATTTATAATTATAGGTGGCATATACATATACTCACCAAATAGGAGATACTACATAAACCGACTGGAGTCTAAGAAATTAGGTGTTAAGTACCAGGCGCGTGTTAGATTATTATCCTCCCATACGTTCGCAACCTCGCGCATTATCCCATCAATTACGTGGTTGTTGAGTCGACTATAATTCTTTCAAAAAAAAAAAACTATTCCATGAAAGACTTATATATGGTTTTCTCATGGATGCCATTGTCAGAACTGGACCAAACCGACCTTGAAATGGGACCACACGGAAGCACCAGCTTTCAAATAAAAAAAGAATCATCAAAATCGGTTCACCCAGTCAAAAGTTCTGAGGTAACAAACATAAAAAAAAAATTAAAAAAAAACAGTCGAATTGAGAACCTCGTCCTTTTTTGAAGTCGGTTAAAAATCATACATCAGACCGTGCGATTTTCCCACTAACCCTAAACAGTTCCTGGAAACCATTGCTGGCAACTCCTTGATTCAGCCGGTGATCAGGCCCCAGCTAAAAGCTCTACTACACCGAATCATCTCCATCTGCACCTGCACACAGTCCGGTGCCGCACTGGGTCATGGGCTAGGCCAAAGAGAGAACTATTTCATACCAAATCTACTATATTTTCCAAAAATCCATTTGGGGGACCGAATGTCCCTTCGCCATTTTTTATACTTTACGCTCTATTAGATGGCAACGCGGATAAAGAACAGCCGCGGTCGTAGATTCAATAATATGCAGTCCAGTTGCCGCGCAACTGAGTGCGCCTGCGCAGCATATCCTTAACGCTTAATAATTTTAAATGATCTGTGTTGACCATTTGTATATTTTTTTAGTATTTTGCGTGACTTTGTTATTCTTGTTGAAAGGTAAGATAATGTTTTAAAACGAGACGGACGTAGAAACATTTATAAACATACAGAGAGTTGATGTAAATAAATATCCCATCAAAAACATAACATTTAAAAAGGCTGATTAGTTCAGCATTTTAAAGTGACTGTATACTGTAATTACCGGTAATACCGTAATTTTAGACATCTTTGTTTTTAAAATAAATAGAATGACTTGGCCATCACTTGGCAACACAAGAATGCGCTAATATTAGGTATATATGTAGATGCTATAGCCGTGTGCGATTGTCAAGTCATTCTATTTATTTCACTACATATTATAAAACAAAGTCCCCCGCCGCGTGTCTGTTCGCGATAAACTAAAAAACTACGGAACGGATTTTAATGCGGTTTTCACCAATAGACAGAGTGATTCATGAGGAAGGTTTAGGTATATAATTTGTTAACATTTTGTGGTTGAAATATGATGATGATTGTCGCTAGTAAGAAATAAAGATGTCTAATACATGTCATGTTGAAAAAGAGTAGAGTATCCTTGGAGTTTCTTGCCTGTTCTTCTCCATAAGATGACGACTGACTTAGTTTGACTGACTCTTACTCCTGAATATTAAAAAAATACCTATAATTGGTTTAATTTAATAAAATTTATTTGATTAATATATGTTCTAGCTATATCATACAAATATATTTATTCATAACAACACACACTACTGCTTTTCTTCAAAAATTAAATTCAAATCCTTTCGACTGCAGTTTGGCACTCAATTTTCTTTTGTACATCTCTTTTAGGTCTGGGTCTTCCAATCATACTTCAGCCTATGCCGCCAGTATCTGAACAGACCACTTACTTGGCGAAGAGCCAAATAGGGATCTGATTCTATACTAGGTCCACGGTAAGCTTTAGTATCCACCACTTTCATCTTCATTCTTCCATCAACAATCCGTAAATCAATCGTGATACTCTTTACTTCGTTTAAAACCTTTCTCAACCAGGTATACATGTGTTTATTCAGTCTCATCTCCACACGTATATCTAACAAATACATAGTGTTCTCGTTTACTCACTCATCTCCAAATGCTCCGAGCACACTTTTGTAACCATCCAATCTCTCTCCATCTCTAGCATTAAAATCACCAAGTATGACAATTTCTTTAACAGCCCTACGCAATAACAAATCCTCTCGTAGTTGCTTCCCAGAATTATTTTCTGACACCTAAACTGACTGACCTAACTGAGAATAGACACCTAAACCGCAAAATTAACAAGACAATTTTTTTAGACCAAGACGCAGAGCCAAAATAGAATATCAAAGAAGCTCTCTATGTGCGAAGATATTAAAGTGGACGAAAAATGCCACTACAGATGCTATCGTATTGACCACCACAGTAATGATTTCCCTTCATTTAACCGATCGATTACCACTGTAGACTGCAAAAATTTACAACTCAATTATAAAACAAATTATGTAACTCATTGCATGTGATTGCTCAGGTATTTATCACTGACTGACTCGGTTACTACAATATTACAAGCATAAGGCATGTCTAACAATCTTGACAACTTAGAAGATGACCATTTGACTACCATTGATCGATGTTTTTTTTCTGTTTTGTTATGTACCAGTAATAGCTGACTTTCAAATGTAAACAATACAATGTTAATACTCTTATTATTTTTCATGGACTAATTGTCAACCTTGACTAATACATTTTATTTTATTACAATAAAACACATACATTTTTTATTATTACTTTATTGGTTCCATAAAACGTATGGGTCTTTTAACTCTCTATACCCTAATATAGGTATTTTTTTATTATTACTTAAAGTTCAGTGTGCTGGTTCAACCATGTTTTCTTGATCATGTCGGCTCCCTTTTCACCAATCATAATTGTAGGTGCGTTGGTATTACCTCTAATCACGGAAGGCATGATACTAGCATCAACTACACGAAGACCTTTCACCTTACGCACTCTTAATTCCGGATCAACCACGGATGTCGGGTCACCGTCGGGACCCATCTTAGCAGTACTGGTTGGGTGATACAGTGAGAAAGTCAATTCTCTCGAAATGCAGTCCAAGTAGTCATCACTGTTCTTGTCAAACTTCTTGCAAGCATCAATGTCGAGCCAAGCAGGTTTAAATCCGGCTTTCTTGAGAGCTTGAGTTTCACCTAGTCTCAGAGAATGCTGCTTCATAGATTTGATTACAATCTCCATGTCTTCAGGATCCTTATAGTAATCAGCAAAGAACAAAGGTGCATCGAAGGGATTCTTGCTCGCTAGAAGAATCTTACCTGCAGATTTTGGTTTCAACAGTGTGTTGAAAATGACTAAAGTGTAATGTTCCTTGTTCATTTCCTGGAACTTAGTGTATGCTTCATCATTTAATCCGTGCTTGTGGAAGATGTCTAGCATATTAGATATACCAGGGGGAAGAACAAAGTAGTGGAATTGCATATCAGAAGCCGTTGAAGTTGGGTCAGTTGTATTGATGAAACTGATTACACGATGGGGGCTAGTGTTGATCAACGGACCAGTACCGTTCAAAATGTATTCCGTGAATGCTGATACTATGTTATTGATTGAATAGTAGTTTTTGTCACCAGGCTTAGTATAGAAGGTGGGCACGAACAAATGATCTTGTAGGTTCTCACCAACGGGTAAATCAGCCTTGACTTCAATTTTCATCTCTTCCAAGTGTCTTCTGGGTCCGATACCGGAAAGCAGCATAATGTGAGGTGAGTTCAAAGCACCAGCAGACAAAATAAGCTCTTTCTTAACATTTATTACTATGTCTTTTCCGTCTTTGTGAACCATGACACCACTCACGATGTTAGTACCAGGGACAAACAACACTTTGGTAGCTTGTGCATGTTTGATGACGTGGAAGTTCTTTCTGTCCTTGATAGGGCTGAGGAAAGCACGAGCTGTACTAAATCTAGTACCGTCTTTTGTCGTTGTCTGTGAAGTCATTACACCCATTTGGCTTTCACCGTTGATATCAGTGTTATTCTTTAAACCAAGTTCAATGGCAGCGTTGATGATCATGTGTTCAAATTCGTGAGACTGCTTGTCTACAGCTACATTTAGTTTACCTTCCCAGTTGTGGTATTTCTTGTTTTGATTATTGTAAATACCAGTGAATTTCTCACTCTTTATGAAATATGGTAATACTTCATCATAGCTCCATCCGTAATTACCGTCGGCTGCCCATTCATCGAAATCGTGTCTGTTACCTCTTACGTAGAACATGAAGTTGATACTGCTGCTTCCACCTAGAGCTTTGCCACGTGGCCATGCGCAACCTTTCGCTTTGTAGCTTCGGCAAGCGGCTTCATCGGGTTGAGTCTTATAAGCCCAGTCTTGAGGACTACGCATATTGTTGTAGAACAGGTGTGGGATCTGAAATAGATGAATATTTTTAAAGTGCAAGTTAAACTGCTTTAACTCCTCTAAGGCTATTGAATTGTTTCAGGTAATTAAGGATTTATTAATTATATTGACATTCATGTCAGCTATTGTATTCAAGCATTTGTCGTATATAATTACTAGCACTGGCCTCGATTCCACTAATTAAAATAAAGTTGAATGCAGATAACACTATATTTTTTTAGAGAGTCATGCTCGATTCCTTTTGGTAGTCTCTATTGAAGAATGATGAGAATGAGAAGATGAAGAATAGCATCATATTATCATCATAGTGATGGAAATAAAATAAGTACCTCGGTGTTTAGGGTAGGGTTGCCTCCAGCTTCGACTAGCAAAACTTTCCATTCTGGTACTTCACTGAGTCGACTAGCAACTGTAGCTCCTCCTGATCCTCCACCTACCACGATGAAGTCGTAGTTGGGATCTAAAATACAAATTCCAATTTAATATCCATACACATATACAAACTATACTTTTTTTTTTTTAAAAAGACAACACCCGCATTTCGAATATTCCTGTGTGGCGGGGGCTTTACAAACATTTAAACAACGAACAGAAAGAACACCCAGACTCGGAACAAGTATTTGTGAATCACACAGATTTTTGTACCGTTTTAACCCACAACACTCGGCTCGGCGTAGTAGCGAGGTGACCACTTAAACCATTGCGCCATCCGGTGTATCTTTGGTTTATTATAAGGCGTGTAGATTTGGATATTCGAAGGAGGTTTGAGGAGCTTCTCAATTGAACTGTATTTTTTTTGTGAGTATGTTACCCGATGTTTTCGAAGACGATTTTAAAGAAGAAGATTTTAGTGATTCTAATTGATTGGATAGGTTCCAATAAGAATTTGAAACAAAAATTCATACCCGAAATAAATAATAATAGCCATTGAACAGTTTCAAGTAGCGTGATATATATGTAGAGACATTGAGTCCGGTTGTACATTTTTAACAGATCATTATTGCTGTATCCTCAAAATCAGTTGTGCAGTTTTGTTTTATTTTCTATACCTTATCTTATTACTTTAAATAAGCAATTCTTTTATATATAAATTTATTTATATATGTATTTATATATTTAGGGTATCTCGGAAACGGCTCTTACAATTTTGATGAAATTTTGTAAGCAGAGACAGTTTTGCATGTTAAGTTCTACTGCATAGTTGTATTTCCTGTAAAAACGTAATTTTCCAAAAAAATGACGATTTTACAGAAAGCTAACGAGTGAAGCTGTTTCCCAGGTACTAAAAATATTAAGTCATAGATACCTTCAAGCACAGAGCTGATTGCGTCAGCCGGCCAAAGGTGGTCACCAACTAAAGCGCATTGTGCCGCAAAGAAAGTCTGCAGCGTTGACATGAACAACGGACCAGCTACTTGGTAGCTGTTCACGATGTTATTGGTTAACACCGGGTCGCAGGCCCACGACATTTTTAACTGAAACGAAAATAATAAATGTATAATTCAAGATAGACTAAAATTTAAAGAATTTGATATTCTGAGGCTCTGTCATTTCAGGATATACATATAGAGGAAACGCTTCACCATATAGACAGGTATTCCTGATTAGACTTGTAGTTTGTGTGCGGTCTGAAACTCAAAAATGAGATTTTTTTTTTAATCGGTCATTTTACCATGCATGGTGGTGTATGTGATTGTGTGTTGCTTTACAACAACGTTACAAAATACAAAAAAATCATGTAACATTCAGCTGCAAAACTTTTAAGTTTTAAGAAGAAACGAATATCTTAAAGGTTTATAATACTGTGAGTATGTAAGTTCCAATTCA
Organism: Euplagia quadripunctaria; assembly: GCA_963859945.1. Taxonomy (NCBI): domain Eukaryota; kingdom Metazoa; phylum Arthropoda; class Insecta; order Lepidoptera; family Erebidae; genus Euplagia; species Euplagia quadripunctaria. Next base: position 7,088,138 of record OY982579.1, read on the forward strand.
CAAAACTGAATGTAAGTGGCGTTTTCTTTTATGACAAATAAATTTTACGACTTGTTTTTTTTCATCTTGAACCTAATTGTCGTTGTAATTTCACCTCACACAAAAGAATTTAGACCGACTAGTGCGTAATGCGAATTCTTTTACAATATATGTGAGTACATACATACATACATCCCTGTAACTGCTACCTTTATGAAATTGTATAAGAGATATTAGATGACGCTCTTGTGAACACATAATAAGCGTCTTATTACCTAATCATTTTGATATCACCAAATGTATTTCACTATTTACTTTTTTATTATATATTATATCTACATGTAAGACAGATCATGAGAGGTTTCAAGGGGCCTTTTTTCCGATGCACAAAATGTATTTCAGGCGTATTTCAGGTCCTTTTTAACGTACGTTATACCATTTGGCTACGGATCTTAAAAAAAAAAATTTCAATAAGAAAGGGATGTTTCTCTGGGAGAGTTATTAATTCTTACAAAACACAACCATGCGTTGTGTAAGTAATTTGAGTACAGTAATTTATGTACTCTGAAACGAGATAATAGATCGTAGGGTATAATTCTACGTGAGAGAGCCATGCTTCGGCACGTATGGGCCGGCTCGACTCCGCTCGATACCACTGCCTTACTGAAAACCGGCAGTGAAGCGATGCTTGCATTGCATTACGCCGCGTGAGTGAGGTTACCGGAGGCCCTAACCCTTCCCTCTCCCCTATTCCTGTCCTTCCCCTCTCCCCCCCCCTCCCCCTGTTCTCCTACGCCCACCTTAAAGGGCGGCAACGCACTTGTGACTCTCGAGTGTGACAGGTGCCCATGGGCGACGGTAGTCATTTACCATCAGGTGACCCGTCTGCTCGTTTGCCCAATATACCATTAAAAAAATATAGGTATATATCTCGTTCATTGCTTAATACAGAGTTTTACAAATACTGTTTATATGATATTGCAATGATATATTTATTATTCAAATCTATGTTTCTTAACATTTATCTAATACATTACATAATTATGTATTATAAATGATTAAATAAATGTTTTAATTTCACTTGTATTTGTTTTCAATTACATGAAATTAAGATGTGATTTATAGTTTTAAAAGCATACAAGTATGAACGCTTAGGTATGCGGTGCAACGCTGCCTTGTTAAGCATGATATGAATTTAAAAGTCATAAATAATTCAAAACGGTTCTGTAGAATATTCTCGCTTACTTACCTCTTTTTAGAGCTTCAGCTGCTGCTACAGAAGTATTCCAAGCTGTTGCCGGCGACCAACCAGCACTGTACTTTGGACAAAGCTCACTTCACTTTATATAGTCATATTATAGGTAGTAGGTATACTAAATTGGTGATATCGCTCAATTGAGAGACAATCTTAATTACCATTATTTTGGTTAGCGTCAGTACTTTATGTATATTTTATCACATCAACGATTACAGGTTCAAACATATTTATTAAGGCGCCGATATACTATTTTTAGCGGCTTTAAAATAAAAAATCTAAAAGTAATTTGTTCATGAAATTTGAAAATAAATGTAGTGTTTTGCTGATTATTTTAATCATCAGAATTTCTAAGCCAAAAAAAAAACTAAAATTTGTGACCATAATTCATTGGCAGCAACTATGCAGTCAAAACAATGTACATCGGTTCAGTCACTTTATATGGAAAAAGTTCGTTTCCAGACACTGCGCGTCACATGTGGCCTAAGCGCATTTTCAAAAATATAAAAAATTTGAACCGACCTTGTCTCATAGCAGGCTGGTTAAATTTGTTTTGATCCTTTTTTCTGAAATTAGTATTTTTGGAATAATAGTAATCAAATTTATCGATTTTACGCGGTTTTGGGCGTAAAACGATGATGCAAAAATTTTAATCATAGGCTCTCGTACTACATACGAGATTTTTGCATCATCATTTAGAAATAGATAATAGACCAAAATTTAGTTTTTACGTCATACGCACATCTGTCAGTCAAATATTGGACTGACCTTAGCAACGGAAATGGACCAATCACAGATCAGTATTCAACGCAGTGCGTTCGCTTAGCAAAGGGTAACTTGAGTATCGTTTTTCAATGAAAAGGCTGGTCACAACGAACGCTACGAGAAATTCCTTCTTTAGCATAAGTTACTTCCACACTGACCAAAGTATTGTATTGTTTGTGAATAAGGATGTCAGAGAGTATCTAAATATATACGTGAGAGGAAATATTTGTTCGCAGTTTTTAAACAAACGCGCACAGACAAGAATGTGAAAATTGAAATAATTAAAGTTTATACATAGAAGTGCAGAAAGCTAAAAATTTTAAACACTATTTGCTATAAAGTTAAAACTCCTGTAAAAATTAAAAAGTTAAAACACCCCCGACTTGAAAACTTCAACGATTAGAAAAGAGCTGATGATCTTTGAACGGCTGAATAGATTTTCATGAATTATATCTAAGAACACTCTCGATCAAGTTACCTTTCAAACAAAAAAACCGCACTCAGATCGGTTTATCCGTTCTGGAGCTACGATGCCACAGACAGACACACACACACACACACATTCGTAGTCTATTCAATGACAGTTTATATTATACTGGTTCAAAACAACCTAAATTTGACCACCAGGCAATTTTTGAAGTGAAAACTTCTTTAGCGGCGTTGTGCACTTTTTGAGATGGGTAAAAAATGTTAAACTCGCGTCAGGACACGTGACCCTGATCGAAAATTCGTAAGACGGAGCCAAGTTTCTTATATTTAAAAAAATATAACATTTAAAATTCAAACATTTATGAGCGGCCAGGAGAGCAGAACTTCCAGTGTACCCTATGTATACATTTAGTTATTACCTACTTTTTATTTTTAACCTAATTATATATATACAGATGTGTGTGTGTGTATGTATATACAAATACATTGTGAAGTTATGTTTTCACTTCTGACGTGCAGTCCTACGACTGACTGTTTTTTTATTTTGATTTGATATTTCATTAAGAACAGTTGCTAAAAACATTGTTTTATGATTCTTCTCTTGTTGTACTAACATCATATTTACACAATGCGACTATAGGCACAATATCGGTAATATCAGGTGACCCACCTGCTCGTTTGCCCCCTATAATATAAAAAAAAAAATATTAGTGCTGATTTCATTACAACTTGCTCTTAAGTTTTAAAAGTCATTACATCATTATTTACAAGTTGTAATATGTCACAGTTAGGTAATTTTATTGCTGTGATAAAAAGAGAGAACTTATTTTTCAATTCAAGATAACAAATCTGGACAAGATTCTGCAGTTGTAGGCCGCAACTGAAGCTTTCTCAAATATCAGCTAAGGAACATCCCAGTATACATATGTTCAAGTTCAACGACGTGGTAGAGCACGAATGGTTAATCCCTACTGGTCTCTATTAACGTTAATCATCATCTGGCCATATACAAAGCCAGAGAAGGTAGCCAAGCCCGCTTTGGCTTAAATAGTGTTGCCATTAGTAGCACATGACAGAAACAATATATTGTGGTACCCTGTGCACGCACATGAGCATCGGGGAGATTTTACTTTTGACTCATTCGCTCTCACTCACTCACGCTATGGCTTGTTTGGTATTTGTAAAGTTAATAAACAATAGTTACGAATTACTTTACGAATGTATCACGATGTATGTATGCAACCACAGATGTTAAAATAGCTGAAATATCTTGTCTTTAGTTTTAATTTTAAGATAAAGTATTTGTTACTTTAAAATCTGGTTTGTCTATTTGTTAATCGTTATTTTAATGTGTAATCTGAATATCAATGTGTTTTCTTGTATACAGTTTAGTCGTATATATTTATTTGATAGCATGATGTCCGTACCTATATCACTTGGCCTTAGCAGAATACCAGCGCCTCTTCGCTAATCGTGCGAAGTAGCATAATGCTGAGCTAGGGACCATTTTTGTCTCATGCAGGGGTATTTTTTTTTTTTCCTGTGATGTTAAAAACCATGTACCTATCCTGTATGAGTCAGAATAAAAATTATTTCTTTCTTTCTAGTTAATAAATGATAGTTATTGCAACTTTAGTAGTCTATGTGTATGCTACTAGAGCATAATAATAGAATAATAGTAATAACTTGACACATTTGACATGGCCGCTTGATCCCAAACTACGCAGAGCCTCTACTAGCTACCATAACCAGACTACTGATAAACATACTTATTTATTTCTAAATACATACATAATTGTAGATAAATCACACCCAGACACGGAATAAATGATTGTGCTCATCACACAATTATTTGTCCTGGGTGGGAATCGAATCCACTACCTCTGGCACAGCAGTTAGGGCCACAAACTACTGCACCAACAGGCCTGTCAACTTCCAAACTTTGATTACTTCTAAACACTAAAATCAAATATGGTAAATAGTCTTTTTATTAAACGAAAAAAAGGGTACCGTTAGCTCCCGTGAAGTGATGATGAACACATGAAAAAAAAAGGTCTCATTGAAATTATCATAGGAAGAGGGGTTCGTGGCTAAGTGGTAACCGAGTTAGGTTAAGTGACGAAAATTGGGTCATAACAATGGTAATACCTATAAGTTACAGGTGAAATTATTAAGAGCCAGGTAATTATAGTATCTATAGCCAAACCTGTCAAATAATTTTGACTGGCCTGTTGGTCTAGTGCTTAGTGACCCTGACTGCTATGCCATAGGTCGAGGGTTCGATTCCCACCCAAGTCTGGGTGTTCTTTGTGTCCGTTGTTTGTATGTTTGTAAAGTCCCCCGCGACACAGGAGTTATTCCTAATGCGGGAGTTGTCTTTTATAAAAGAAGAAAAAAAAAATGGTTTTGCCGCAACTACCCCGCCGCCTATGGTAAACCTGCACATTTCAATCAGTATCAGTTTAGAGCTACGTCATAGTTTTACACCTAATAGAGACTAACGGAAAAGCACCACAATCAGTAAATTGTATCAATTTATGGGCATTGTAATAAAATGATATCATAGCCATGCAGAATGCAAAGTAGGTACATAAAATGGAATGCTGCTCATATCATGCCTACAGTGGTATTTTTGAATAAATCATTTGTATCACTTAAGTGTGTTGTTGCTCACAAAGGTTCCAAGATATGCAACTGTCCATTCTATAATACTTAACTTGAAACATACTTATACGTGGGTCACACTGAAAGTTTTTAGAATAGGCCAGTAAGAAAAGCAGACGATGAGAAACTTGTGTGGAATACGACTCAACTTTACTAAATTCACTCGTACTTAACTCTCATAGAATGCCATACTTAGGTACGTTCAGTTGCGTAGCATGGGTGGCACCCTATGAATCAAAACTGTTAAAGTGACCAAAAAACTGATAATAAAGTACATGTAATGTTATGTTGTATTGTAATGTATGTAAATGTTGTAAATATTACAAATTAAAACTTTTTTTTCTAATTAAATCTTTAATCTTCTTTTTCTAATTTAATTAAATCAGAAGATATTATTTACTTCATTTTTTTTTCTTATTTATGTATTAAAGGGTATGTCGAAAAAAGAATGACAGTACACTTGATATAGTCTCATATTTATTAAGTAAAAACATTCAAAATCTCTTTTTTCTAGCTTTCACAGATGCAAAGTTGGCATTCACATCATCAAAATTTATATTTTGTGTTGCTTCATGTTCTATTGTTCAAATGCCAAGATTGTTCAGTCTGATTTCAGTTATTGCCGAGTGTTTTTTGATGAATTTTAATTCACTCTCACAAGGAGCAACTGATACGCAAATTGTGAAGAATAACTTTAGTGCGACCATTACATTCAAAAAAGATTCTAGATAATCTTAATTTTCAATGAATTTTAAAAAGTCTTATGTCACCCATGTAGAAACTGTTCTGTTTCTGATACCACAACATAAAAGCCAGTAAAAGTAAATTTTACTAAGTACCTACTTTAAACTAGTTTTAGTATATACTAGTTGCGCCCCGCGGTTTCACCCGCGTAAGTCCCGATCCCGTGGGAATATCGGGTTAAAAAGTAGCCTATGCGTTAATCCAGGTCTCCAGCTGTCTACATGCCAAGTTTCATCGCAATCAGTTTAGTGGTTTTTGCGTGAAAGAGTAACAAACATCCATCTATCCATCCATCCAAACCTTCACATTTATGATTTAAGTGAGATGAAAACAGTTATGCGATTAAAAACTTGTCTTCTCTTAAAACGATTATTCATCTGAAGTTACATCATAAATCATACTATTGTTCGAAAGTGTCACTAGAAAAATATCAAATAAAAATCCTATGAAAATAATTTTAAATCAGTTTGTAATGTCCTATCATACTTACAACTAATTTACATGTAATCACCAGCAATGTACTTGATTTACATATACTTGATCCCATTAAAATGTTTGACCTGATGTGTTCCGTAGCAGAGGTTATCATTCACTTCTATGTATACAAGAATCGAAAGAAACAAGGGCTCAATTTATACTGTCCCACTGGGATAAATTAACCTAGGAAGACAGTGTTGGGGATGTAGGTATAATTTAAATAATAAGCGGATATATAAAATTTCCTATTTATTTATAAAAAATAAGCATATTACATTGGATAGTTAAGATCACGTTTAATGAAACTGCTAAATTATAGAACGACCTCAAACTTTTCACCATCGTGGTATAACCAAATTTTACATTTTTTCTGACCGGTTGCAGTTATAACTTCACCTGTTTCATAGTAATACGATGGATCTTTAAAACCATTTCTATCATTATTATAATACCCCATCGGATATCTATTCGCCAGCATATTCCGAAAAGGCTTTTTTCTGGGTTTCAATCTGAAATATGGATGAAATTGCTTGCGGTTTGTTAAGCTATCTAAAATGTTTCCAGAGTCGGTCAAAAACTTCTGGCCATAAGTATGAATCCGATCGTGAATATTTTGAGGGCTGTAAAAATATTTACGTAACGGATTCTGAGGGACATGTGGTGGAATCCGTACACCGATGGCGGTTGATTTTGATGGTAGCATTGTTGTGGCAACGTGTTTAGTATCCAATTTTGGACCTTTGGTTCGATGTTCATTTTCTTTCTTATTTTCCAGTAACGGTTTTCTATTGCTATGAGATTTAATAGCATGTGCAGCAGTCCCGTCGTCCAAATGTGGAAAGAAACTAACAGTTTCGTTGAATAAATCTGGTAGAAAATTCTTAAGATCAACTTTTGTAGGTTCATCTCCTTCGGAAACCTTCGACCCTTTAAAATTTGTGCTCTGTTCTGGACATGATGGCTCGCTGTTGTTGTCATTCCAGTCTTTTTTGATCATATCCGAAGCTTTTTCAGCTATCATGATAATTGGTGCATTAGTGTTACCGCTGACGATTGTTGGCATTATACTGCCATCTACTATTCGAAGATTTTTCACTCCGTAAACCTGAAAAATAAAAATATTTCAAATTTCTTTTATTTAATAGTTGCTCCTGAGCACTTCTACTACTAACAGGATCTCTTATAATAGCGATAATATCATCATACGCACTAATTTTATATTACTTTTGTGTTGATGATCAACTATTTTCTATTCTATTTTTGAACTAGCTGCCTGTAGCTCTCGGTTGGACCCGCATTTTGACGTGACAACGTCTTATAAATTGGTTTGCCGGGTGACACTTCAAGAAACTGCGTTACGCTCCGCTCACGTTATGCGCTCACAATGAGAGCGAGTGAGAGGCACGCGTCCCTTCCACTCGGGCATGGTTATTATTTTACCACTCAAAGTCGTTGTCACGTAAAACTTTCGCCCGTATACCGACTTTACAGGCAACCAATTTTTTTTAGGGTGTTTTTTTTCAGAGTGACGTTCATTACTGCTGTAATCGCCAGGGGATTACCATTATGTTACAATAAATTAATTAAAATAAACCAATCTGCCAATAGCTATTAGACGTGCCAAAACTTTGCCTGTTTTTAAGAACATGGTCAAAGAACATTACCTGACTTCTTAATCTATCATTTGCCTAAAACATATATTCTATCTGTTGTGTACATTTGTAATTTCTGTATCTGTAATATTCTGTATATTCTATTATATATTAATATAAGTATGTTTGTATATATTATCTATGTGAATATGTTTACACAGACTGTGTATATGTACTAGTGTGTATATATGTATTGTTAGGACTGACTGCATATACATTTATGTTTAATTATTTACTTTTATCCATATCACAAGATACATTATTAGTATGTTTTGATTCTTTAAAAAATAAAAATATCTCCAATATCAGCACTTCACACCAAAACTACCCATGATTTAATCTATTTACTGTCGATTTGTCCGTACAAAGGTTGCCTGGGAGAAATTGCTTTCAGTGAAAAGGTCGCCTTTTGTACATATTCACCTGATGTATTTCTTGTAAAAACATTTTTGTAGGTGTACAATAAAGTTTATTTCTATTCTATAACTTTCTATAACAGACAGTCTATCTAACACAAGGATTTTTTTAATCATCTTCGAATTAGAAAAATTATTTTTGTTTCATTTTTAGTTCATCTTTGTTGTTTTCCTTTTTTGAAACCCGTAAGTAAGCACATTCATACATACATACATTCAATAACATACTGCGAAAATAAAACATATTTTTACAAAAGTAATTTTAAACAGTTTCCAAAATCGTCCATTTCAAATACCTGTCTACTTTAACCCCATATAGAAACTTGGCCTTCCATTTAGTTAAACTTTTTTTTCACTTGTTTCTTTTTTAACTTTTGTTGTTCTACAGGTGATTATTTCCAACAACTACCTACTAAAAGTCATTTGAGCTTCTCATGTATACATATTAATATCAGATCCCTTAAAAAGAATTACACGAAATTACTTCAACTTGTTCATAACTGTAGTTTCCCATTGGATGTTATTGTAATTACAGAAGCGGGTATCTCAAACTCGGTTGTAAATCTTTATAATATTCCTAGTTATAAATTATACTCACAACTACGTACAGCAAAAAAGGGTGGAGGTATTATTGTTTACGTTAAGGATCATATTAAATTCACCTTACTTGAATATAAAAGCTTTACGTTTGAAAATTTATCAGGCACTTTAAAATTAAATTCAAACCAGGACGTGGTTGTCAGTGCTGTTTACAAACCACCAAAGACTAACAAACGAATATTTGTCAAGGAACTTGGTAATTATATTTCCCGGTTTGACACCAAACAGAACTTGCTAGTAGTTGGCGACACAAATATTGACCTGAAATCCATATCGTCACATAAAGATTTCTATCTAGAGACACTCAGCGAGCACGGATTAATGTGTGGAGTATCCGACTATACACGTATTGAAAAAAAAACTAAATATTATCACAAAATCCTGCATTGATCACATTTTTGCACGATTCCCCACATTAGTTCCGTACTCGGCGGTGTTAGATATTGTACTAGCGGACCATCGCGCGATTATTTTTACCTGTGTTGAGGACGCACCGTCAAAGTGTATACAGGCTGTTACCAAAACCATAGTTAACTATGAAATTTTGAACTGTGAGATGAATAAAATTAATTGGAGTTCAACTAAAGACATGGATAACCCCAACGACATCTATGACTTTATTCGTAATTCATTTCAAAATGCCAACAACATTGCTAGTTCAACAATAAATTATAGGAAAAATCAAAGTAGCAAAAAATTTAGATTACCATGGATCAGTGAAAATGTCAATCGTCTGTGTGCCAAACGGGACGCATTATTCAGCTCTTGGAAAAAGAGCTCTAATGACCCGCAATTAAGGCTGCAGTATAATAAAACTCGAAATAGGGTGCATAAAATTTTAGAAAATAGGCGAAATTCCTATTATATGAATGAAATTAATAAAATTTTTAAAAATACTAAGAAACTGTACGGAATTATTAATCAGATACTGGGTAGAGTGACATTATCGATTGATACAGCGATTTGCAAAGCATTTGATGCCCAGACCCTTACCACAAAAAAAATTGCCGATAACTTTGCAAACGCTTTTGACATAGCTGTAAAAAATATAATTTCTAATTGTCCCACAAAGTTATTAAACAATCAACAATGTTCTGATCACTTAAATTCTTCCCTATATTTTAATAAAGCTTCCGGGGAAAAAATACAGAAAATAATAAATAAATTGAATTCAAACAAGGCACCAGGTCTAGATAAAATAAAAATGTCCGATATTAAAATGGCAGGTCCGGATATATCAGAAACTATAGCCAGATTAATCAATTGCAGTCTAACGTCTGGCATGTACCCCGATGACTTGAAAATAGGTTGTGTACGACCAGTTTTTAAAAAGGGCAGACGGGATGAGTACACTAACTATCGCCCCATCACACTGCTTTCTGCAATTGACAAAATAGTAGAAAAGTATGTTAGTCAACAAATTCATGCATTTTACGGAAAACACGAAGTTGTCTACCACAATCAATTCGGTTTTCAAGCCAATAAAAGTACATCAGACTTATTATCAAAATTCAGTGACGAAGTAAACGAGTACCTAAATCAGAAAATGATTATATATGCTGTGTTTATAGATTTTTCTCGCGTTTTTGACACACTAGATCATAAGTAACTTATCCATAAACTAAACTCTTGTGGGATACGTGGCCCTTTGCTAGACTGGTGTGGAAACTACCTTCAAAATAGAAAGTTCACCGTCAAGATCGGTAATTCATTAAGTGATCCCATTGAAGTTGCAAGGGGCACGGCTCAAGGATCAGTTTTAGGACCACTTCATTTCTTATCTTACGTAAACGACATGAGCAATAATATAAAGCACTGCTCCTGTTACCAATTTGCAGACGACACATGCCTCATAATAGCTGATAAGGACCCTAAGAAAGCTCGTGACCTATTGCAAACTGATTTGAACTACTTAATAAGATGGTGCCACGACACTGGTCTCGTACTCAATTCAGATAAAACCAAATTGATTGTAATAAAATCACCCTACACAAAATTAATTCCCCCTACAAGCATAATTGCACACAACCATAACTGCTTGCATGATACAAAAAATATAACATGCAAATGCCCCCATATAGATGTAGTTAACTCTTATAAGTACCTAGGACTGGAAATTGATTCTAAATTTAACTGGAGTAAGCACATCGAACACGTTTGCAATAAGTTAAGGCAATTTTTGGCCAATATTGCCATTGTCAAAAATCGTATCCCGTTTAAAGTAAAACTGATGCTATATAACTCTCTAGTTGAATCATATATACAATATGGCCTCAGTAATTACGGTCGTACATATAAGTCTTACCTCCAACAAATTCACAAACTTCAACTAAGGATCCTTAAGAATGTCGTATCAGCCAAAATGAAAGAAAAATTTGAACATGACGAATTCGGTTTATTTAAGCATTGCAAAGTACTACCCGTCCAAACGTTATTTAAATATACTTTACTGAGAGACCAATTTTTTAATGATAGTATAATTAATACAATCCAACATCCTGTATACACACGTTCCGTCGCTCGAAACCGGCTTTGCACTTTACGTGCTAACAATACGTATGGCGAACGGACATCGGCCTATCTAGTTCCCAGGTTTATAAACAATCTACCCCCCGATTTGCAAAATATAATTAAGCCATCGAATATTAAATTTAAACTTAAGTCTTACTTTCTTCAGAACATGGAAATGTAATTACTAATGTTTCTACCGATTCAAAGCCTATTTACCTAAGTATTTGTTGAGTATTTTATTTTGTTATTTATGTGTTGTATTGCTTAACTTGCTCTTTGTTTATTTTAATCTGTAACTTTGTAGACTGTTGTAGCATTCACTACAAACCTTAGTGGTTTCTTAATGCTATAGTACTAATTACTTACCCTGTATTTTAATCTGGTAAATAAATAAAAAAAAAAAAAAAAAAAAACTTGTTAGTGTAGTTAAAATCATTATTGCGGCTAAAATATGTAACGTATATGTAGATATGTTACATATACCTATGTATTTAGACATTGTTCAATACCTTTTTGTAAGGCTAGTAACAGTTTTTTATTGTTCATTTTATTCACTTATTTAAAACCTTTTAGACATACATGAAGAAAGTTTTTGTAATTTAAAATTATATTGATTTATACCAACCTTCAATCTTGGATCAACAACTGCCCCCTGATCTTCAGACGGTCCCATGGCGCAGGTACCGACTGGATGATATATGGTGAGAGTGTGGTGCCTAGCCTGGCATTCCAAGTGTTCATAGGACATCAAATCATGTTGGATACATCCAGGATTACGGCGAGGATTCGGTCGTGCATTAAGCGCACGTAATGCCGGCTGCTGGACCAATTCCTGAACTATCCGAGCTCCTTCTATCTGAAAAGCATATAAAGGACATTTTCAGTTTTAAGGCTTCTGATCTGTGGAAACTGCGAATCAGCGGGTTATTTCGCCACTGACCGGCACATGGTTGGGAAGCCGATTTTTAAGGCCCAGATGTCAGGAAGTTACATGCCATGCCAAACTCATGTGTATGGTTACATTTCTTATTCTGCAGGAGTCAGAAACCTGTCACCCCATGTCAACATATGTTTATTAAAGAGTACCTACTCATCCTGTTTTGACGGTTATTAAAATAATGTTCACGAACTGGAAAGGATTTCATTTCCAATATTTTGAGATAAAAAATAAAAATCAATATTTTTGTACTACATCACAACATAATCATCTTTGTAATAGACTAGTTGTTCCCACGCGGCTTTGCTCGCGTGTACATATTTACGGGTATATATTTTGCGCGGAATCCTTATTCTTTTTCCAAAATTAAAGTAGCCTGTACCTGTATGGAGTAGTTACTCCTTATAACACCAACTATGTCCGTCAGAAATCAGAAAAATCGATCATTCCCTAAATTTTGTCCGTAGTTCGTTATAAAGGCTGGAACATAAACGTGGGTCAGTATGGGAATTCCAAAAATAAAGGAGACCGAAATAATTGTACTAGGTAAAAATCAAAACTCGTTTATTTGAAAGTAACTTATAAAAATAATTATACAGAATAAAGTTTATATCAACAATACTCTGTCCAAACTACGAAAAATAAATTTAAATAAACAAAATTTAAATTAACAAGTTCTTTTTTTCTAATTACACTTTTATAAAAGAAGTAAATGGGGTTCATAAAGTTTTTTAAAGGTTCTCCTTAAAAGATCTTTATCTTTTATGGAGAACCTTTTCTTTTATGGACACAAAGAACACCCAGACTAAGGTGGGAATCGAACCCACGACCTATAAGCATAGCGGTCAGGGTCACTAACCACTAGACCAACAGGCCAGTCAATATATATATATATATATTGACTGGCCTGTTGGTATATATATATATATTTTTTTTTTTTTTTTTTTTTCTCGTAGTTTATGACGAAAACTTTCCGGAGTAAAAAATTTTTTTGCTTTCAACTAATATTTTTTTTTCAAAAAGCAGCGGAAGTGTGCTCACTTAAGTTTTTCTTTTTATTTGAGATTATGCCAAAGGGAAGCAAAAATCCGTCCAACCATCGAAAGACATGAAATTGGCCTTGTTATACCGCCGCTTGTCCGTTTATAATAGCCTCTTTTATACTTTCGCTATTAGGTGATGAGGTTCCCTCGTGACCGACATTATCTGCATAACCTTCGCCAACAGACCCAGAAACCCCCCTTGGGGGTGTATCCCAATGAATGGTGGAGGTTTTACATAGTGGACAAGATGTAATCTTATGATCGGTGGATCACTACTCACAAGATACAGTTTGTTTCTCTTCATTAAACACATGAAATGATGCCTGATGCATCAGCATTAGTAACCAAATGTTCGAGTCCAAACTACATATTTGGCTACTTGTGCAATATAGCTTTCAACCAAATTACTTAAAACATTATGTACTAGCAGCGCCCCGCGGTTTCACCCCTGTAAGTCCCGATCCCGTGGAAATATCGGGATAAAAAGTTGCCTATATGTTAATCTAGGTCTCCAGCTATCTACATACCAAGTTTCATCGCAATCGGTTCAGTAGTTTTGGCGTGAAAGAGTAACAAACATCCATACATCCATACATCTTCACAAACTTTCACGTTTATAATATTAGTAGGATTAAACTGTAGTAGGATTAAAAGTTTTTTGTTTAAATTTTCGATTGCTTGCATTAGTCCGCTAGCAATAAAGTTAGGCATTAGGTGGTTTCTACTCGACGTTTTTTGGAAGTACAATATAAGTTACAATTGTCGTGGTTGCCAAATACGTGTTGAAATATTCGGGATATCTTTGCTAACTTATAAATTTTTTGATCAATCGGTAAATTTTGGGCACCCCAATTTTCCCCAAGTTACCCCGGTCCTCAAACGCAAATACCTATATTTTAGGATTTTACGCAGTTCTGGTGGATATTTAGCGTCCTGAGACAATGGTGTGATGTCTGTTTTGAAGTGATTTCGGTAATTCAGTGAACTATCAGGCTGCTGTTTTCGCTCGCTCTGTTCGTCTATTATTCGCCTTGATTCGGTTTCTTACCCATTGTTTATGCTTCACATTGTGATGATAGAATGAAATAATGTACTACGACTTTGCAGAACACATCATTATTTACAAAAAGTGTCGCGACAGCATATGTCTAACTATTATAGTTATGCCACAATAAGTGTTCTTTTTTTTTAAATTTAATTGAAATTCCGCCGCTAGAAAAGGCTCTTTAGTTGTATCTTGATATTAATCCTTATCAAAATGAATTACTTTATATTCAAAACTGCTTCAATGCCTTCATATAACTTTTGAATTATTAAATTCGGACATTCTATTCGAAAGATATCGCGAGTTTAAAAATGTAAGTATTAGAAAAAAGTTACGTCGTCGCCGCTCACCCTGCTCGGCTACCTAGGCAGCACCTTATGCGATGTTGCATACATCCCTGGGGTACGGGCCGTATGGGAGAGGAGTCAATGTCAAGAGATGAAGTGCCGCGCTTTTTATCTTTTCTTATCATTTTAAAATGTCGAAAGATCTCAACTTTCTAGAAATAGTGCCCAGGGTAGGGCATCAAAAATACGTCGTAATGAAGAATCTTCATCGGAAACTGAAAAATAATCGTCTTGCAAGTCGGAGAGAATACGCGTCGCAATCGCGTGCCAGAGAATTGAGTATCGAGCGTTCGCAGCGGCTTGCTGAACAAAATTCGAGAACCTCCCAAGTCCACGCGCGAGAGTCTAATATCGAACGTTCGCAGCGGCTTGCTGAATAAAATTCGAGAACCTCCCAAGTCCGCGGGCGAGAGTCTAATATCGAGCATTCGCAGCGTCTTGCTGAACAAAATTTGAGAACTTTCCAAGTCCGCGCGAGAGTCGAGTACAGAGCGTTTGTAGGCTTGAAGAGCAAAATATTAGAAATATACAAACTCGTACTAGGGAATCGAACTCTGAGAGCGTTCCCAACGCCTACGAGATCAGAGAGAAAGACAATAGACGTCAACGACTAGAGTTCGTAATCGAGTTTTAGCTCACAGTAACAGATCAGCTTTCAGATACGATTTACACATTGATTATGCTCAACAGTCTTCCGTCCGATTCGGAACCATAAAAAAATTCTGCTATAAGTGTTCTGCCAAAAAATGGGCCGATGAACCTAATGGTATGTGCTGTGCTTCTAGAAAAGTTAGTCTCCCCAACAGCCACATAAAAAATCTTTTTACACATAATCATTCACTATCTGGACATTTTTTAACCAACATACGAAAGCAACTACAATAGCCTCTTTGAAATGACTTCGTTTGGCGCGAAAGAAATTAGGGAACAAAATTTCATACCAACTTTTAAAATAGATGAACAAGTATACCATCTTATAGGTACCCTTTAACAACCATCATGCCAAAATAGGTGGTAATATCTAATACAAATACAACAAAACTAAGGAGTTTGTTACTTTTTAATTGAACGCGCTCATCTCTGAAACTAGTAGTTACTTTTGAATAAATCTTTTGTATTCGATAACCCAGCTCTTTAAGAAGGTTATAGACCATTTAGCATCACGCTACCACCCTTAGGAGCGGCGCAGTAACCATAAACTAAGGTAATATTGTGTTTCTCATATTAGATGTGATGACATATTAAATGTTTCACTTGGGAATAAATAGCGATAATATATATATCCCGCCGCGTCTGTCTGGCTGTTCGCGATAAACTGAAGAACTACTGAACGGTTTTTCATGCGGTTTTCACCAATAGACAGAGTGATCCATGAGGAAGGTTTAGGTGTATAATTTGTTAACGTTTTGTGTAAATTGTTTGAAATATGAATAAGATGTCTCTCCTACCCGTGCGAAGCCGGGCGGGTTGCTAGTAAGAAATAAAAGATAAAAAAGGAGGTACATAACTATTTACATTCTTACATCTTGTAAACAAACACAATTAATAATAAGCAGATTATGGTATGCATAAAATAATTAGGTACTGTACTTACTGTGGATGTTTTTATACTATGGATCTTTTGTACGTATGAAACGATATTCACGTAATTCGTCAGCTGCGCTCCTGACATAGTTCTACCTCGAAAGCGATATTCAATGGTCGTTTTACACAAATCTGTAAGCTACATCCTAAATACGACTATATTACCAACTAGTTAAACTCTGACTCTTCAGATGTGAATTTTCATTCATATTGGTTTACGTTTTCAATTTAAAACACACGATAACACGATCGCCTAGTACAGACCCTTAAGCAACTGTATGTTGTTCATAAAACATTCCATTTTGAAATTATACTCTTAATACTTGAGATTATATTTTTAAAAGTAAACGTATGGGAGTAGTTCCATTGCTGTGTATCGCTGGTAACGTTTCCAGGTGACTGTCACACACACCAACCTTTATATCGCTAATTCTTTATCGAGGGACTTGGAGACCGAGTTCCGCATGAAATCGGACTCCCAGACCGTCTAGTAGCACCAAACAGTTGGCTACAGTTGGGCGCGAGGCATCGTTAATACTTGAAAAGTGATATAAATAAATTGTGTAACAAATAAATCATGTAATCAATTTTATGACAGTGCACGCTATTGTTTTGATGAAATTATTCAACCTTTTTATTTCCGTGACCCCGAGCTCGCTATAATTATAATGATTATTGCTTTTTATCGAAGCAATAAATATAATCTACAGTTAAATGTTAAATACTTGTCTTCCGACAGTAATTTGTAACAGTTTCAAAGTTTATCGTTGTATCACAATGTTTACAGTACTTAATATAAAATAAACATTTGATTTGTTTGCCAACGGTTAAAGATACGCTCATAATCTTCCTACTCTTTTCCCAATCATTGTAAAGAAAGTTGCGAAGAAAGTCGACCGTGAAATAGATTGTAATGACTTTCACCAGATGCGAGCATAAAATAACGTTATTTTTTTCTTTTATTTTAATAATTTCTGCAAGTTGGATATAGTTAGTCGTTTGAGTTAATAAATTGGTATTACTGATAAATTAAATGATATGCTACTTTACAGCTGGTTTGATGATGGAGTTGGAAGGTAGCCATAGGTACTCCCTAATCACATAACTTTGTATTTGTAAGAATTACAATATTAAACAGTTAGTGTGACATTTAATTAAAAAAATAAAATACGTACCATTACTTGAATGTCTTGTGGGTCACTATAGTAGTTAGGGTATATCAGTGGTGGTGAGAATGGGTTCGTGTCTCTGAGCTTCAAATAGCCGCGACTCTTCGGCCTTAACAGTAGAGGCACCACAGAGAACGACGAGTCGTACAAAATTTCTTCATATAATTCAGCATACGTATCATCATTCAAACCATTCGCACGTTTCCCGAACAAACCTCCATCCATATTGTCAGCTGTTGGAGCAATGAACAACTGAATATCTGGGTAATCATCATCAGGGTTTTGGTATTTCGTTTTGATGAACGCCATTGCTTCAGCTTCCATCATACTGTACAAAGGTCCTTGTTTGTTAATACTAAAATCTATCAGACTCCCCATACCTATAACTGTGTTTAAATTAAAACAGTAATCTGTTCCGTTGTCATAAGGATTGTCAAAAAGAAATGAATGGCCACCCATCGCTACATGGTCTTGTAGATTTTGCCCTACTCCAGGAAGATTAACTATTGGATATATTCCCAGTTCCTTTAAATGTTCCGCATCTCCTATTCCTGATAGCATCAACAATTGAGGCGACTGTATCGCTCCAGCTGATAAAATAACCTCTTTACTTGCTTTTATAATCTTTTCTTGTCCGTGTTTCTTGAATTTAATGCCATAAGCTGTTTTATTTTCATCTATAAGTACTTTTTCTGCTATTGAGTGTACGCTAATGTGTAGATTTTGCCGTTTAGCTGCAGGTCGCAAAAAGCCTTTGGCTGTACTGCATCTAAGGCCATCACGTAAAGTAGCCTGAGATCGAGTAAAACCAGTTTGGAATTCTCCATTTACGTCGCGAATCGTATAGCCAAGCTGCTCTCCAGCTTCCAATATTTTTCTAGTTATCGGTTGTTCGAAAGCAAAATTTTCTATGGACAAAGGGCCACCAACTGCATGATAAGGATCTTCTAAATGCTCAGGTATTCTTATATCTTCCGATTTTAAAAAGTACTTCAAAACTTCACTGTACCCCCAACCTATGTTCCCCAGAGATGCCCAATTATCATAGTCTCGTTTGTTTCCTCTTATGTATAACATAGCATTAATGGTGCTGGAACCACCGAGCACTTTCCCACGAGGCCACTTGCACTTTTTATCCACCATGCTTAAACAATAGTTGTCACTGGATTCTGTAAGGAACTGCCAATCGATAGAAGACGTTTGAAGTACAGGGAATAACACAGGAACTTCTGACAATACATTCTCACCCTGTCCTGCTTCTAACAATAATACTTTCAAATTCGGATTCTCTGAAAGTCGACTTGCTACCACCGCACCAGCAGATCCAGCTCCAACTACAATGAAATCGTAACAATCGTAAAGTTCTTCAACAGGATTATCTCGGACCCGATTTTCAATATCTTCTATATCTGGTCTGTACAGATGTATGGCCATTCGGAGTACTATCATAGCTCCAAGTCCTGGCAGCAACCCAAAAATGATTCGCGTATGGGACATAAGTCCCCTAAGTGATGTTGATTGAGTCGACATGATTCCATAATACACCACACTAAAGTCTGATTCACTGCACTGTTGTTACAGGTCTTATGGTGTGACAATGAATAGCATCTGATTCAGCATTAGAGATTTAGCAAGTCGTATTGTGTTCAAGTCGTCTTGTGCATTGTGTTGTTTTGTACAGAGTAGTTAATGATTTGTGTAAAGATGGTAATTTTAAATTTCATATTAAATGTATGACAATAACTTTACCTTTCGAAAATGGGCCTAACAAAAAGCTTGAGTGGTCACTCAAGTTTAAGTATTGTTTTTTTTTCAGTTTTGAATTACGTGCGTACTTATTGGTATTTACTCTGTAGTGATGTTATTTTGAATTCGATTGGAGTTTTTTTTTAATCTGAAGTTTTCTTTTACAAAAAAGTATTTCAATGTAATAATTTATGTATATTCGATTACAATAAATCTATAATCACTTTTATCTTCGTTTTGAGAAGCAAAAGGTTTATTCTGATTTTGGAAATCTACTGAAATTAATATAAGATTCTGACTGCCTCCAAGTTGACAGAATATAAATTAAACTCTAAAGCCGCGTTCCTATAATCAAGAAACGATTCGTTTTGCTTACGGTCGGTAAAATTTTCGTTGAAAATTCAACGAAATTTATATATCGTGGCATTAATCAGTTTAGCCGCTACCAATGATTTTGCTAATGTACATAAAAAATATACTTGTCAAATAAAATCTAGTATTTTTACCCGATTGCGGCGAAGCCCAAAAGGAGGGTTTGACCTGTATGTATGTCCGTCCCTATGTTCCCTCGAAACTATTAAACGGCTGAACTGATTTTGATTAATGATATCTTGTTAGTGTCACTTTATTATTAATATTATGAAAATGGTGTTTTTTTTGTCGCAAAAATTTATATTTCAAAAAATAAAATTTCTCCCAAACCTATTTTGTTT
Organism: Euplagia quadripunctaria; assembly: GCA_963859945.1. Lineage (NCBI taxonomy): Eukaryota > Metazoa > Arthropoda > Insecta > Lepidoptera > Erebidae > Euplagia > Euplagia quadripunctaria. Next base: position 7,108,214 of record OY982579.1, read on the forward strand.
TTTAATATTTAATTTATACTTGTTTAAAGTTTATTAAAAATAATGAAACGCATATGTACCCTTTATTATACAGGCGTTCATTACTCTGTACGTCAAGAATTGTGACAGTATATTATAATCAGCAAATCTTCCAATGTGTTATAACATCACTTAGGGTTCGCATATTTGACCTAGAAAGGCACACGTAATGAAAACACAGTAATAATCATAGTTATAAATCGATTTATTTAGTATCTAATGCTTATCAAACAGTCTATGAGTGTTAAATAAACAGAGTAATAAATAAAACTGACATCGTTTCACATTCACAATAAACTTACGCTCAATAATACTGATAAATTAATTTTGTACCTCAACAATTATATGTAATATCTTGAAGTTCGTCTTTTTAACCAAAACTCTTTGATCATGTCACTGCCTTTCTCCCCTATCATAATAATCGGAGCATTCGTATTACCACTCACTATATTTGGCATGATACTACCGTCTATCACCCTCAAACCCTTTACTCCATAAACCCTAAGTTGGTGATCGACGACAGCATCAGGGTCCCAATAAGGTCCCATCTTCGCCGTCCCCACAGGATGATAAATCGTACATGTGTACTGCCTTATCATACATTCCCAGTACGCATCCGTATACCTTTTGATACTAACACAAGCTGGGAAAACGTGCCTGTTTAAATATGAACCATATTTTTGAAACGCTCGTGTTCCGGACAGAGCTACGGCAATTTTGACACCTTCAACTAAAACTTTCACATCCATCTCATCGGCGAGGTAGTTAGGATGTATGTACGGGTAGTCATAAGGATTTGCACTGCGTAGTTGAATAAACCCTCTACTTTTTGGCCTTAGTAACATCGGAATGATACTCCACACATCCATATTATTTATTGGTCTGAACACAGCGTCATAAAATGTCTCTACTAATCCATGAATTTTTCGTATTTGCTCCCCGCCATCGGAATTCGTGGAGCCAGAGATGAAATGAAACTCAACGTCAGGGAAATCGTCAGTTTCATTTGCGTATTTAGTATTAACAAAAGCCAAGCCTTCAACTCCTCCCATAATTGTCAAAGGCCCTTCTCCCAATACCGCGTATTCCATTAAATTGCTTACTGTGAGAAGACGATTTTCGACTATTGATATTGGTTGATTAACGGTGAATGCTAGACCACCCAAGCCAACGTGATCCTGTAAATTACTCCCGACCTTCAAGTTCTGAATCAAGGGTATTCTATGCTTGTTTAATTCCTCTGCAGGACCTATACCCGATAGCATCAATAATTGCGCAGAATTAATTGTTCCTGCTGATAAAATAACTTCTTTCTTAGCTCGTATGCGGTACAACATTTTATTTCGTACAAATTCAACGCCGAAAGCAATTTTTGTTCTAGGGTCTATCATTACTTTTGTTACATGTGAGTTCATTGCTATGTGCAAGTTCTTACGGTCCTTCGTGGTTCTAAGAAACGCCTTGGAAGTAGAGCAACGACTGCCCCGCCGTACAGTTCCTTGAGCTACCATGAAGCCTGTCTGATTTTCTCCGTTTATATCCCTGTTCATGTAACCCATCTCTAAGCCTCCTTCTATAAAGCTGGATACGAGAGGAGTGTGGTAAGGTACCTCCGCAATAGTCAAGTACCCGCCAGTGCTGTGATAGGGCGTTTGTGCTAGATAAGGGTTTTTATTATCTTCAGACTTCTTGAAGTAATACAGCACATCTTTGTAACTCCAGCCTTTGTTGCCAAGGGCCTCCCACGTGTCATAGTCCTTCTTGTTACCTCGTAAATATAACATGTAGTTTAAGACCGAACTCCCACCAAGTACCTTGCCTCGTGGCCAATTGCAGCGGCCGTCTTCCATTGCTAAAAAATAAATATAAAGTTTTTAATATTAATATTGTTAGAATATCTACTTAACTCGACAACCGTTTAAAACCTTCTGCACAGGAGTTCCTTATGAAAAGGTAAATGACCACATCTACTGTTTAGGTTTTCATATACTAAACTAATTGATCGTCAATTAAAATAACCTTAGGTAACAAATAGCGCGTTACCCTGTCGCCTCTGAAACTGCATAAAAAACAGACTCAATTTTGTTTTTAGCGCAATAAAAGGAATTAAAAGTTCCAGCCAGGATTACTATGCTCCATGTATTGTTTTTTTGTTGACTACTAACAATATGAAATAAAGTATCCAAAATTAGTAAAATGGTCGATTCATATAGTATACCAACTCGTCACTAATAAATTTTACTGAAAATCGGGGTTTTCATAATAAAATAAATTTATAAATGTGTGTAGCATATTCCTTATCTTATCCTTATAAAAACAGGAACCATAGGAAGTCAAACTTTATAATTTTTTAGAAAAAAAAAACAGTAAGATCATTTTACCTAAACAAGTAGTTCCTGACGGCTCAGTCTTATACTTCCAGTCCAACTTGCTGAGTTGCAGATATCCAGCCATGATAGGAACGTCTGATATCTCCGTCTCGTCTCCACCGGCTTCCAACAATAAAACGTTCCAGTTTGCTATTTCTGATAGACGATTCGCTACCACTGCACCTGAAAATTATTAGTAATGATTTGAGCCAAAAAAAATATATTTATACCACAGAATAAATAACAGTAATACGAACAAAAACTATTCTTGGACTGATTTGCCGAATTTAATAACCATCGGATCAGTGGTTTAATCGTGAAAATGAGACAAACGGATAGAACTACTTTCACCTTTATAGTATAAGAAGTTAGAATTCCTGAAGTATTTTTTAGTTTTTTATGTAGATTTTTGCTTCAAAAAGACAACTACCGCATTAGGAATATTCCTGTGTCGCGAGGGGCTTCACTGTTTGTCAAAACAACGGACACAAAGAACACCCAGACTCGAGTCAAGTATTTGTAGATCACACAAATGTTTGTCCCGTGTAGGATTTAAACCACAACACTCGGGGCGGTGTAGTGGCGAGGTGACCACTTAAACCATTGCGCCATTGTGCAGCCTATGGAGCAGTCTTATTTTTTTTTTACACACATCACAATAGCAACCTACCAGCAGTGAGCACCGCCGTCAAAGCAAAAGGAATCTTCTCTCGTCTTTATTCGTGACATAATAGACGATGCATGTTAACATTAGGCAAGCATTCTAAGTGCATACACTATCAAACTAGCTAGCTTTCATTCAATTGCTTATTTGATCTTCTGTGCAGTGCCCGACAGGGTCCATAATTGATTCTTAGCTTAAGTTTTACCAACTGTATAATTTACATCATGGCAGCAATAAAGTATTGAGTATTGATAAACTCTCTATTTACTTGTATCGATTGAACGATATCGATCGAGCCCACTGTGCGGATGTACTAATATTTATTATGTAAAATTACAACGCCAGGATTGAAACACGCGTGTGCTGATTTTGGAAACCCCCAATTATGTATTCCATTCAATTTATTGGCTGGTTGACATTTCATCCTATTTAAGGATACAGTTCACCCCAAATGTAAACTAACAGTTACTTTCAATCGTAATAAATCCAATATGAGGAGAGAGTTATGGAACATCCTTTCTTAATTAATTAATTTATTAAAAGAATTTTCTTTACCGTTTATAGAATAAGCAATTTAGTTTCACTTTTGATGGTCAATCAGTCAATAGGTTTGTCCGAGCCTCGTTGTATTATACATAGTTTTTCCAATGGTAGTTCTAGCCAACCAGCCAGGAGTTAGCTACTCACCAGCAGATCCAGCTCCAACGATAATAAAATCATAATCTGGCAGCATGAGCGAGTCGTCCACGTCTGCAGGACGGCCCTCTGGATCCGTAGCGTCGAACTGGTAGTATGCGATTGCTGCAACTAACATCGGGATGAACCAGCCTACCTGAAATAACAGACACATTACTTTTTAGCATCTTATTTTATATACTTTTTTACTTATATCGCAGGAAACAATATGGGGGATCGATCTCACAACACTCAATTCGGTTTGTGACATGTACATAAGGCGTGTGGGTTTTAATCAAATCAAATCAAATCAGCCTTTATTTCCTAAAGAGTATAGAGTTAATAGGTTTTACATTAATATAAATGCAACATATTCTGCCATGTATGGCGTGGAAATATATCTAAACGGTTATACAGTACATAGATTTATGATGACCATACATAAATATAAAAATGTCACAAGATTAACAGAGAAAGTATCTTCTAACTAAAGTATATACTTGTTCATGAGTTTTTTGCTCTTCATATGCTTATGTGTGCTTTTGGTATCTACAAAGGTTTTTAGTTAGTGGGATGAACTTGGATAAAAATTATGTTCATCCGAGACTGAATGAATGGAATATTTTGACTGGCCTGTTGGTCTAGTGGTTAGTGACCCTGACCGCTATGCTTATAGGTCGTGGGTTCGATTCCCACCCGAGTTTGGGTGTTCTTTGTGTCCGTTGTTTCTATGTTTGTAAAGTCCAACGCGACACAGGAGTAATTCCTAATGCGGGAGTTGTCTTTTTTCAGAAAAGAAAAAGAAGAATAGGAGCTTCATAAACAATTAACAGTGTAAACTGCAAACTTAATAAATAAAACGTGTGTATAAATGGTTATATCATGTGCGAATCCGGTAGTAAACATGAATGGCATATTAAACTGAGCATGGAACGTAAAAACCGTCAATTAATCATAGTATTAGGTAATGATGAGAATTGCCAATCAATAGCTTCTTGCAATTGTTCACGCAACAGCTAAAGAACGGTTCACATATTTTGAAACAATGCAGCTATTAGATAGTTTTTAATTGGTTTAAAAGTGTGAAAGAGTCATTTGGAAAAACACTCATGCATGTGCAGAATTTCGTATGTCAAAAATAAGTTGCGTTGTATAGTATGGATCTCACCAATATGCAAGAGATATAATTATGTGACATATATTTAAAAAAAGTTAGAGCAGTACATAGTGCTTTACTTCCCGTATAAATATAATTGTTCTTATTTTCAAACCAAAAAGGCAGTTCAATGAATTGTCGTTATGGTCGCCGTTTTACATAACGTACACTGCTGCTGCTACTGTTTCATTACGCAACACGTTTCAACTAAACGTATTTTAATATTATTTTACACTCGTCACTCGTAGAGTGGATATATGACGAAATTAAATGGGTATTCTTTATTATCCTTAAAAATAGAAAAAATTACAGCAACAGATATTTTTGACAATGTGCGGCCTTATCACAAAAAGTAATATCTTCCAGGTAACCTTTGGATGGACGGGATACTTAACTTACACAAAATATTGCCTAAGAGGAACTAAAACTGGTGTGGATACATCATTAGGACACTAAAGTATCGAACGGCATACGTATCTACTGTTCCGGTAACATTTTCCAAAAAAACAAGTTCCGGAAGACGGAAGAACGTCACGTGGTGAAGCGTAAATGCCGTTGTGGAATTGTAACATGACGCTATTAAACAATATTGAATGGCATCTCTTACACAGCCTGGCAACTTTTAGTAGCACGCAACAGCAGGCCACTGTTCCGGTAACAGCGAGATTGTGTAACATAGCTACAAATAAACTTCTGTGTACTTAGATTTGTCGAAAATTTATAAAATCTATGAATGTTTAAAACCCATACAGTATAGTAATACATACTGTAACGGTAACGTAAACAGGCACTAATGCTAAATTATTTCAGGATTAAATTACCTTTCAACATATTTATGGAAGAGAAAAAACCTAAAAAATATGTCAATAATCTTTCCTTCACCTTCCTCTAACTAAGATCTAATCAAAAATGTCTGTAAACATATGATTTATTTTATAGATTGTTTAAACTTTCGCTACATTTTCCATGTGTAAATCAGAAACGATTTTTTTTTTGAGGAAAGGACAACTCCCGCATAAAGAATATTCCTGTGTCGCGGGGGTTTCATAGACATTCAAAGAACGGACACAAAGAACACCCAGACTCGCGAAAACTATTTGCGGATGATATAAATTTCTATCCCGCGTGGGATTTGAACCCACAACACTCGGCGCGGTGTAGTGGGGAGCCGAGGTGACCACGTAAACCATTGCGCCAATTTTGAAGTTGTTTAATAAGTAGGCTAGCAATATATTGTGCTTATTAAATAAGAATAGTCAATTGACTAAAACGGTAATTTTAACACTGATTTTGGCAATCACAGAGTTGCAAATAAGTTGCTGGTTTGGTGGATCATTCTGTGGTACCTATAATTATACATATAGAGTAGATGTTTACCTGCGATCCGGCAGCCGCGGCGATGGCCGTACCCGACAACACGTCGGCCGCAGCGTTCACTATCGAGCTCATCTTATCAGGCACCTGGAATAATGCATATTCAGTTATAAGTACCTACATAAAACGCGTGATACATTGTATCACAATGTAGTAAATATTATAAAGACTCAAAATTAAAATTGCCATCTGTGAAAGTTGCCCTGACATATATGCATAATTATTATACAACCAACATCAAATTACAGTAGTATCGCCCAGATTCCACAGATGGCAAAAAAAACGTGTGCGTCCCGGGACGCCCGACAGAAGTGATAACTTAAACTAATCTAAGTTGAACTATTTAATATTGAAATTGTTTAACTTGACATGGCGCCGTAACGCGTTAGGTAACGAAGCGGTTTACCCTCCCATAAGGAGTTATCACTTCAAAAATAAATCAACTGTCAGTCAGCATTTTTTGTTGCGGTAACACTTTTTGCAAGTTAGCCGTCATCCGCCGAGCGTCTGAAGTGTAATGTGGGATAGGAACTTGGTTCCAATAAAAATATTCACCTCCTAAATCAGTTTTGGAGAAGACTGTCCTCCAGATTTTAATCCTCGACAAGTCTACCACGACAATTATTTAATATGGTGCAACATAAAAGTAATGGCTTTTAGATATGTAAGAAAAGGTAGCAAGACATTAACCCATACTGTTGTACAGTCTGGCCAATTAAATAAAGTCGATGTTGAACCTAATGGATAAATAATAGACTTTGTTGTGTTGTAAAAAGGTTTACCTAACGGTGGGGCGAGTTCAATTGAACCCACTAGCAGTTATTATAGTTCCAAGTTAAAAAGAATACTGTGTAACCCACTTAGTTGTCCTGTTGCTGTTGTTGTGTTATGTTTGTTGTTGACGTTTACTGATAACAACTTGCCAAATACTTTACCAACATGCATTTCTAAGTAATGCACATAATATATATATTTTTTTAATAATATTAATGAACAATGCAGGGAAAACTGAAAGTAGGTACCTACAAAAGATGTGGTATTTGAAAACTACAATAAAATATACATGGTCTTCATTTTAACAAGATTTGGACCCCTTCTTCATTAGCCCGTCAAACGAAGACCAAAACGGCCGAATAATAAGGGAAATATCCCTTGTAAAAGCCTATTTTGGCACAGTTGCAGGTAAAGGTGTCTTAAACAACGTACTTAAAGTACTGTTAGATGGGGGTGAAACTAACGGGTGGGGAGGTGTGTAAAAGTCCCTTATTTTTAGTTTTTTGTAATTAATTTGAAAACAACAGCCTATAGTTAAAAATGTCCTTAAACTAAAGTAATCTACATAAAATTATCTATAAATACGATAGTAAACACTTTTTTGCTAGGATCAATACTTAAGAAGATATGCAGGGAAGAAAATGGATAATTAATAAAATAAACATTTCTTTAAGTATGGCACGTATATTCCTAAAAATAAAATTCCTAATTATCTACTAAATCTGGTGTTGCGAATGAGGTCAGTAGTCTGAAAGTTTAGGTCAGGAGTCTGAGGAGTCAGAATTGTAATCACGGTCAGTGCAACCTGGTCGGAACGTCAGTCAATTCAAAGGTATGGTAAAACCTATTACGTAATGGAATACACAATTATTGAATATCATCGCGAAAGTTTGAAAGTTAGTAAAGACCGATACTCGTATCCATCGTGCATCCTGCCACAGTGTCACGTTGACAGTGTACCGTTATTTGTATCCGCAATTATACATCGCAAGGTAAGTCACGCATACGCGTGACTTACCGGTCATTTGACAACCGCATTTAGTGACACACTTTATTTTCACCACGTTGTTTTAAGGTGCGACAGTTTTGGCACTTTTACCAACTTTTAAAAGATAACATCCAAGTTTATTTCACTTGAAAATAAATGTATGCACAAGTATGAGTATTTATGTTTTTTTTATATTTCGTTACCATGATTTTATAGATAATTAAATAATGTGTCTTTGTGTTTGAGTTTTAAAAAAACATTTCTTCCTTTATGTACTTAAATATTAGCTGTTGTTGAAGTGAAGCTAAAGTGTTGGTGAAATCTATCCCACGGGAATCGTGCATCGATAATAACTTCATCTGGTAGTTATTTAGGAATCTCTTTTTAAAAATGTCTGCTTGTTCAACTAGCACTAATTGAATCTTTACCAATATCATTATTTCATGCAATTATTAGCTTAATCCACATTTTCGAGAAATTCTATTCTATGAATATTTGTTATTAACTGCCTGCGACTTCGTTCGCATGGAAATTTTGGTGTAATCTATCCCACGGGAACCGTAAATTTCTCCGGGATAATTTTTTTTAGCCTATGTGCTATTCCAGACTATAATCTATCTATCCATCCATCCATCAATGTATCCATTTTACCATCTATCCATCCACCCATCATCACAAACTTTGGCCTTTACAATATTAGCATTTTTTCCAGAAAGACAAATATTTATTTTGATCATTATAGTCTCAGAACTAAATGAAGAAAAATTCTGCATATTATACACCAGGAAGACTTCCAAAACAATACCATAGACCTAACTTTTTTCCCGCTGCTTCTCTCATTAAAAACGCCTTAATTTCTGAACCGATCATCATGTAACTTTTCATACACATTGTCAGAGGTACAGAAAAGGACATAGGAAACCTTTCATCTAGACAAAATCTAAAGGTGTTCCCTCACCGGGAGCATTCGCCTGTAATGTAACATTTATGATTCGATTTTGAGCATTACAACATTACCTCCCTGACTGACGAGTGTTTGACTGTAATGTAACATTTATGATTCAAATTCAAATTTATTTATTTGCAGAAAATTCGGTACAGAAAGATCTTACATTTTTAAATATTCTAAGACATGCGACTTTAGTCAATACTATTGACATGAAAATTATCATTATTATTATTGATATAAATAATCATTTATACAATTCAATAATGTTCAATATGTCCATACTAATATTTATTATAATGTCAAAGTTTTAACACCATTTAATGATGCCACGCTTTAATTCAAACAACAGAACAATACAGGATTAAATACAATATATACATTCAAGATAGATTCATAGATTCAAGTTGATTAGTTGATTCCACAATATCAGACGAAGCGGTTGTTGTGCTGAGCGCGGCAATATTAATTCGAAATTTTTATTTACGTAAAAAAACAGTAGAAACGGTACTATTGTGTCATTAATTATTTCAGAACTGACGAAACACAGGCGGTTTTACAAGTTGTATAAAATATTACAGATTGTATCATTTCAGGTTGCGCACTGTAATGCTTGGTTCTCCTCCCTCACTGATGTAATGCTCGGATCTGTAACGTTACATTACAGGCGAATGCTCCCAGTGAGGGAGCATCTTAAAATAACGCGACCGATGCCGTAATTACCGGGTAAACTAACTTTTGCCTTGTTTGCTAGCAGTTCGCTAGTATATAGACCAGATGTTTCTTAAAAACTCCTTATACTCGTATAGTAAGTAACAGTTGGCGATTTACCGGACAATAATAGCGAGGTCAATGACACTTTACTGCATTAACATTGCAAAGTGGCTTACTTTTAAAATTGTTTATCTACTGTTATTTTTGTTCATTAGAAAGCGTACTAAATGTCACTGAAGTGAAGCTTACTAATATATTTATGTATGTATGTATGCTTTACACATCCAGAATTATAACGAGTTCCGGAGAAAATAGCTCCGTCTTACGTCACATTTTGTTCCCAACAAGGGAGCCAGAGATGTTATGTAATACGAATTTAATTACTATCTAAATGCACTTCGAATATTGATACCAAAATTTTATATTCTGAAGGCTACTTTTGTTACGAAATGATTAGGACATAATGTAAATAAACAGTGTTGGTGCTCTATTTAAACACCTACATTTTATTTATTTATTTATAACACTGCCTGCAGATAAATTGCACGAGGGCAGGGCTGCCATCCGTCCGGGTTTCCCCGGATTTGTCCTAGTTTAGAGGGCGTCCGGGGAGCGTCTGGCGGGGTTTTCAAAAAGTGTCCGGATAAAGCCAAAGCAACTCATTATTATTAGATGAGCAAGCTGCTTAATTTAATAAATAAATGGAATCGGCGTTTTTTTTAAGGTGTCCGGGAAAGAATCTTGATTTCACACATGTGTCCGGAATTTTTAGGAGCTTGTCCGGCGTTTTGGCAATTTAATTGATGGCAGGCCTACACGAGGCGGACTTCATGCCGTAGGCATTTTCTACCAGTCAATTTATGTAATACAGAGACGTGCGTAGCAGGTGTATAATAATAATTAAAATTGAGATTGTAAAATTACATAAGAGTGTTATAATCATACTTGCCATTACAGTGTTATGTGTACAATAAAATTAATAGTCAATCATTTAAAACTTCTGTCTTGACACTTGAGATGTTCTGAATATTCGGTATTCAGTATTTTCGGAAATATATTTCTAGTGTTAAGCCAAAATATCCTATTAAATTTATTAAGTTTTAAAATTGATTGTGTTATTGGTTAATTTGGCTCTAATGTATAATGGTCTGAATGGTATAATAATGGTAACATAATAGAAAATATTTATTAATATTAAAAAAAAAAAAAAAAAACCGGACCAGTGTGAGTCAGACACGCGCACTAAGGGTTCCGTTTGTAATCAATCATAATATATTTGGCTGGCTTAAAAGGCGGTATCTTTTAATAGCGTTGACTTAGAAGTTTTATTTTTTACAGCTTTAAGGGACCGCAGACAAGTATTTGATGTTAATTTCAATTTGACAGGAATGCGTGGAGGGCATTCCTGTCGAAGAGATTCTTGACAGACAGACAGACAGACGGACAACAAAGTGATCCTATACGAATGCCTCACGAGTGCCGTGGAAAAAACTAACATGTTGTTATAGTAATCTAAATTACATTATTCTACACGTAAATGACCTTACGATAACCCGTAAATGACTAGCGATACGTGATCGCTAGTCAATTTAGTCCCTAATGGAAGTGAAGGGACTTATCTTCATTAAAAAAGAAAAACTGCTATCAGGGATGCGCACACATGAATCCTCTGTATCATAAACACATCTATCCGAACTTTTTCGAAGACTATAGGTTTGCTAAGAGGCCACAAATCTGTTGTTCGCCGCTTTTCTTGTGTAGTTATTTTTCTATCCACCGGTAAAAGTTTTTTTCTGGATGATAGGTACACTATATATTTTTCTGTCCTCTCAGAATGTGTATTAAAAATTTCATGATAATCGGTAGATAAGGCTAACTTGTTTTGATCGTTACTATCGTGTTGGCGACCATTATACTAATGAGGCAATCTGTTGTTTATCTTTTTTATAAGATCACTTATGTAAGCTAATGATAACCCTTTGGCAGCGTATAATGAGAGTTCAATTAACATTAAAGAATCTTTTAATGTTCTTTTTGTCTTTGAACATAGATTTTTATAAATAGATTAAACTTTTTTTTGTTAGAGATTAAACTTGTTTAAATACACGATACACTCAGTGTAGCTAGGTGTTTTAAATTGTTAATCCCACTAATATTATAAATGTGAAAGTTTGGATGGAAGGATGGATGGATGTTTGTTACCTTTTCACGCGAAAACCACTGAACCGATTGCGATGAAACTTGGTATGTAGATAGCTGGAGACCTGGATTAACATATGGGCTACTTTTTATCCCGATATTCCCACGGGATCGGAACTTACGCGCGTGAAACCGCGGGGCGCTGCTAGTATAAAAATAAAATAATAGTTTATGGGTAAAGCTCTTCTGTGATCTTACTTTAGTTAAGTTTATTAAATGCCTATATGCCTGACATATATTAATTACATTAATGTTTATCGTCTATTCCCAGTTGTAACCACCCTCTTTGTCACCACTGAGGATAAATGGGAAAAACTAGTCCCGAATGTCAAGAGTGGTGACGTACAACACATACTTTTCCAGTTGTAGTAACTGGTTTTGTCACTACTGGTGACAAATGAAAAAAAAACATCCCAACTACAGAAGAAAACAGTTATAAAAATCAAACTAATTCAAATAAAGAAAAAAAATCTCTTCAGCCTCGCACCTACAAGTAGTATAGAAAGTAGAGATATGCGCTGAACAACTTGTTCCATTATTACTAAATTGCGTAATTGATGTGCGTGTTTCAATAAAACTGATCAGCGCAGATAATGACACAACTTTATCACGAGATGACTCTTGGTGTTCCTGTACTTCTATTTTTATACTAGCTACGCCCCGCGTAAGTCCCGATGCCGTGGGAATGTCGGGATAAAAGCCTATGTATTAATCCAGGTCTTCAGCTATCTACATACAAAGTTTCATCGCAATCGTTTCAGTAGTTTTTGCGTGAAAGAGTAACAAACATCCATCCATCCTCACAAATGATTACATTTATAATATAAGTAGAATTCCAGGTGTCGGAAGCGTAGCGTCAGGAAAAACTAAAGCTGACTGTTGGTGTCACTAGCTCATTTTAGATACTTATGTGGTAAACGGCAGTATTACTCATAGAATGGTTGCAAGGATTTGATGATGCACTCCAGAAATCCGGTTGAAAGGTAACGGGGGAGGACTAGTAGTCTCCCCCGGTCCCGGCAGTAGAGGAAGGTCGCCTGCACTAAACAGTATGTCAGCCTGCCGGTCAACAGGTAGCGAAAGCTGCCGTGGTAATCGAGATAGCAGTAAGTCAGAAGATGCCTCTTCTCGACTTACTGCTATCTCGGTTACCACGGCAGAAAGGTTCCCGGGGGGCGTTTTTTTGTGAGTTAGCGCGTACAAGAGTTTGTTAACTTAATTACTTTTATTTCTGAATCTTATACGGCATATTACCTAAGTACTGTTTTTACTTTCGACTCAGCGGCTAGCGCCTAAAATAGTATGTCAGTATGTGTTGTATGCGACTGCTCTGGTTAGTTAACAGGTTCAATTCTCTGGAGGTTTTCAATATACTTACCACCATGACATAATTTAAGACCTAACATGTGCCGAAAAATGTGTCATACAAACTGCCTTCCTCTTTGTATTAAAATTTCATTCAATTTTCTGAATGAGTAAGTTGGTTTATCGCAATCTCTTTTTTCACTTAACAGATACTTGACAACTCGATTATTTGAGAAACGTAATTCCAAACTCTTGTAACTTTTGAATCCATGCACTACATGTTTTTGATTTAATATTTTTATTGTACTTCGATGCCTACTCAAATTTTCTCATATCTATTTTGTTTTGTGTTAAAGTGATCTCAGAGAGACATCTACATCAGAACTACGATCTAGTAAAACTTTCGTAGTTCTGACATAGTAACAAATCAACAACAACAAATTTAAATGGATACCAAGTTCGAATTATAACTGTATAACAACAAGAATCATTTAAATCAAGTTAAGTCTAAAAAGAAAGCTTTAGGATACCATAGGTAAAAAAATTTATAGCGTCAAACTGTGAACATCCTCCTTTTTGTTCTTTCGGTGAACAAAAACATAAAGTAGCTAACTTACCTTCAGTAGCTCGCACTTTCACGATGAAACATAACAAACAAGAGATCACTATAATTATTAAACAACAGTTCAATGTAATGTGCGCGTCACATAGTAGGCCTGAACACTTCCCTGTTCGTTATCACTGCATTTCCACATCACTCGATACACTAGCTTACTTCGTGGTATTCGAAATTCAAAAGTAAGATATTCCAAATGAGTCTCGTGTAACGGCCACTTTCTTCGACGGCGTCAAAACAACTCCCGCGCATTGAAACCGTTGGACAGCGGGTAAATGGTGGGAGTTGGAATCTATTTGTACAGTAAAGTAGACGCTGTTTCTGATTTGGCGAAAATTTTGTGTTACATAACTGGAGGAAGGCATCGTTCATATAATTTTCCTATCAAAAATATAACGTATAAAAAACCCAAGTCTCGCAAGTCACAATGCAGTTCTTCTACCGCTAAAACTTGTGAGATCTAATTGTAACTTAATTGGTTAACTAACAACGTTTAATAGTGACCATGTCCATATAAGACATATTAATTTCTTTCATAAATAGACCGACTTGGCAATCGTAGTGTAGCAAATGCGGGATTCCTACACGTAAGATGGCTTCTAAGCTAGAGTCACCTAGACTCAACTATGGCAATGTGGTGTACGGGCCTTGGGTACTGGTAAAAAAAGGAACTGCTACAAGTCTGTTAGAACTTATCTTCTCCTAAACTTAAAGGGAGAAGATAAATAACAATGTTTCTTAAAAATACATACGTGAGTTGCGGGTCAGAAGCGAGTTTACGCTAATAGAGCGCGAGAGAGCTAGCTAATATTTATTAATTATTATTAGAGGCATAATGCAGATATATTTAGTATGGTAAGGTTGTGTGTACCAGATAGGTACGTGTGGCGGTGACGCCGGCCCCGGCTGCTGTCGGTGCCAAGAGGGCGTACCAATCTTCTCTTCTCCGCTGTCTCGAGCGCTTCGCACACTAATCTCGTTGCAGAGGAGACTGAGGAGACTGACATATTTTATTGTTCACTAAGATAACACTATTCATAGTACGTTATTAATAAAAAATATGGCACACAGAAATGATTATAGTTACTTAGCTATTGCATTAGGTTTTTAACCTGTAATAATAGTTGTAAGTTTAGTAAATAAATAAATGTAACGGATTGGATCTCCCTTTCTGTCCTATGTCTTAAATGGGGCAGAGGACGTCCACAGTGTGCTGCCATCTCGCTCAGCCTTGGGCTTTGAGCTTCATCTCGATTCATATATTGAATATAGTCCACCTTAAGTTGTTTTATACATAAATATATTAACTAGACACCGAATTCGTGATTATTATTACAAATTCGTTCAGACCTTCGAATAAATTTTCAGCATTTAAGGACATATTAGCTGTTTACACAAAAATATTTATTGTTACTAGACGATTGCCTGGTGGTCGACTTTCGACCATAATTCATTAAGTTTTTAATGTGTTGTTTGGTTTCCTCGGTCAGTATAACATAAACTGTCATTTTATAGACTTTCCGAACCATCGTCAACATTTTCATCAACATTTTTTTCAACTTTCATTTAATTTTTAAATTTTATTAAATTTCACAGTCCTCCATGCACAAAATTTGCTTAAAAAGGGGACTAGACTAAGAATTCTCTTCACGTATTAATATTTAGATGGATCCTCATTATTAACTATAATACGGAGGGCAGTAGAAAAACACGAGTTTGATAATCACTTGCCGAACTTAAACTTGCTACACTTTCAATTCCAAAGGTCTTATTAGCCACAATTTGAAAGCCGGGCACCGTTGAAAGCAACAGTCATTCCTATGGGAATGTAACACAATTACATAAACTTACGCCTCGGCGTACGTGGCGGCTGGCAGGTATCGTGAGGCGCGTACTCGACCAACAGCACGTGTGGGCGTAGTGCACTGAAAGTTGAGTAAATCGCTGACGACTAATTAAAGTTTAGTCCTTAAAGCACAAGAATATTTGGATAGAAATCATAAAATAAACGTGGCTGCTTGATATAAGTTATCTTCTATAGTGAAGGGTCTGTAAGGAGTTCAGGGAATATCGTTACTCCGTTCACGAGGTGTGGTTTTAGTCTGTTTACACATCATAGGGGCACTGGTAAAAAGGGTGTTGTTCGTTGCATTCATTCTACTTGTATAGACTATATCTTATTACTCAAGTAACTTCTGAGACCGTATTAACGAGCGCGGTGTAAGAGCGGCATACGCAATCATTGCTACGAATGTCGATGTCGATGAACGCATAAGATTAATTCCCTTCTAGATATCCGCCCTGTTTAAAAATTTTGCCACGGTGATCTTATGCGGATTCGCAAATCTTTGACAGCAACATGTTAGACTCTCAGGAGTGCGTATTTCTCCTCAAGATTTTCATTCACGGTTAATGTAAAAAAAAAACTCCAGAACTAATTTCACGATTTCTTTGTTGTTGGGAGATTCCAAACGAGCCACGCATCATTGCATTTTATGAACACACAAATGATTCATACAAATAAAGTGAAAGTATTAGACAGCAGGCGAACGTACCCGTGGATTTTTAATAAAATTCTCAGAATTTCAAAATATGTTACATATAAGTGGTTAATAATTTCCGTTGTTTATAAAGAGATATTTTAATACAATACTGCTTAAACAATACTTTACTTTATAATTCTTTAAAAAAAAAACGACTTCAACAAAAAAAACTATTTCATAAAAGACTTTTATGGTTTTCTCATGGATGGAATTGTCAAAACTGGACCAAATTGAAATGGGATCACACGGGGGAAGCACCAGCTTTCAAATAAAAAAAGAATCATCAAAATCGGTTCACCGAATCGAAAGTTCTGAGGTAACAAACATTAAAAAAAAAACATATAGTCGAATTGAGAACCTCCTCCTTTTTTGAAGTCGGTTAAAAATAACACCTGTTTTAGAAATATCTAACAGTACACACGCATAGCTATGAAATAGAAAGCATTGAAGGACGCTTAGTAACGGTAACAGACTGGTCCAGGAGCAGAAACCTGTTTGGTCGAAGCCTCTTTCTCTCCCGAAGGTTACCGGCCTCGAGATAATACTGCTGTCTAACCTTGTTTAGAACAAGGAAATACTTTCCTTTAACTAGAGATTATGGATCCAAGGGAAATAGACAACGACAAGTCTACTTACTCTACCCGTTTCTCTTTGAGTATTTCTTTTTACATTTACTGCATGACTTCAGAGTCGTAAAGTAAATTTCAAAATGGTGTTTTATATACTTTAGTTGTTCTAATAAAATAACACATTTGCATTTAGGTAAACTATTATATTGAGATATTAATTGGCATTATAAAGTATGGTGGTGGATAATTCCACCATACCAAAGTGCCTATCATATTTATTTGTGTCTATGCTAAAATCTCGTGTACTCTACGTAAACTCTACGTGGGAGAGCCATGCTTCGGCACATATGGGCCGGCTCGACTCCGCTCGATACCACGGCCTCCCAGAAAACCTGCCGTGAAACAATGCGTGCATTGCTTTTCGCCGCGTGAGTGAGGTTACCGGAGGCCCTAACCCTTCCCTCTCCCCTATTCCCGTCCTTCCCTTTTCTTCCCTCTCCTCCCCTCTAAACCCCCTCCAGTCTTCCCGCTCTTCCCCCCTCTCCCCCTCTTCCCCTATTCCCTCCTTAATAAAAAAAAAAATCACAAATGAATAGTTACATCATCCTTTAGAAGTTTATATGATGATCAAATTCATACAACAAAAGTATTCCTACAAAACATACATCATGTTTGAGCACAAGGTATGATCTACTCTACGGAATATTAAAAAAAAATTGTAACTGCAGATGAAACGAAGTGTTGTGAAATGCTGCGTCAAAGCTGGTAATCGCCGATGACACTTAGAGCCACGTATATATACATACATAATATAGGATTGCCAATCCGGATACTAGTAACTATATCCGGTGTTAACCGGTACAAAATAAAATTAGAGATTTACTTTTATAGGTGCTTTTAAGTGTAGTTGGTAGGGAAAATGTGATGGTTGTGACTCTGCACAATTATTGTGCAGTCACAACCAAAGTTGATAGGATTTGAAGCTCCACCGACTGCACTATTAAGATACAATCATAACACAAAAGTTTGCAATACCAATTCAACCATAAACAAAATATTCAACACCATGTTCAGATTCAACCACTTTTTGGAGCACGTCGTCGTTGCCAACACACTAACCGAACTTTGAGCATCGTATATTGTTTTGGTATCTGTATTCTGAATTACATTGTGGCTTTTGTCAACAATCGTCATCATCACAATCAAATCAACCCTGTCTCATCCGCTTGCGAAATCTTTTCGACTGTCGATGTAGTATCGTTATTACAAAAGGAACATGTTTTTCATTTTGTTTGTTTATTTATTCCTCAAAAATCTATAAACAGAAATTTGTCAGTTAAAACCCAATGGAGTATCGAGACAGTATGAAACTACATAGTAGTCACTCACGCAAGTTATTTCACTTGACTTTTCCATAAGAATCGTCCATGCTAACTAGTTTTTTTTTTATAGGTGGTTGCTGCGGTTCGACGACAAAACGAACGATTGTAGGAGGATGGGCCTGGGCATGGTGGCTGGTTACCGACGTGCAACGCATCTCCCTGGAGGTATAATAACTACACACATAAGGGACTACTCACACTTATTCAGCTCGATTCAGCTTTTTAGATCAAATTCATTAAATTGAGAAGTTAATTGTAGAAGTGCGATACTTAAAAAACTAAAAACAATAATAAGTACATACTTACTCAATTATCACTACATATTATAAAACAAAGTCCCCCGCCGCGTCTGTCTGTCTGTTGCTATAAACTCAAAAACTACTGACCGGATTTTCATGCGGTTTTCACCACTAGATAGAACGATTCATGAGGAAGGTTTAAAAAATATGATTGAAGATGTCTCTGCTACCCGTGCGAAGCAGGGGCGGGTTGCTATGAAAAAAAAAACTAAACCATTAAGGAAACAAGCAGTGGATTTCAACCCTTTACTGAATCTCAATATTGTAAATATTGTTTTATATTGTAACTAGCGACCCACCCCGTCTTCGCACGGGTGCAATATAATACTAATGTGGTGAACAATTGTTATCGTCATATCATTATACAAATTTACACAAAACAATATGAAACTATACGTATAAACCTTCCTCTTCAATCGTTCTATCTGAAAATTAAATTATGTTAAAATCTGTTGCGTAGTTTAAAAGATCTAAGGCGGAAACGATTTTGTTTTATACTAAATAAAAAAAAAAGTACGATTTAAAAACTTTATCTTTAATAACATTTAAACGGTCATAACTTATAAACGTGATTTGAAATTCGATGAAACGGAAGCATCACGATAAAGTTCCTAGAGATAGTACAGCGGGTTTGAACCTCACCTGGTATATAACCGAGACGTGAACATACTTCACAATAGCCAAATAATCAAGTACAGAGCCAAAAAATATTAGTTATAGATACTACTAATTATAAAACATTATTTTACCAGAGTTTACATACTACAGCAACCTTTCACCATTCGATGGGCCAATGCCTCTTTTGCTCACAAAATACCTTATTTTAGTTAGGCACCGTTTCCGCCAGGAGCGCTGTCGAAAAATACGTAAATGGAAAAGTCAACGACCGAAACTTATTGTGGACGTAAGCTCATACTAGGGGTGCATTTCTAAATCATTACTCATTACAATAATTACAGAAAGTATATAAACAAAACAGTTATATCTTGATTTATGTTTTATTATTTCATTTCAGGTTATGACATTGAACCCAATGTGTGAATTTGTGGAGACTGCTCAGGGCGTGCCGCTTACGGTCACGGGTGTCGCACAATGCAAAATAATGAATGAAGACGAGCTTCTTACAACAGCCTGCGAGCAATTCCTTGGCAAGACCGTCAGAGAAATCAAAATGACGATTTTACAAACCTTGGAGGGACATCTGAGAGCAATTCTCGGTAAGTAATTTATTTATACGCCATCTATCGTGTAATAGTTTGACTATTGGGAATATAGCGCATAGCGTCATCTATGATTAAGTAATGTATTTGCGAATCAGCAGAGACATCTGTTAAAGATAGTATAAACTGAACTAATAGCTATTTTGTACTTATTATATCAGTCATCGTTATTAAAAATAGATGGCGGTATTTTATAAAGAAGAAAGTTATGAAATTCGATGTTTGTATTAATTTGAATACTTACTAAAAAAATTTTTTCAGTGCAGGTTTATGGTATCACCTTGCTATGCTTAAGCGTTTTTTTTTACAAGTTTATTCGGTTTTCATTAAGCATACATGTTTATCAATCTTGTCTTTAATAGATAGAGTTAAAATAATTTATGGGCAAACCGTCGAACACAAAAAAAAGGTACATATGGTGCAACATCAGATGTATTTGTACGACATCCACGCACACGTGACCTCATTAACGCCTATTCATACGAAAGTGGCCGTTACTTCCTTAACTAGATGCGATCTAATCTCAGTAGTTGATCAGAATGTCAACTAATGTCATGACAGGTACAGACAAGGCGATAAAGAGGTCGTTTATTGGGGGTCGCAATGCCGCAATCTTATCTGTTCAACTGTGCCGAGACGCGTTGTATTACCGCGGTGCTGGATATCTTTCGTTTTATTCGCAGTCATTGAAATGGCAATGGTTTTAAGTATGGTGAGAGCCCAACAAACTCTTCAGGCGATCCCGAGCCGTGCGTAACACGGAAGGCATTTTTCTGCCAAACGAAAAATAAAGATTCACCGCAAAGTTAACACTTGTTCATTTGTTTTTGTTCGCGGAAGTATGTTCGCTTACACTTTAGCGTCCATACTTGTTCGTTTGTTTTTCTTCGTGAGCCTTAAGTAGGTCATGTTCGCCTGTACCCAGTGTCACTGACAGACTTCCCGTAACGCTTCCGTGTGCATGTGTCGGAAGCTACGCTTACCATGTCCGCCCGTGCTATATGCATTTTATGTTACTCTATGATCTATATTTTTGTGAAGTGAATAAAATTTTGCTATTCAAGTTATACCCACTTCCAAAAGTCCGATTAATATTTTAATTTAACTTTAGTTTTTATAATGCCTGCCTAGGATAGGTAGGTAATTTAGGTGATACCCGGTTCCCTTATATGGAACACCGTGTGGTTTTATTCTGCTTAGCTCCGGTGAGGTAGGAGGTATAAAAAAAATAGGATAGGGAGGTACTTATCCTACGCATTCCCACTTACTTATACTTTTAAGGTCTGAGGAGTTTTTCTATACTAAGTAGCTGTAGCTAAGTAATTTGCAATAAAAAAATATTGTGACTATAAATTGAGATGGAAACTATCATATCTCTCAAGTTGGACCAAACTGCACAAAGTGTGCATGTGCGTGTGAAATTTCATTAAAATCGGATCATTGGTTTTGGGGATTTATCGCCGGCAAACGACGTGACACGATTTTTTTGTATTTAACGAGTCAATAACTCTGAATAACATTCTCAGCGGTTTTTCTCTTACAGGAATCATTCATTTCCATTTTGCAATTTCTCCTCCTTGACGATTCAAGGGGAGGGCCAGTATGACATTGCGGCATGTCTACTCGGGACAATATTATCATGACTCAGCAAAAGCTGCATAATACTTTAGTGATGCACAAAATTACCATAGTTACCTACCTGATAATCTTACTTCTCACTTAATATTATAAAGGCGAAAAAATGGATAGTTACATCACTTGGATGGATGGATGTTTGTTACTCGTTCACGCAAAAACGGCTAAACGGATCGGGGCGAAATTTGACACAGGGATAGATTATAGTCTGAAATAGCACATAGGCTTGAAAATGTACGATTTCCGTGGAATAGATTTCACCTAAATTTCGATGCGAACGAAGTCGCCGACAACAGCTAGTCATCAATAATTAAACAGTGTGTAGTAAATATATGTTATTCAATAGTCATGTACCACGTATGCTTTTATTATACGTTGATGAATTATCTTGTAGGTCATCTCTAATGTATTTTTAATGTACTTAGTATTACCGTTCAATACACGGTCTGTTATATTTTAAGCAAATTAAGTGTCCACGGTTACTATAATTTGATTACCCAGCCTATATTTCCTTTTATGGGATTAATTTAAAAAAAATCTTGCATATTTGCCTCCTTTCGGTTCAAAATTTGTAAGACATTTTTCAAGCATTTGCCCGAAATCTGAAAATTTTCACAACTACATCCCACTAATATAATAAACGTGAAAGTTTTTGAGGATGTATGGATGTTTGTTACTCTTTCACGCTAAAACTACTGAACCGATTGCGATGAAACTTGGTATGTAGATAGCTGGAGACCTGGATTAACACATACTACTTTTTATCCCAATACTCTCACGGCATCGGGACTTACGCGGGTGAAACCGCGGGGCACAGCTAGTAACTATATAACTTCACCGACAGCCATAGTATGGTAGCATGGAGCTGGTTTAATTATGGAGCCAGAAGGCGACAATAGGACTGACTCTTTAAGTACGTACATAACATAGATAGATAGATAACACTTTATTTGTACACCAGTCTTAGAGTAGAAGTATCACACATACATTTGTCATACAGATAATGTACAAAGGGCGGCCTTATTGCAAAATGCAATCTCTTCCAGGCAACCTTAGGATGGATCAATGTGTTTTCACAACATAATATCTTATTGGGCTTGATAAAGGTTCGGACGGAAAATGTTAAAGGCTCGAAGTTGCCAACAACAGCCAGTTCGAGTTACAGGTATGCGCTCCTGAGCTGCTCCCGCAATTGTTTACGCCCCCCAATTCATCCGTTTATGCAATAGCCCTCTCCTTACATTACTTTCCCATCTTACCTATCTTCCCTTTTCAATATCTCTCTCAATTTTCCCATCTTTAATTCCCAAAGTACCCGGTTGACGGCAACAGACTTGCCCCGTATAGGAACAGCATTAGCATTATGTAGTAGCAGTATACAATATAATTATATATTCCACAGGGAATGCATGAAGTGGACGGAGTAAGTTGAATAAGTAAAAATATCACCTGGATCTCTTAAGTGTTAAATATTTTTTTAGGGTTCTATAGTTAACAAGGAACTCTATAGTTTTGGTATGTCCGTCCATCCATCCAACGATCCACGGCTTAGCTCATAGAGTCTTAGCGCTAGAAAGATTTATTCTCTAAGACAAAACAATTCCATAAAAGACTTAAATGGTTTTCTCATGAATGCCGTTGTCAGAACTGGACCAAATTGAAAAGGGGCCACACGGGAAGCACCAGCTTTTAAATAAAAAAAGAATCATCAAAATCGGTTCACCCAGTCGAAAGTTTTGAGGTAACAAACATAAAAAAAAGAAAATACAGTCGAATTGAAAACCTAAAGTTTGTAATTTTTTTATTCTTTCCCAAAGTGTGGAGTGTCGTTGTATAGGTCTTTAGGTATTTAAAGATATTGCGGGTATGTAAAAATTATGTTTGGATTCAGGGATACGTTTGTGCAATATTAAGCTACAAAGTGCCAATTTTTCTTAGTCGTGTATACCCCCCACCCTGCCAGCTAAATTGTTGTTTTTATAGTTGAAGTCACGGCAGTCGTGTACAATATAACGAAGTAACAAAGAAAACTATTAAAGTTACCGAAGCTTTACAAGTTAGAGACTAATTAGTTGACCAACTTGAAAAATATACTTGGAAAAGTGTTAAGCAAGCTTTCGTACAAATTCTATTGAAAATTACTTAGATTAGGCTAACAGCTACGGAACCCTACCTTGCGGGTAGCCCAACACTCACTTTGGCCCTTTAATTTATTCTTATTAAAAACAACGAAACACGCAGTACATATGTATGTAACTAGGAAATGCAAGTGCCATATATTATATATGCCTAAATTAAATTAGTTACTCGTAATATCTTTCACCTTGGCTAGTCTAATGTTGCAAGCGACAAGGTTTCCTATAGATACAAACACACTCTAGGTCACATATATTATGTACTTCGTACCTAGGTAGGCCATTCAGCCAGGTCGAGTAAAAGGAAATAAGTGGTTTCGGTTGTCTTCATGGACAAGCCAGTTAAGAAAAAAAAATCTGCTGTATAGACTGCTGTAGAATGCGTTTTTCGTACAAACTTCGTGAAGTCCGTGTTTTGTGTAGCTGAGTAGCTTCCCATTGACTTCAAGTAAAAGTCAATATATCATTATTTTCTTGATCGTGATACTAATTAATGATTTGTTGTTTTATTTGCTATCTCATTAAAGCAATTGCAGAATGTCGTAAGCTTCGCGAAATACATCCGACTCTGTGTCTTTTTGGTCGGTGTTAAAGATTAACTGCTAATAAAGGACTCGTCGCAAGGCATTTTTATAAATTCCAATAATATCTCTATCGAGCTCTTTCAGCTTCAACAACCCCCGCGTAGCTTATCTAAATAACGTTGCGTCGATTAGTTAGATTGATTCGAGTGGTTGAAAAGACTCTAATTCAGCTTCCACCGAGGCCCTTATGCGTGGTAAATCAAAGGTTCTTTGTCAGTTTCATCTTTATCTATTATTTATGATATCCAGGACAAGTAAGCAATTGACAATTTTCAGCCAGATATTGGGCAGCCGGATATCCAGCATCAAGGTTAACCGGATATCCGGCTATCTGTCTATCCGGTTTCAAGTTGGCCGGATATCCGGTTTCCGTCCAAACAGCTATCGTAAAACGTAATGTGAACTAACATTATAAATAGATAAACTCACACAGTTTGGATGGATGTGTAATCCTCGGAGTTACTTGAAGCCATACTATCCCAGGCTACGCTGTTACATAGGCTTTTTTTAATTTAATGGCATGTAGTCTTCTAGTCAGAAATAAAACAGTATTGCTAGTGGCGCGCATTTAGTTCTCCCGGGTTTAACAATTTCATAATATTAATAAATATAGTGGTTAAAGACTTTAACAAGCGAAGCGGCGGTAGCGTAATGGCTAAGGCGTCGGACTTGCGATGCAGTGGTTGCGGGTTTGTACCCCACTCAGTGCACTACCGTCGTGAACCCACTCCTAACACAAGCGTTACACTTAGCTGGAGGGTTTAACGAGATTACTAGTAATGTGTGACCCACGTTACTAGTAATCTTATTTAAAAAAAAACAAAAAAAAAAACAATTAAGTGCAGTGTATCCTGTGATTACCCATCTTATTATTATATATCTGGCGTATATATTTCACTTTTCATAAGAAAAACTCTTTGATATTATTTATTGACCTCGTGTTCCTTAACTTTAAAACCTTTGATAATCTTAAAATATTTTGTCAATTTGCCAATAAAAGTAGTTAGTACCAATACAGTAGTAACCACCAATTCATTTATTTACTATACGAGTATTTCGCAAAACGCATAAAGTGATACGTGTTTTAACAAAGATGAGAGTGGAAAACCTGATGCAATGGTTTTTGCGTATGAATCATGAGTTTATTTCCCCAACTCTGTCAAACAGGTCTTTATCTAAAAGTGAGTGACCGCGCTGTAAGGTCTGCAACAGCGATTGCTATCAAGAGATTATTATTATTTATTCTTCGTACGTACCACTGAGGTGGGAAAACAAATATAGGACTCGTCTAAGTGTCAGTCGGGTGACACAATATTCATACCTAACAATAACTAAATGACATAGTATAAAAGCGGCAAAATCTGTGACAAAAGTGATAATATTGTTAGTGGTAGAGACAGGCTACAAAAAAAATAAAAAACAACATAGTTTCTTGCAATAGGCTTCCTATTAAATTTTGAAAGTAATATGACATTTCAAAGTGTCAAGCTATTTTATTCAATTATTCAAGCATTTCACTTTCGAATATGTACAACAAAAGGAGCACAAGGTACTCCTTGTGCTGCTGACTGTACTCGGTGCATACGTGCACCCGATCACGTAAGCCAACAACTTGCGCGGTGAAAATACTGCAATCAAAAAAAAATACGACAACATTATAACTGTAGTACGTTCCTTTATCTACTCACTAGTTCCATATTTTCTACTTGGGTCGTAGCCAGTCGTAGGGTTGTCAGAATTAACAAAGAAGTCGATTGATATATTTTATTATTAATAAGTAGGTACACGTTTAACAACCCGTCTGTCAACCTTATTCGGAGGTCGGTGCGTTCTGAATATTCTAGTAAAAGTAGGAAAAATATCGTTGACGATAAAGCGTCTGCTTTGCCGTGACTCTGTAAAAAAGCAAACGGGTTCCATATATTTATCGGTATCTGCATATATCTTTAGTCCTCTTTGTGTGTTCACACAAGTAGATGGAGAATGCTCTGGCTTTATTATTGGATAATAAATCTAATTGTCATTAGATATACAAGTTTAATTCTTTTTTTTTTGTTTTTGTACTAATTGCGGACAAACAGTGAAACCTGTAACTGAGATCTCAAGGGGCCTACGATTTATATCATTCACAGAGGCTTTTCATTTACCTAGTTTCCCAAATTGGATTAAAAGGACAGTTATCTTATTTATTTAGGGTCCTGCTTAGAGTGGCCAAATGTACCTTTTTTCATTTATACAGGACGAAATTTAATGTTTCTAAACAAATGTGTTGTAGCTTGTCCAAACCTGATAAATTATCTTACTTATACAGGCTATTGAGCTACAAAGTCCCAATTATATACTCGTAGGTAAACACCGATTAAATCTAAGAAATCAAATCTGAATTTAAAAAAAATTTAAAAATCCAAGTGACAGGTTTTTCAATGTAAAAGTTTCGAGACCTCGTTTTAATTCACATATCCAGGCCCCACTTAACCAGGTTTGACTGTACTGTGACTGAAAACATAGTACACTTCATGTAGAGAAAGCGTAACGGCCAATTATTGTAAAGACGACATGATAAAACGTTAATCGAGAATTCTTAACAATGATAAAAGTATAAGAACTACTGCCCTGCCTTCTCTAGCTGCACCAGAAGCCGTATTTATTAAATATTTTATTTGTTTATTTAGGTAGTAATAGATAGATCATTGGATAGATTCTTATGGATACATAGATTATATCACATATTATTAAATAAATGCTATATAACCTATTGTTATAATTTGGCGTCAGTCGATCTGGGTATTTCCTCTTCGGGTGGCATTTTGCAAGACTGGCTCTCGCGACGACAGAGCTAATAAGGAAAATGAAATAGCATGCCTTTATCACTACCGTCTCCAATAAACTGAAATTAAACTTATCATTGATTCGAAAAAAAAAACAAGGAAGGTAGGAAAAACGTCATAATCATTCTAATTATCACTATAACTAATCTAAGTAACTTGGTTGTGCGTTTGTGGACCTTCTTTCTTACATCCACGAACTAACCAAAAGGAAGGATAAATCAAGAAGGTGTCTCTTGATCTATTTAAATTATGCACAATATCACTGTTTACATTTAAAATGTTCGCCAGATTTATCAATATAGTTAAATATTCTCTTTACAACTAAAGTGCCGAACAGACTGCCTGTATGATGGTAGCTCTTCTCGTAATTTAAGAACGTTGGAAACTTGGGCCTTTGTCAAGTTTTTAATGTCTACGGACATTAAAAACTTGACAAAGGCCCAAGTTGTCACACCAAAAACACACCCCTCACGTTTACTCTATATTGTTCGTCCCTAAGCTTCTCTTAGCTTGTACTAATTCCTATGATTTTTGGTACAAGTATACTGTAATGTTCAGCTGTAACTATGGAATTGAACCCCCCTTTTTAGCTTTGTCCAATGCAATGTCCACGCAACGTCTGAGGTTACAAAGCATAGCTAGTATGCAGATTGCTCTCCAGAGCTCGCCTTTGTGAACGTGTATATACACATCCCAAACGTATCTGGAACGTTCAAGTTATGTTCCCTTGCTTATGTTAAGAAATGCTTTCCTAAATACTTCTGTCTAGTTGCTAAATCGAAAATAATCGTATTGTAATTTTTGGTTAAGTTTGTGTCATTACAATATAGGTAATTACTCTTTTGACGTGGAGGAAAACGCTATCAACACTCGAGTGAGTGAATTCTTTTGCTGTTGCGTGTGATAATATTCGCCAACTTTACTACATTAGAATTAGAGCCACTTGATTGAAGAAGTTCCTCCACAATAGAAAAAACCGCGGTTTATTTGCACTACAACCTCAATGTTATATTTCTGCTGATGAGGAGGTGCGTCAGATCTCGAGTGAGACAGCCCCGCTAGCGTTGTCGTTGTTAGTAATTGGAATCTGGTTATAATACCAGATTTCAATTTAGCGCGACGTTCATATTTTTTATAAGGCTCGTGATAACCGTGATTTGTTGATATCAAATTTCATTCAAATCCGCTTAGCGAGCGGATTAGAGCGTCATTTCATAAAAAAATCCTACTTAACGATGTATATGGGATATGATATTTTTTAAGTACTTAAAGTTAGGTGTCCCTTAAAATTTAGGGGCCCGAATGTTGACCACCTAACTAACCCCTAACAAAGTGACAGAGCAACTTGACGCACGTTTTGTTTAAAATTATTGAAATGGACGACTTATGGGATTTTTTCAATACTGTTGAGACTTTAGAGATGGTAAGTAATTCTAGGTGATTCAATAGACCGAGAATTTACCGTGACAGACCGGATTTATTTACAAAATATGACGATAAAGATTTTGTTACAAGATTTAGGTTAACCAAGAGGAGTGTTATCTTTTTATTAAATAAAATTGAACAAATATTGGAATATTCTGATGAAAGGTAAGTGATACTATGATTATTTTCGTTTTTTTGTTAGACTTTGTATTTATATTAAATTTGGACGGAAGTTAGGTTATGTTTTACTGAGAAGGTAGGTACAGACACAGGTTTGCCTAAAAAGGAATAAGAAAAGAAGGAAGGGGAAAGGGGAGTAGCATGTAAATAAGACCGCCGGCGGCCAGACAAAAGCTTTTCTGAAGTGTTTGTTTTACAGAGAGTGTACCAGTGTACCTGCTGGTTTTTGGAGAGATGGGAATACTTAAGGGGCTTCGGGACATTGATTTCGCCCAAAGAAACACAACAGTTGGTGTGGGTGCTGTGACTTTGTCGATACGTATAATTATTTGAATTTGATGATAGTGCCTACCCCGGTCAAACTGTTTAACAAGGGTTTTTTCTTATTTTACAGGAACAAATCAGTGCCACCTATAAAACAGTTACTGTGTGCCCTGAGGTTCTATGCTACGGGTAATCATTTGCAAACAGTATCTGATATGGGCGGCATCAGTGTTAGTACTTGCAGCCGTATTATAAGGAGAGTCTCTGAAGCTATTGTAACCTTATATAAGGAATTCATAGTATTTCCAGAAACAGAACAAGAGCAAATTACAGTAAAATCAGAATTTTTCAAGATTGCGCACTTTCCCAATGTATTGGGTTATATAGATTGTACAAAAAATGTATTATTTCGCATAAATTTTTCTTACGAAGTTATTATTACTTCGTATCATTTTGTCATTTTAATAATTTTATATTGCAAAAAAAACACAATCGGAAATACACTTTCGCAAATTTACGGTTCTTGAAACCCCTACAAAATAGGAGACCCTTAGTAAGGTGTCACTTAGCATGGTGAAAACAAAATAAGATAAGAGTTGTATTTAGGAGCTACCTACCTTAGGGGACTCCTAGTTAGGAGATGATTTAAGTATAGTTGGTGAAAGCATGCATAAGAATATCTGTTACCCCTGACTTCGTTCGCGTGGAAATTCAAACTTTTCCCACGGGAACCGTACATTTTTCCGGGATTAGAAGTAGCCTATGTCCTTTCCCGGGATATAATCTATCTCCTTGCCAAATTTCATTACGATCCGTTCAGAAGTTTAGTCGTGAAAATAGAAGAATAAAAGATACTTGATAATCTCTTCGGATGAGGGAAATCACTACCGTCGTCGTCGTCTAACACTTAAGTCACTACCGTCGCCCATGGACACCTGCAACTCAAAAGTCACAAGTGCGTTGCCGGCCTTTGAGATAGGAGTACGCTCTTTTCTTGAAGGTTTGTCGTTCGGTTATCACGAACAGACAGACAGACGCGGCGGGGGACTTCGTTTTATAATATGTAGTGACTATATAAACGAATCTTGGAAGTAAATTTTAACCTACTTCTAATTGTCGTATGGAAATGAAACTTTGTATGCTTAAGTAGTTTGGATGGCAATACTATAATTTCGCATCTTGGAGTTGATCTGATGATGGAGAAAGGTGGATAGTGGAACTCTGCAGTGCTTACTAGTAAACCCCCTCGAGTTTGGGCTCATATGATTCGTTTTGACGAGTCCCACAGATTGGGTTTGGTAGCGATGGTCTGATGATGGTGCCAGGAGGTGGATAGTGGAACTTTCTTTTACTTTATAATTCGGTTCACCATTAAAGTGTGCTTTTTCATTTTATCCTATTTTTATATATTATAGTAGTATATTATGTGTCTATGTCACTGAACTCCTCCTAAACCGCTGGATCGATTTTGATGACATTTTTGTGTATGTTTGAGTAAGTTCCTCGATTCCTTAGATCCACAATTGGACCGGTAGGTGGCGCTACAACTAGGTTCTAGGAATCTTACTTAATTTTTTAAAGAAAATCGCAAACCAAAGTTCATAAACATAAGTCATTAATACAAACCTAATTAACCTGTTAGGCGCATTCCGTCTGATGATAAGCGGTAACCGGCACCTATCAACACTCGCAACACCAATTGTGTCACTTGTACGCCTACTCTTGGCTTACCCCAATGAGGCTCTGGCGCCCGACCTTCCAAAACCTTCCAAGTTGGGTGGCTCCAATTCGAGTAGAAGTTCGCCTTACTCTATCTATCACCGTCCAACCAGGTTCACATTCGATATAAAAAGTTGGCAACTGTAAATGTACTTAATAAAGAAATAATTTACCGTCACAAAATACTAAAAATTATAGATTTTTTATACGTAACCTTATTGTTTTTATAAAAACATAAATAAATAAATATCAGACTGGCAAAGTAGAGTTTACGGATGTTGCTAATAATAAATAAATACATATTGTATCAATGAAGCAATTACTCATATTTCTAGGTGCGGCGTTAGCTGAAATATTGTAAAAATGTTCACTTATTGCTTAGTGCTCGTGCGCGGGGGAACTGTTAGTTTAATATTGTAGAGGACAGGCTTACCGCGGCAACGTCACTCGTTCGCGATCATCTGTACTCGGTACTCGGCCGTTGAAACTTTTATCAATAAATTGTAAAGTAATTAAAACTTTTTTGTGCAAAGTTTTGACGTTTCATTTAACAAAAAAAAAAATCATCTGTCAAATATCCAAATCACAGATAACAGACTAATAAAAATACTGGTTGAGAACTTTAAAGACATTACACTATTTCAAATTTGGAACATCTAGTGTCGTGCCTTAATAAAGATAAATGGAACAGTTTCCTAGTGCTGTGATATCATGAGGTTTCGTTGTCGAGGCCGTACAGCCAACTACAAAGAGTAGCCATGTCATTGCTTTGGATGAGCGCTTTTAATCTTGGATTAACACTCGGTGCAACTTTAGTCGTTGTTAAGAGGTGAGTACTTTAACTTTAGATAGTTGTTGAGCAAAAATTTTGTTTAAATAATGTTTTTGTATGATTTTTGTCTTATATCGATTAGTGGTAAATGATGTAATAAAGTTAGTAATTACCTCGGCACGACATTTGGGAATTGACTCTGTACAGAGTAGTTAAAGTGAAATAACTAAAAACTTTTACGTTAATTGGAGGTCAAATACGTGATGGGTGTATGTAATTTATTATATCGCGTCACTTTTAAGTAACATGTAAGTTTTGTAACAGTGTCTTTAAACACACCTACCAACGACACCGGTGTTATTTATATGAGGTCCTTTGAGGACCTGTGAGGTACTGTTAACTATTTTTAATTAATATGGCTGTGTTTTTGTTTTCAAAATTGACCACAGCTACATTTTATAAGTTTTCATAAAACTACTTAAGTCATACGTTAGTCAAGCACTAACTTTACTTTATAGCTAACTAACAGCTTTCGGAATCTTTTGGCTGAGCTGCGGGATGGGAGACTTACTCGCTTTTTCGCCCTTACTTACTCGTTACTTCCTTGACGTACATCACCTTCTTGCGTAAGATATCAGCAGTGCCGCCTTTTCGCTAAAACGCTAATTATGCGATAACAACAGTGCAAAAGTATAACTCGCAATTGACCGTTTCAAAAAACTAACCTTGAGAAACGATCGCAGTGTAAACCGCGATACATATTTGAGTTTGTTTTTAATATGATCGTAAAGATCTTTGGTTTTTTTTATCGCAATTACAAAACCAGGTAAGCCATGTAAAAAAATATTGCAAACTTATGATAGCAAGGTTTTGTTATGTTTTAATGAAATTTTAATATCATCTTTATTTCTTGATTTTTTACACCACTAAGGTGAAAATAAGCGCACAATGTAGCCTATTGACGGATACGTTTATTTATAGTGTCAGTTCATGACGCATTGGTAAATCTTTAAAAAAAATTAATGACCTTTTAAAGAAAAAATTAAAAAAAAAAACTAGACAGCTAGATCATTCCACAATATGAACGTATACGGAAGATATTTCTTTTTTCTTCTCTCTGGTTCTCTTCTCTGGTTTTAAAAGGAAGAAGCTTCTGCAGATGGCAACCGGTGTGATGATAAAAAAGGGGGCACGGGCATAATTTCGAACAATTTCCCACAATAGACATCGTTACAGGCAGACACCCAGAGAGACATGAAATTTCTCCTAAGTCTTAATAATAATAACTTGACACACGGCCGTCTTGATCGCAAATTCGCAGATCCTGATAACCAGACTACTGATCAACATAATTATATATTACTAAAACATACATATTATTGTCTAGTTTAGTTAGTCTGTTGGGCTAGTGATTAGTGTCCCTGACTGCTGAGCTAGAGGTCGTGGGTTCGATTCCCACCCATGACAATTAATTGTGTGATGAGTGAGCATGATCATTTGTTCTGTGTCTGGGTGTAATTTATCTATAATATGTATCTATATGATCTAAATGGTCATACTGAGCCTCCGTTCCGTAAATAGGTATTTTTACCGGTTTTGCGTGTATTTGAAAGTGCGGTTATTTTTGTAATCGACCACCTATCTATAGTGCCGGCAAACTCGTGGTTTAGCGTTCAACACTAACATATTACATTCCATATCTATAATCATATTGTCAAAAAGAGTGTTCCGTTGTTGGAATTATGCACTCCCTAAGGGCTTCTCAAAAAATTGTAAATTTTGCACCTCGATATAGGACGTTTACCTAACATAAAATGACTAATTTTATTCAAGGGTGTGTTGTCACCGTAATCTATGGCCAGGGGCGCAGATATATAAATATGGAATAATTTCCTCTGTCCCCGACAGCTTCTGTTAGCTGGTGACCTCAAACTGATCAATGTTGTGAGATAAGACGGAACACGATACGCCTAAGGCAATGGATTGCACTTCTTATTATAACCAGAGAGAAACTGTCGTCCCAAGTTTTCTAAAAGGGTGTTCTAAAAATGAAAATCAATCCTGTGGCGATGGGATCAATTGATATTTTGCGGAAAACTACAACAAACTACACACTGCCGTCTGATCCCAAATTAGGCAGAGCCTGTACTGTGGTAACCAGACTGCTAATAAACATACTTCAATATTTCTAAATACATAAATATTACACCCAGACAGAACAAATGATCGTGCTCATCACACAATTATTTGTCCTGGGTGGGAATCGAACCCACGACGTCTGGCTTGGCAGTCAGGGTCACTAACCCCTAGACCAACAAGCCAGTCAGGATGGATGAAGGATGATTATGTAATGAATATGCTATAAATGATATTCGTATTTTATAATGTATATACACATATATTATATATAATACTAGCAGCGCCCCGCGGTTTCACCGGCGTTAGTCCCGATCTCGTGGGAATATCGGGATAAAAAGTAGCCTTTATGTTAATCCAGGTCTCCAGCTATTTACATACATAAGTTTCATCGCTCAGTAGTTTTGGCGTGAAAGAGTAACAAACATCCATAGATACATACATACATCACTACATCCTCACAAACTTTCACGTTTATAATATTAGTAGGATATGTATACTATGATTCTCTTTCCGACACTGATAATTAAAAATGTATACTCCACATTATAATGTGCACTAAGATGAGCTATTTTTAACAGGGTATAAATATGCATAAGTATTTAAAATGACTTTTAAATATTTAAAAAGTAATTTAAATGGAAGGGAGTTGGTCCTGGACATGTTTATGGATGTCATTAGGGTCCAGTTGAACACCAGCACTCTGGTACCTATCCGTACCAGGCAATGCTGAACTGGATCCCCTTTCGGTGCCGTCGCGAGATATCCTCTCTTAATGTTATTGTATGTTTTTTATTTCTCATCTGCTGTGAATTTTAATTTTGTATTATGTATCTTCTTTTATTGCTTAATTGATGATTGTTCCGTTGTGCCGAAATAAATGATTTTCAGGGTTTGTTAAAGAAGCCACAATGGATTGCAGATGAAATTGATGATGGTGTGAGTGTGCTTGCAAGTACTTGTGTACGTACCCTCTGTTCACCGAAAGCCGTTTTTGTCTCACTGTTACATCGAGAAATGGCAACGATCTGTCTATCTCCATTTCAAATGTGAATTGAATGTTCTGGCAGATGATGTTTGAGTTGCTTACAAATTGTTCCACCTGCTTCCTGTTAGTTTTCATGATTCCGCAAACATTGTCAACGTGACTCTTTCACAGCTTTATGTGGCAAGCTTACAGGTCGATTGCTTCTTCAAAATGTTCTTTAAATGCAGATTTTAGCCATCACCAGTGCTACGGGGCTACCCATGACCACTTCGTCGATCTGAAGGTAATGCTGCCTACTACGGTAAAGGAAGTTATTACCTTCTTTACACAATGTTTTCTTTAGACAGTCCATTGTCCGATTGTTTCCGCTCGATGACGTCAAGGCAATCCGTTATCGGAACATTGATAAATAAAGACTCGATGTCAAAACTCACTATGAGATCATCTGGTTCCAGTTGTACACTCTTGATAATGATGATGTATGCAGTTATCCTAATCACTACTTACATAACTACAAATAACATTAATCAGTTTGATTAGCTTTTAATTACAATCTATACAATATAGATCATTTATAATGCACCACTCTTCAATAAAGAGATTACCAGTTTCTATACTAATACCAAATACCTACAGTACTGGCACTAAATTGTATTGATGTGGCTCGTATTTTCTGCTAATGGAAAAATACCTGCTATCAAGTAAGCTGAGAAACAATAATGACTGCTTGTTCAAATTGTTCTTTGTACTTTAAATGTTCTTTTGAGATACCAATTATATCTGTCCTCATTTTGCGAGCAACAATACTGACTTTAAAAATGTATTGAATTTTGTCGACGATTGTAACATTTATGTCACGGTTGAATTCTTTTACCGATTTCCAAGGATATGGTACCTAATTGAATTACAGGCCGACAGTTGCCTCGGCAAAGTTGATTATGGAATTAAATGAGAAATATAATAAATGTATAGTGGGTTAAAAGGGGAGGCATCTTTGAGTCTAAGGTTCTACAGCTAAGGTTTAAAGGAAGTGCAACGAAGTTCCAGTGTCTAAAAGATAGTCTTTTCATTGAACTATAAGGTCGGGGAAAAAGTTTCTTCGGATTTTATATGTGAACAAATTCAACAACCCTTCTTGTGAGCAGAAAACATCATTATAGTGCTAATTAACCACGGTCTTTTGCATTGTGGAGGTAGTTCTCCAGTTGTGTAGCTCCAATTCAATCAGAAATAAGCTGTATAATACCTCCTTTAATTCGCTAAAGATCAGGACTGGGTAGGGTGGAATGACATTCCCTGCAGAAAATTGCGAGTGATACTCGTCCGTAGTTTATCCAATTGTCATAAAGCGACGGTATGCTTATTTGCCACTTTTGTAGTATCAACAAAATTAAACCATTACAATTTGTAATTCGAGCCATGCAATCATCTTCACATTTCTCGATATCGATTGCTTCACAACAAATTCCGGTTACGTCAATTACTAAGTACCTACTCCGAAAAAAGGGCTCGGTGAGTTGACGCAATCAATTTATCTAGAACTGGTTTCACAAGTAGCACACTGACCTCCTTATTTAACGAAGCCTTATCTGATTCGACGCTACCCTGAACTTGACTTGGTGACCTTGGTGTACACCTCTACGGGCAATATTTGCATAACTTGACGTAAACATTCAATATCAAGAACAAACACCATTAAGGAATTGAATGATCAGGTATATTTGTACAATGCTTGGCGTTGTTTTATGAAATACTAGCAACGCGCCGCGGTTTCACCCGCGTAAGTCCCGATCCCGTGGGAATATCGGGATAAAAAGCCTATGCGTCAATCCAGGTCTCCAGCTATCTACATACCAAGTTTCATCGCAATCGGTTCAGTGGTTTTTGTGCGAAAGAATAACCATAACCAACCAATCCATCCATACATCCATCCAAACTTTCACATTTATAATATTAGTGGGATGACTTTTAGAAGCGAAGTGTGCTTGGAGAACCTAGTGAAGGTTATAATTATGACGTTATAATTCCTTCCTCCTATCTGACAGCAAAACTATCCGTTATTCTTGTATCTGTTATCGATTTTGTACATCCAATAGTTGCCTGTAAGAGATCGCTCTTAGCGATAAGGCCGCCCATTGTATATAATAATATATATCCACTTTGTGTATTTATTTTAAGCAATTGTTTGCAAGCAAAGCAAGCAGTTGTTGTACAATAAAGATTATCTATGAAATCTATCTATCTATCTGTAATACCTTTAAACGAGCAATTCTTGAATTTATTTATATATATAATAATCTGCATTTAGGATTCGGCTTCAACGATTTTGATGAAATTTTGTATACAGATACAGTTTTGCATTTTAAGTTCAACTGCATAGTGGTATTTCCTGTAAAAATGCAATTTTACAAAAAAAAATAAAAAAAAAGAACTATGTGCATCTTGTTAGAAATTATAGTGAATTCAAAATGTGTACTTTTGGTCATTTTATATATTTTCGTAACTGAAATACATAATTTTGATGTTATGGTGAATATTATCTAATATACTGTACTAATAACACAACAAATACAAGCGCGTCTCAAGTAACTCCATAAAAGGGTTTGAATCCAAGAGAGTCAAATTAAAATTATAAGAATAAGTTAGCATAGTAGGTATGCGGTTAAAAATATTAGATTTCGAGTAAATTGATTGAAATATGTTGAAGATTGCTAACCGTGCGAAGGTCGGCGTTGCTAGTACTCTACAAAACTAATGTACTGTTTTGGTCCAAGTAATCCATACTATAAACTATACTATTCTTATATGCTTATAATATTATTATTAATACGGAAGTAACTCTGTTTGTTACCTTTCCAAGACTAAACGGCTGAACGGATCGTAATAAAATTTGGCAAGCAGATAGATTATTTTTTTTGAAAATCTGCCCCCTAGTCCCTGGGGGAATATCCCTCATTCACGAACTTAACCTTAATTTTTGCCCTGTTGATTTTTCGTCCAAGTTTGAAAGCAATCGGTGCATAATTGCGACTTCTATCGTGCTGATTGATAATGATTATTTGTTTTTTTTTTATTGCATTCTCATATTTTTGATTCACTTGTCCACTACTATGGTAAGCAGGCTGGTCACAAAACATCCGGAAAAAATAACATGAACATCATTATATTAGTACGCTACAAGAGTTTCCCCGGATTAGTCCTGGTTTAGAGGGCGTCCGGGGAGCGTCCGGGCGGGGTTTTCAAAAAGCGTCCGGGTAAAACCCGGACGGTCTGTGCCAGGGGCAACTTATAATTATTAGATGAACAAGCTGTTTAATTTAATTTAAAAAATGGAATCGGCGTTTTTTTAAGGTGTCCGGGAAAGAATCTCGATTTCACACATGTGTCCGGGATTTTTGAAGAGATTGTCCGGCATCGGCAATTTAAGTGATGGCAGGCCTAGTTTTACCCCGATTTAAGCAAATATCGCGCACGGAGGAATGTCATATTTGGAATACTTAAAGTTAATAAGTAGTAGAAGAAGCTACAATTTTTAATCAATATTTATTATGAATTTAAAAATTAACAGTAGGAGAGCCATGCTTCTTCACGTATGGGCTGGCTCGACCGGAGTGATACCACGGCCTCACAGAAAACTAGCAGTGAAGCAATGCTTGTATTGTATTTCGCCGAGTGAGTAAGGTTACCGGAGGCCCTAACTCGTCCCTCTCCCCCTCTTCCCCCTTCTTCCACACTCCCCCTCTACCCTCACTTCCCCTACTCCCAACTTAAAGGCCGGCAACGCACTTGTGACTCTTGAGTTGCAGGTGACCATGGGCGCCGGTAGTCACTTACCATCAGTCGATCAAATTTTAAAAAAAATGTTACACGCTACAAAAAACTACAGCGGCCCAGATGATCTCTAGTTTATGTCTTCATCGTCACTTTCCATCAGGTGAGTTGAAAGACAAACGCCTATGCCATATCACAATTTAAAAAAAATCTAAATCTTCTAAATAAACAATAAACTCCTTGCCACAAAATTGACTTTCACATGAATTCTGCCATACATTAACCGCAGGGCCGCGGTGCGCGACATCCCTCAGCGTTCCTCCACAGTGAACTTTGATACAACTAAGCTGACAAACAAAGACACAAGACACGGCCTGACTTATGGTAAGCGATCACCGGCGCTTATAAACACAAAATCAGTGGATGGACATGGTTGATGACGCCAATCTCCCCCTATGTCTCTTTCAAACGTAGTCTACTAATGCTGTAACCTACCTCCTCGACTTCTGTCTTACTCCAATATCTCTAACTAGCCGTCCCCGCAGTTTCACCTGCGTTTATGGTCACTGCTCCGCTCCTATTGGTTGTAGCGTGATGTTTTGTAGTCTATAGCTTTCCTCGATAAATGAGCTATCCAACACTAAAAGAATTTTGCAATTCGAACCAGTAGTTCTTGAGATTAGCGCGTTCAAGCAAACAAACTCTTCAGCTTTATTAGATTAGTATAGATACGATACAAACTGCATTCATTTTTGATGCTATGATTCTTCAATGACGTTGCCCCTTCAGCTGTTTTTACTGATGATCAAGCACCGTAGTGTTTTTCTTCTAGGTATACTTTACAACAGACATGTCGTCTTTTATAGTCTCGTAACATTTCTGACGCGAAAAAAAAATATTTTGCTATGCTGGTGACAGCCGTGGCGTACTTAATTACGATTCGTGTCATTACCTTCAGGGTATTCAGTTGAGTGAATGAGTAAAATTGTGTGTAACTGAGCGTGAACCATTCATTCGCGACACCGTTCGGAGTAAGCGATACGTCATGTTTTGTGCTTTTGTTTCGGAGCATAATAAAGTAACGCCAGTCCGTCCTGGGTTAGATAGAAGTAAATTATTCATTGCGTTGATATTTACTCAGTAGAAGTGACAGTACCTATTACATGAACCCTGTTAAGGGAAAAAATAATAGGAAAAATGTTTATTAATAAGATAACAAACTTACTTGACTACTTTATTTGTTAATTTTAGTATTTACACCTAGGAAACATTTTTTTGTTTCTTTGAAAGTGGCAACAGAATATGATTTCTGAATAATATAAGTAAATAATGACTTTTAATTATAACAATACTAGCAACCCCGGCTTCGCACGGGTAGTAGAGACATCTTCAACAATCATCATCATATTTCAACCAATTTACACAAAACTTTAACAAATTATATACCTAAACCTTCCTCATGAATCACTCTATCTATTGGTGAAAACCGCATGAAAATCCGTTCAGTAGTTTTCGAGTTTATCGCGAACGGACAGACAGACAGACGCGGCGGGGGACTTTGTTTTATAATGTATGTGTAATATGTAGTGATGATAATAGTGTCACCCCATCATTAAATCATAGCAGTTATATTAGTTCAGGATAAAGTCTCTTTAGTGGAGACTGGACTACTTTTAGCCTAGATCACTAAAGTCCCCCGACGCGTCTGTCTGTCTGTTCGCGATAAACTGAAAACTTCTGAACGGATTTTCATGCGGTTTTCACTAATAGATAGAGTGATTCATGAAGAAGGTTTAGGTGTATAATTTGTACCCGTGGGAAGCCGGGACGGGTTGCTAGTACTTGTATATATGCTAAAAGGAGATTAAGGAAACAGATGCAGCAAAGTCGGAGCCCCATGTCTTTTAAAAGTGTGCCTGTTTAAGGAAATAATCAATTTAAGTCAAGTAAATAAATATATGCCGTACATAAGACTAAAAGCCTGATTAGTATTGAATTTCACCATAATGTCGTCACCACATCAAAAACTCTCATTTATTTTATTAAAAATAGGGACAAACTATAATAGATGATAACACAGTTCACTATTTAATAAAAATAAGTTAAATGACATTATTTTAACTAGTTATACCGGTAATGCAATGCTATTGGTCGAATGATAAATATTAATGAATAGTGGGGTTATAAAAGGGTAGGAATAAGTTCAGAATATTGTCTTGAGTGCGAATAGTGGTACGAACAACTTGGCAGTTACTGTTAGTTAGTGATTTCATATTTTATATCAGTGGTTATGAGACTGTTTCTTACAATAATTACTTTCACTTATTTTTGAGGAGAAATAGTCATTTATTTTAGCACCAATAACTGACGCCTCTGATCCAAAGCCAGGAGTCGCTGCTATTTTGTATATTGGTTCATTAATACTTAGCTAATATATTTTACGACGGCAACGAGTGTTTCACTTTACTGTTCTTGAATCATTAATATCAAAACAAAAACCCATTTAATATCGATTTAATACATTCAGCTCACAGTATTTTGCATTCCTTTGTCTATTCAAGTATATTATAAACCGGTACACATAAGCATGTCATTGCTACTGGATCATAATTATAGATAATAGCTATATAATTTTATTTAAAACAATTTTTAATAGTTGGCTTTGTGTGTCTAATTAAATATATACGTATAAATATTGTAGTAATAGCTTTGATTTCTTGACGTTTCGATGGACTTACTTCTAACTATAATGGCCACTACCTTTAATGGCTGGAAATACCGAAAGTTGATAAGTCGGTGGTATGGCCTGCCTAAGCGGTCGCTCGACGAATCGGTCAGCTGAATATCGAATCATTTTGACAAACACAAGAAGCAAAATAAATCTCTAGATATCTAGGTACATTATTTCTTAATTTTCAGAGTGAAATTGTTTTATTTAACAGATTGGGTTATTTGTTAAAAAAATAGGGTCGAAAAGCAAATGCTTTAAGAGGCGTTATCGTCACGAAGATATTTACACTACCTCGTTAAAAGTATTTTTATACTTTCGAAGTTTCATTGCAAGAATAAGAGCCGTGGTTTGTCTTCGGAGTACAAACAAGACGAGAAGATGATTTGTTATTTTAACGTTCAAGAGCCCTAGAAAGATGGTGAAACATTACCTGAAGAAGGAGTGTTTGTTTTCCGCGTTACAATTTACAAGCTGTTTGATTTTACTTGAGCCTTACTTAAATATGATACCTAATATTTAGTGTAGTAAATAAACAAAGAGTGGTCTATTTCTAGATCAAAATTCAATTTGTATTAGTTCCACCAGAAACCTTTTCGATGTTAATTGACAATTTTATTGTGAATCCTTTAAAGGGTCTGACTGAGCTGTGGGGGCAGGACGTAAGGCATCGTGACCTGCAATGTATTCGGGCAACCGCGAAGCTAAACATACAAGTCTGTATCTTCCATTTGGCAGTATTTCTAGAATTTACATAGGACCAGTAGTGTGTCGTTCATGGCGCCGCATTAAGACTAAATCATCTACCACAAATGGGTGGATTGTGTCTTTACCTTTATCGAAACGCGTTTTATTTTGTATTGCGCAGACTAAAATAATAATTTTCTTTACGTATATTGTTAGATGTTCTTTCTTTTTAAACCCCGACGCAAAAAGAGGGGTTTTATAAGTTTGACGTGTCTATTTGTGTCTGTGTGTGGCATCATAGCTCTCGAACGGATGAACCGATTTGAGTGCAGTTTTTTTGTTTGAAA
Organism: Euplagia quadripunctaria; assembly: GCA_963859945.1. NCBI lineage: Eukaryota > Metazoa > Arthropoda > Insecta > Lepidoptera > Erebidae > Euplagia > Euplagia quadripunctaria. The sequence goes on from OY982579.1 coordinate 7,150,224, forward strand.
GGTGACTTGATCGAGAGTGTTCTTAGATATAATTCAATAAAATCTGCCGTTCGAAGATCATCAGCTCTATTGTAATCGTTCAAAGGATTTTCGAGTCGTTGGTATTTTAAATTTTTATTTTAAATTTATGATTATTGTAACGTCTATAGTTATTTATCCTATCCTAATAAATTAACTTACAGTACCTACATAATATTTAAATATATAACGTCCTTAAACCTTGTCATTAATCCGTACATCTTAACAACGTGGACAGCAATACGACCACGAAGGTTGAGTTAAAAGGAAAACGTTGAAAATGAAACATAATCTGTGGTAGGCACAAGACTTCCATTGTCCGGAGGCTTTGCTCATAAGCAAGAGATTTTGGCCTGCTATTGTGTCGTCTTGCTTGACAGACAGCACTGTATTATTAATTTTGAACGGTCTAGACTTACTATTATATTTTACGAGCAACCCACCCCGAGCGAGATCTTCAACAATCATCATCATATTTCAATCAATTTACACAAAACCTTAACAAATTATATACCTAAACCTTCCTCATGAATCGCTCTATCTATTGGTGAAAACCGCATGAAAATCCGTTTTGTAGTTTTTTAGGTTATCGCGAACAGACAGACGCGGCGGGGGACTGTTTTAAAATATGTAGTGAAGATGAAGATGCATACCACTTAGAACTATCGAAATAATCAGTTTTAAACTTTTAATTCAGTTGATTAAATTGCTAACATATTCGTTATGATATAGTAGGTACATTCGTTCGTTATGACATAGTGTGGTTTAGTGGTTCCGCATTCATTCCGCATAGATATACCTAATACACTCCTAATTATTAGGTGTTAACAAGAATAAAAGAAATGTGTACACGACACGTAATTGCATTCTTATTTTAAATGCCATTAATCGGTATGTTGGGTTTCCCGAATATAATTTGTAACATAAATATAATTCTTCCAAAAAAAAAACTGACTTCAACAAAAAAAACTATTCCATAAAAGGCTTATATATGGTTTTCTCATGGATGCCATTGTCAGGACTGGACCAAATTGAAATGGGACCACACGGGAAGCACCAGCTTTCAATTAAAAAAAGAATCATCAAAATCGGTTCACCCAGTCGAAAGTTCTGCGGTAACTAACATAAAAAAAACACAGTCGAATTGAGAAGAGATTGTCCTTTTTTGAAGTCGGTTAAAAATGAACAGTGTCTCGTTGAAGACCGTCTTGAAGTTGTTTAAAAAAGCATGTCGTCGCCTCGTCAAAAACTCTTATTTATTTTATTAAAATTAGGGACAAACTATAATAGATGATAACACAGTTCACTATTTAATAAGAATAAGTTAATAGACATTAATAGTAGTAATAAGTTCAGAAGAAGGTCTTGAGTTGGAAGAGTGGTACGAACAACTTGGCAGTTACTGTAGTTAGTGATTTTCATATTTTATATCAGTGGTTGTGAGACTGTTCCCTTACAAGCACAATAGCTGAATTCTCATAAAAAAAGATACGTAAGTGGGTCCTCCTTAAACCTATTTATGAGGGATTGGGTAGCCTTGGCACTTTTTATACGACTGGTTGACCCATTTCGGAGAAGCCATTAATATCTTGTCAAACGCAAGTGGGTAGGCACATCAAAAATACGAACTTCACTTTTATAGGCAAAAACTCTGCACGATTTAGCCTGTGTATTTTAGTAGATATTCAATAAATGCTTAGTTACTTTGCTAACTTTAAGATGGAACAATGAAAAAATATATGGACTTTCTAAAACAAGGACTTTCTTATAGCTAAATATGAATTGTTCTAGACCTAAGGTTTAGGTTTTGTAGGCTAAAGACTTGGGCAAAGCAGATTTTTGTACGACTTGTACCTATACTTTTTTTAATACTCTCGTAATATTTTATACAATATTTTATATAATAGCGGACCCGACAGACGTTGTCCTGTCAAAACGTAAAAAATATTATTCCTGGAACCCTATCGCAGCGCCATCTACCGGGTCCAATTGTAAATCTAAACCATTCTCGAATCCACCTGAACACACACAAAGATTTCATTAAAATAGATAAAATAGAGGAGTTCAGTGACATACACACGCACAGAAGAAATATGTATAAAGATGTAGGATACACTCATTTAATCTAAAACTTATTAGTTTAGGCCTAAAATACGACCTAACTTCATCGGCAACCCTTTACGCATAGCCAAAGTTATAAACAAATAGAAAATACGTGTTTATGATACATAATGTACAGACCTTTGTAGCTATAAAAAAGGGTAGCCGCAATTTGACCTCTTTTTAAATAAAGTATTGGGTTAATTAAAAATATTGTAATTAGGAAAATGGATATATGTAAATGTAGATGTTTAATTGATTAGGCCGATTACATCAGTAAGCGTCAGTCTATGTTATATAGAAATGTTATTTAATAAGTAGTTGATGAGTATAGCTACGTCGACTATGCGTTTTTTAATTCGTTTATATATCACAAGCTCAAAGAGTAATTATTCAATTTAAAATTATTTTTAGCAAAAAATTGTTATAGATTTCAGCTTACTTACCTACTTTTTTATACTGAGTGCGGATAATCCAACAAATTATAGATATTTATAAGTGAAGAGACCATAACAAAGGTCCTTAATATCGAGTAATTATGCTACAAAACACGTTTCTCGCAGCCCGTATTCGGGCAAGGCCAAATAGGGGAAACGGAACACGTTATGATATCGCAGATGCTAGTATAATATTATAGGAAACCCTGTGGGTTACAATTTCCCAATCGAATAATTTGATACAGAAGTATCCAATTATTCGATTGGGAAATTGTTTGAATTTGCTTGAATCACTATCACATTATATTTATCTATAAGTAAGGATAATGTGTTTGTATACATACATACCATACCTATTTCATTATTTTACTATAGATAAAGACTTTTTAATTAAATTGCATATGTATATTGTTCTGTGGTTCTATTCTTATCGAACCCAAATTATAATTATATATTCGTGTTATTTATTATTAAAATATTCATAGCAAGAAGGATATAGATTATTAATTTATTTTGTTATTTACTACACTAGTAGGATTGTACTTACTAATTGGACTTACTACTTCTAAAATGGACTCATCGATTCGATTACTACTGCTAAATTACTATTTCGATTACTACTTCTAAAATGGACTCATCGATCACTGATCGTCCACCGTTGAACGGTCGACGATCAGTCCAGATATATAGTCATCGATATCGATCGGATCGGATCGGTCGATCGATAATCAGTCCATTTTAGAAGGCATCCTAATTTAATATGATAACTGCGAAAGTGAGTTTGTAGTACTTGTTAGTTCAGCTTTCACGCCTCATAGAATTTGCACACATAGCCTTCCTACTACCTAAAGACATGGGATGGGTATCTTTCATTTTGAAAAAAAAGGGTCTAGGGACTAGGGATACCTGTATTTATATTGATTGACAAAATCTTCATTAGCGCAAGCGAAGTCGCGGGCAAAATGTTATCAACAGCTGTCATTCAGTCCTTTCTTTTTAACGATGCGTAAAACAAATTGTTCTAATTCTTTTGAAACCAAATTCTTTTAAACAATAATTAATGGCGTTTCCTTTATTCTTTTTTTAAATAGGTACTGATAGTAATTAAGAAAGAAATTAGTTTTTCTGACAAAGTTGGTGTTTCAATTATAAAATCGCTGTAAATTTAAAATGTAAAAAAATATAATTGCAAAAGCACTTACCTATTGTTAGAAATATTTTTAATATTTTTAGAGCTTTATTAAAAGGCGTCAATGCGGTATGTAAAAAAACTTCATTGTAAATTTCATAATTTGTAATGTTATGCATCACATAATATTGTACACACATTAATATTATTTTTGTTAGTTAACTAATAAGTGAAATAAGTGTAGTCCTTGATTTAAATGTAACATTAAGTTAAAGTCTTTAATAATCGACTAATATATGACATAATTATCATCAAAACAGTTAAAAAATGTAAAGTGAAAGCTTTCTGCAAATAGACAATCCTTTTAAGGGAACCTGCTATAACACAGATACGCCGGTAATTTTCCCACCACAATAGAACCTCTCTCACTGACGTTGAAAGAAGTTAGGTTGTGCAAATCCTATGTAAAGCTGGTTTTGAATTTAAAATAAGAACAAGAAACGGATTTAAATAATTATAGTTGAGGATCTATTTTAAAAGAAAAACATTCAGTTATTGCGTCAGTGGCGCATCGATCGTTCCCAGATCAAGCGGCAGGGTTTTTCAAATTTTCGCGATCTTGATATTATATACTTATAAAATATATAAAAAAAACAGTCAATCGTAGGACAGCACGTCAAAAGCGAAAACATAACTTCACAATGTATTTGCATATACATACACACACACATCTGTATATATATAATTAGGTTAAAAATAAAAAGTAGGTAATAACATATCTAAATGTATACATAGGGTACACTGGAAGTTCTGCGCTCCTGGCCGCTCATAAATGTTTGAATTTCGAATGTTATATTTTTTAAATATAAGAAACTCGGCTCCGTCTTACGAATTTTCGATCAGGTCACGTGTCCTGACGCGAGTTTAACATTTTTTACCCATCCCAAAAAGTGCACAACGTTGCTGAAGAAGTTTTCATTTCAAAAATTGTAATTCCGGAATATGGCATCAAATCCGATGCTAAACTACGATTTTACTATTATAAAATTAACCATAACTTTAAATGGTCTGAAAGTCTGTGATTTATAATAATGTATGCAATGCGATTGTTAGACATTTATGTACGTTCTAGCTTTTGCTCGTAGCTTCGGGTCGCGTAAAAGTAGATTTTTTCAATCAATTCACCTCTCGGGAACCGCACTTTTTTCTATATTAAAGGTACCCTATCTGGGGGCAGGGTAGTGACCCCGCCAAGACGAGCAAGAGAAGCGCAAGGGCACTACTTACCTTTTCTCGAAGCGCTTCGTCGTTTTTTTTAACCCTCATAAATTGGGTTTGGATTATACCAGATACACAAAATTCTCGGGATATGATGTCAATAGTGAATTTATTAAACATATGAAGTTTCAATTGCATAGCTCTTATACTTTAGATTTTATTGATATCTAAAAAAAAACTCCGATTTCGTCACTGACTCACTCACTGATGATCATCAAAATTCTTAGGGTACTTTCTGAAGTCCTAGAAAGCTGAAATTTGATTTGTAAGCAAATATTAGTACACAAACAGCAAAAAAAAAATCTAAAACTTCAAACTTTTACCCCCCAACCACTCAAACTAGGGGATGGAAGTTTGTATAAGACTTCCGCAAATTTAGGTCTGAAAATTGATGATAGGACTCCCTGTTATAAATAATAAAATACATATTTCAGGATTTTTAGTAAATCACCATAATCATAGCTCTACATGGTGGGGCCCATGTAGAGCTATGAAAAAATATTAATAAAAAAATATAAATATTAATATTTTTTGGGTTATCAAAAAAGGCACCTCTGATGTGCAAGAAATACACCCAAAAAAAAAAAGAATGTAAAATGTTGCCAACATGAGACCATATGGCTTGCACTGTCAAAAAGTTATCAAATCTCATGTAAAGCCAAGCTTCTAACTCTACACGCCTTAACTCTACAAGCCCTAACTTCACAAACTCTACACCTTAGTCAAAATATGTGGTCTGGCCGCCCCTGCCTCGAAAATCCCTTTAACGATTACAAAAGAGCTGGTGATCTTCGAACGGCTTAACAGATTTTCTTAAATTATATCTAAGAACACTCTTGATCAAGTCATCTTTCAAACAAAAAAACCGCACTCAAATCGGTTCATCCATTTGGAAGCTATGATGCCACAGACAGACACACAGGCACACAGATACACAGACACACAGACACAAAAAAGTACCTTTTGTTTACATGAACTCAAATTACACGCTTTTCTTTTTTTTAAGTATTTTATTTTATAGCATATGAGCTTTTGCCCGCGGCTTTCCTTGCGTTACTGTAGATTTTGGCAATCAGTTTACTATCATCAGGATTAGGATTCTTTTCTGGATGAAAGCTACTCTATGTGCTTTTCTGTACCCTTGGCAACGTTTATGCGATTGTTCATGATGATCAGTTAATGCGTCAAAGAGTAACAAACAAACATAATCGCGTTTATAACATTAGTTATGATTAGAATTGTAAAATGTAAAGAAGTACTAAACAACAAGCCTCTTATAAGTAAAGAGGCAGTCATGGGACTGCCGACAGAAGTGATAATTCTTTAAAAAAAAAACCGACTTCAACAAAAAAAACTATTCCATAAAAGACTTTATATGGTTTTCTCATGGATGCCATTGTCAGAACTGGACCAAATTGAAATGGGACCACACGGGAAGAACCGGCTTTCAAATAAAAAAAGAATCATCAAAATCGGTTCACCCAGTCGAAAGTTCCGAGGTAAGAAACATAAAAAAAACAGTGGAATTGAGAACCTCCTCCTTTTTTGAAGTCGGTTAAAAACTTAAACGAAAGGGCGAACTTAAAACGTCACATTAGCAGGATGGTGACATTAATTAATAAGGAGCTGACAGTACTCAATGTTTAGATTAGCGCCTTCTAGTGGATCTATATATCTATTATTAGCATGACGGTCACGAGTTCAGTGCTTTTTCCCCATAGCAAAAGTGCACAAACGTGCCTAAAGAAGTTTTCATTTCAATAAAAAAAGCGATCTTCCATAGTTTTCCATAGTTTTAGTTTTAGCAACACAGAGAGATATATAGAGTCGGCAAATCGTAAATAAATGTATTGTGTCATTTATAGAGTAGTAAGGGATTCTTCCAATATTGATAGGTAGCGAGACTCGGAGATGCTCGCGGGAAGTCGGCTGTGTTGTGTCAGTCCCGCCGCGGCCGTCGCGAGCGGCGGGTGACGCCGGTTTTGACCTATATTTGTATTAAGTGGATCGCGAAATGCGATACTGACTGTACATAAAATTTATAAATTAAATAAAAGTAATATTTGGTATATTAGCGAGTGTTAAAACAAGCGCTGTATTTTAAAGCAAATACCATTGGCGGTTGTTAGTTTTACTATAGATTGTAATTTAAATGCACAAGATTTCTAGATTTTTATCTTATCGCATTGACTATTACACTGAGAATTTTTATTTAGTACTATTAATTTAATGAATACTGTATTACTTAGAGATTTCTATATAAGCAAAAACCTCTTTAACTTGCGCTGCAAATTAAAACCTAAAACCAATCTTATAATAGGTAATTAGTATGCAAAATAAACATAAATAAATAATATCATTAAGAACTGGATAGTCTATGTTTCAAATAAACTATTTCATAGTCTTCATGAAATGAAGTCTTATATGAGAATTAAAAAAAAATAATCGGTTTTATTTTCACGTTTGCTTTTATTTTCAAACGTAAATTAAAACATTAAAAGAAAATGATTTGATGATAACTAAGTATGACGTCAAAATTAAAAACGCGTGAGGTGTCTGTGGTACACCCTGTTGGAACAAAGTTCCATTCGCTATACATATATAAATATATTTGATAAATTGAATGAATTGTATCAAAATATTGTAAAAATTCGAATTTAAAATGACGCCATCTGTGAAAGTGTCTGAACTAATATATGGATAATTAGTATACAACAGTACTTAGTATCGCGTAGAATCCACAGATGTTGTAAATAAAATAAATCAAATCGCGGTCAGCATTTTTCGTTGCGTTAACACTTTTTTCCGTCCAGCCTCCATTAGCGCTGCGTCTGAAGTGTAACGTGCGATAGGGAACTTCGTTCCAAGAGTAACTGATTTGACTTGACAGTCAACTACCGTATTATTAAAATGATGTTCGAAATTTAAATTAAGCATCTATATTATCTCAATCCTAATTATTATAATCATCGTCATTTTTTTTTTTCTAAGATTTCAACGTTTTATAATCTGAGAATATTTTATTTTGAAAATCAAATATCAATTTATACATCGATTGTGTTTTTTTCATAATCTACCATCAAATTTAAATAATTATACATTTCTAATTAGGTATACAATGGACCGTGTGGTCAAAAGGTTCATAACCTTTCCGAATGCCATAATTTGACCTGTCTCTTGGTAAGTTAACGTAACCTCCATTGGTCGTAAAGGAATAAAAGAAAAGTGTATTTAATGCAATTACAAGTTAAAAACAAAAATGTTAGAAATGTGTAGAATTTAGGAGGCTGTAAGCTCGAAGGTTTGACTCACCACAATAACAAACTGCCATCATCATCATCATCATCATCATCATCACCACCAACTGTGTTGTTTTACTAGAAACAACAATGAGCGTCGATGTTTTTGTCGTAAGTAGGGTCTTCGCTTGTCTTGCCTTAACGGGAGTTGCAAGGTTAGTTGTTAATACCTTTTGTCACCTACAATAGACTCATTAGTGACGGTTTTCGTTGGTTTGATGCCCACACACTACATCACTGTTAGCGATGGTGTAGGGTTCCACACACCATAGAGGGAGACTCAGTAACACATTACTAAATCTCACATAACGAACACCACTGAAAAGAAAGTAACAGATGTACACGCGTAGAGTACCTGCCTGCTAATCAATTAATTAATAATTAACCAGACAATTATAATCCTGGAACAGTCAAGAGTAGAGGGAATAGTAAAGCGTACCATCCTTGTCTTCGTCATCACTTTCCACCAGGTGAGTTGGAAGACAAACGCCTGTACCATTATTCAATACAATTACTTACGGCCTGTACAGATACTCAAATAGCCGGTTCGTCTAGTGGTTAGTGATCCTAACTGCTGAGCCTGAGGTCGTGGGTTCGATTCCCACCCAGGACAAATATTTTCTTTTTTTTTTGAAGACAATTCCCGCATTAGGAATTACTCCTGTGTCGCAGGGGACTTTACAAACATACAAACAACGGACACAAAGAACACCCAGACTCAGGTGGGAATCGAACCCACGATCTATGGCATAGCAGTCAGGGTCACTAACCACTAGGCCAACTGGCCAGTCGAGTATCTGTGATTATGTGATGATGATAATTTATCTATAGTATGTATGTATTTAGAAATATATAAGTATGTTTATCAGCAGTCTGGTTACCATAGTACAAGCTTTGCCTAGTTTGGAATCAGACGGCTAAGTGTGAGATGTCTCAAGTTATTATTATTATACTCGTAACTGATATAACAGATGTGACGTTTATATTCGACTAGCTTATATACAGATGTTGTCAAGCCTGACGAACGTCTAACCGTTATTTCTGTATCCCTCAGGAACAGTAATTTTTCTTGATGAAAAGTACACTACGTCTTTTTGGACCCCTGAAAACGTTTATGCAAAATTTAGTATTTAGTTAAAGCGTCAAAGTATAACAAACAGATTAATTCAGTCGCAATTTAAAATATTAGTTAAGAATAGTAGTTCCCGCGTGACTTTGCTCGCGTGTATAAGTAGCCTAAGTTACTCATTATAACACCAGCTATCTGCCAGTGAAAGTCCCATGGAAATCGGTCTATCCGTTCCGGAGATTAGCCGGAACAAACAGACAGACAGACGCACAGAAATAAATAAAAACTGATTTTTAGGCATAGGTATCGTGCAAATAACTGTATGAGCTTAAAAAAACTATTATTTTGTCATTACAAACAGACACTTCAATTTTATTTATTTTATAAGATATGGTCAGTTTGTGATTTTTTGTTGCTGATTTTTGGTGAGGCCTTAAAACATTTAACATAAACAAGATTCAGTACAGATCAAGCTAGACTACATTATTTATTCCAAAAGTAGTTGCTGTCTACGTCTAACATTAAATAGTTAAAAATTTGTTTCAACGTGGTCATCTCCTAATCTGCCACCTTTTTTTTCAAACTGGCAACTTCGTATTAATCTATTGATTCTAAAAATTTTAGCTACGCTAAAAGAGCGTAGGACAGTCGATTCTGGTATCTTACTCTATTGTGGGTTTATTGTGACATACATTTCTACCTTAAATGTGTTGCTACATTTCTTTTTTTACAAAATTTTCAGTATTTAAAATTACGTGTAAACGTAAAAAGTTTCAACAAATAAATTCAGCATATTTTGGTGGGATTTTCACACAAAAAAAAACATGCTAAAATTGCATTTTATTATTCAATATATCGATCGACCACAGGTAAATTATAAGTATATAATTTACATAAAAGTACAGTTGTAGAATGTAGAACCATATTAGCGATAATCTATGGGAATAGTACATTAATTTGATCTATCTCGTAAGGTTTAGCCAGCGTTTGCAATGTAAGCGCACAAAAATATGTTTGTTACGACATGACATTACAAATCTTTGAATTTCTCGACTTTTCTTTACAATAATATGCATGTATACTACATATAAACCTTTCTCTTGAATCAGACTGTCCATTGGTGGAAACCGCATAAAAATCCGATCAGTAGTTTTTCCGTTTATCGCGAACAGACAAACAGACAGACAGACGCGGCGGGGGACTTTGTTTTATAATATGTAGTGATAGTTTACATAAAAGTACAGTTGTAGAATGTAGAACCATTTCAGCGATAATCTATGGGAATATATATTTTTTATTTAATAGCTATAAGAAAATATCGTCTAGTGATGTTATAAAGTTTATTTCCCTTGAGAGTATGGCCAGATGTGTTTCACTTCCATTACTTCGTTTAATACGTTCATAACATAGCAACACTGTGTAGAACCAGTGCATTTTAATAGTTGAATACTAGCTTACGCTCTGAATCTATCTATCTTCTATATAATATACTAGCTGCGCCCCGCGGTTTCACCCGCGTAAGTCCCTAAGTAAAAAAGTCCGCGTAAGTAGTTTAATAGAATAGGGGCATAAACTGGACTGTCCTGTCTCCACCAGCTATTGGATTAAGTTCCGCGATGTGACGTACCTGCTCTTATTAACAGGTTGGCCAAGAAGTAAACATAGCTATATTTGCTTTTGTAGCAACTGCGCTCACTATCATTGGAAAACTCTACTGTAAGATAACCGAACATAGAAAAGGATTTTACTGTCTGAACGCAAACAAGTAAAATCGATACTCTTTTAAAGAAAATGAAGATCTGCTTGCTTATAGAAGTTTTATTATATCCAATCTGTTGTTAAGTTGATCAATTTGTAAGGAGCCAACTTTAGAGTAGAGACTAGACAAAAATTACCTGACTGATGCCGGGTTTCTGAGGTACTTTTATCGAGAGTTTATCTATTCGCACTATTGGTCCGATAACTTGTAAAAGTGCGTTTCCGAACACCGCATCAAACAACAAACTCTATTTAAACTGAGTTTAACTTAACTGGACAGTGTGAGCCGTTTATCGGTTCCATAACTTGGGATACAATAGTAGCAAGGGCCACAACAGATGCCAAAGTAAAAAAAAACACCCACAAAAAGCAAGGAACATAGGTTACCCACAAAAAAGGGTCGACGTTTTTGTAGAAAAAAATTATAATCACTGACGTTCGCTAATAAACGAAGACAATTTGGTAAACAAATAAGAATAATATATTCTTAAAACAAAGCCAGATCACCTCAATTAAGAATTAATTAAAATATAAATAAACTTATTATTTATGACTTATTAAAGTAACAAAATACATTTTAAACTCTCAAACTTCAACAGACCCATCTAGTGGCAGCTTTTGCAACTGCTTATCGATCGAATAGTTATTTAATGGTCCGTTGCGTATTCAGAAACCCAGTGACAGTTAACCGAAGTTTATCTAATTCATATCTTTATTGAACCAATAGTTGACTGATATTTAAATGAGAACTTCAGAAACCGGGCATGAAAAGATCAACTGAAATAATTAACTTTATCGGTAATGTTTTTGAAAAACATTTATGTTTTTGATTTAATTTCAAATGTTTTTATTCGTCTTAAATCCTAGCCTTGTACCAAATTTCATGTTAATAGGTGACCTAGAAGTGGATAAATCGATTTTTGACTTTTCAGACGATCATTTCTCGAATAAGTGTGTGTGATAAAAGTGGAAGTTACGTTCATATTTGTATAGTTAATCTAGATTCAGTCATAGATCATTGAAACGTCATCATGACATCCGTCTTCTCATTTGGACTTCTTTCCTATATGGATTACAGATAGGGTGAATTCGAAATCGTGTTTTTTCTTCTATCCAAGTGATTAATTGCTAGTATAAAGGACTTTGATTGATGTTGTCTCTGATAGTTTTTTCTTTCAATTCACAAAAGTTTTTTTTATGTATTAAAGGCTAGTGCATTCTTTCAATACTTCTTTTTGTACTGGCTGCTAGTTTTCATCACTTTACTTATTTTTTTGAGGATATATTTTAATTCGCTGTAATATATTGTTTGTTGCCCGATTTTAATAATTATTTTAGTAAAAAAGGGTGTTCCGTAGGGAATCCGCTTAAGAGGAACCCATATAATTTGAAATTAAGAGTTCCACATTAATTAGTGTAGAAATTGTACCTTTTAAAAGTGTTTTTTTTTTGTCTTTTTTCTCTTTCTAATAACTCAAATAAACATTTTTTCTTCTAAAAGAATGACCATCTAAATAAAAATCATTAACAGAAGCAAATTACATCATTTGGAGGATTTATACGAATTCAAATTAAACATTTGCCCTGCAAATGACCTGCCATGACAGGATTTAACAAAAAATGGTGTGTGCAAAGTATCACTACATATTATAAAACAAAGTCCCCCGCCGCGTCTGTCTGTCTGTTCGCGATAAACTGAAATACTACTGAACGGATTTTCATGCGGTTTTCACTAATAGACAAAGTGATTTATGAGGAAGGTTTAGGTGTATAATTTGTTAAGATTTTGTGTAAATTGATTGAAATATGTTGATGATTGTTGAAGATGTCTCTGCTACCCGTACGAAGCCGGGGCGGGTTGCTAGTATTATATAAAAATAGGCATTAAGTCTAGAATCATATGTATTCTGTGCTAGAACTGTAAACATCTCTCCAATTTCCGAAACATGTGCCCCATATATATTACGTCTTCCGCTGCCGCCGTCAGGAATATTGACAGCGGTCTAATTACAAGATATTGTCGAGTTCGGTAACTTCAGCTCGGCGAACATCTCGTGTGATTATGATTGTGTAAAAGTTTTTTGCGAAGATTGAACAGTGCCACAGAATACATAATAGTGACAGTACTAGTATTTAAACATCTCGATCCTCGCGATTCCATAAAAATTTTAAAGCTTTTCTAGTAAATAAATTATATTTTGGACTTATTATCAAACTTAACTTAACTTATTAATCTAGTATTCCTAGAGGCAAATGTAAATGGTAGATATTATTACAACCACTAAAATCCATAAACGCGAAAAAAATAAATATACCACGCGTGTTTGTAACAGTGTAATGAATGCTAGGCGCCTTTATAGTGCACAGCTGGGAGTAAATGTTTCGTTAACAGTTTGTTCAAGTCCAATGTTTATTTGCATACGCATTTCAACTACACAAAAACATCAAACAGTGTATTACAGAACAAAGCCTTTCAGTTTTAATCAGCATCCATTTTAATGTATGAATCTATGAATATTAGGTGTGTTTAGTCGGGACTTAATCGCGATAATATTTAAAAGGTACAAAACCTCTTGGTTACCCGCCGTTTCGATCGAATTGCACCGATCGTGGTCACGTTAGGACTGACACTCTGTATCAAAGTCGCGAGAATCTATCAATGTTGAAACACAACATTTGCTCTCGAAATCTCCTGAATAAAACAACGAGCTACATCATAACCATTGCCTAATCACTGTAGAAAATTTAACCGGTCTTGCGTTTGAGTTGCTGCAGGTTTGGACCCTATCCATTACATCAGCAGCGCTTACTTCTTTTTTTGAGCGCCTTTGGCCGTCACCATCACGGAGCTTTCGATGGCGTGGTGTGTCCGGATCAACCTGACAAACCACAAGGTGTGTCATATTGCGCTTACAAATAGGCGGCGGTCCGGGAACGGCTGTTGTTAACACATCAGCAATCCCCCTTCTATTGCTTACCCGTGGGCACCCTCTATTACTAATCTCCTAACTAGGTGACGTCCAGTGTACAGTAGTATACACAAGGAGTCCATTCCAGTATGCAGTAGTATACAAAAGGAAGTCGCCCCCTGGTGGTTGGTGGAGACTGTAGTGGATATGGAGGCGAAAACACCCACGGCCAAAGCCAGGGCGGCAGGAGAATCTTCTCCTAACATAAGCATTTTTCTTATTTGGAGAGATTAACTTAATGTGATCCCATGTTAATCTTATGTTCGTAACAAAACAAAATGTTAGTTACATCGTCTCACTTAAATGATCGCTATACAACCACAATAATATAATTGTGTTATTGTGCTTCTCGAAAGGGCAGGAGTTATTGTTTAACTCGCAGGGGGGTTTTGAAAAATGGTAGCTCGTATCTACCCGTTGTAGGTGTCTCAGTCGCCGTGTCAGGTTTTCGCGGAGAAAGATCTGAAATCAGTAACACCGTGTAATTTCAGCTGGTTCGGCCCCAAAATGAGGTACTAACAACGGGTATATATACATATATATACCTTTAGGATACCTACAGGTACACCACCTCCACGATATACCGTCTCGCGGACGAGTTTTCATCATCACATAATTACATCACACACTCATAATGTAAACTAGTTATAGAGCTGGTGTCTGTTGTAAGTAAAACCTATTCAGTCCATCCCTGCGTTAGACAAGATAGAAATATTTATAATATTTTAATAAATAAGAACGTACAACCAATTATATCACAAGAAGAAATTAATAAACGTACGATCGTTAATTAGACCGAGCCTAAGGAAGTACCTTATATTTTAGTACAATTTTTAATCAAAATATACGCGAAAGCCTTGGAAAGAAAGGTCAAAGGAAACAAATTGGTCTCATGAAGTTGATATACGAGTGTATGAATTTGTTTTGACAATATTTTACTCATTTTTGGACCCTTTTATTAACGCTGTTATTGGCGATCTAGTACGTACAAAATATAAGGTCTATATGCACCTATTTATTTAGTTACAGTTTAGTTAGTTTTAAGCTTGAATTATATATTCGTATTTTCTATTAATAATTTCCTATTATTCATCTCTATCTCATCTCGACAAAGTGACTAACAACGATGTGCTTTATTTTACAATAAAAACTTTCGTGAGTGGTATTCATGTTTATTAAATACTATACGGTTTTACTCACGTTTGTATTTCGGGGATGCCCGACTACCCCAGGTAGCTTCACTCCTTGAAAAAGGGCCCCCGTCGGGTCCGAAACTAGTCGGGCATCCCCGAAATACAAACGTGAGCAAAATCGTATAGTTTTTAATAAACACGGTGTGCTTTATATCATCTGTGGCGTTGTTTCATCCCAATACCATGTGACATATTTTGTCCGATTAACAAATTCAAACTGGACTTTTGGTTTGGTTAAATGAAGTAAGGAAGGGGTTGTACAAATATAAACAAAATATAATTAAGTAAGTTTTTAATACTTAATGCAAACAATGCTATATAGTTGAGAAAATTACAGCAGACAATTTGCAATGAACATCCAGAATGAAATGAAATGAATGCAAAAACAAATAAAAAACATGCTAGATAGTAAGACATGAATGAGAGTGCTAGTTAGACTCTACAAGCGTTTATTTAACTTGCTTTCTTCGTATTTTCTTGCGTCTTCTCAGTAAAAAATTTGTAATCCAATTTTTAACCACTTACTAAAACGCGATTTTTCAAAAGTATGGAACTTCGGTTCGGTGTAATGTAATTACATTAACGAACCGAAGTTCGAAAATTAAGAATAACACGGTGAATATAAAAGCTTTCAAATACATAATATAATAATGAAGTTGAGCTCGTTGAAATTCACTTGGTAGAGAACAAGGTAGTGATCGGGGCTTCCTAATTTCGATTGGAAAAAGCATACTCTAGTGTCGATGAATCTATATGTTCATTCAATTCAATTCATTTATTTCGAGTAACTGTGGACTCATAGTAGTAAAACTAAAGTAAATGGTTGTTGCATTTTTTACTAAGAGATGAATATTGGCTACGGTTCTGCTTGATAAAGGGAATACTGTTACTGCTGCATGGTAAGGATGTTTACCCAAGTATTAAAAGCCTTAAAAAAGAACGACCAAACTCAAGACTCGATACTTGGCTTTTGCATCAAGATAAGGCCCCTGCACATCGAGCCGCCAAAACCACCGACTATTTGCACCAAGTTGGAATCAAATTGCTGGGACACCCTCCTTATAGTCCGGATTTAGCGCCAAGCGATTTTGCACTGTTCCTATGTTTAAAAAATAACTGAAGAGAAGCAAGTTTTCGAGCGATGAGGAGCTTATAGGAGGGATATCTATATTTTGCGGAGATATGCGGGTGTGTTTCAGAAGGATACTGGAGCAATGTGTTCCAGTGTTCCAGTGTGTAATACATGTGAAGACCTGACCCACCAGTGGAGACTTCTTCGAAAAAACTTATGTAGCGCCCTAGTACATATTATGTGGTTAACATGTCATATCATGGTACGAAAAGTCGATACAATGACAGTTCAACTTGTACCTACTGGAGATGAATAGCGTGATTTACATATTTTTGCTTTGTACAAATAGGGTGATAGTATGATACAAAACATTCTAAATTAGGTATGGATGAATTTCGACCACCAGGCGTCTCTAGTATGCGAGGATGAATTATTAATTTGATAAATTAAGTAATTATTTTAAGAAAATCAATGAATTCAAAAAGACATTGGAGGAACGGTTGTCGTGTCCCTCCAACACAAAGGGAGCATCCTCCGACCAGGCGAGGTAATAAATCGGTGCGAGAACCTTTTTTGCGTGATTCAGGATTAGTAGTTACTGCGTAGTTCGGCGTGTCTTCGTTAGATGACATTGATGTTTTTCAGTGTATGTGGATGTCGCCACAGTACGATGCTGAGTAAGTTTAAAATAATTTGTTTGTGATAGCTTTGTGTATATGAAATGCAATCTTCTGTAATTGCGTTATATTTAAATAACAGAATTTATTATTTTATTCTGTATCCAACGGTGTGTCACCAACATGTGTTTATGTACTTGACAGTAGCTGTTTTACTCCGTCGTGGAATCGTAAATGTAAATTAATTGAATCATGCGAGGTGGTGGGCGACTAATATCGCGTTACTTAAGATCTAAAGGCGCCACATTTAGCCTACGTCACAAGTCACCACAAGCAATAGTCGTTTTGTTTCCAAACCGTGAAAAGACACTTATTCAGCAACTCGCAGCAACAGCTTCCTTAACATACAACAGGTTGGAGAGTGTTTATACGTACTGGTAACCCGTTCACCAATGGGCTGGCCGTGTAAAAATCTTTAGAATAGATTAAAAGTAAACTTTATTATACACAAATTACTAACTTAGCTGCATATAAAAACTTGCATGCGTTGGTATTGCACAGGACTAAAGCCCTGTACGCGCGAAAAAAAAACTAAAATGATATGTAAATAAAATATTTACTTTTAAAAATACCCTAACGGTTTACTTCAACGAAAACGTAGGAGCACATGTTAGTTTCAATCTATTTTTCTTTTGTTCGCAAGTGATGACACGTATATTATGCGACATCTGTCACAGCGTGTGCTAAGTACAATAGAATAGGTAGTAGCTACGCTAAGCGCATTGTGTGCTAAACGAGTGTCAAGGTCAGAGTTGATGAATCTACTTACAAGTAGATTCATGAACTAGGAAGCTCGATCAAATGTCATCTAGATTGACATAAAGTAGTTCGTTCCGGGCGTGTCCTTCAGGCCAGGTTAGGATTGGCATACTTTACAAACTTTTAGGTACTACTACGTAGGTATAACTCTTACCATTCCTTCCTTCCTATCCATCCTTTTATGAAAATTCGTGATTTACAGAAACCATACTTTGAAATTTAAAAATTGTCGAATTAAATATTTGGTATGAGAGAGGGCTGACATGAATGAAACTATAGGTATTTAATACCAAGGATGTTGATAACATTTGACCACACCTTTCTTAAGCATCCTGCATATAAACTTTAAATATTCCAAACTTCACGTTCCTCCATTTGCGAAATTTTCTTAAAATGGCGTACCTACAAAGAACTCTATTCACGTACCTATTAATACTTATATGGATTTTTTGCAGTCATATCGCATTACGCATATAATAGATTTAACTTGATATACTTATTATTAACACATCAAACAAAAATGAACAATGTTATGAAAATGTTTTTTTTTTACGAATTACGAATGATGTAATCTTTATTTTGTGAGGAGTACGAAGGACATGGAATTGCGCATTTTAATGGTCGACAGGGGCCCTCAAAGGTTGCAAAACTATTTTAAAATTGATTGTACCCGAAACTGGTGAAGTAATTTACTTCCATCCGTATACAGAACTAAGACAAAGGAATAATAATCTGAACTTTACTGTTCTAGATCCTTTTGTTATCTTCTTTAACTGATTGCTAACCTTTAAAAAGAGTATGCACAAATCGGTACCACGAAAACTAACCCAACTTACAACAAGCCCTTAAATAAAATACTTTTTTATTTGATTGAATTCCCTCCCAACTTGACAGCTGTTGAATTTTCAAAATATAAAACAGACGACCTGATTAACAGACAAAGGATATAAACGTATGTTTTGTTTCAGCGTTTTCCGACGCGTAACAAGTTCACACAATATAACCGGTAATTTATCAAGGCAGATTTGTCAGCGGTAAATCAAAATGTAAAAGAAGACATTTCCAAGCGTTCACAAATTACAGTTTTCCTTGGCCAATTTCCGTCCATTATTCTTTCGGACGTAAATCGCGCCTTTCGGTTCGTGAATGAATGCACACAGTCGAGTCAAAGCGTTAGAACAATCGCTAAATCAGGGCGGTGCAAATCTAAATAGCAATTTTATGTTCCAATAGAATAATAACCAAAAGTATTCTAGTAACTAATAACTAAAGTATAGTACAACTAAAAAATATTGGTTGTCTGTAAAGTCGGTTTACGGACGATAATTTTACGTGATAACATCATAAGAAAACACAATATTATTTACAGTTTTTGCAAATTTAATTTAAATAATTTGTTTAAATATAATCACGAACAATTAGTTATAGAAATAAACTGAAATCAAATCAATGTCAATAAACGAGCGCTTAGGCCGATCGTGCCTCTCTATCTCTTGTTCTGCGCTCTCGCTTTCACGCTCGGCTCAGGAGGAACGTGACAATGAGTCATGCTTTGTCGTGCGTGCAGCCTACTATCATCGATTTATAAGACGTTATCACGTCAAAAAACAAGCTTTAATGGTTAACCGAATGTAAAAGTATAAAAAGAGTTCAACTAGCCTCCTCCTGGCTTCATCATCAAACCATCATTAAAAAAGTTTAATCTTTTGGACTCGTCAAAATGAATCATATGAGTACAAACTCAAGGGGTTTACCACTAGCCACTTTAGAGTTCCAGTATCTAGCTCCTGGCTCCATTAACAGGTAAGCTCCAAGATGCCAAATTATAGTACTGTCATTCAAACTATATAATAATTTACATACAAAGATTCATTTCGATACAACAATAACATTAGAAGTAGGTTAAAATTTACTTCCAACATTTGTTTACATAGTTACAATTACAAGTGAAACTGCTGGTACTATTATGTATTCCATAAACTCTTTAAAATATATTGAATTTAAGTTTTAAACGATCGTAAGTACCTATAGTTGAGGACGTTCTGTAACTCTCGATCTGTGTAGAGAAGTGGCCCCGTGCCCTAGTCCGCTGCATTTGACCTACAAGAGCTTTTCTATACCGTATTTTTCTCAAGCTTATTAACATGAACAAGCTTCATAGCCACTTAAGGGAGGGGAGCAAGTAATAACAGAAATGAACACGGAGACGTGGACAAAAACGGAGCTAGTATGTGAAAGAAACTGTTTGTATGTTACTTGAAGCGGCTAAACCGTTGAACAGATCATAGGGTTTCCAAAAAAATTGCTTAAGACCTGGAAAAGGAAATAGTCTAGTTTTCCTCATAAATATTGATGAGAAAAGAGTGGAGGAAGATTTTTGTGCATAAACTAACAATGACGAATGAAATTGAAATTTGTTTAAGACATTTGATGGGAAGTTCTTGGTCGCGAAAACTGATTTTATGGGTAATAAGGTCCCCATCTTATTACCCACGCATTAAAATGCTAAAATATGGTTTCTGTAAATCACGAATTTTCATAAAATTGTTAGCGCTTTACGTTATTCACGAGTTCTACTATACCACCCTAAAATATGACCACATCTTTGTGTAACACCCTGTATAAAGCGAAAGAATACTTACTCATCTACTGACTAATCACGAAATCTAGAAAACTACTCGACCCAAAGGGATGTCTGGCGGAGTTCCTGTTCCTGTCTCTAAATGTTCACAAGTCGAGTTTACGAGGAAGACAGCCCTTATGGACCCAGCGCTAAAAACGCAATGACAGTTCATGTTATACTGGTGAATAATATAAAACAAGACATTCATTCAAAATTTAATTAATTATGGTCCACCAGGTGATCTCTAGTACGAATAATTGATTCAAGGTTGCGTTCCAATTAAGTGGCTGATTTGTCTACAAAAACTATGTTCTTATTGATTTTAATGCTGTAATAGTAAGTGGTAATTGGTCATTTTGTGTAAAATATAAAACGCGATTCTCGCGTGATAGCAACATTGGCCCATGTTTAATGGTTTTAACAGAAAATAAACCAAGGAAGAAACATTTTTATGTAAATCTTTAGAACCGAGTTACGCAGACCTTGATGTAAGGTCTGCGTAACTAATCCTTTGTCTACAAATATAATCTATTTTTATGTTTTTTTATTTATTTTTAAACTTTATGCACAATGTGTACAGTACAGTACAATTATGTTAACTTTTTTGTTTTTATTTCTTACTAGATGCCCCGACAGACTTCGTTCTGTCAAAAGTTATTGATTAACGTCAAATGACAGCTGAGGACATTTACTCTGTGGTTATAGGCTATAGGAAAAGAAAGGTTTTTTTTTTACTATTTTCCTCGCAATTTTTACATTTTTTCTCTCCTTAAGAACCTTCCTTGTGCCTTAACGAAAATATGAAAAAAAAAATTGCCGAATCGGTCGAGCCGTTCTCGAGTTTTGCGCTTAGCAACACATTTGGCGATTGATTTTTATTTGTATTGATAATAATTTATTTTTTTGTTTAAAATACATTTTGAATCATATTAGCAAAATTTGTGAATAAAAGCTCTTATGTAACTGTAAATAGCAATAAAACTATTCTATGGTATAGGCAGTTGTCAGAATATGTGCGAAAGAATGCGAACAAATTACTTTGGCCTGTAGGTCTAGTGGTTAGTGACCCTGACTGCCGGTCGTGGGTTCGATTCCTACCCAGAACAAATTGTTCTACGTCTGGGTGTAATTTATCTATAATATTTAAGTATTTAGAAATATATAAGTATGTTTATCAGCAACTTGGTTACCATAGTACAGGCTCTGCCTACTTTGGGATTAGGTGGATTTACACGTGCATTTTTCCGCAACTCCATGACAATGCGCGTATTTTGCGTTGGTAGGAATAAATTCTATTCGAGCCAACCTAACTCCCCGAAGAATCCCAGTAAACCCTTCACGTTACCGACGATCTCGGAGAGTGACCCTAGCGAGCCAAGGTACTTAGCCCGGTATTCTGCAAACCCCTGACAGTCCAGAAGTACATGGGTTGCTGTTTCCTCTGCTTCCATGCAAGCTCTGCACATCGGGCTGTTCGTAGCACCTATAGCAGAAAGATGTTTATTAAACGAGCCAAGTCCGGTGATTACTCCGGTAGCCGCTTGCAGCAGACGCTTATTCAGCCGGAGTAGCGTCCTCGACAGCCGGCCGTTGATGGCGGGAAGTGCCGCCCTCGACTGCCCGCAATTTTCATGGCGACATAGTTTGGGATTAGACGGCCGTGTGTGAGATGTGTCAAGTTATTATTATTGTATTTTGCCCCAGAAGATTGGATATCGCGAGTGAATAGGTATTTTCTTTTTAGGTTCTACCTCCTTCTTAATACTGAGACACTACAAACAAGACAATAGCCTATTCGATATACATATAGTATTAGTGCAAGTCAAAATAGTGCTCAGTTGTACGTACATATAGGTACCTATATCACCATGTTCTTTACTATTGATGTTAAACAAATTATAAACTTCGGGCGAAACCGCGCGCTAAATTAATGTACTAAGGGCTTCAATCAGTCATGTTTGTATGTACATGTAATCTTAATTATACAGCGAATTTCCATTTGTTGAGTTGTTCGAAGTTTCTAAGCGGTTTATGAACTGTTATGTAAAGTAGGGAATTCAAGTGTTGGCGCATCCTTTCAAGCAATGGTGACTATTTAGAAGATTTACTTGAATGTACTTTGTAGCTTTAAAATATGAAGGTATGTTATAAAAACTAATATTTACAGTACGGGAACTATTGTGTATACTGTGGTACGGTGCTGAATAACCATGGATTTCTGATGTAAATGTGTATGTATTTTTGACTTTAATTTAATTTAAATATTGAGATATTATCTGAGTTACTAATTTTATATAGAAGTAGAGTTGGAATTCGCTTATAAAGAAAACGAGCCGTCCCCGCAGTTTCACCTGCGTTTATGATCACTGCTCCGCTCCTATTGGTCATAGCGTGATGTTATATAGCCTTCCTCGATAAATGGGCTATCCAACACTAAAAGTATTTTTCAATTCGAACCAGTAGTTTCTGAGATTAGCGCGTTCAACCAAATTTTTCAGTTTTACAATATTAGTATAGATTTTACCTTTTAAATTATTTTTGTAAAACCGCATATCTTTAATAAAAAATAGCTGAAATTGTATTTCTACATTAATTACGAGTATTATACCCGCCCCGGCTTCGCACAGGTAGCAGAGACATCGCACATTATTTTATTCTATCATCAATAGTTTTCCCAGCGCACGCGATATAAAGAATATTCTAGGTATTCTTTTTACACCTTGGGTGGTTCTTTTTACAATTTTTTTGAAAATACAATATATGAACCCGGGGATAGTGTAGCTTCCCAACAGTGAAAGAATTTTTCATATCGGTTCATTAGTTTCGGAGCCTATTTAATGCAAACAAACAAACAAAAAATCAAATCTTTCCTCTTTATAATATTGGTATAGATACTCAGTTTTAGACAATTTTGTGAATTAATATCCCTAAGTAATCATTGAAGAACATTAAATCAACTAAATGAGTGATGGCTGAACGTAATCGTAAATGTTTAGCTCTTACCTGAAGATCCAATAAACTGGGTAAAGTTTGACACACTTTGCGGCCTCTTGACAGCGAATTACTCTGAACGCACACAGCGGGTAACATTCAAGCAAATAATCTAAACCTTTTTTAATCTTGTGGCATGACACCGCATTTCTTTTTCTTAGAGCAAAATGGAATAAACATACCTTTTCTCCTGTTCGCGGTGACATTATCAGTTACCTAATGCCTTTTTGTGGTTTTTGAAACGTTAGGAAGGAGCTAAAAGTAGGGTTGCCAACATACATTATGTATAGCCCTTTATAGCAAGTGAAAAGTATTTTCAAACAGTGACTTCTGACTTGATTCTTCTTATTCTTTTCTAACTTTTGAAAGAACAGTTCTGTAACAATTTATTATATATTTGTAATTATATCTTCGGGACTGTCTGCACGTTAATGTTGGTTATTTTACTATTTTTATTACTTATAAGAAACCATCTTGTACGTTTGAAAAGGAATTACGTGACGGAGTGTTAGATGTTTCCAATTACTGTATTTAAGCGGTTTCTATCAGTTATATGTCGCCTCCCGGCAAAAAAGTGTCATAATTTGTAAAACAGCTATTCCGAGAAAACACGACTTTTATGCCTGTGTTTTGTTCAAACAAAACAGCTCAATGAAAAAGGGAACTATGTTCCTTTTTACTGAGCAAATAAAAATGTTTTTACAGCTGACCAAATGCAACATTTACTATTCAATGCTATAAAAATGTTAAAACGTACTTAACATGTGATATGACACTTTTTTTGTGATATGACACTTTTTTTGTGATATGACACTTTTGGTGATATGACACTTTTTTGTGATATGACACTTTTGGTGATATGACACTTTTTTGTGATATGACACTTTTTTTGCCGGGAGGCGATGTGTATGTCTATGTACGAATATATCGAAATCTTGCAATTAAATTTCCTCGGCGAAATTTTTTTTTGATTGGTTGATTCTTCACTTTAAACTGTAATAGTTTAATGTTTTAACTTTAGATTTCTACTAGATGCACCCGGCATGCGTTGCAATGCCTTTTTTTATAATTTTACATGAAAATTTATCGTACCTACAGTTATTGATTCGATTGCCATCTTGCAACCCTATTGCGGATCTGTGGATGGAACAGAATAATATAAAAATCGCGATTGAAAAATAGGGGTTGATCGTAGAGGGTTGAAAATTCAGGGTTGTATGTATTTTTTAATGCTGTATCACAAAATTTTTTTTTTTTTTTTTAAATTAAAAAAGAAAATTAGGGGTGGACTACCCTTAACATTTAGGGGGATGAAAAATAAATGTTGTCCGATTCTCAGACCTAAAAATCAGTAAAGCCGTTTCGGAGGAGTAAGGTAACTAACATTGTCACTAGGGCTTGCAGTATTCGTTCAATTTTACTATTCGAATATTTTGAATAGTTAAAGAAATACTATTCGAATTATTCGAATAATACGAATTTTTCGAATAAGTATTCCGAATATTTTCTACGTAAGTAACAGTAGTCATTTAACTTGAATATTGCACATGATTCGCACAATGCCACTTAGGTAGAATTTCAAAAGAAAATAGTAAATATTTATAAACATAATTTCTGAAAATATTTATTGACATAAATCACTATCAGACTTAAGAGATAGTCTATCTCTATCTCTTAATAATAAAAATAATAACAAATATTCCTCTCTTAAAACCATTAACAATTTTTTTCCAATTACATAAATTAAATTAAATAAATTCTTCTATTATTATTCATACACATAAATTTAACGTTTTAAAATTACAATAAAACCAACTTCTTTTATCAAAATAATGATTCAATCATTTGTTTAGTCAGTTCTTTGGGTTAATAAAATTATGAACCAAAAATCTGACTTCTAGATTTTAAAATATGAAAAAGGTAAGAAATACTTTACAATTGAAAAGCAAATTGTATCAAAAAGTTATTACTCAATGATTCTTGCTTTGATAATATGACCTGAGAAATGAAAGGCAGTCTAGAGTGTCATCATTTAAGGCACAACGCAGGTAGCTGCATGTCATCCTACATGATGAAAACACTTTCAGATTCTACGCTTGTTGGAGGAATCGTTAACAAAACATTATATGCCCTCATTAAATGTAAATTTTTTGAACCTCCAGCCTCATAAGATGCCATTTCTGCACGCATTGCAATTTCTAAATCTTTGTTAGATCTAAATGTAAATGAATAGTCTGTTGCGGAGAGTTGTTGGTGTTGCCAGAAGTGATAATTAAATAATATATATTTCTTTTTTGTTATTCCTGTCATGTTTTAAAATGTTATTATTATAAATGTTAATAATAAAAATATTATTTGTAGTATTCGAAGAATTCGAAATATTACCATACATGTTATTCGAATAGTATATAAGGCGAATATTCGAATAAAATGAATATTCGAATATTCGAATACCACGCCCTAATTGTGACACGAGAATTTTATATATAAAATTATCATGATAACTTTGCAGAACCTAAACACATGTTTTACTAATTAATATTGGAATTTTCCAATTTATAACATAGGTCGGTGTAAAATGCTTATCAGTAACCGTTTTAATGTAGTGATAAGTACGATTATATCAGATTCATTACTCAAACACTCCAAGATCACTTATTGAGAGAATCTAGTAAATTTCGGGCTGCATAGTGTTCTAGTAGAAGCAGATCTAAGACAGCTGCTAGACTTGTTATGACAAGTATAATTTTAAGGAATAGGCGTTTGTCTTCAAACGCACCTGATGGAAAGTGACGATGAAGACGAAGATGGTACACGCCTATCCAAGAGAAACCTATTCACTCTACACTTGAACGTTCCAGGATTATAATTGACTGGAAAAATAGACGCAGGCAGTTCATTCCAGGCTTTGGCGACTCGGACCAAAAAGGAGCCTAATTGCTCTCGAATTTCAAAGGAAACCTGTCCTAGTTCACATCTGGATCCCCGAGCATTGACCTCTGTGTCAGAATTGCGTCACTAACCGCTATGAATAACTGAGAGAGTTTCCACACGTAAAATGGAATACAAAAGAAATAGTTTCCTTTTTTTAAATTAATTAGTATTAAGTAATTAGTTTATTAGTCTAATTAGTATTGAGAGATAGAAATCTAGGAAGTATACAGACAATGTTTGGTCGTAATCATTGTACGTAAATTAATATTTTAATTATCAGGTATTAGCAGTTCAATCCGAGATAATAACAGCATAAAGTGTAAATAACTAATCGCCTTATGCTTGACTAAATTATAAAAGTTGAGATATATACTCGGGCCTGTACGTACATAATGTACGTAGATTGCATCCTACAATACATTCTTCATCTGATCTCTTCACCCTGATTTCAAAAAGAAATTATTAAGAAAATATGACTCTTTACACGTTATAAAAATAACGCATCGTGAGCCAGATACACTGAGTTATTATTACATAATATCTTGATGGACAGATATCGAAAATATCGTAGAGGCGCCTTTAAATAATACAAAGGTACGTGTAGTGGCGGTGTATTACAGAGGTTATCACGGAAATTCTTGTTTATGACATTTATTTATCATAAAGAATGCATTTGATTTATCTGAGAAACACAAACCTAACATTAAACTTAACTAGGAAGTATGAAGAAGGACGTATAAAATTGGCATGGTTATCAGTAAAGTAAAAAGTGTAAATAATTGCACGTGGTGTTAGCCTACAAGTGATTATTGCACTCAAACATGTTTAGTCGTTAAGTTACAAATCTGTAATGCTTAGTGTAATAATCATTAGGTGACCAAATAAAATAAATAAATAAATACCTATCTAATAATTTACCAACCAGATGTTAAACGAATCTTTCCAATAGATACCGTGGTTTTTGAGAATAAACTCCACATAGAGACGAACTCACAAAGTTCGCACTCTTTTTTTATAATATTAGTATAGATCAAACATCATGCACTGAATATAATTTTCCCGACCGTGCGACAATTTTTATCTTCAATACATGCATCAAGGGTACGCACATCAAGATAAGATATGATATTTGTTGATTTTTAATAATATATTAAGTTTAATTTAAATAAACAGCGGAACTGATAAAAATGCGGTTTGCGTGAATCTAAAATACCTAGAAACAACTCTTATCAATATCATATTTATATCATTTGCAACGTAAATAACGATAATAATCTTCCTCCGTTTGCAATTATCGCTTCTATGTCAATATGGTAAGAGTTTTAAATGATAACGTAGAGCAACTGTTAGTGTTAACGGCAAGACGCTAGTGTTTCCTTGTTGTAACTGTGGTCTACACGCTTCCTACCTCCATTTTATCGTACCTGGATAAATCATATTTTTCATGAATATCGAAATATAAAATTTTAATATCACAATATAAATATATTTCGACTAAAATTACCTGTAACTATTAATTTTTTTTTAAATAAGTGATTTTTAAAGTGCCCCTTATATTATTTTGGTGATTAATTGAGACTATAATTTTATCGTTATTCAATATTTTGAATACTGAACTATTTATTATAGTGTGAACGACTATAATAAGCAGTTTAAAAAACGAAAATTTTAACAATAAAAAATACCTCTCACCGCGAATTCATTAAATTTTAATAATTTTGGCACAAAATACTTAGCATTCTCAAGCATTAGAAACATTTGAAAACCGATTTTCTTTTTAATAACATCGTGTTCGTATAGGAATATAATTCAACATTTCACATTCGAGACGATTACAGATTAAATATAACTCAAATATTGCGAGGATTTCATTGATACCTATTTGCTAATTTTGTCTTTAATCATATCGAATTTAGGTAAAATCACAACACGACAATAAAACATCAATCAGCTAACAGCAAAATTTATATTATTAATAAGTCTTCCATATTTAAATTAAAAACAAAAAACTAGTGATGTGGTGCATAGTCGTGTGAATATTGAAGTGTGAATACTAAAATCAACTAAAATGCTACGAATCGCCCTGGTGCCGTTAAGCCTTACAATTGGACTTACATATCTCAACGTAACAAAGTGAGTAGAAAAACTGTTGAACAGTAATGCATTTTTTAATTTACACTCTTTAGATACCTAATATTAATTTTATCTTTTTAAAACTTTTCAAATGAGTTTTAGAATGTCAAAATTAAAATAACCTAATAATTTTTTCAACAAGCTTAATATATTAGAAGGACATTATTTCTTGACCGATGAACATCCGATAACGCCACTGAGTACTGACCCGAAAAGGTACTGCATTTAAAAAAATCGTGAATATCAAACATTTATAAAACTGCATGGTGGTATACTTACTATGATTTACAAATACAGATAGAATTTGATTCGTGGAAAACCTCAAACCGTGTGCCGTCTACTGCTGATTTGGAAGGATCTTTATCGATTTTTAGTCAGTTTACGATTAGAATTTTAAAATTTACTTTGTATAAAATAATGTAAAATAATGAAACTTGTAATCTATGTGTACTATAATTTTTATTTCTTTTAAATTGCAATAGTCAAGAAGACATTACTAGTAGTTGGTGTAACATTACTGGTATCTACTGATAAAATATATACTGTAACCAACTATAGTGAAGAGTAACCCGCGTCAGCAATCTAACGAGCTTTTACACTCAAAGCACGTTATTCCGCCGAGCCCACCGAGATTGGAAACGTGGTGAATTAGTAATGGCCCCATGATAACAACTTTTATTTTTTTTCCTTTTAGGAACGCTTACAGTAGAAGAGGTGTACAAAGACAGGGATCAGTTCGCGGGTCTTGTTCGCGAGGTTGCGGCACCGGACGTCGGGCGCATGGGCATCGAGATCCTGTCGTTCACGATCAAGGACGTGTACGATGAAGTACAGTACCTCGCCAGTCTCGGAAAGGCGCAGACGGCTGTCGTCAAACGGGATGCGGATATTGGAGTCGCCCAAGCAAATCGAGATGCGGGTATCAGGGTGCGTACATTTTTTAATTTTTGTTTAAAAAAACTATTCCTCTTGATTCCTTGATCCTGTTGAGACATTAGTTGAGGCGTTATGCTAACGATGAATTGGGGTGTTTTGTATACCTGACGAAAGCGTATCATCAGTGAATATTATTAGCCTGAAGCTGAATAGTTATTGTCTGGCCAAAACCAATGTATTACTGTAATACGACCTCAATCAGTTAAACCAACTAAAAGTTGGGTATACGATCACTAACACTATTGTAAATGAGAACTGTGTGTGTCATTACTATGCTTCTCAGTAATATTGTACTGATTAGTGGTAATTGATGCTTTCCAGGAGGCAGAGTGCGAGAAGAGCTCCATGGACGTCAAATACGCTATGGACACCAGGATAGAAGACAACACACGAATGTACAAGCTACAAAAGGCACAGTTCGATCAAGAAGTCAACACTGCGGTAAGTGTTACTCCACAAATGACATATCAAGTTATTACGTAATACGTTTACGACGCCAAATCAGTCAATCAATCCGCCTCTTGCAGTCTAACTCTCACCATCATCATCAGCCTTTCATCGTCCCCTGATGCACGTAGGTCTCTCGTAATGTACGCCACTGGGCTCGATCGTCAGCTCTCCTCATCCAGTTTAGACTACATCAAGCAGATGACAATATAATTTCGGATTTTCTTTTACTTTTATGTTCACTGCTCCGCTCTGTGCACTGCCGTGGATCGCACATCATGATTTTTACAGCCTTTCTAAATAAACAGACTCAACACAAAAATATTTTTTCAAATGAGACTGATTACTGAGATTAACGTGAAATGTAAATATTAACAAAGTCTTCAGCTTTGTAATAGCTGTGCCCGCCCACCATTGAAAACAATTTTCTATACTTACTGGAAAGGAAAATGCCCACAGTCTCACACTTTTGACATGACTACAACCGCATTCGGTTTTTGAACGGTTCCAACGGGTTTGTTAGGTTAGGTTAGTGAAACGCGCGATTCAAAATTAGAAGAGAAGGTGGCGTTAGTGGAAAAATTACATGAAACATAAGTAATTTCTGGGACTGGACATACTGGGGCAATGAATGTATTATACGTATACATTACTAATATTATAAATGCTATAGGCTACTATTACTATTTCACGGCCAAGCTACTGAACAGATTTGGAAGAAATTTGGAATGTACGTCATAGTCTGATGTGACATATAAAGGTGAATCCCTAAGAGATCGATGGCGAAGCCGTAGGCGGCAGGCTAATCTTAAAATAAACGCGGATTTAAATCATTAAAAAAAAACATTAATTCATTGTTATTTATTTAATATCACTTGCAGGCCTATTTACATTTTTCTCAGCAAGTTTTTGCTTCATTATGCCCCAAATCATCTCTATCGAAATTATTTATTTATTAAGGCTTTATGCACTTACATTACAGAGCATGTAATGTGCAATGATAAGGTGGGAGCGTTAAAATTTCATTACCGTGCGATTTAAATAATTTATCTTATATGCGTACGCTATTTTGTTTCACTGCTTTAAGTAGTTGACATTTACGCCAATGTTCATCGTAGTTAACATCATTTGCGCGGAGCCAATCTTTTATATCAGCGATACAATTAGCTTGTTACAGAATGATAGCATTTTTTTTTTTATTTCGATATCCATAATAATTAGCGAAGGTCTTGAAAGATTTGGAATAAACTTCACTGTCACCTATTTTGTAAAAATATCCTTATTTGTATCGTGGTGATAGTCAGTAGATAAACTTTTGCCTGCCTAACCTGTACACCATAAAACAATTTGGTACGAAGCTGTTTTTCCACCAACGTTTACAATGATCCACTTTGCTTCAAGTGAAATCCTTTTAGATGGACCTGCGACATTTTTGCTTTGCCAGCACTTGTTCACAGAAATCATGTGAGAGTGACATACATTCATGGATACATACATCCCATGAATGTATGTCTCTCTATGCTCTTCAGCTTCGCGGTTGTTCTTTAAACGCTCTAAATATTTGTATTTTTGTAGTTTAATGTCTTCCCGCTTCATCAAAATTGTCCTTTTTGATTGGAATTTATCATATTCAAAACTAATCTCTTAAAACGTAAGTCAAAAAAATCATAAAATTTATCAGGTTATTCAGGTTATAACTTAGTCATATTTTTTTAATACTTAAATAATTGTCAGTAAGTACCTCAAAGATTCTGTCCCTCCGTTGAAGTTAATATTTTATCGAAAGATCTGTACTAGTTTCATTCCTGTTGGAAATAGTTGGAATTTCTTTTCGTGCAATATAGAATTTTTTACTTTATTCCTGATTAACTCTAAATCGAAACTGTTCAAGTTGATTTTTTCAAGACGCGCTGTAAAATCGAGGATTGAATTTGAGTTATACTTTTTTCTTTGCGTATTTTACGATATACATTGAAAACAAATTTCTTGCTGGAAATCAAAGCACTTTTGATTTCTTTATTAAAATAACATTTTTTAAGGAGAAATCAGAAAATCTCAGCCGGTTGATATTACCATATTATGAAAAACACATTTTTTTTCCGTGCCATGAGGTTCTGGCAGACATACATATAACACAAAACGAATTAATACTTTTTTCTCCACTCTTTGAAAACCAATTTTCTTTTTAGTAAGTATCTTTATTGACGAGCTTTAGTGTTATAAAAAAAAAATTTTACGTTTTTACCTTCCTTCGGCTAAGTTCTCAGATGTACAGTGTACGTTAAATGTTGTGAACAATTAATTAATTACGATCGAATGTCGACTTCTGGGCCATCACTAGTATGTGTAAATTGTCGTGATAACTTGGTACGTGCTCAGCAGCAACTAAGTGACATTATTTTTTGTGCCAAGAAAACTTCAAAAACGTAATAATACTTTATTAATTTAAAAAATATATATTATTACTCTGTACAGAAAGCCGAAGCCGCTTTGGCGTACGAGTTGCAAGCGGCTAAAATTAAACAAAAGATTCGAAACGAAGAGATACAAATCGAAATTGTGGAGAGACGCAAGCAGATTGAGGTGAGAATTTTTTTTTCTGTTTCTTCGACTGACTAAAATACCTTCCATCGTAAATAGTATTTTAAAGGGAAAAAATGGATTCTACAACTTTGGTGGTGGTCTATTATGAATCAAGAAAACACCTTTTGTCTTCTAAGAAGATAATATGAAAGTATTTGTTTTAACCTAAGAGGATTGGTGAGCGATTGGATCAGGGAATCCTGGACCAATCTTGGGATGACCAATGACATGCTCGTAAAAGGTTGCGAATGCGGCCTGTCGTCTGTGGCTGCTGAACCTGCAGCTTATGATGGAAATATCTGAAATTAAAACGCTTAAATCCAGAACTGATCACTGTTATATTCGTTTCGCAGGTAGAACAACAAGAGATAGCTCGTCGTGAAGAAGAGTTGAATGCGACGGTGCGCTTGCCCGCCGAGGCGGAGGCCTACCGCATGCAAACCATAGCGGAGGGCAAACGGTACGTATACTTGCCCTGATTGTCATAACACATATATGACCATATATATACATAATAATTCCTTTAAATTTTATTCAACTGTAATAAATCCAGTGACACTTCATTCATTAACATATATGCTACTTTTTATCCCGATATTCCCACGAAATCGGGACTTACGCGGGTGAAACCGCGGGGCGATGCTAGTACTGTAATATAGATCATAGCGTGCGCATAGCGAGCTTATTAATCGATGCGCAGTCATAGACTAAGCTCAATGTTGCTGGTTTCTTAATAAATAGCTTCGTATCGATTTACGTTTCACGGGCTCGCTAACGCCTTTATTTATTTAATAACAAATTATTACAACATTGAACCTTTATATAAATAAACTACATAGGTTCAACAGTTTTGATCTTAAAAATTACTATTAAAATATATAACAAATGCCTACAGATGCGGTACGAATTTAAGATATATGGACGACTATAAGATATTTGGTAATATTATAATTAAAAAAGGAACTGGCAGATTGGCATGTACCCAATCCATCAGATATAAAGGGGTTATTTATCCAATCTGATTGAGAAACCAAAACCAATATTGCACTGTGTATTTCTTTCTTATACCTTGTTTTTTATGAGATACAGAGAGAGATGAGCAAAGTGTTGAAGTGAGTTTTATGTATGGAAGTTGACGGATACAAGAGTATAGAACTTTTCACTGCTTACTTCCCTTCAGTTATATAGCTAGAAGAGAAGTAAGCAGTGAAAAGATGAATGATGGAGTAGAATAGAAAAAACACATTGCGTCTTGTGATTGCCCCTAAATAAATCGAAAAGATTGCAGTAAGGTTGTTGTGTGTCTAGGAATGTTTAGGAGAGTCGGTAATAAATAACAATTAATTATCACGTTTTTCGACTTTTAGCACTCAAACAGTGGAAACAGCGAAGGCAGACGCTGAACGCATCAAGGTCCTGGGTTTGGCAGAGGCCGCAGCCATAGGCGACGTGGGTAAGGCGGATGCCGAGCGCATGTTGGCTAAGGCCAAGGTATACAAGCAGTATGGAGAGGCTGCCATCATGGCGCTCGTGCTCGAGGCTTTGCCTAAGGTAGGAATTATTTCACCTAAAATGTCAAAAGTAACGAATAGACAAAATATCTCAGCGAAATCATCATTCAAAAGACTAAAGCTGCTCAAAAGCAACAACAAATATTATATTCCTTGCGGTGATCAGGGTCTGCAGAAATCCAGGTCACATCACGGACATCACTAATATTTTTCTTAACCCAGCTTAAGCTAAATATTTGTGTTAGCAGTGAGTTTAAGACGCTAGAACACACTAATAAAATATCAGTGATGTGACCTAGTTGAAACGACACACCGCCCTCTGTGCTTATTGCAACTAAAAACAGCGTGTTTTAATCAAATTAAAATTCAATATACCTTTATCTCATAAAATTGCTCAACAATTCGAAATCGTCCGTCAAATTAATATGATTAAAAACTATCAGCACAGAGTCGCAACAACAATAGGTTGCTTTGCCAAATGTAAAATATTTAAAAAAGTGTGTGTGTACTTATGTACGCACGTAAGAAGTTATACTTTTATTTAGTTAAATAAAGTTTATTTAAATATCATAATAAATAATACATACCGTTAACTAACCTCAAATTCTACAAACGTACTCAAAGTAATATGTAAAAACCATTTTTATCACTTATAATCACAGTAAATTATCATAAATAATACATACCGTCAACTAACCTCAAATTCTACAAACGTACTCAAAGTACCTAATATGTAAAAACCATTTTTATCACTATCGTGAAGTTGGTGACTTTTTTGAAAAACTAAAATGTTAACTAGCTAACTTCAGGGTGTCGGTTTTTTGTGAAGGTGTGCGTGCGCATCTTAAAAATTTACTTTCATCATTTTTCCCTAACGCGTCAAATGAAGTATAACTTTAATAAATATAGCAGATAATACGCAAAACTTTTAAATCACCAAATATTGTATTACAGCACTGTTTTGTCGAATTCGTTGCGAATCGCATTTATTGTTTAGTCGAGTCTAGGGGTACTTTGTGTTTGATGGGTTTGCGTTTGTTCAGTCCCCTGTGGGAGAATTTGTCAGTACAGGAGTTGTCGTGTAACATTTGTAGATCGCGGCGGAGGTGTCGGCCCCGCTGGCTAAGACGGACGAGATCGTGATGGTGGGCGACACGGGCGCCACGGGCGACGTGGCGCGCCTCGTGGGGAACATCCCGCCCGCCGTCAAGGCGCTCAGCGGCCTCGACCTCACCCAGGTCATGAAGAGGCTGCACCCGCAGACCGTCAACGGTCAGTAGGTTACCTACTTAGACCTTATATACTTCTTATTGTTTTTATGTGAGTATGTTTTGCTAATTTTTTGTTTACAATTTCGCTTTTTTACCTAATCAAGAAAGGTATCTTAATTTCTTTTTCTATGTATGTTAACCAATTTCTGTGTACGCCGATTAAGCTACATTTTCATATATATTTTCATCCTTAAATATTATATTTACCACTGAAACATTGATATAAAAAATGTCAACTCGTTCTACACATTTAAAAGAAAACTTGCTCAACTTATAATTGAAAACAAATACCTATTTATTATAATATTGTATAATGTGTTAGCATGGTAATTCGTGTAACTGTTGTTGTGTTAGTGCGTGTGTTGAATGGGCACCTGTTACTTGATAACGTTACACACGTTACGTTGCCGTTAACCATTTATTATGTAGTTATCTTTGTGACGACGAACACTGCTAATATTTATAACAGCCATGTTCTCATGGAAGTGATGTAAATCTTATATGAGAATAAAAATGTCGATTTTGCGTTAATATCTAAAATTTTCTTTATTCATAACCTTTATTTAGCTTACCATAGGCACGTTTTTCCGCAAGAAACTATTGATTTATCATCCCACGAATATAGATATCCTAAAATAAAAGTCTTCAACTTTTAAAATGAACTCTTTCAATATAAAATCTTCAAGGGATCTTTTACATTGTTTGGAGTTTACATTAAATCCCTTCAAGGCATAATTCCCTTGAAGTTTTCATTTAAAAAGTTTTTTGATAAAATGGCATGTGATGATAATCAATTGTTAAGAAACACCATTAATTTACTTTTTCTACGAATGCATACTTACTTAATTGTTTTTTTTTATAATAAAATTTATTTATAAGGTGTATTTATTGTTTCAATCCATCGTTAACAAATCTAGTGTTGCTAACAGATACTTTGAACGCGAGCACTAACAAGAAGAAGACTCCCGAGGTTACCGCATGCTAAGTAGCAGATAGTACAACTGCCTTATTCCTCTAGCGGCAGCCGTGCCATAGAGTATCCACGGTGTTACCACTTTATAATAATATTTCATACTATGG
Organism: Euplagia quadripunctaria; assembly: GCA_963859945.1. Lineage (NCBI taxonomy): Eukaryota > Metazoa > Arthropoda > Insecta > Lepidoptera > Erebidae > Euplagia > Euplagia quadripunctaria. The sequence continues at coordinate 7,186,491 of OY982579.1, forward strand.
TACTATTTTTAAAATAAAATGCAAATTCAACAGAGTAAGGATGGCGCTTAGAGAAATATTTTGATTTTCTTTTTTCTCGGAAATATAATACTCTTGTTATTAGTTAAAGATCTTCCAAACCTGTGTTATTTGAACTGTTTTCCACCAATCAAGGTGATTTTGTCGGTGTTGCCAATAAAATAAAAGAAAATAAATAAATATTGTTTAATAAGTTCACATACATATTGAAGAGTGTTAACACAATGTATATTTCCATTGACAAAGTTAGCTTGCAATTTATAATATAGGTAAAGTTCGTCTTGTCTAAAATTGCCGCTACTGTCTCTGTATCTCATTTAGTAGGTACTCATATTATTTCACATATCAGCTTAAAACTGAGTTTAGGCGGGCTATTTTGGATTTGGTGAATTAAACTTAAATATTCCGAGATACTTTCAATCCTGACCCTTTCGAATTTGCATCTTTATTGAACAAAGAACAATATTATTATTAATTTCGCAATGGATGAATGGATGGATTACGTTTGAAATACAACTTGTCCCTTGTTGTCATAAGTAAATCTGCTAAGTTGTTTATTACCGTCGTATTCGAGTTTCTGTGTCATATTTAAAAATATTACATTTTGATGTCGAATATCTATTTATAATCGTAGTTTGTAGCACATTACTGTAAACACGGAGACCCGAAGAAATAATATATTTTTCAGTAGATCGACCACAGTCCTAAAGTCTATTAGAATTGTAGTGATTAGATTTTGTACAACTGTGTAGACTGTAACTTTAATAACGGCCATCCATTGGCCGATTTGCTGGCTAACAAGTAATCCAACATGTTATTTAGCATGTTTGCCAATAATAGGCCCATTTTAGACGACGTGTTCTTTAAGGCACTGCCTTTTTTTGTGTGGTTTTTACCATTGTACTCTGTAAAAAATGTATTTAGATGTCAATCCACTGCAGATTATCTCTCGTGTACATTTATTTATTATTTTTTTGAGTAATCAATGTAATTGTTTCATGCATTTTATTTATTATTTGTACAGTATGTGACCATTCTAATATATCTAGTCCAAGAAACAGGCCATTCCAAGTCAGTTGTATAACAATTTTGACCTTTAATTTTATTCAGAACAAGGTATCTTTTAACTTTATAACAATAAATTATAATTATGTTTGCGGTTTTTGTGTCCTATGTGAGTGTTGTTATTATTTTATACACAATATTTTCTTGACATTATTCAAATTAACAAAAAAATACCTACAATAAACCAAATATAGTGTAATAATTTGTGTTATGAACTTCGAATCTTATGTCTTTTAGTGTTTATAAGTACAGCATTTCGTTGGTATGTTCAAACAAATTTTGCACAAATAACTTTTATATTTGTTTGTTTATTATGTAATGTAATCAATTTATACTGATATTATTTTTGAATAAAATATATGTAATTAATTTTGTGTATCATTTAAGTATCACTCTTTAATTAGCAAAGCTAATAAATTATGCTGATAAATATGTTTACCAGTACGAATTTCACCAGGGCCCTGAGCAAGATATAGAGTCTTATCCAGGTTCACAACCGCAAACGCACAGAAACAGGCTCTGTGTGTTTGCAGCTTAGCGATGTCTACGCGGTGCCTTCACAGCACAGAATACATAATAGTTCCAGTTAGTGTTGTAGAAACGCTCGAGTCGGCGCTTAAACGTAGGTATTTAGGTTCGGTCAACGCTTGAGCGTTTAACCCTCAAGTCTTTAACGCTCAAAAGCGTCGACTCAGCGCTCGACGCTCGACTCATAGCGCTAATTTTTACAACACTAGTTCCAGTACAGAAGGATAATAATGTGCAATTCAGATCGCATACCGCCAATTTCAACAGGTTATATTAACCTAAAACTTGCCTCTCTTTCGATAGATAGTCGTCAGAATAGAAAAGAGTTATGCGATAGCATAACTCTTATCTGTTCTGATGACGTTAGGGTTGTCTTCTGTAAGAAGAATTAATCTAAATATTGAATAACCAGTTATGTGCCTATTACTTTACTTTTGTGAACAAATGAAGTTTTAAATAAACCTAGGCTAGGTATTCCGGATGTCTTAATAAAAGCTGTTCCCGGATCCCTCCTATTTAAGGCGCAGTACAGCACACCGTGTCGTTTCAGTCGGTTCGATTCCGACACACCGCCCCACCGAAAACCCCGGTGGGGTGACAATCCGAGCGCACAAAAAAAAAGTATTTGCTTAGATGAAACTTACATGATGAGGTTACTGGTTCAGTCAGTGGTATCACGTCAGAAATGTGTTTCTATCAAGCCATACATATTATAACTAACTGTTAAACAAAAGAGGATTTTAAATCCTAATTGGAATATATAGTAGTCGCGCGAGTTGAAAGCAGAGCTCTATAATGAGTTTTTCACTAAGGTTGCAGATTTGCGGGCGACGGGGGGAGATGTTGCCGCCCTTCACCTCAGGCCCCGACTGCATTCAACTCGCACGCGGACTATAATATACGTTCATCTGACATTTGACAATAGTAGAAGAGACGTGGAAGATCGATCTTCACCCATCTGATAATCAGATGAGACATATTTTTTATCAAATATCTTTTATTTATAAACATGCCTATGATAGCTTGACGATCGAAAAGTGTTCATGGCTATTTTTAATTAAATTAATTTTAATGAATTTTTTTTATAACCTTCACTCTTTTGACAACCGAAAAAAATTAATTTCAACTGAGAGCTTTCAACATAGAAAATATGCCTTGGTAGGCTTGCCAACTTATTTTTGTTCATGGCTACCTGGCAAGCAAGTTTGAACAGGTAAATCAATATAGGTAACTACACCGATCTGATAACCGATAGAAATTGATTTCTTAAGAAAGATAATTTAATTACAAAATCAATCATGTAGGCTTGCCAGCGAAAAACCGTTCATAGAATATTATTGCCAGGCTTCGAAGTTTTAGAATCGGAGTAATTTTATTTGTGCGAAAGAGAAAGTAGAGCGTCCGAGATCTGTGTGATAGAACAGGACACAACGTAGCAGCTGCACGCGACATGTCCATAGAATGTAATCGAGTGCGCATGCATATTAATTAAATAAAACAATTAATAATAATAATAAATTAATTTTTTAACGAAAGTAAAAAGTTATGACTCCACCATTATGCCACCATTTTATTTTTATTTTGTGAAAACCCCCACGTGTCGTCACCTCACCGAAGGTAACGGTAAAGTGGTATGTCGGAATCGAACCGACTAAAACCACACGGTGTTCCGTCACTAGTGGGTCTATTACAGTGGACCCCGGTATACCCTAGGAAGGAAGCCTCCGGGAACCCCTGCAGGCCTTGGCCGCCTGCAGCAGGTGACAGTACAGGGAGCCTCACTCCCCTCCAGATCAGAGAAGTGCGCGTGGAACACGTCGCGCCACCGCCTCGGGCCTGCTTCTGCCAGGGCCCCTTAGCCAGAACATTACGCCACCATGCTTTAATGCAAAAAAAAACATTATGCCACCATACTAGTCTTCTTTAATGCAAAAAAATTTTGAGAACAACGTTACATTAATACGTTAATTAAATTTTTCAATTTTGTAATTTTTTTCTATATAATATTCTATATGCTTTGTAATAAACGGTTTTGATATCGTGAATGTATTGGATTTTACAATATTTATGATTTTTTTTTATTAAATTGAATTTTTTAATTTAATTTTAAGATAAAAAATTTTTTTTAAATAAATATTTTTTTTATTTATTAGTATATTAAATTATTTATTTTTTACGTGGGAGAGCCATGCTTCGGCACGTATGGGCCGGCTCGACTCCGCTCGATACCACGGCCTCACAGAAAACCGGCCGTGAAACAATGCTTGCATTGCTTTTCGCCGCGTGAGTGAGGTTACCGGAGGCCCTAACCCTGCCCTCTCCTCTATTCCCGTCCTTCTCCTCTCCCCCCTCTCCTCCCCTCTAATCCCCCTCTCCCGTCTTCCCGCTCTTCCCCTATTCCCACCTTAAAGGGCGGCAACGCACTTGTGACTCTTGAGTTACAGGTGCGCATGGGCGGCGGTAGTCATTTACCATCAGGTGACCCGTCTGCTCGTTTGCCCCCTATACCATAAAAAAAAAAAAATAATAATTTATATTTATTTCACAGTTATAACTATATGTATTCTGTAATAATATAATAATTATAATCGAAATTAAGTTTGTTATTAGTGGCTTCGAAATGATTTTCGATAGTAAATAAACACTGTTCTCTAATGCCACGTTCCAATAAATAAGAAACGATTCGTTTTGCTGACGGACGGTAAAATTTTCATTCAACGAAATTTTACCGTCCGTAAGCAAAACGAATCGTTTCTTGTTTATTGGAACGCGGCATTAGTCATATGTAACAGAGCATACGCACTCGGGTACATTCAACGGACATGTCGCGTGCAGCAGCTACGTTGTGTCCTGTTCTATCACACAGACCTCGGACGCTCTACTTTCTCTTTCGCACATATAAAATTACTCCGATTCTAAAACTTCGAAGCCTGGCAATAATATTCTATGAACGGTTTTTCGCAGGCAAGTCTATATGATTGCTTTTGTAATTAAATTATCTTTCTTATGATATCAATTTCTATCGGTTATCAGATCGGTGTAGTTACCTATATTGATTTATCTGTTCATACCTGCTTGCCAGGTAGCCAGGAACAAAAATAAGTAGGCAAGCCTACCAAGGCATATTCTCTATGTTGAAAACTCTCAGTTGAAATTAATTTTTTTCGGTTGTCAAAAGAGTGAAGGTTATAAAAAAAAATTGATTAAAATTAATTTAATTAAAAATAGCCATGAACACTTTTCGATAGGCAAGCTATCATAGGCATGTTTATAAATAAAATATATTTGATAAAAAATATGTCTCATCTGATTATCAGATGGGTGAAGGTCGATCTTCCACGTCTCTTAGACTTTCAGATTTACCTTAGTTTTTGAAAGTCGTCGAAATGCCACAGATTGTTGTTATATAAGGTCGTAATCGGATATAATAGCTGTGTTATCGTGCTGCTGACTCGTACGACGACGGATACTATCTTATTTGTATTTTAATAAATGTTATCTTTTGACACGCAAATATCAGCTCTTTCTGTTAAGTTATAAAGGTTATTTATACATCCTAATAGAAAAACATATTCTAAGAAGGAAAATTTTGGACAGTACCGTTAGATGAATAGTTTTATTAAACTCTTATCAATGGAAACTGCAATTCGCTGGCGGTTATGGTTATTGAGATACAGAGAAAAATCTCTCGGAACAAAATTGAGGATTATAAGATATATTTAGATAATGTGAGCATTTTGTTGCTAGTAAAAGTTTATCAGAAAGAGATAAGTTTTAAGCGTGTTATCACATTAGATGGAGACCATGTTTGTTTCCATTTGCAAATTGTTTACGATTTTTTGACTAAATGCGTTATAGTGTAAAGTACAAGCTAGTCGTCACGTCACCTTGAACATAAATGTAATTTTACTTGTTTTATGAACTATCACTACTAGAACACTTTGGAGTAAAGGATTCGCCTCCGCAGTTGTATCAAGCAGACTTGCCTCCTGACCCGAACGCCACGGTACTCAACTCGGCGATTAATTCATAATCATTTTCGTGCAGGTTAGTCCGTTCAGTTTCAGCCCTTATTGTTTTGTTGATTTAGTTTATTTTAAATTAATTTGATTTAATTTAATGGAATTTGATTTGATTTAATTTAATTTAATTCGATTTTATTCATTTAATTTGATTTAATCAGGTTTCGTTTGATTTGATTTAATTTAGTTGATGTGATTTAATTTGATTGGATTTGATTTAGTTTAATTGAATTTAATTTAATTTGATTCAGTTTAATTTAATGTTTTATGATTATTTATTTTATGTTTATTATTATTATTGTAATGTTATAAGACTCTTTATTTTCTAGTTTTATATATCGAATGTCGTGAAACTCTGTAATTGGCTTAAGAGTCTAATTTACTTAATGTAAATTCTTCATGTATAATGTAAAAGAGCTGTTGAGTTTCCTATAAATAAATAAATAAAATTTAATTTAACGGTTAATTAAAAAATGTGGCTTTAAAACCGTCATTATTTTAAAGCCGCTCTTGAATAAAAAAAATATTAAAACCTACAATTTTAAATGTAAGCTTAAAACAACTTTCTGTCTACAGCAATCACATGAGAAGTCACTCAATAACATGTGATAGTTTAGCAAAATACGGTATCTATACAAACTGAAACTGATTCTGTAACTAATATGAAATCAACAGTAGGTATAATTTCTTTATATTTTTCTTAAAAAGACAACTCCCGCACTACGAAAGTCAAAGTCAAATATCTTTATTTCGTAAAATACTTTAAAAATTGTTTGAAAACGTCTTTTTAACTAAACTTTAAAGATTATAGATCAACACACGTAGAGTCACCGTAACAATAGGTTGTTATGTCAAATGTTAAATTATAAAATAAACAAAATTGATAACAGATAAAACCCTTAATACCGTCTGCCTCTGTCTATCTATAACCGCCCGTTTCCAAATCGTTGAGCCCTGCGAGAAGAAATCGGGCAAACAAACTCACGGCCACTCTTTTACATCACCAGATAGTTAAGAATACTACATTATTATGTTATTATATCAATAATTCCTGTCACCTACAGGTGTCCCGGATCCACAAATAGTTGTCCTGAGTATACCCGGGACAACTATTTGTGGATCACACAAATTTTTGTCCCATGTGGGAATCGAACCCTTGACTAAAAAAATAATTTACATATAAACATAAATATGTAGGTAACAATGTCGTATCACGTATAACAGTGGGCACATTTGCTTAGTCATATTCTTAACAATATATAAATAGGTATTAACCGGAATCAAACTTGATTTAGACTTGAATTGTCAATCGCACGTTACAAGCAGACACTTATCAATAAACATCAAAGACATGTGGTATCTTAATACTCTTGTATTATTCATCCAGTTCGGGCTAACTTTTCAAGTAAGTTTTATTCTAAAAAGGTCGGTAGGTCTGCGTAAATTAATAAGTATAGTAATATCATATAGTCGTTTTTTAAAAGAGGGTTGTTATGGGTTTAACGTGTGTCTGTCTGTGCCATCATAGGCCCTAAACGGATAGGACGATATTGACTAGTATTCGTGTGAATACCAAACTCAGCTAAACGCTTGTGTTTGGATTGGGTTCAGCCATTTACAGTCAAATCAAATCAGTTTATCTTTAATTAACGTCAAAACGATTCTATAAAAACATGGAATAACGACTTCTGACGTTACACCTTGCTATTGTCAAGTAATTAGTTAGGATTTTTTTTTTCAAGGTCTTATTTTAAATTCTTTTAAACCATATCACGTCCGCCGCGTCTGCGATAAACTGAAAAACTCCACAACGGATTTTCATGCGGTTTTCACTAATAGATAGAGTGATTCATGAGGAAGGTTCTGTTAAGACTTTGTGTAAATTGATTGAAATATTTTGATGATTGTTGAAGATGCTACCCGTGCGAACCCGGGGCGGGTTGCTAGTATAAGATGCTACTTGATAGAACCTGGAATTAGCGCGCTCAAACAACACAACACAGTGAACTCTTCAGTTTTATGATATATGTTTAACTACCTACTTATTATTTACAGCAATCCACTCCCGCAGATGATTACTACGTGGCCGCAGTAGTTGAGTACCAAGTGGATAGAAGTAGCATAGAAACCAACAGAGCTAACTATGAGGCCCTCATACAGCAAGCTGCTCAACAGGTTCGTTCTATCATTTTTCAGTTGTAAGTTTTAGGAAAGAAGGTACCTACATAATCCACTGTAGGCGAAGATGTCTTAAATTGTAAAATCAGTTGTTTGCTATCTCGATAGAGATTTCTCTCTCTATAAAATATCAATATTAGAGCTTTCCGTTCGGTTTTCCAGTAGGTAGTATATTTAGTTGCGTTCTTATGTAGATTGCCTTACCTTTTTAAATCTGTGTTCCTTAAAATTTCAAAGTTTATTAATTACCCCACTTTAAACCTACTATAGTGCCTATATTCTCATTAATATATTATTGTTTTGGAAATTAAGGTACACGCTTCGATAGATGTTTGGATAGGATTTTAAATTAGTAAACAAGCGTATGCCTCGGATCAACTTTATTTTGCTAATAACATGAAAATGAGGTAGGTATGCATGTATTGAATGGCGGATAGAAGCTAAGCTTTTGAGAGAGATCAATGAATGTAATTAAAGTATATTATTAATTATTATTTGAATGTGATATACATGCATTTTAATTAGAGATTTCAATGGAGGTATCTGACTGTTACATGCTACTGAAGTTGGCCGCAAGCACTTCAGTAAATATACCTATCTTAGTAATGGAAATTATCTTTACTTATCTGACACAGTCTCTAACAACGTCTTGTCATTATAACTCTACTTACGGTTTACCTACTGTTTGTTCTTTAGTAAAAATAAAAGTTTTATTGCTTTTAAAAGACTCAATACGCACAGGTACTGAATTTCACGCGAGTTTCTGTCCATACATTCATGACAGTGGCACTAAAGGATGTAGTTGCTTGATGAATAGCTGTAATAGACGATCGAAAAATGTTGCATAACGTTCGAAAATAATAAAATCTTATTGCTAAAGCTTCTATATTATTGGATGTTGTCCACCCCTTATATACACACACAAATACCTAATAAATATTTCTTGATAGAACGATCTAGAGCGCCCGAGACTATGTCACTAAAAGTGTATCTTCAAATAATAAACTTAAATAATTATGTATTATTTTGGGTGCATTTTCTTTTTATGATTCCAGAATGCAGATGTGATAGTATTCCCGGAGATGACTCTTACTGATAGAGCAACTAATGTCACAGTACCTATCCACGGTCTACTGCAGGAGTATTCCATACCAGCACTGAGACCAGATCTTTACGATGATGTATGTATAAATGTAAAAATATTTTGACCTGTTCACTTTCGTTAACCACAGAAGTAGGTACAACATCTAAGTCAGGATTAGACAGGTAGGTACACAAATTTATAACGACACAATTTATTTAAATAATTAGCAATGAACACAATTACAATTAATTCTCAGTATTTCCACTCACTATTCACTTGTATTATTTGCTATACTTCGCACTTGTTAAACACACTATCGCTCAACTAGAACTGAATGTCCACCCCGCATGTCTTTATACAGTCATAAAAACACCTCATAGAAAGTTAAGTAATTTAGGTAATCTACCTGTCAATAGATGGCGCCCGCGGGTCAATTTAGGCTTCCGTAACAATATGTATTTTTTACTACTTCGTTTGGTGACTCCCGCATGCATCATTTGCGCCATGTATGAAGAAAAAAAACTGTGAAGAGGTCGGCAAGAACCTTTATTAACCAGCACCAGCTTAGATGAGAAGGTACTCACAATTCCTCAAAGCAGGAGATCGTATGATATGATAACCTAGTTATAGTAATACTTGAGCAGACAGTAGTATTTAGAAATATCTAAAGGATAGATTATTTTAGTGTACCTTTTGTACTCCTCCATAATGGACTAGGCATCTCTTGGGATCAGTAGGTACTTTTTCTTAATGAAAGGTACCCTATGTTCCCTAAAGGTAAAACTTGACCCATATACACGTTATCAGAGTTATAGAAAATAACTCTGATAACGTGTATACAACATGGTGATCGGTAAAGTAGTTAAGGTGTAAAAGTTAACAAACCAACAGACTCACATTCGCGTTTATAATATTTGTTAAGATACAAGCTACGGTAACCACTTACCGGCAGGAAGGCTGTACACTTGTTCATCACCATAGAAGTGTTAGTAAAATCATTTCTCTGTTTTAATCCATATATTTTAGCTACTCGTAGCCCTATCGACAGCGGCAAGACAAAACCAGATTTACGTGGTGATAAACATTCGCGAGAATATGAACTGTGCACAACCGCCACAAGGAGAGGAATGTCCAGAGGAGAAACAGTATTTTTTTAACACTAACGTAGTATTTGACAGAAATGGAGCTGTTATAGACAGGTACTTAAAAATATATATTTTTTGTTTTCATTATAACTTTAACTAGCGTAATGGCTAAATCGTCGTTCAAACAAGACCGGTAGACCGGACAAGATCGGATAAGCCTGGACAAGACCGGACGGGGCTAGACAAGTTCAGACTAGATCGGACGAGACCCGGCAGGACAAGACAAGTTTAGACAAGACTAGACAATACCAGACAAGTTCAAACAAGACCGGACAAGATTGGACAAAACGAGATGAGACCAGCCCTTTGTATAATGCCTTCCCGCATAACTTCTAACCTACTTATAATTTAACAAATGAGTTCCATACGCTTCTAAAGAGAAGCTTATAAGCTTCTTTTTAGAAGCGTATGGAACTGTAGATCGTCAGCTGGTTATAGGCTATAAGACGTCACACGAAATTCAATATGGACCTATAGAGAACAATAATATTTGAAAGGTGCCGTGTTGGCTATCATGAAAAGGCTTAATTAGCACATTTCAAATATATGTTTACTAGCTGTTACTCACTGCTGTATTACGGCTATTACATTCGACTACGGCGAAGTCAAAAGCTAGGAATACCTCGCGGCTGAAGCGGTTTAACATCTCGGTAAAACAGACCTTACTTGGGCTGTTACTGTCTTTTAAATTCCTTGTGTGATTAGTAATTATGTGATATTAGAGTATCGTCAACTCATGGATATTATAATTTTCAGATACCGGAAAATTAATCTATTTGGTGAAGCCGGCCACACACCTGCACTGAGACCCGATCTTGGTATATTTACGACAGACTTTGGCGTCACCTTTGGTCACTTTATCTGCTTTGACTTAATGTTCCAAATCCCGTCCACTCAACTCGTCCAGAAGTATAATCTCACGGATATTATCTTCCCCACTATGTGGTTCTCGGAAATGCCCTATTTATCTGGTTAGTAGTCTTTGCAGAGCTTCACGTTTAACTCATAATTAATTTCCCTGCATCCCAAGTACAAGTTTCCTTCTTTAATAAATGTCAGTCATCATGTCTCTTCTTTGCCATCGTTCTTCATCAATTTTCACCTAATCCAGTTGTCTTTCATCATATTGCTATCATCCCATGCCACATACATTTACGGACATAGGTACCATGAGAGACACAATCTGCATTGGTAATAGGCGAAAAATCCATGATTCCAATTGCCTGGTGAGGGTAGAAAGAGCAACCCTTAACTTTATCACCTGATCAGAAAGGGCGGCTTTAGGTTTCTAGACAGAGAAGGTTTTTTTTCTCCTCAAATGGCTCCGCTGAAAATGCTAGACAGGATCTGACGGGTAATAAGTTTCAAATCAGATAGGTATCAGTTTTAGTAGATTCGACTGTACCTATGTTACGGAGTGTCTACTCCCGTAAAATTATAAATCTCTTGATTCATTCTTTTAGGCTGTACGTCTGTCTGTAAATTGCATTAATATTTTATATGTATGTAAACATGAACAAATTTTATCAGGATATTTAAAGGTCATAAACCCTGACATCTTATTTTCAGCTGTTGCAATTCAAGAATCGTATGCGTACACAATGGACGTCAATTTCTTGGCTGCTGGTGCCAACAATGTCGGCGTTGGTAGTGCTGGTCAGTAATTGAAGTTATAATATATTTTTTATATCAGTAAGGTGAGCGTCATAACGGACGGTGGTTGAAGCTACATATACTAGGAATATCAAGCTTCTTTTTCTATTTCACAACTCTAGAAAAAAAATAGTCATGAAAAAAAAAATATTTTATGCCATACCGCTACTAGTAGTCTCAAAACCTAACTGTCCGTACAGACATAAGGCTTTCTATAAGGTCCTTTATTTTTTATAAAATTAATAAACATTATTTTTTAGGTTCTGGGATTTATTCTGGCAAAGCCGGTGCCTTAGTGAGCATCATGCCGGGATCACCTACAACGAAGTTGCTAGTATCGAGAGTCCCGAAAATACCTGGCAATGTAAGCTGTTTACTATTCTGTACTATACCCGGAAAACAGAGGTTGTCATTTTTTACAATTTTATTAGATGTGTGAGATGTGTGCGATATTTACGATACGACGCTTTGACCGCATTGGACCAATCATGGTCACGGGGGTAAAACAATGAAAGCGCAATGCGAACAAAGGGTGACTAAAAAGGATCGTAGGTACCTTATATTATGTATTTTTTATGTATAGAACACTACTAACGTGGGTGACACATTACTAGTATCCTTGTAAACTCCTCCAGCTAAGCTAAATGCTTGTGTTAGGAGTGGGTTCACGTCGGTAGTGCACTGGGTGGGGTGTCTTGATCGCAAGTCCAAATCCCTATAGACACATGACCCTTGTTTACCTGATTTATTCGTTAATAAAGAGAACGCCATCAAAACTAACAGTTAAAACATAATTTTCAGGTAGCTCAAGTTTATCCCGGCCCAATCTATGACAGCCCCGCCAATCTTGACAATCTGAGATTAAAACAGGATCCTTCTGTCCCCTCACACATCACTAGGCCCCTAGTGCAAGGATTGCAGGAATTTACCATCACCGATAAAGAAGTCTCTTGCACTTTCAGAGTCAGGCTTAGCAATAGAAGCAACACGGTAAGTTTTCTTTTATTGCAGGGGTTTATTTTTAATATATTTTCAGGAGCTTTTACACGACACTAATTGAGAAAACATTGTTCTTTTTTAAAACCCAGTATGGTTTGCATGAGGGCAAGCGGTTAGCGGTGCCTATTAACAGTAATTGGACTGTAAAGATAGAAAGTTATCACTGTCCCGGCCGAAAGCTGTGCATTTATTTTTGTTCTTCTCTTTCATACATACATACACTTACTTCTGTATCCCCGAAAGGGTAGACAGAGACGTATTAAAGACCCACATTTTTCCAACTACTAATCGCTTAACACCAAGCAGGCTGTCTGCAGGTTTTCCTACTTCTTGTATAATCATGTATGATTTTCACAGAAATACCAGTATAGAGCAGCAGCGTTTAGCGGGGTGAGGACTCACAGTGGAATTGCAACTACTGGTTCTCGCATCTGCTCCATTTTAGCTTGCACCGGAGATACTAAAAGTACTTGTGGCATAAGGTGAGATCCATACCATCCATGCGTGATTTATAACAAAATCAGTCTTAGATAACAGTTTCTATTATGATAATATTAGACTCGGCTAGGGCTACCATCCGTCCGGGTTTCCCCGGATTTGTCCTAGTTTAGAGGGCGTCCGTGGAGCGTCCGGGCGGAGTTTTCAAAAAGTGTCCGGGTAAAACCCGGACACTCTGTGCCAGAGGACAACTATAATTGTTAGATGAATCATTAACCAGCTTAAAATTTAAATGGAATCGGCGTTTTTCTAAAGTGTCCGGGAAAAAAGCTCGATTTCACCCATGTGTTCGGATTTTCTTAAGTTTTTGTCCGACGTCGGCAATTTAAGTGATGGCAGGCCTAGAGTCGGCTCATAGCTCTGCAGCTTTAAATTTGATTTATGCGTCTCAAAAAAACTTTGTGCAATAGTAACAAATGCATAAGAGGCAATGGACTTTTGTATAATAATCTGTGAGCGTCTGCTTTCCATGAAGAAGCCCCCTTAACTTGTTAGGTAACACATGTGTTCTCCGAAAGTCGACTTGTCCCGAGAGAGGAGCTGTTTAAATCACTCCCTAATAAAAATAATTGGATTCATATTTTAAATGCATATATTGAAGGCAAAATTTATAACCATTACATTTTTATAGTCCATCACCATAAATCTCATTTTTGATAAGTTCCTTAATTATTATTTTTTTTATTTCAGATTCGAGGCCTACACAGATAACTCCACAGCTATTTTCGAGGAGCTCACAATAGTGGGCACTATGCCTACACCGGTCGTCATGCCACAATTTGATGCTGACGATTTTGTCGTCTTTCCTGTCTCCGCGAAGGTCTCCATCATGCCTTTGGAAGTTCAAGACTACACTTACTATAAAAACGTCACAGGCAATGTCACAGTATACACTTTGTCTTTGAATGCTGTTTCGGCAGAATTGTATACGTTTGGGTTATGGGGTAGGCTGTTCACGACCGATGGAGAGGACGCTCATCCACCTGTAGATGATCCTTCTTCTTCTATAGTGCACATATTGAGTCGTAGTTTGTTAATGTGTGTGCTAGCTTTGCTCGCATTCAACCAGTATTAGTAATAAAGTTGATTGATTCAGGTGGTTATAAACTCCTATTTATTACAAGTTTTCGACAACGTGACAACGATTCAAAATGTTTTTAAATCTATAATTTTTATGTTGACACAGAAGAGCTAAGTAAGCAGTAGTGTGGCTCGGCGGTGGCCTTAAAGTAATTATCTACGGGCCCTACGGCCTCCCACTGATTCCTTACACTCGTATTTAAGATGCGAGCTGATAAAACTCTGACCTAAATAAAAATAAAATAAACTACGTAACTTTCTGCAGGTAATATAATATAATGGTCTATATCCCTCTCTCTTTCTCTCTCTCTCTCTGTCTCGCTCTCTACTACTCTGTCTATAGTAAGGAATCATATCCAAAGGTAGGAGAAAGGATAAAAGACAGCAGTCATATTAGTATCTATTTTAAGTTAATTAGTTATAAATAATAAGTAGCTAGGTACTAAATACAAACAACAACAACTTCAAGTGATGTTCATTTGTTGGGGGTGTTCATCTCTCCTCGGATGTTTCTCTTCATTAACTGTAGAACAAACAATTAACATTTTAATCATTAGAAACTTGTAACCAATTGTTGACGGATTATCTTAGAGCGTGAACTTTTTGACTGCCGATTTTTTTGTGTCATAAGTAGGTATTCTGAGAGAATTTTGAAAAACTAATTAGTGTAACACATTAACTGATTTGTTCTGCAACATGCGCTTATGTTCAATAAATGCACAAATTTTATCAATTTTACTAAACATATCTAATAATTGATTTTGTTGATATAAAACCCTAACTATTTTTAGAAATAAATAAAAAGAAATCAATTAATATTTTGGTCTACAAAGTGAGTCTTCTTTATGAAAGTCAGACTTCAAATGTAATGACTGTTTCGTTAAACAGAATATTTATATTACACTACAGTACATTACACACGTTAGGTGTTTTTGGAACGAAGTTCCTTATCGCACGTTACACTTTAGACACTCGGTGGATGGGGCGCTAGGCGGAAAAAAGTGTTAGCACAGCGAAAAATGCTGACCGCGATTTGAATTTTTTATATACGCCATCTGTGGATTTTGTGCGATACTACTGTGCTTTGATGTAAATTATTTATCCATATATTAGTTCCGGCAACTTTCACAGATGGCGCAATTTTAATTTCAAGTGTTTACAATATTTTGCCATTGCATGCTATTTTAAACTATCGGACAACGCATTTTTGTAATTAGCAACTTTATGTAATGCCATAATAACTATACAGTGTGTATTTGAAAAAGGAACACTTACTGAAATCATTGAAAGGGCATGACTCGAGCATGCAGTTACAAAGTTACCTTTAAAAAAAATCCATTAATTAAGAAGTTATGACCGTTTGAATTTCCAGGTATTTTTACCTCCGTTTCTTATAAAAGCAGGTGGACGTGGAACGTGTAAAGTTAAAGATCTTAAATCGTACATATTTTTTGATTTTGGAACTATTCACTCGGTTATTGACAAAATCTATAAAACTAACTTAAAAGAAATCTAAGTTAGTTTTTATGGATTTTCTTAGTAACGGAATGAAAAATTACAAAATAAAAAATTTGTACGATTTAAAATTATTAACTTTACTAATAACACCTTCTTTTATGAAAAACGGAGGCAAAAATATTTGGAAATTCAAACGGTAATAACTTGTAAACGGATAGTTTTTTTCAAAAATTCTTTTTGTAACTGCATGCCCGAGTCGTGCCCTTTCAGTGATTTAAGTAAGTGTTCCTTTTTGAAATACACACCGTATACGCACAACTTTAGTTTACTTTTAAAACATATAACTTCATGTAATACATAATATTAATAAGAACAAAGATAACAACCTTGAACAAAAATCTTGATGTTGGGAAGAAACTTTTATGAGTAAATATTTAATAAATTAAGGATTTGTTACCTGAACTTTCTCTTCATAGGAGAGATCGGTCTTTGTAAGCACATAGGCGAGCTTAGCCCACGCAGCCTCCGCGGTCATATCATACGAAGGCACCACACCGCATTCGAGTAGAAGCTATCGAGTAATATTCAATGTTTAAAAACGAATCATTAAGGAATAAAGAATGGCAGCTAAAAAAATTAAAAAGGTGTTCTAAAATTGAAAAGTTTGTCGAAACAGCGGCCTGAGGGAAACGTTTTTTATACAAAGTGGTCAAGAGCCGTTATTTACCGATCCATCAAACGATCTAGAGTTTCTTTACTTGCAATGAAGCTGGCAAAACACATGGACGGAATGGTCATAAATAGTAATTATACTGTTGAAAGTTCAACTTACCAGACCCGTTTCATATAGAGGTTTGGCGAGAACTGTTCCGTTTATACACTGCGTGACGTTGACAATGAGAACTTTGTTTTTTACTGCATTTTCGATTTCCTTGTAGATCTCTTTGCGTTTTATAGGTATATTGCCATTACCATACGTCTCCAAGACCACACCTGGGCAAAACAAATTAATTATTACCTACTTCTATATTTAAATAATGTAAACATATATATTTTTTTCTCAAATGAAAATTTTCCCTCTAGCAGACGATTATCGTCGTCTGCCAGAAACCAATAAAAAATACCTCGCATACTGTACGAGCTCTCTAAAGAAGCTGTTCCTTAAGCTATAATTCTGTATCATCATTATCTCAGTCATGGAACTTCTATTGCTGAACACAGACTCTTCTCAAAAAAATCCCCAAAATCGGCTTTCACAGCCAAGAAATAGCCGTGTTTCTTTGACCAAACCATCGCACCAACCAACACATGTGATCAAGAGGCTGAATACTGCGATATAGGCAAAGAGCGAGATGGCTGTCAAGTGTCCTTTCTGTCTCTTTGAAAAGTAAATCCATACTTGATTAAAGTACAATTATTATTCACTCATTTTATTTATGAAATTTTTCAAAATGTTATTAAATGCTATTGGCCAGTAAAAATTGTTAATTTATTATTCCGCATTCTTTTTCTCTATTGCTCATTGTTGTAAAATTTTACATTCATGTTTTACAAATCTGTATTTTCACGTTTTTACAATATATTTTCGAGCTTTCTGGTAGCTTCCCTCTTCCCCGTCACCCATGTATAGGTAGACTATGACAGTTGCCTTCTTGAGCAGCAGCCAATCACAGCGCTCGGCTTTAAAGAGACAGAGAGGACACTCGTCGACCATCTCTTTTTTTCCTTTGTCACTCCCGCTTACATGAAGTAGTATCATTAGCGCACTCTATACTTATACCTCTATAACTTTGCTACTATACTTTAAGTAAGCACTCATTTAAAACAAAATATTAAAATAGTCTGACTACCTTCCATTCCAGAGCACACTGCCCTAATGAGTTCAGGCGAAATTGTAGGTGCAACTTTTAAGATGTAAATCTTCCTGCAGAGCTGGTCATGTAGCCTGCACTCATTGGGCACGGAGCCTGGCGCGTGAATCAACATCTTTGGGTCAATTTCAAGGATCGCCTTAGCTTCTAGCAAAGGTGGGAAGTTCGGGGAGTCGAATGCGTAGATTCTGGTGTTCGAGACTTTCTTAACTCTGTAAAATGTAATTTACGTCTCAGAAAAGAGTCTATGGGAGTAGTCTACCACTTTAACACGGAGGACCAGGAAACCGCAGCACCAGTGAGTAGGGTCGCCAAAGGTTGCGGGTTAATGATAGGTCTGGCAAATGTCTCTAGTGTTTATAGGCGGACACGCAGGCGTCTTTCTCCCGGTCTAAGGCTTATTGTTTGTCAAAGTTCATTACGATTGGTTCAGACGTTTAGTCGTGAAAGCTAACATACAAGCAAAGTCAATTGATAACTTTATAAAAGTTCCTATTCTTTGCTTTGGGTTTTAAGTTTGGCATTATTACGTTTTAATCTTAAAGTATGTGACAGATTCATTTTTACCTGGTGCCTCTGAACAGTTTGGCTCCGAAGAATACTGTTACTTCAGGTATGTGTATTGTAGCTGCGATCATCACTGCGCAGAATAAGTTGTTGTTTCCGTCACTTCGGGGCTGGAAAATAGGCACCTGAAAAAAAAACTATAACTTGAGACTTGAGACACCTCACACACGGCCGTCTGATCCCAAACTAGGCAGAGTCTGTACTATGGTAACCAGACTGATGATAAAAAAATGTATTTATATGTTACTAAATACATACCTAACCCTACCTGCTCATCACACAATCATTTATCCTGGGTGGGAATTGAACCCACGACCTCTAGCTCAGCAGTCTCGACTCGGAATCACTAACCACTACACCAACAGGCCCGTCAAAATGACATTTAACTAATGTTCTATAATTTAACTAATATTCTAAAAAAGTGCAAATTTTATGAGTTTTGTGTTCATGTTATGGAAAAAGTATTTCAATATTTGAAAGATTCAGTTCCGAACCAGAGGAATTTCTGAATGTAGGCTGCTAAAGCTGTACGAGTATTATTTTCCCCTTCAATCTTTACGTCTGTCGTGTTGTGACATCACGTACATGAGCTGTTCCAGAAGTTATTCGTACCTAAACGCAAAAAAAATACAACCAACTTTTAAAATCGTCCCACTCATCAACAGTCTCATCAGACAAAAGCTTTTTGTTTTGTAGTTGCCACGAAACAATTTTTAAAAGCGGATATTCAAAATCCTGTCTGGCCCCAGGAACAATCCCTGTAGCACTCTAACGTTAATTTCCTGCAAACTAGAGCTTTCATCTCTCTGTTTTACTCAATGATTCCTATTTCTTACACGAGAAGTCAAGCTACAAATGCACAATAGAACCCTAAGACAGTTGAGTTTTCTTCTCAAAGGGCTAATGTACTATGTGGTACACTCAGTGCTCTTGTTTTATGCACTACAGAATGTGCAAAAAAGCACACGCCCAGCTTGTTGGAAAGCTATCACTGTCAAAATCTGCCTCCCATGGAGTCCTGTTGACCGTACTCACCCAGAAACAAAAACTATGAGCAATGAATTTTTGAATATCTATGTGTAGCACTAACCTGAGCTCCTGTTAGTACTACTGTCTTGCCAACAGATTCAAGCATAAAGGAAAGTATAGAAGCACCGTACGCCGTCGTGTCCGTGCCGTGCAGCACCACAAAACCATCGTAGTCGTGGTAAAATTTCTGTAATAGCAAATCCTTTACTCATACATACATACTTATTTTTATACTTTCGCCAGTACATTGTTACTTCGCATACGTTGTCATTACTACAGCTACATTTTTGGTTCCACATACAATGCTATCTATACCCAAGACCGTATTTACGGGCACAATATTATGTAAGATGTGTTTTAAACGATTGTAAAAATATCAAAAAAATTACTGAGTACACGCTTAGATCATAGTAAATATATATTATGTGTATAATATACATATCCTGTTTTCAATATTCCCGTTGATATGTTGTGTGGGTGCTCAATTAACCTTTGGATTTGATGGCAATTTAGCACATTATGTTCTTGGTGTAATATAATTAAATAATGCAACTATTAGGTATGTATTCTTTTTTGGATTGGTTTGTGTACTATTTGAGTTACATGTATTAATTAATAAACTGTCAAACATTTCATAAATATACTGTGTCATCGATACGATACGTAGTATGTATTAACTCAATGTTAATTTGATTATGAACCCAATTAAATTGTGATTTTACTGATGTATAATCACAATTTCAAATCAAACTCAATCATTGAAATTATTTTTTGATATTTATCGAAATAGATTAGATTGAATCAAATGACAGCGTAATCACCCCCATTGTTTCAAGCATCAGTGAAGAACGTAACTTGTTTTCAGTAAATTTGCACGGTTGGCGGTTTTTGTCTGGCCTAACTGAGATGCAATCTTTCACAAACATTACTTTCACACCTATATTAATATAATAAAATTATAATTGGAATAAAATCTGAAAAATGGCAATCGAGGTCATAGAGCCCAAGTACGATGTAACTATTATCTTATCTGTGGTACGATGTAAAATACGCAGTCGGAGTCTCAATTTTATATGTGCTAAAAAATGAGACATTAAAGTAACTGAGCTAAAAAAAATTTAAACAACAAATAGACCTATTACATTCATTTATACGATTTAGTAATTATGCTATATTTATGTTTACTGCCAAATATTATATTATACTGTATCAAACAAGCTTAAAATTAAACTTGTAGCAGAACACAGATATTTAATTATTTTTGTTTTCCTTTCAGGAAAGTAGGGTTACACCATACAAGTTATAAAATAACTATTTACAAATTTCTATAAGCCGACCACCACTACCAAAAACCCCTTTCAATATTTGAACACCTCTTTCACGTGGCTTGATTTCAATCAAAACTTAACACCAACCTTAATGTCTCTTGCTTGTCTGAGCCAATCATCCATGGTAAAGTCGGAAGAATCTTTTAGCTCTTCATATTCGTAAATTTTGTATAATACTTTTAGCTCTGTATCCTTGCCATCTGAAAGAAAGAAATATGCCTCATAAAAATACCACTACCTATGTCAATGGGTTTAATGATATTATGTACACTACATATTAATAGAAATATCTACATCCTTAAATGTCCTGTCCGTAACTTAATTATATAGAATCATTTTTTCTGTGTGTAATTTATATATAATATGCATGTATTTAATAATATATAAGTATGTTTATCAGCAGCTTGGTTGCCATAGTACAGACTATCTACTTTGGGATAATTTAGGAGTGGTACAAACAGAACACGGGTTGTTCTAAGTCGTTCCATATATGCTGGTCGTAATATACAACCAGGACGTGGGCTTTATCTGTCAGTCCAATCACAGAATGTCAGTTGTGTATAAATTGAATGGATTAACCAAGGGACCTGTGAATACGCTGTGTTTGCGTATCAATTTTATTATGGTCAGCTAACCACTCTCTAGTACAGATTTGGATACGATTAGATAAGATTCGCAGCAGACATAGTCTTCTTCGTATCTTTATATATCCCTTAGCAATTTAGTCAGTCAGTCGTCAAAAATTCACACACTGCAACACACATAATCAAGTTGTACGTTGTCAAACATCTATCTATCCATTTATTTGTCTTATTCGTAGTACAGAACCCGACATACATGGTATACTTAATTTGGGTCTAGATATCGCAATATAATTAGTCCCAGAATATTGATTGATGATTCACGACATCAATATTCGTACTGTAAGGCAGCGGTCATGCTCAAACCTCGGCACTGAGGGTCATAGAAACGATAACGAAATAGAAATATCTTTCTTCAATGATAACTGTTACATCACTTTATATGTATATACTCGTATTTAATATATAATTATCACATGACATTTATTAGATGGCGATCTTCTGTGTGTACATGTTAATCTATACTAATATAATAAAGCTGAAGAGGTTTTTCTTGTTTGGTTGTTTGTTTGTTTGTTTGTTTAAACGCCCTAATCTTCGGAACTAGCAGTCGGATTCGAAAATCTTTTTGTATATGATAGCCAAATTTATGAGGAACAATATAGGCTATGTAACATCACGCTACGAACCGTAGGAGTGGAGCAGCGACTATAAACTACGGGGAATGGCTCTAAAGTAAAATACTAGCATGCAAGTTGATAGATTTCTGCTAAAATTGGAGTCACTGGATTGAAAAAACACCTTCAGACTGCGATCAGATTGTAATATAGTTTAGTTTTACTACATACGACATTTACTATGAGTACTCTTGAGAAGAAACTTCGAAAGAAACTGAAAATCGCTCTTGTTCAGTAGAGAAACGCGGATCAATTTTAAGTGTGTTGGTAGAGCAATGGGCTAATCATTCTCCTTCCGCCTCCGGTAAAGACGATTACAGCTACCGATTCCTATATAGGCACTTTCGTTATCATTGTTTTGTTATCAATTTATTACTATTTTCGTTTGATTCATTGAGTCGCACGTTTCAACTGTAGATAAATACTTTAAACGTGCAAGAGTGCAAGACACTAAAACGAATTCATTAACAGACTTCATAAAAGGAGGTTATTCTCACATCGATTTAAATTTATTGTATGTGTACCGCCATGTATTCGGCAATTGAGAAGAGATTTTAATGATTATTTTTATTCAATAACTTTAAAAGAGCAGTCTTGTGTGTATATATTAATATATTTGAGGTTTTGCTTCTTAAGTTTATTTATTTATGTGCCTTTCCTTAAAGAAATGCCATTTTAACAAATAAAAATAAGACCTAGCGAAGCTCGGGCACCCAGGTACTTAAATATTATAAATAAGTACTGAGTCAAGTGGGATTCAAACCTGTAAGTACGAGTCTAATAAAAATAGTACTTTAAAAATTACGCCATCCATGCAGTTAAATTATCTATCAAAAAAAAATGAATTCCCAGTTTGGCTATAAAAATAAATTGTAGTCGATTTTAATGTAGTTTATAATAATATAAAAGTATATAGTAATATAAAAGTATGTATAAGATCCTATATTTAACAGATTCATCAGGAAATGGAAAAAATATCCTACTCAAAATGGTTTAAAAACATTTTCACGTGAGTCCGTAGAATGAATTGAGCTACATGTTATCACTTCCTACAATTATGTAGAAGAAGAAGATGTCTTGGTCTACAAAATAATGTACAACTAGTTATTATAACAAAAATGCTCTTAACAGTGACTACATATTTTTCCAGTTAAATCAGGAAAATATTGTAAATGCGTTTTAAAACAAGTTTAAGAAACTGAAGCGTTTCACCTCCTCGGTAACCCCCGCTAAAGTGTTGTATCCTTGAGACAATCATTGTTGTATGTAGTACTAAATCGAACAAAACACAAAGGTGCTGTTGTTTTAAGTAATCAAAGGCAAATTAGTAAGCAAACATACCTGGTATAACTAAATATTCGCTCAGATCTGTTTCAGCAAGGTGAGTCTGCCAATACTGCTGGTCATGTAGTTGTGGTAACTTTCTGATCACCCTCTTTTCTATGTCCTTCTGTGGTACCAGCACTAGAAATTGTAGTACAAAAATATTGAATATTTACACTCACACCCGTATCCCCGAAGGGGGCAGAGGCGTATTTAACACCCACAACATACCAACTACAATTTAGTGCCACTAACATAATAGCAAGCCTATTACTGTTATCCACGCACTTTGGGTTATAAAATGGGATAATTTGAAGAAAAATAAAAGGGAAAAGTTGATTTGAACAGAAGGCAATGGTTGGAAAGAGATATTGCTTATAATGATTGATTGGAATAGTTCGAGCAGGTCTCAGGTCTCGAAAGGAACTCACACTGGCTATTGTTGGGATAAGTGTGGAGCCATGCAACGGCCTCACAGAAAACCGGCAGAGAAGCAGTGATTGCATTGTATTTCGCCGACTGAGTGAGGTTACCGCAGGCCCTTCCTTCTCCCCCTTTTCCCTAGTCTAATATTCGCGTGATTACTTAATTGTACTTTGCACCCGGTCAGTACCTACATTACATTAGTAAAATAATTTTTTTTATGTACAGTAGAAGTTAAAACACTATTTTAACATAGTGTAAAAAAGTAATTAAAAGACTTATGGAAATTTTACCGTTCGTAAGCAAAACGAAACGTTTTTTGATTATAGGAACCGGGCATTAGTCTACATACGTTACCAGTACTTTTTATATCTTAAAGCTTGCAAAAAAAATCTGCTATTAGTGGTACATAAAAAAATCCTCATGTAAACATAATTTTCTTATTAATAATATAGTTATGTTCGTACGTATTTAATAGGTATTACATCCCAGTATAGTATGTACTCTTTTTGTATTTGATTCATTATAAGACCATATCCATCGTTCCCGTAATAAAATATCAAACTAGCAGTTTCACTTTGATTTTGCTACTGAAACCGACATCAGTGGCGTAGCAATAGGGTGGCAGAGCGGGCAAAATGCCACGGGCCCTGAACACAGGAGGCACTAATTACAAAATGTATTAAAAAAATATTGATGTTGTATTTCATCAATTTAAGTTATCTAATTTTGAAAATTTAATAAAATACACGAGTGAGGAAATAACGGCCAAGTGCGAGTCAGATTCGCACACATCCGATGAATTAGCCACAGATGGTATGCGCCACCGTTACATACCTTTTCCTGACCTTTCGACCAGGTTACACTGGCCTTGGTAAGGTGGTAATATTATCAAGGAACGCGAAGGTTTAAAAGTTAGTAATATAGTTTCTTGAAATATAATGGATTCTAAGGATACGAATATTTAGAAAACGGATTTAAAAATATTAATTTATTTATCGATGTTGCTTTTTATATATTGTTATTCAAAATTTGGTTATTTTATTAAAATATAGATACCTTTATTTTCTGTAAAACTAGTGTTCCTAAAACGATGATCCCGTGTTAAGTATATTTTTATATAATAAAAATCGTTTTGCTTAATTTTGCGTGAGTGCAAATTATTATACGGTTTTCCGTTAAAGCATTCTCAGTAGCAGCATCGAGTCGCGAAACTGTTATCATATCTTCACCTAAAAGGCATGTTACATGGGATCAAAGCTAAGCCAAGGCGAAATGTGAGTGTAATCTCTGCCTACCCCATATCCCCCGATATACAGGCGTTAATACATAAAGAGTTTTTTTAAGTTATGCTTTTAATCTTAGGGCCTCAGTGATTCAAAACCTCTACAACAAAATTTATAAACGCACACCACCAATATAAATATATTGGATTATTAATGTTGTTTATTATAACACCCAAACACATAAATATAAAAAATAACTTACCTCCTTTTTCATTCTTCAACATACCAAAAGTACCGCCAGTATATATGACAAGCACTCGTTTACTTTGCTCCATTTTAAATAACTTTTATAAGACTATAATTATTTAAAATGTTATTTATTAATTACTGATGAATTTATTATTATTATTATTTATAAATACACTTAATAATACTAAATTAAATAAAGTTAAATATTATTTATACAACGTAGATAGCACATTGAGCGGTCTTGTGTGCGTCGTACCTTCCTACAGTCGTTTGCAGTTTTATAATACTACGTTGTAATTGAGTGTGAAGCATGACACAAGGACGATATATATATCGTTATCTCTGTCAATGATCTTTATAGTATCGTGTGAATTAGTTTTGTATGAATATACACATTTGTATCAATGATGTCACTTAAATGTGACATCCAATGGTTGCGGGTGCAAACGGAAAATTCTGTAGTGTTACCCAGAATAACTCCTTTTTTGAGATTTGAAACCCTCACTGCGTATTCCGGTGGGGCGGTCGAACCGACTGTTGGTTCGATTACGACACACCACACGATGTGCCCTACTGCGACTAAAATGGGGAACACTCGGGACATGTTGTTATGATCCCCGCAAAAGTGGGGACACCCACTTTGAGACAGCTTTTAACTAGACAACTTTAATTCAAAATAAATATTAATAATTTTATAAAATAAAAAAATATAAAATAAATATGTAAAGGTACTACCGCCGCCCATGGACACCTGCAACTCAAGAGTCACAAGTTGCCGGCCTTTAAGGTGGGAGAACGCTGGGTGTTTTGATGTTGGGAAATTGTATATATCTATAGGTACTTATCGGCGCGTGAACTTTTATTGCGCGATGCAGGATCTGTCCTGCTGATAAAAGTCCACAGGGTACCTACCGTACCACCAATAACTACTGAGAGTTACTGGTGGTACGGTAGGTATCCTGAGGAATCTCTGAATTTTTGCGGTTCTGGACGAGATGATAAAATGGTTGTAATCAACTACACCATAAAGTAACAGTGCGTTTCACCAGATTTTTTTCAGCATTTGTTTTCTCAGTCTTTTTATTTGGAGTCATATTATTTGTTCAGTTCAAAGACTTCAGAGATATTGTATTCGCTACTTTAGTGTTCGTATTCCGCATGTTTTCCTCGTTATTTACCGAGAAGAGAGAGCGGAGATAGAAAACGGTTTCAAACTCTTTGTTTTTATAATCTAGTAACTTTACTGGTCACGCTCACAGTATATGGTTCTTTTTTTCAATAAAAAATGTACTGTCCTTACATGCATATTTTTGTATTTAAATCAGTAAAACCGTATTTTTGAGAATATAATAAGCAAGTCTTTAAGCGACAAATACACTCGAGAGCAATGAATCCCAGTCACACAAAGACACCTGAAAATTCAGGAAACCAAAAATGACAGCCCAGCGAAACTAATTGTATTTGATAGAAGAATGGGAGAATATAAGAAAATATCGTAAAAGAAACTTGGTAAAAGAAACAGCATGCCAAATCGCATAATGCAAAAAATTATAAAACTTTAGTAAATATAACACTTTGTATTATATTTTTTTATGAATATAATACAAAGTGACAAATAAATGTTATTACTTCAATTTAAGGAGCATTCAACCGTCCATCAAACACACTTTTTCCACTAAACTAGCATTTCCAGTCTCTGAGATTTTCAAATATCCCGGACTCGGTGACCTGAATTCATTGCTCTCCAGTGTATTTTAAAAAAATACTAATACTAATAGCATCCTGATTAAACCCTCCAAATAAGCTAAATTCTGTGTTCTGGATGGGATTTAAACCCGTCGCTACGTTATCGTAACGATGATACCTTCCTGTGTTTAACTGATAAAGTTTACATAATGAAGCTTTACAGACCTCGACCTGTATATGACATAACACTGATACTTGTGAAGGGTATACTTCATAAAATTTCAATTTACTCAATACATTATGTATTCTGTGCTCAATATTATTATCTAACGTCATCACCTCAGATAAATTTGCTGGCGACGAGCACTTATATAGATAACGGTAGTGAGCCACTGATGATGACGTTTGGTGATAAAAAAATAGAAAGACAAAGTAACAAGCAAAATTTTTTATTCATTTAGTGTATATTTTTATCAGTACCCACCATTATTTCATGTACTGAGAACAAAAAATAAATAAATAACAAACGTTAACACTGAATATTATTTATGTGATTGTAAGTGAGCCATGCCAACATAGATATCATCAAACTACGATTCAATATGTGAACTATAGAAGAAGAAGGATCATCTACAGGTGGATGAGCGTCCTCTCCATCGGTCGTGAACAGCCTACCCCATATACCAAACGTATACAATTCTGCCGAAACAGCATTCAAAGACAAAGTGTGTACGGTAACATTGCCTGTGACGTTCTTATAGTAAGTGTAGTCTCGAGCTTCCAAAGGCATGATGGAGACTTTCGATGAGACAGGAAAGACGATAGAATCGTCAGCATCGAACTCTGGCATAAAGACCGGTGTAGGCATCGTGGCCACAATTGTGAGTTCCTCGAAAATAACCGTGGATTCATCTACGTAGGTTTGGAATCTGAAATTAGAAATAACGACTTCAATTCATTAAAAACTTTCACAAACTCAAGTTTAATGGAAATAGACGACATCAATTTTACTTCTTGGGTAATTTCTGCACGCGAGCATGACACGAAGCGAGTTCTTTGCACTCGCTTCGTGTCATACCAGTGTCAACCAGTAAAGTGAGGCGGCTCTTGCGTAACATATTCTGTCATGATAATAATGAAGGATTACATGTTATCAACACCTTTTTAGAATTCCGTACCCGAAGGGTAACCAACGGGAACCTATTAATAAGCCTTCATCGTCTCATGATTCGTAATAGGTGCACAGTTGAAATTTTCAGTGTGTATTTCTATTGCCACTATAATAAAAAAAAAAATTAAAAAAAAATTAAGGGGCTCCCCTCTTAGAAACGTTTGTTTTTGGCTTTTTTGCTTGATCTTAACAACAAGTAGACGCTTGAAATGTTCATAGAGTTTGTATTGCTATATTCGCTAAAAAAATACCTATGATAAAATGAATATTTGACGATATCCGTACAAAGGTTGTCTGGAAGAAATCGCCGTATGTGATGATAAGACCGCCGATTGTTATATCTTAATATTTGTAACTTGTTTTCACTTTTGACTACTTAAAGGTGTACAATAAAGAGAAATAAATAAAATTAAAGGGGGTATACATACCATACAGGAGACGTGTTTTTTGGAGCTTTTTGCCCGATTTTAATGGCTTAATAGTGGATTAAAGTGATGGCAATAAAGTACCTACATACATAGTATTAATTGTACGATGGTGCGGAACTCTTCATGCGAGAGTTCGACTCGCACTTGGCCGGTTTTTTATACAAAGTTGTCAGCTAAAACAGTCGCACAGGTTGCCTGATGGTAGGCAGTCACTGGCACCTATAAACACTTACGTACAGGACATGAATATAGTGTTTTCGGTGGTGAACCTTATAGTGGCCTACACACCAGCTGTGATGGCTATATGGGCCGCATAAAGAAGCTCTCAGTTGCCGAACGAGATATTGAGACGGCTATGTTAGGTGTTTCTCAACCAGATATGGTTTCTAACAAAGAAACTCGTAGGAGAACCACCTAGATGGACCGACGACCCTGGGTAGATCGGGTCAGGTCTACCCACCCGCATAGTATGTACACTTTTTGTATTCGATTCATTATAAGACCATATTCATCGTTCCCGTAATAAAATTTCAAACTAGCAGTTTCACTTTGATTTTGCTATTGAAACCAACATCAGCGGCGTAACAATAGGGTGGCAGAGCGGGCGAAATGCCACGGGCCCCCGGCTCGAGAGGGCCCCGGGCACCAAAGGCCCTGAACACAGGAGGCACTAATTACAAAATGTTTTGAAAAATTATTAATTTTGTATTTAATCATTATATGTTTTCTAATTTAATAAACCAAATAAAATGTCAAGTGCGTGTCAGACTCACACACATTACCTAGATGAATTTAGCCACGGGCCTCAGATGGCATAGTTACGTCGCTGACCAACATAAAGTGTAATATGGCAGCACGGAATTATAAAGCACAGAAAACTAATGAATTAAAATTGAACCACGAAGACTGTTTTCCCAATACGACAGTGATTTTGGATTTATATATTGTAACTAGCAGTTCCCGCGTTTTTTCGCTCGCGTATACATATTTATATATTTGCCGCGGAACCCTGATTCTTTTTCCAAAATAAAAGTAGCCTAAGTTACTCCTTATAACACCAGCTATCTACCAGTGAAAGTCTCGTGGAAATCGATTCAGTCGTTCCCGAGATTAGCCGAAACGAACACAGACAAAAAAATTAAAAACTGATTTATAGGTATAGGTATCGTGCAAGTAGCTATATGAGCTTAAAAAAACTATTATTTTGACATTACAAACAGACACTTCATTTTATTTATTTGTATTGCTAAACATGAAGCAAAAGCATCCCACCTGCTACCGCAAGTGTCCTTGGTTGCTCCAGTGCAAGCAAATACAGCGCAAATTCGCGTACCACCACTTGCAAACCCGCTGTATGTCCTCACTCCGCTAAACGCTCCCGCCCTGTACTGATACGTCTGTTAAAATAAAATTTAAAATAATTTCAAACTAGAAAAATCCACTAGTCTCACTCCAGGTGCATTTCAATTTAGGTGTCAAGAGGCCGAATTTGTTACAAATCTCAGTTCAAAGTGGAAATGATCTGAATTGACGAGGATATACGAGAGTTAAAATAATTTGTCATATTACTTATTTTCTTATTATACCTACACCATATTGCTGTACTGAATAATTATCTATGTATCTAGCGATTTCAGTCGAGGAAAAGAAATGCAGCGTGCTTCCTCTACATGGACGCCTCTTTATATAAATTTGATATCTGTCGTAATCAACACTATTCAATGTAGAACATTCCAATTCCGTTGATTTGGGGATTTATGAATATTATTTTAACACTATGAAAGTGAACTATAATATGATTTGGTATAATGGTATGGTTATCTTCTCTAAATGGGTGGTACGAAATGAAAGCCTTTAATTAGTTTGTTAAAAATAACATTTGAAAAACATTTATTTTTCTAATTTTAGATACATACGTGGGTTACACTGAAAGTTTTTAGAATAGGCCAGTAAGAAAAGCAGCCGATGAAAAATATAATTAAATTTCGAATTAGAAACTCTGGGATCTGTAGACGTTTAATGGTTTCATATGTCATTTGTTTTTACAAATTGGCGGCAATTTAAAGTGTCTGTCGTTTTTCAAGATGGACGAATAGACATCCATTTTTTACGTTTTTGTTATGTAACTTGTATAATTATAAAAACACTTGAAATTGGCGGAATTCCTGCGCTGATTCTTCGCGCGGGATAGAGTCCATAATAAAATACATAATATATTTATATAAAGTGTCTGTCGTGCAACGAAATGAATTTGACTAGAGAAAATGTTCACTCAATGATTTATTACGACTTTCGTTGCGGTCTTACTCAACAACAATGTGACGATAGACTTCAACTAGCATTTCATTACGAAGCCCCATCTCGTGCCACTGTTTACAACTGGTTTAATGAGTTTAAACGTGGTCGAAGCAAACTCATTGATGATTCTCTAGAAGGACATCCTTCTACGGTGACTACTGAAGATAACGATAGAACTGTGACATATCAACAGATTCGGGCAGCTTTAGGCATTGGTATGAGTTAAGTACAAAAAGTCTTACATGAACATTTAGGCGTCAGAAAGCTTTGCACTAGATGGATACCTCATAATTTAACGGAAAATCATAAACGCCGTCGTTTGGATTGGTGCCGCTCAATGCTTGAAAAGTATGACGGAGGTGACTCGAATACTGTATATGACATCGTCACAGGTGATGAAAGCTGGATATATTGTTACAAACCCGAAACCAAAAAACATTCGAAGATTTGCCGACAAAAGTAAAGAAGGGCAGAAGTCAAGGGAAAAAGATGATTGCCTCAATCTTTGGACGGACGACGGGTCATTTCGCAATAATCATTCTAGAAGATAAAAGGACTGTTACTCCAGATTGGTATGTCAGTCATTATCTACCAGTTGGAACCAGTCTTGGAAAATGTTAGACAGCAGCGCTCCAGAAGCAGGATCCTCCTCCACCATGATAACACTCCAGCTCACTCTGCCAAACGGACTAACGAATATTTGTCTATCAAAGGTGTGGAGCTAGTGAGTCATCCTCCTTACAGTCCCGACCTGGCACTTTGTGACTTTTATTTATTTCCAAAAATAAAAGATAAACTAAGAGGAATTCGTTTTATGTACCGTGGCTGCGCTTGAAAAAGGCGTGGAAGAGATCCCTGAAGAAAAGTGTGCATCAGTCAATGGTTCCATCGCATGCGACGGTGCTTAGAAAGGAACGAAGACTACTTCGTAAAGCAATAAAAATATTAACAGGCTTCTATATCACTTCGTTTTTTATTTTCTAAAAACTTTCAGTATATATTAAATTCCCCGGTTCTCAACGCAACAGTTCGGCCTGACTTGCCTAGACTTGACTAGACCAAATGGGATCCCCAAGGGATACTAGTATAAATAAAATTATTTTCCATTCACAAAAATCTACCAAAGGATTCGGGTATAAATTACAGTTCACTCAATTCATTTAATTATTTTATTAAAAGTTTAATATTGTGATGGGATTTTTATCACTGGAAGAGGCTTTATACACACGTTTGTAGACTTATCCACCACCAGCCCCGGCAAAATTGCAAGCGCCGGTGAAACTACGCTACGTTGCAAAACCTTTTGTATATAAGAAAACATTTTGAAACTTATCAATTTTAAACACTTACCGAGAATTGCTTAAAGATATTCTTAGCAACAAAAAGGAATGATCTATCAATTCTTTCTCTACAAATACATGTATGACTACGAATATTACAAAAGTAGGTTTTATGAAATGAAATAATTTGTTAAATATTTTTTATTCGTGTTAAATGCATCCTTAATTACATTATTATATGCATCTATACATTTCTTATCCTTATCACTTAATTTCTCGTTAATAGGATTTAACCTCCTTTTCGCTTGTTCTATTAAACATCAATTACTTATTTATTATTTTTCTTTTCATTCCTTAAATTTGCATTTGTGTTTTTCGCTCATTGAAGGAATTCATGTTTTGCCCACTTCTCATATTTTATATATATGTAACTTAACATTAATTGATTACTATATACTTTTATGGCTTTATGAATAAAGATGACTTATTTTTAAAAGTAAAATATTTGTTTTAATAAGCTCATTTAAAATCACAATTTCAATTGATTTCCTTAGAATTACATGGCAAAAGAAAAAAAATTACTTATAATTCACATCATCAGTCTTCTTTACTTCAAATCAATCGTTTAAAATATTAATTGCTCTGTAATTTGGTTCGAAATACACATTCTAATAGCGAATGTTCTTAATAAAGTTTATCTAACGATACTTTACTAAACACATTCGCAAGGGCATATACAGGGTAAGTATAAATACAGTAACAGTCGCTTAAATTGAGATCGTAGCGCCATCTGTTAACGAGCAGCGGAACTAACAGAATAGTTGCGGTTGCCTAAAATGGGACGCTTTGTTTACGAATAGAGAAACTAATAGAATGTTACACGATATTATAGAAGTTTCAGAGGGGTGCCGAGTTTCTATACGATAACTTCAGTTTTGAACTCAAATTCAAATTAAATATCTTTATTTCAGAAAATTTATCATCAACATTATTCGAAATAGTTAATTTAAAAAAGAACTATAGTTCAAAATTTATAACTATATAAGGAAGTCGCATTGCGGTGTAAACTCATTCTAGTACTACCAAGAAAATGCCACAAAAAGAGTGAACAAGTGCGAGGAAGAGCGAACATTACAAACGAGTATAAGTAAGAATTTCTGTTAAATAAATTGTGGCTATTTCGATGCAAATTGGTGTATAAATTTAATCCCGAACACCGACCCGTAACAATACTTACCCTATGCTCATTTCAGATGACAACTTTAGAACTAGTCCTAAAGTAAAATAAAGATCCAGAGATACCACATTAACAGGAATACTAACATGATTTTGGTTATTCCCATGAATAACACGTTATTGCACACATTACTGTATAGGTTGGTAAGAAAAAAGAGATTTACATATTTGTATTTGCAGACTAGATTTGGCATTGATTGGTCCAAATATGTATTTAATACAAATATAAATGTATGTTGACGACACAACTGACTGAGAATATCACCAACAACATTACACCATGTTCCTACCATATGTTACAAGGAGTATTTTAGACTAATGATTATTACTACAAATGGCACCGAATGTTTATTTAATTACTCATTATTTTCTGCATAAATATGGTCGAGTATGGTTGTGAAATTTTCAATATCTTTATCGGTTATTCCTTTATTGTGATCAATGTCTCTATTGTATAGTCTTCCCCAAATACCAAAAGCTACCAATTCATTTTGAGCCTTATTTATCTTATATATTAAAGTTTCTTTTGCATTTACATTTAAAATGTCTTTTTGGAAAACAGATATGTCATTTTTGTGATGGGATTCACATTTGGGGAAGTCAGATTTATTTTGTTTCGTAGAAACGTAAGTGAAGTTCTTAGGGCTGAGAGGAAACTTGTTGTATCTAAAGGAAACTGGGTAATATGTGATGTCATCGCACTCGAGGCTTCTGTTGTACTTTTGGCCATATGTCTTCATTTCTATTTCAAGTTCTTCTAAAGAAGATTCTTCAGTCTGATTAAATCTGTAAACGAAATTTGAGGTTTGTTGAAAAATGTTTATACTGTCTCGCTTATTAAGGTAGAGATCGCCTGAACTTAAAAAAAAAATCAACTTTCGTTAGTTGTGTTGTAGTTGAAGTAGCGCTTTTTTAACCGGAAAATTATTTTGATCGATACTTATAAAAACACAATCGCAATCTCCTTCTAAATTGCGATTGAATAAATTATTTTCTAGAAACATGTTGAATACGAAAACGTCTACCTATATGGACAGGACGTGGGATCATCGATCTTGCACGCAACGAGCAAACAGGCGGTGACACCGATCTCTCGACGAGCGTAAGTGTGAGATCCGTCCTTTGCGAGCGCTTGATACTGAATACCCTGTCAGAAAAAAAAACTCTGAGTCACACAGAAATCTTTAAACATAAAAAAAAAATACTTAGCTCGAAAACAGTGCACGTACAATACATAAATTCAAATTTCGAGTCTTAGGTCGAGGTTGGCTTTTTCATGTTTTGCAAGTTGATTGGTAAATAAATTAGTTGAAATTGTAATTAAAAAATTGAATAACGAGCAAGTATGAGTGAAACAAATTGCACAACAAATTCCTTTTAAAAGCATATGATTTTTTATCAGACATTTCCAATAGTCTTGTTAACCCCTCCAGCTAAGCTAAATGTTTGTGTAATGCCTTGATAATATTATACGTAAGTATAAAGTGTAAGTGGAGGCCCGTCACCAACGCTAAGGTCTTGATATGAAATGCATTAATATAATGTTTTCAAAATTTACCCACATTAGTGGTTTGACTGTACGTTGTACATTTTGTTTATGAAATACAGAACTATGAATGTACCCAGAATTATTAGAAAATAAATAGCAAAATACTCACTTCCAACATGCACAATATGTGCAACATTAACATCATACCACGATAAATAAGTGTTGAGCTTGCACGATGTTTCACTATACACATGCATTCTGTGTTTGTAAATTCACAAACAAATACACCGTGGAATTTAAATGACTTAAATTCCACGGTGTATTTGTTTAAGAAAAAGTGAAAATATACGAAGCGAGACAATTATTAAGTCAATAAAATGACACATGGTCTAACGAGTTTTTAGGTACAGGTAACCGCTTCCATCACGTGGGCCGTGTGTTTGTTTGTTGATATATGGGCTTAAAAATACTTACATATATACACACTCACGCCTCTATACCCAAAGGGGTAAGCAGAGACGTATTAAAGACCCACATTTTGCCAACTATAATTTGGTCCAACTGACGTAATAGGGGTAATTGCCGTCTACTCGTATCTATTTCCGTCAACCGGGCTCTTTGAGAATGAAATATGGAAAAGTTGAGAGTACATTGAAAGGTAAGTAAGAAGGAAAGGCAGTTGCAGGAAAGAGATATTGCTTATATAGATAGATTGGAGTCTATTAGTAATAGCATTACCCAAATAAAATAACAGGTTTTTAAAAATCATGTAGTAAAACATTAGCACTGGATTATCAAATCAAAAAATACCCCAAGCGCTAGAAAAAAGTTAGTCAACCGTTTTGTAATAAAATGCAACCATTTACTCCACATACTAGGTAAGACTAACATACGAGCAAAATTATTTACTTACTCTAAAAAATAAACTCTAGATTAGTCCAGTAAAAAAAAAACTTACCGTATTACTTTTGTTGTTAAGCCTGACTCGAAACCTGCAGGAGACGTCTTTGTCAACGATGGTAAACTCCTGTAATCCCTGCACTAGGGGTCTAGTGACGTGTGCAGAAATCGACGGATCCTGGAGCATTCTTAAACTGTCATGGTCCGTGGGATTGTCGTAGATAGGGCCAGGGTAATTATTATCAGTCACCTGTTTCGAAAAGAAGTATGTAGCAAATATTTCTTTTACAGAAATTATGTATTTTTTTATCTTTTCATCTCCCTACAGTTAATTTTAGAAAAAAAAATTAACTTTTATAATCGAATCAAATGTTAACAAGAAAAGTGTCAGCTTCTGACATCATTACAACGTTTGGTCACAGTATCTTTCTGTGCAAACATCAAATCGTCTTATCACATAACTATTATAAACTATTATCTATTATCTAGGATAGCTATTTCATGTGGTAAAATGTAAGTGTGTGAAAAGAAAAGATGAATATAAAAAAAAAAGTTCGGAAATGTGTTTTTTTATGGATGTGCACATTTCTAAACAACGTATAAATTGTCATGTCAATTTCAATGACTTTGTTTTTTTATTTTTTCAGTAATCGCGCTAATTAGTACATAATTATATTATGTCGTAGGCCGATCGTTGAATTGTTGAATTGGGCCGCGTGAGATCTGCCTGGGCACATCATGATAAGTCGGCATTTCTTGGACAAATCGTATAATTCTATAATAAATAATATGAGTACCACTCACGAATGTTTGTTATTCTAATTTTTTATTTAGTTTTTTCGACGACAATTCAAGATAGAGTATCTAAATCTAAATAACGAAATAATATCTTACATTTCCTGGTACTTTCGGGACTTTCGCTACTAAAAGCCTTGTTGTAGGCAATCCTGGCATGATGCTTACCAAAGCACCGGCTTTACCCGAATATATTCCTGACCCTGAAAATAGCAATAGTTTAACAACGCTAAAAACATTATATTTGAAATATTTCGTAATCACGTCCAAACCGTTTCGAAGCAAGTATTATTTCAATGATTTTAAAAAATAATACAAATACCTAGTAGGTACATACATCTATATATAGATACAATACGATTATACATAATTTATGGTGAAGTACTATTACTTCACCATAAATTATAAATCGTATCGGTAAAACCGGAAAACTTTGGCCTTTCCGCTATAATAGGCCATACCATAAAAAGATTAATTAATAAAAAAAAATTAATACTAACGAAATTATATGAAATAGAAATAAACTATTATGAAATTATCTCTAAAATATTGCTAGATAAGCTACAAGCTAAATTGCCCATAAATTTGTTATTTTCTGGTTCAAAATAAATTCAGGGATCCAATACATAAATTCGAAATGTGCAAGTACCATGGCGGCAAGGTAATCCATATAATTATGAAGGAACCATTTCAGTTCTGAACTGACCAATCACGAGTAATTACGACACAAAGACTAGATAAGTCAATAATCATATCACTCAGTCATATCTTAGGGAGCTCTACGACTTGAACCGCCCCGCGCCACCGCAAACACATATTGCTGTCAAATTCATTTCTGCCTCGCCGTATAGGCCGTCTAGTTCTATATTATATGGGATATTACCTAAAGAAAGTCTCTTTTAATGTACAAACGAATTGGAATACTAACCAGCTGAGCCGACTCTCACGTTATTAGCGCCGGATCCTAAGAAATTGACATCCATTGTGTAGGCATACGCTTCTTGAATCTGAACAGCTGAAAATCATTAAAAATCTTGTTATAATTTTGATCACAGATTGATTTGTAATGTTATGTGTTATGTATTATAAGACTGGACGACAATTAACTGTGTCTATAGTCTCTGCTATGAAATTACATTTCAAATAATAATAATAATAAACCTCCGCAAAATTGAATAATTCTTTCAAAAAAAAACGACTTCAGCAAAAAAAAACTATTCCATAAAAGACTTATATACGGTTTTCTTATGGATGCCATTGTCAGAACTGGACCAAATGAAATGGGACCACACAGGAAGCACCAGCTTTCAAATAAAAAAAGAATCATCAAAATCGGTTCACCCAGTCGAAAGTTCTGAGGTAACAAACATAAAAAAAGAAAAAAAACATACAGAATCGAATCGAATTGAGAACCTCCTTCTTTTTTGAAGTCGGTTAAAAAGATAAACAAATCAAATATTTGGATTTGTCTCAAGAGATTGTCAATATAGGGAATGTCGATTCGGCGATTCTTGTTCCGATAGCCAAGAGCCTCGATTAATACCTTAAAAGGCTCGCGTTAGACGGTTGGATCAAGCGACCAATGCAGAAGGCAGTTCTATTCGACACGGTCCGTATAGTGAGGAGGTTCCTGTCTTTGGAGCCCCAACGTCCGGTGTTTTGATCCATGTACCCGATGTCGGTGGTCTACTAGTTTTTATATTTTTAAATATATTTTTTATGTACTTATTAAAAAATGTAGGGAAATTGAAAGAGAATAATAATATTAATAACTTGAGACACCTCAAACATGGCCTTCTGATCCAAAACTAGGCAATGCCCGTACTATGGTAGCCAGACCACAGATTACTAAGTAGTGCCAGACTGCTGATAAACATACTTATATCACTATATAAATACATACACACATATTTTAGATAAATTACACCCAGACACACAAGACATAATTATTTGTCCTGGGTGGGAAAGGAACCCACGACTTCTGGCTTAGCAGTCAGGGTCACTAACGAACAGGTAAAAAATAAATATATTATTCGTAGGTAATATAAAGATTAAAATGTTTGATTAAAAATCTACTAACCAGTCAGATAAGGTAATTCTGAGAACCACATGGTGCTGAAAATTACATCCTTGATGCTATATTTCTGAACTACTTGAATGGCGGGAACTTGGAACATCAAATCAAAGCAAATATAGTGACCGAAGGTGACACCAAAATCAGTCGAGAACACACCCAGATCGGGTTTCAACGCAGGTGTGTGAGTGGCTTCCCCAAATAAATTAATTTTCCGGTATCTGGAAGGGAAAATAATATTGTCTGCTAGAGAGAACGCCATGAGTGATAAGATCGCCAATTCTTATGATACTTATATACAATACAATATTTTGCACTAATCGGGAATCGAACTTGCGACTGACGTTGCAATCGATCTATTGGGTGCAACGGTCGACTGTGGTCGGAAATAATTATGTCGCCTTACTATATTACAATTTTAATCTATATATTCTACTATTTTTGTTTTAATGTTAAAAGTGAATACCTGTCAATGACAGATCCGTTCCTGTCAAACACAACATTAGTGTTAAAGATGTACAGCTTTTGCTCCGGACAATCCTCGCCTTGTTGCGGCTGTGAACAGTCCAGGCTCTCGCGAACATTTACCACCACATATATCATGTGCCGCCGCGCCGCTGCAGACATGGCTACGAGCAGCTGAAATGAAGTCACTTCTTGGTGTACTGCCCTTTTGGGCAAAATATATTTGGTCAAATTTTACTTCCTAAAAAACTTATCACCCTAGTTTTATTTCCCAAATCAATATTTAGCAAAATTTCATTTCGCATTTTATTCACTTGGTTCAATTATTTGGCATAATTTTACTTTGTCAAGTTTTATTAAATCAAATGTTTATTAAGCAAACGTTTTATAGAAAAGTAGGTTAGTTTAGGTTAGAACTGCGACCCAAACAGCGCGAGCCAAGCGAGCGAAGCGAGCGTGCCGCGGCAGCGTGGCCGGCGAAGCGCCAAAAACGAACTGCTTCGAGATTTTATACTCAGTTTTTTTAATGTTGTGACATGATCAAGTAATTATTTGTTAATCAATTACTTGCCAAAAAAGAATTTGCTAATTAAAATGCTTTTTTGCCAAATTAAAATTTGTGAAAAATAGTTTGCGATGTGATATTTTGGGAAAAGTTTTTTACCAAAAGTTTATATTAGTAATCCGTCACTTCTTACATAACAAACTTTTTATTCAAAAAACATATCGTCATTTCATCAAATTTTGCACAGATTTTGTACATAGCTTTCTTATTTGAAAGTAACTGTAAAAAAGGTTGTCTGGAAGAAATCGCCGTGTGTGTTATGACCGCCGATTGTTATACCTTAACATTTATAACTTGTTTTGCACTATTTACTACTTAAAGGTGTACAATTAAGAGAAATAAATAAATACACGGGTAGTAGAACGTTACGTACATTCTTACATTCTTTGAATTTTCTTTGCAATGTAAAAACAAGAACAACGCAATTAAGCTAAAAAAAACAGGCAATTAAAATTTCATCATTAAAAATATACTAAAGCCTTTCTTATTGCGACAACAAATGCCCGGCCGTATGCAAAAACTACTGAACCGATTGCGATGAAACTTGGTACATAGATAGCTAAAGACCTGGATAAACACATACGCTACTTTTTATCCCGATATTCCCACGGCATCGGACTAATTATTGTGAAACCGCGGGGCGCAGTTAGTGTTTTATAAAATACAAGCTGTGCGTGTAAATATCCAACGGGATATAACATTTTTTCGAGATAAAAAGTAGCCTATGTGCTATTCCAGATTATAATCTATCTTTGTTTCAAATTTCATCCAGATCCGTTCAGCCGTTTTTGCGTGAAAGAGTAACAAACATCCATACATCCTTACAAACTTCCACATTTATAATATTAGTAGGATATTAATTGAGTTTTGACCACTAATAATTATTATAACTAATAGATGTAGCTTATGATCGAAAATATAATTTACTTACACTATGATAGAGATCAGGTCGAAGTGCTGGTATCGGGTACTGCCGTAGGAGACCATGAATAGGTACAGCAAAACTCGTCGTAGCATTAGTTAGAGTTAGTTCTGGGAACACTATCACGTCCGCATTCTGCAATATTAATAACACATTTTGAATGATATGTGATATGCCTATGCATGGATGTGGATGGCTTTGAGAATAAAATAAAACGAGCCCATATTAAAGATAGATGGACAGTGTAGAAAATGGCATGGCAAGCGGTTAATATTGGTATAAGGCAAGGGCGTTCTAGATATGCACCCGAGAGCAATGAATCCGGGTCACATAAAGATACCTGAAAATCGGGGAAGGTAAGAATGCTAGCTTAGTGAAATAAATTGGTTTAATAGACAATTAAATATTCCTTAAATGAAAGTAGTAAAAATGTCAATATAAAAAAATTGGTACTTTTGTATATGGACCTACGGATTTACTGCATCTGTTTTTGCTTTTGTAGGAGCAATGCAGCACGTGGAGATAACACAAAGAACTAAAATTTTAGAAAATTGTAAAGTTATTAAAAATTAGGTGTTCGTCTATTTTTGTTCTAAGATGAGACTGGTTATTCTTCTTCTTATCTTCTTTCTGTAAGAGAGTGAGAAATCAATTTTATTACTTTCATCTAAGGAGTACTTATTTAGTTGTATATTTAGCACAATTTATTTGACTAAGCGAGCATTCTTAGTTTCCCAGGTATCTTTATGTGACCTGGATTCATTGTTCTCGAGTGTATAATGTCTTCTAGATCCTTGTCTCCAAATCCACATTTTATTTTATTTACTTATGCCATAAGTAAATAATATAATCAAATCTTTTCTTATTTTCTTTTGCATAACAACTTACATGCAAGGAAAGTGTGGTTTTGCAAATAACTAGATAACATTTGTTTATTGATAACAACTTTATTTTATTTTAGTATTTAGTGTACCATATTTTCTTATCTTATCTTAGCCACATTAGCCGTTCGTTGTTACACTCAATACCATAATAAATTACGTTGTATAGTCGTACTTAGTATGTAAACCGGCTCCAGACCACAGATTACTAAGTAGTTACTACGTAACAGATACATCACTCCGTACAAAAATATCGATACCTACCGTTTTAATTGACTACTCTATCCGGGCTTTAAAATGTGTGTAGGGTTACCTCTCCAATATTATTTTTATTAAAAAAATAACAATTGTTATGTAAGTAAATCAAGTACTTAACGCTTATTTTTCATGTCCAATGTTTTAGTAAACAAATTTCTTACATGTGTTTTATTTTTATGTAAAGATCCCTTCCCTTTTCTAAAATCTTGATTATTAAATTGTAACTATGGTGGAAAATAGTCCAAATCTTATAAAAAGTTTTAATGAATAATTTGAGGGAAATCGAATTACGTTTTTGTACTTTAAAAAACGATGACAACCCACTGCGCGAGACTGACTGCGTATAATAAAAACAAAAAATATCTGGCGGCGGACGAACGACTGGTAGGTATTTAGCGCGCACAAGTACATCGAGTGACATAGGCCTGTCTAGACGTCCAACACTTAGTGGCTTACTCAGTAGTACCCATATACATATGAGTGGAAATATTATGTTAGTGTATGAGTAGGGCAAGGCGCGCGTGCTTGATTTGACGTGAGTTGCTCTCTCCCTCAAAATTGTTTCGATTTACGATTACTACTTTTACGAATAATTTCGGTTTTTAAGTTTTAAGTTTTACACGATTTAAGTTCGGAAATGTTAAATCCAAAGTGTAAAAAAGGTTTTCCATAAGTGATTTAAATTAACTAAGCCGTGAACCTTGGTTTAGACTTCTTATGGATATCGAAAAATAAGATATTATAGAATATATCATCTAGGTGATTGGAAAAGATTAAGATTAGGTAGTGATATTACCTATTTTTAGATATTTGCAGACCGAACCACTAATTTACCAAATCACCATCAATCATTATAATCATAGCGTAAATGTATATCTCATTATTATTATGCAATAAGATTTTAATAAATACCATCGCATCTGTCTACCCGTGTCACGCCTACTTCCATTCAACTCTATCATTCGTTATTTCACTGCTTACTTCTTTCTAGTCATATCTTCTTCCATGCAGTCCATCCATATTTTCTTCGGTCATCCTTTTCCCTTGTACCCGTCAACTTAACTCATACATAAAACTCTCTCCATCTTCAATTGCCCATCCCTCGGTATCACATGTCCATATCATGATAACCTATTGCTCCTCAACTTTTTATTCACTGGCGCTACTTTCAGGCTCACTTTAATTTATTTATTTCTCACCTTGTCCATCCTAGTCATACCACACATCCATCTCATGATTCGCATTTCAGCTACGTGCAAGGCGTCTCTCATCCGTTCTCTTTGTGGACCAACTTTCAGATCCGTACAGACTGATGATCGTCTTATAGACCTGTTCTTTTAGTTTAATAGGAAACTTGAGATCGCAAAATTTTCCTGTTAGCTGCCGCGACTTCATCTATACTGTATTGATTTAATGCTGCACAGTCTGATCTATTTCGCTTCGTTGGAAGGAGCCGAGATACTTTAAGTTCCGATTTACAGGACCGCGGTGTCTCTCAAACCCCGCGCTGCCCGGATGGCAAAATAAAAAAAAATGGTAAAGGAAATGTACTATTTGTTCAAATAAAGTACTAATTTATTTTTCTATTCATCTACCCGTGCGAAGCCGATGTGCTATAATTGATAAACTGTGAAACTAATAAACCGATTAATCGATTACTTTAATTACTATTAGAATCTAGAAGGAACATAGGCTATCTCTTATTCCAATATCTCCACGGGATCGGAATCTACGCGGGTGAATTAGTTATATTCTATAGCTCACGTTCAAAAGCTATTCACTATAAAGAAATTCTGTAATAACTGCAGTGATGAAAAAAATTTGACAATGACAACTGAAATTAATATTATCTAAATTTGTTAAATCTGAAAGCTTGTGGACTTGAATCATGTTTCACGATAAAATTACAACTCTAAATTGCACCCGTGCGAAGATGGGGCGGAGCATTTAAGTTTCCTGGCTGGCCGCATAAATATTTTTTTTTAACCCGTTCGTTGTCACTTAATTAATCCGTGCTACTGGTAGGCTAATTTTTAAAGTACTACATGTGTAGAAGCGCAACAATTGTTCTTTATTCCTTTTTTGCTATAGTTGCTATTTATATATTTGTCTTGTTAATCTAAGCCTTTAGTTATACTCTTGAACAGTTTATATCTTAGATATAAAGATCACTCACCAATACTTAGCAACCAAATAATAGATACCTAACTAATTAATTATTATTTACAACTACTGTAATTGTATTCGTAAACGCAAAAAATAAACATTCCACCATTGCAAGGTTCAATAACATTACATCTGACGTAAATGTACAGGTGATCGTACAAATTATGTAAAAGCCGATTACAAAATAAGGGAACACAAAAAATGCATTCTCCAATTATCATCGTTGACTTTAGGAAACTTTTCGCCACTACACGCCAAAGTATATCTTTGACTCTTCTTACAAAAATACTAAATTTCTCGCTCGAACTTCCCAGCAAAGGCCAGTTCGAGTATCCTCCCCATCCATCCTTAAAAGCAATATCCCTGTCCTTCCATTGCCCTTCTTTCTTACCTGCCTTTACCTTCAATATACTCCCAATTTTCCCATTCCCAAAGTGCCCGGTTGACGCCAATAGGCTTGCCGCCTATTACATGAGTGACCAAAGACAAAAGACCAAATTATAGTTGTGAAGATGTGGGTGTTTAATACACCTCGAACTACCCCTTCGGGGATACAGGCGTGGATGTATATATGTATGAAAGAAAAAGATAGTTGGCAAATAACGTACTTTTTGAGCAGCTT
The DNA here is from genome assembly GCA_963859945.1 of Euplagia quadripunctaria. Lineage (NCBI taxonomy): Eukaryota > Metazoa > Arthropoda > Insecta > Lepidoptera > Erebidae > Euplagia > Euplagia quadripunctaria. The sequence goes on from OY982579.1 coordinate 7,230,729, forward strand.
CCTCTATGAGTGCTTCATAATTAGCTCTGTTAGCTTCTACATTACTGCTCACTATGTACTCCACTACTGCTGCCACGTAATGATCATCTGCTGGAGTGGACCTCTGTAAAAAATATAAATTTATATATTAAATGCGTTTTATTTCATTTGCATAAGATATTACACGTATTATAAATGTCATGTCTACTTTCAGCTTATACTGCAATTTTAAAGGACTATATCTACTGATTATAGTATTAATGCTGACTGCAGTACTAAGAATTTACGATAACATAGTTATAAAACATCAATGTGATTCGTTTATTCAATTAATTCAATAGTGTGGGCGCTCAACAGGGATGAGTTATATAGAGGCGCCCTATGGAGAGCCGTAATATAACTGCTTGTTCGATTGCTACATATATATTTTAACAAATTAGATTCAATGTTAACAATTAAAAAAAAATGTGAATTGGATAGGCTTGATATAACTAGTTTGGAAACTGTGTCTTCGACTTAAATTAAAAAAAAAAAAAATCCTTGTTAATATGGGTAAAGATAAGATAATGTCAAATCCTGCAACTGAATTTTATACCGTCGTGTTTGAGCTCGTTGTTTGTGTCTTAACGAGTACCATAGACCTGGATGGTGTCCAGGTCGGTTGAATAGATTCGTAATATCTACTTGTCTATCTACCTACCTAAACTACTTTCATAACAAAGCTTTATGAAAACAAATAATTCAACAATACCCAAACTTATTTAATTAGTTTTAGTAAGTGGCTTACATAAAAGCTTCTTTTTAAAAAGGTTTTTTTTTAATTTATTTTACTATGTTATTGATAAGAAATCATGTAGATGCACAACAATATGTTCAATCTACATATACCTATTATGTAAATATGTAAAATTAATGTTGTTCGTAGCAAGCGCATCCCTTCACCATAGCTGAACGAATTTGTCTTAATTTTTTCATAAAGTTAGGTGGCGGATATATGCATTACGGGCGAAACCATAGAGAAGGCCAGTAGGTATAAAATTGATTAATTTCAAAAAATTACGGCCTTAAACAAAATATTTAGTATCCACTTAAGTATCTAATTAGTGATGTAACAAGTTTTAAATAAAGCGCGAGCAAAATGTTTGAAAGGTTTGACATTTCGCGTCGGTTTTTGTTTATCTGAGGTACAAACTGAATTTTTTCAAACAAAAAAGATCAGATCCTAAAAAATATTTTAGATTTAATGGCGAAAGATGACTTGAACTTGCCTTCTTGTTCGTATTCAAAGCCCTCTATTGGTTTGTAGTGAGAAATAAACGTTTTTATTATTTACTAGCTGTGCCCGTGACTTCGTCCGCGTGGAATAGTGTATTTATATCGAATCAACAGCCTAAAAAATAAGTTTCAAGCTTCTAGCTCTAAATATGACGATACTTCCGTACAACTTTTCATCCCCACCTTTCAACCCCTTACACCCTTTTTTTCGCATTAAAAAGTAGCCTATGTTCTTTCTCAGGCTCTAGACTATCTATGTACCAAATTGCATTTAAATCGGTTTAGTAGTTTTGGCGTGAAAGGGCGACAGACAAACAGACAGAGTTACTTTCACATTTATAAAATTAAATAAAAAATATAGTACGGAGTAAGGATTATATAAATTACACCCATACACAGAACATCAAATCATGCTCATCACACAATTATTCATCCTAATTAATCAGGATAAGAAAAACTTTGGCGCCAGTGCCAGTCTTTCAGGGAAATCAAATCATTAAGGGACACTATGAAAATTATTATAGATTCTAGTGAAAGCGAAGGAGAATTAGAAACTGAAAGTCCAAATCCTGTTAAAAAAACCGGACAAGTGCTTGTCTGACTTGCGCACCGAGGGTTTCATAAGCAAACAAACTTGTTTGTAGAAGAAATATTTCCAATTAATTTTGTCCACCTCAAGACTATTCGATAATTTTCTTGATGAAGTATGAGTACTTAAATAAAAAAATTAAAATTTTATTAAATAATAAAATTGTATTCTCGTTCCATATTCATCAATTTCTTTCTCGTTTGCCAAATACATATGCCAAACATTCGCATCATTTCTTGTTAATACGAATGCGAATATTCGTTACATCACTAGTACCCATCTATATCGACTCTTTTATATATATGATACAAATAAAAAATACCTTATAACATTGATAATAATGCAGAGTCAGTATATTTTAGTGCGCATAATAATGTGATTATTAATTTTATTATGACATATCGCATTGCCTCAACTCGAGACATTATGAACATTTTTTTCTTCGGCTTCACTCGCGTTAATGTTTAATGAATATAAGATAAGAAACGACGAATATGTAACTATTTGACTGGCCTGTTGGTCTAGTGAGTAGAGTAATCCTGACTGCCGAGCTAGAGGTCGTGGGTTCGATTCCCACCCAAGATAAATAATTGTGTGATGAGCGTGATCGTTTGTTCTGTGCCTGGGTGTAATTAATATATAATATTTATGTATTTAGAAATGTTTTTTTTTTTTTAAAGACGACTCCCGCATTAGGAATTACGCCTGTGTCGCGGGGGACTTTACAAACATAGAAACAACGGTCACAAAGAACACCCAGACTAAGGTGGGAATCGAAACCACGACCTATAAGCATAGTGGTCAGGGTCACTAACCACTAGACCAACAGGCCAGTCATTACCACAGTAAAGGCTTTGCCTAATTTGGGATCCCACGGCCGTGTGTGAGATGTGTCAAGTTATTATTATTATTCTCTTTATTCACTTAAATATAGATATAAATTACATTTTTAAATACATACAGATTATATAAAAAATATATTTAAAAATATAAAAAATAGTGTCCTACCGGTATCGGGTACAGGAACTGATGCTATTATATCATAATAAATATGTCGCATAAATACGTACAACTGGGTAGGTACATCAAATAAATGTATATAGTGATAATGTTTATAGTTATCTACCTTAAGTTGTTATTTTTTTTTTTTGTTATTTTCTTTCGTGTGATGTATGTACAGTGTAGCATAGGTTATTTTTAATAAATTAACGAGCGCGTTCGCCGTTAAACAATTGCGTTTGGCTAGTATAAAATGTAAATCTTAGATCTAAGTTACTATTGTGAGATAAATAAAAAAAAAATCATGTCCGGGTAAACTGTCAAACCCTTAGAAGTGCGTTGTAGTTAAAATAACTTTTATTTAATTCCCAAAAGTGTGACGTAGGTAAGTACCATGGTTACTACCAGTACAACCTGTGCTATTTTGTATTCTGTGGTACAACACGGATTTAGTATAATTTATCAGACTGAGCGGTATAAAATAGGTTACCTTTACCAGGCCTATGTCACTCGATGTACTTGTGCGCGCTAAATATCTACCGGCCGCTCGTCCGCCGGCGGACCTTATACGCTTGCGCAGTGGGTTGCCGACAGCTACAAAAGACGTAATTCGAGATCGTATTGCAATATTCTTTAAATACTGTAAAACTCATTGTGAAAATTGACATGGTTGTTTATGTGCAGTAAAAGAATGTAGATAAAGTAACGGTAAAAAATCCCGGCAGCGCTATTTATGTATTTATGAGATTTTAGAAAAGGGAAGAAGTATATTAACCTTTGTATAAAAATAAAACACACGTAAAGTTTTTGTATACTAAACATTGGAAATGAAAAATAAGTGTTAAGTATTTACATAACAATTGTAATTTTTTTATAAAAATAATTATTGAAGAGATAACCCTACACATTTTAAATCCCGGTAAGAGTAGGCAATTAAAATGGTAGGTTATCGATATTTTTGTAAGGAGTGATTTATCTGTTACGTAGTACCTGACTACTTAGTTATCTGTGCCTCTACGGCGTCTACAATGGAACTGTTTTTCAGAACAGTACCATTATATTTATACGTACGTATATAAAGACAAATATATATTTATTTATCTTTGTTAAGTTATGTAAACACAAAAGAACCACACATAAATTTTACAAATATTTTGTATAATAATTATGTGTAAGAACTAAAAGAATCAGCGCATTAAACCAAAGAAAAATGTTCAATGTTCGTATTTAACTAACCTCAAAAGAACTCGACACAAGACAAAGGAAGATTAAAACGAGGAAATACATATTGAAAACACCTCGATACAAAACAAAGTTTATATTTGCACACTCGATATAAAGAAGGCGAGACAAACAATCAATACGCGACGACGCAACGCACTGGTACATACGCAAATAAATTAAATTTCACGGACGTCGCGTGCTACCGCTCAGCGGTCCTAATATGTACTGTCTCTGTCTATTTGTATTTTGTATATACAAGACTACTCGCCTGACCTTAAGTCGAACAAACAGGTGTGAGCGGTTCCGCACAAAATTATACAAATATTTAGCATACAATTAACTTAACTGTGTTCGACAAATTACAGAAGCCATTGAAAACTCACAAGGTAATAAAGATAAGAAAAAAATGTGTTTGGTTTATATTTCGTTTGTGTACAATTTTCCTTTAAATATATACCTACTTATAATTTTAAAAGGCTGTCTCTGTACAATACTATACGTCCTCTTATCTGATTATTTATCCGATTGCGTGGCATATAGCCACATACTGTGCCTTGCATTGCATGTACATTTTAGTTGGAAATGGAACCACACAATGAAGAAGCACCTTCAGACAATAGAAGACCGAAGGTCACAATAGACTTCAATTAGAGGTACCCGGTTATTCGTTTATAAGTCATTAGTAAATTTGGCTGAGGTTGGCTTAAGTTTGGCTGGTCTTTAAATAATAATAATAACTTCAAACACCTCACACACGGCCCATCGCCCACGGGCGATCCCAAACTAGGTAGAGCCTGTACTATGCTGATAAACATACTTATATTATTACTAAATACATACATCTTTCTAATATATAAAAATCTCATGTCACGGTATTTGGGGTCGAACTCCTTCGAAACGGCTCGACCGATTTTAATGATTTTTTTTTTGTATATTTGGTAGGTATGAGATTACTTCATAAAGTATTTTTCACCCTACTGCCCCCACCCCCCACTTTTTTAACAGTAAAAAAAGAAAAAAAAAAGGCATTGCAACGCATGCCGAGTACAGCTAGTGTTATAAATAAATTACACCCAGACACAGAACAAATGATATGCTCATCATACAATTATTAGTCCTGGATGGGATTAATACCCATTACCTCTGACTCAGCAGTCAGGATATGGCCTGGATGTTTATTCTGCGACGATCAATGTCTTTTGATCAGAAACCGGTCCATTGAGGTTCAGATTGACACGAGATTTCTTTGAATAAAATTTTATTCCAGCCTAAATGATTCTACCAATTTTCTATAGTAATTTGATTAATTAATGATAATTAACTTAACTAAATACGTTTAAAGATGATGATGATGCGATGTCCTATGATAGAAGAAGAAGAATAAGACTGACAGACGTACAAACATTGGTAACGACCTTCACCGGAAGACATACCTATCATATTATTAATTACTCCGTGGCTTTGACAATAAGGATACGGCATAGGGCATGTTGCGAATATTCGCATCCGCATTCGCAATTGCGGACCTTGCGCATCGGTTTGACCATCTGCATCTGCGCAATAATCGATGCGGATATTCATGCGGATGCAGATTGTGGTACATCTGCATCCGTAGAAAGTCCGTGTTAGTTAGCGTGAGCGGAGTGGCGGGCAGATGCTAGTTCTTATAAAATACCCTAAGATCCCCATCCGCGGATGTTAGCCTTTAAAAACCCGCATCCACGGATGTGAATAAAAATGCATCCGCAACATCCCTGATACGGAACTCTAAAATCAATGCGACTGGGTGTCAGCATCGGACATTGACACAGTGGTCGAGTATGTGAATTAACACAATTTTACGCACTTTAAAATAAGTGAAGTCTTTATGTATGTTCAGTGCTCACCGATTTCATGATAAAAACATTTTACTAAGGTTCGTCGCAAGTAGGTCCTAGGTCCGTTTTCTAAGACGGAAGTAAGTACTTATATTACTTTCAGACACAAAAAAAAATATTTATTTGGGAATAAAAACTTTTTAACAAAAAATTTAACCTACTTTGTTTTGTATGTTTGGCGCCTTCTCATAATTATTTATGTAGGTACTATTTACATTAGTGTCGGAGTTTAGTTAGGCTACTAGTACTATTATTTATTCTGTGGTTAGGCTAAGAAGTTTAATATGCATTTTTCAGTTCGTTTCTTCTTTTATCGGTTTAATTTTTTGTTAATTTTTTTTTATTTTTTAACTAAAATATAATTATAAATAATATTTACTTATTAGAAATTCTTACTTACCTAACTTAACTTACTTAATTAACTTACATATAACATAATTACCTACTTTAACTATTCATTGTTATTTGTTTTGTCAACGATCGTTTATTAAACGGCGATAGCGTAACGGCTAAGGCATCGGACTTGCGATCACGTGGTTGCGGATTCGAACCCCACTCAGTGCACTACCGACGTGAACCCACTCCTAACACAAGCACTTAGCTTGGCTGGAGGGATTCACAAGAATCCTAATAATGTGTGACCTACGTTACTAGTATTCCTATTTAAAAAAAAGAGTTCTCTATAAGACGAATTAATAAGAACAAAAACGAAATAGCTACTACAAACTGTTGAGGAGATCCCTTGACCGACTTCCGCATCCTACATCAAATCAACTACAGGCCTCCGTCATGTTGTAGTGTTATCAGAACTACATATGGGTTAAGTTTCAACAAAATTAGTTCACAGGTGGAAAGTCTTTGGGTAAATAATTATTCGTCCCCTATTTTTCTGCCCTTAGAGTTGACATTTTTGTTTGAAATTTATTGGGACCAATTTCGAAGTATACCCTATCCGATAAAAAAAGATTTATCGAAATCGGACAGCTCTTTAAAAAGTTATGCGTAGTCATCGTAATTATTTATTTATAGGATTAACCAACAGTTCTAAACAATAATTCATAAAACATGTTTTAAAACTAACGGCATAACTAAATAGTTAATACACAGATCATGCATGCATACAAATATTTAATAAACGGCAAATGTGAATTACATTTAACAAGTCTAAGAATAAGCAATAATTTGACTTATAAAATAATTAACAATTAATTTTCTCTTATAAACATTACATAAAAATTGCATTTGCATTGCATATTTTAAATCATAATATATTATTGTTTAAAACTGAAAATTGCTAGTTGGGGAAGTTTTCGTAAAATAATACATAGGTAATCTGCGAAATTTTTGCGATTTGTCAGCAAATATGTCTATCAAATTTGTGCAATATTTATTAACAGCCCTACATAATCTGGGAATCGGCGAATTATATCCCAGAACCGTGCTTCGAACTGGAACTTCGACTGGACCACTGCTATTGCTTTACAGGGTATACGACTGGGGGAGTGAAACTTTAGGCTTCCAACTTCCAAGTAGTGCTTAACAATCCAAACTATTGTGTAGTAATTTATATACAAAACTCAGATCCAGAAACGTTCTTCTCTTTTCAAGCAAAGCTATCTTAAAAAAACGCTAGTCTTTCTTCGTACTTTTTAATAGTTTTGGAGATTCCAGCAGAGAATGCTTTATGATGATAAGTGGGACAGTATTCGAGGATACTACAAACCAAACTGTTAAACAAGAGTATCTTTGTTTGTGGTTTGCGGAATATTTTAGCATTTCTTAGAACATAGCCAAGTATTTAAACATGCTTTTTTAATTATCTGATCCTGATGGAGTTAAAAAGTGAGCTTTTTATCTAAAATTGCTCCTAGGTCTCTTATTGTGTCAACCTCTTGTAGTCATGTACCTTCTATAAAATGCTTAGATTTAATGTAATTTTGATTGCGGATGAACTTTATGTGGTAGCATTTGTTAATACTGAGATGCATCTGGTTATTTCCATCCACTGACTTATGTGTTCTATGTCCTGCTATATGAGAGCCAAGTCATGAAAACTGTTAATAGTTCGTGAGATTTTTAGATCATTAGCATACAAGTAGGCTTTAGAATGTTGGAGGTAATTAGGTAGGTAATTTTTTAGTAGTAGTAATAGTATTCTTTATTGTGAATCATAGGTCATTACTAAGTGGGATCCCTGTGGCACACCGGAAAAGGTGGGGAAAAGATTGGACCTAAATCCATTTACCATTTATCATACCACATATGAATAGCGATTGATCAGATAATACTCAATTCATTTAAAAAGGCTACCAGTGAATCCATTTACTGATAGTTTTTCCATCGGCAAAGAGTGAGGCATTTTGTGGAACGATTTGCTGTAGTCAGTAAACATGACATCTACTGTAATGTTACTAAATTCATAGAGGTAGACCTTGCCTTAACAAATCCATGCTGGCTGGCAGACATATACCGTCTAAAATATTTTTGATTGTGAGGACAGACAATGGACTCAAACACCTTTGCCGTGGTAGAGGTTATCGATATCGGACAATAGTTATTTCCATCATCTTGTTCCCCGCCTTATAAATAGGTACTATTTTTGCGAATTTTCACTCTTCTGGAAATATTCCGGTAGAAATTGAAGTCGCAAACATTATATATAGTGGTATTGACAACTGCAACGCACACTTTCTGATGATAATTGGTGGGATACCGTCTGGCCCTGCACCTTTAGCTATATCAAGACCATTTAGCATCTACAAAATCGTTGGCTGGTCCACAACCAAAGAACTAAAACTAGAGCTGAATTTATTGATAAACCATTTGACATTATGAAGTTATTATTAGCTTTGTATTGTTGTACACTTGGGAGAACAGGAATGCAAATAAATTACATACTCCTTCGTCATCTGAGCTGGCAGAGACATCATCAGTCATTGAAGTTGGGTAAAAACTTGATTCGTCTCTTTTAGTCTTAACCACTGAACAAAAATATTTGGAGTTGTGGAATACTTCGCTATTTTTGAACATCTTATGCTTAATCATTTTAACTTTATTCTATTCATTGGATTCCGGTACTTTTTGAATCGAGAATGTATTGTCGTATTCATTTGGGCCACTTTTGGACGCTAACTACTAATTCTACAATATATGTTATTAACCCGTTGCGTGTTTCGTGAACATACGTATGTGCATCGATTGCAAGTGCACCACGTGTCACGTGCACATAGGGTGTACAAATTAACTTTGTGACGATTTATGAAGGTATTTCTAACTGAAATATTTTTTTATATAATGGTGGTATACTTGTCTACGCATTTTAACCATTTTTTTGTATGGTACCCTTGAAATAAATATAAAATAAAATGATTTGTTGATTTTCAACAGTCCGCCATTTTTGCGTCGTCAGCTAAAGTTTTGTGTAGTTTGAAAAGTATTTTAAAGCAGGAAACGGTTAGTGCTTTTACTTTATTCTTATATCTAATTACTGATAAATATATGACGAATAATTGTACAACTACATTATTATGTATAATTACAAATAACAAGCAAAAAAAAGTGATATACTTTTGAAAACAAAAAAAAACTTCTTCAAGCGCAAATATTTTTACTGTTTTATATTGGAAAATAAAATCAAAAGTATCTAAAATATATATAAGTTTTTTGATAATGTAAATACAAATATATTTTCATAAGTAGTTAAATGTGTGTACGCTTTTATAAATCGTAATTTTGTTTCCAATATCATGTTCTTCAAATTTCGGCGGTCGAGGTGCCGGCGGCGGGACGCCATTATGTGACGTCACATAAGTACAGTCATTTACAGTTTACTTTTCAAATTACTATGCAATATTGCACGCAATAGCGTCTTATTACATTTATTAATTTATATGACTATTAGTATAATACTAATAATTATTTCAAATAATACATTTAACATGATTTAATGTTTGGAAACAAAGGAAATAATTTTTACGGAATATTATGTTGATTATGTTATAATATATATCTATCCTAATTTTATAAAGCTAATGAGTTTGTTTGTTTGGTAGAACGCGCTTATATCAGGAATTACTGGTTCTAATTGAAAAATAATTTTAATATTGTATAGCCCATTTATCGAGGATTGCTGTATATCATCACGCTACGACCAATAAGAGCGGAGCATCAATGAAAAATATTGCAAAAACCGGGAAAAATTTACAATCACAGACGAAGTTGAGCGGGACAACTAGACAACAACAATAATATATAGATTTTACAAAACTAAACTTTGGGGCTAGTTCAATGCAATGGCGACCTTTATATTTAAAATCTCAACATAGACTACTTGCATGACATTAAGTGCCACTTGCAGTGCCACTACACAAGAATCATTAAAATGAAATGAAAATGCTTTATTTTTTTATACCACGTCGGTGGCAAACAAGCATACGGCCCGCCTGATGGTAAGCAGTTATCATAATCAATGCATTTGTTTATAAAAATTATACATATCAAATATAATTTTCATTTGGATAATATGACAAAAATAACTTTTAACAATATTTATAGTAATTTATCATCAATACATATGATTACTTGTCCTGATTGACTGATTAATTAATGCAGAGTCTAAACCGTTACAAGTCACAAACTTGAAATTTTGGCCCTTGATGTTACTTTGATTGCACTTTTATGTTGTAAGCATCCACTAAGAAAGTATTTTTGAAAATTTTACCCCTAAGGGGGCAAGAAAAGAATGAACGGTTGTTTAGAAATCCGACCGTTTCATATTTTTTGTTGTCTGGTGTCTCGTATTTCACACTCGTCTGTTAACTTTTCAGGTCGTCAGTCCACCTGGGAGGCGCGAGTGTCCTACCTTCCATTTACATATGCCTGTTTTCCGCTCTATGGCTCTATATGCCCAGTAGTTACCGTGCAATAGGCTGATTGATTGATATAACTTATTGATATAAATAGGAATACATTAGGAAACATGTGATTGTGACTTGCATATAATTCGCAAGTAAAACAGACGGCGCCACCTATATTTTATATTTTAAAATAAAAAAACCCCCGACTAACTGTGTTAGATTAATTACCCCAAAATAACAATTTTACACATATTCCTTGTTTTGTACAAGGAATATGAGTAAAGTTGTTATTTGGCTTACGAATTCTTTCAATATAAAATAAGCAGGTAAATTTAACATGTATATCGTGTTGTTTATTTCATTATTATCATTTATTTTACTTGAAGAGTATTTATTTAATAAAAAGTCCAAAATTTTTATCTCGCGGTAAAAATACTTGCAAGTCGTTAAACTTAGATATTTGGCCTTTGTACCACTGAAATTTGATACCAACACAAACATGGTCGTATTTAGCGGGTAGATTGCCATGTAATAACGTATCCTTCTTTCTTTTTGATAACTATACTTTATACAGTCCATAAAACAATACACTTAAATATACATCTATGAACTAAATATGATATACGATTACGAAATGAACATTAATTAACCAAATGATTGGCGTCAGATGTGACAAATAATATCTAGCACTATTAATGAAATTGAAAATTGTATGTTGTTTGATTTTGTTTGAAGAGCCCATATTTTATTTCTTCTTTACTTCCTGTTCCCGCCTCTTCAGCTTTCATTGAACGTTTTGATAATTAATCTGAAGTGGCAAAAAAAGAGAAACAAATTGTCTATAATTTTGATAAAAAACGAATTGTTATTTTATATTATTTCTATTTTAAAAATAGTTATGAAATCTATTAATACCTCAAAATATTAACATGACGTGCTAGAAGTTACTTCAATCAAAAATATTCTTTAACGCAATGTAAACGTACAGGGCAAATACATTTAAAAAATAAATAAAGCGAGGAAATTGATTGTGTAAAAATGAACTAATAAATACCTAATGCATTATAGACTAACATATTTTTTTGTTTTTATTTGTCTCATGCTTTTAAAACAAATCGCAGACATACAAACATAAATACACACAAATCGAATGGATAACCTCCTTTTCTGAAGTCATTTAAAAAAAAAGACGGACATACAACCATACACACATAGATACAGATCGAATACAGAACCACCAAATCGGTTAAAAAGTACTTTATTTTGTGGGCATTAGGTACTTGGAACTACCTCATAAAGTCTGTCATACCAATCGATATCTTATAAAAAATGCGATAATGTTCCTTATGATTAGAAGAGAAGGGTTCAATGTACCTATATATGCAAGTATTTATACCAACACATGTGACACTTTGAATTCGTTATGTTTGCAGAGAAGAAAACTTCGAAGTGTTTGGAATCCTGAATTTTAAATCAGCGCTCGAATGATCCACTAATTTTCTTACGTACTTAATACTTATAACTCGTTGAATCACACTCGAATCACACGGCAGGTACTTAAGGTTAACGTCAGCGTAAGCGCTCGGATATGCATTTCACTGATTAGACAATATATGTATAAATACATATAGTTGTATAGGCAGGTAAGAACAAACAAAAATGAACATAAAACCATACGCTGAATTTTCAGGCGGCACAAACATAAATGTGAACATTTAAAAAATATTTAGATAGATCGTGTGCTTATTTGTTACCTTAGAAGTGTAAAAAAGTAAATGTATACCTCTATATAACTTGGTAACTTAACAGCAACTCATCAATGTTCATAGGCCACACTAACTGCTTAGCATCAGGTTGACCATGTTTTTGTTTGCCTTATTAGTATCAAAACCAAAATAATTATGTTACTAAGTTTAATATTTTAATTTTTTTTATACTGCATATAACACATACATGTAAAAATATACTCCGTACAATAATCATATTTTTATATCAAAATAATATTATTGTTCGCTGTAACAACACACATTTGTTACACACAGTAAATAAAAACTTCTCTGAACGCTCTTGAAATAGTAACCTTAAACCATACGAACTTCTATGCAACAACAAGTCTTTTTATGGTCACCTGTACTTTGATATGCAACTACGTCACAGGAGCGGCCGTTTGGCGCGAATTTGTAACCAAGGTCATAAGACGCGTCGCCTAGGTAAACAATGGCGGACCGATTTTTCGATCGCGATGTTTTTTTGTTTTATTTGTGTAAACAATGAGTTTGAAAGTTAAGTAGTGATCGTTGTGTATGTGTTCACATGTAATCTAAGAAGTTATGGTGGTATTAGAGTGAATGTGATATAAATTTGGTTTTTATAAGTGAAAATATTAGTGGAGTTGGCGGAAAAAAGTTAATAATAAAATATATTGGACTGTTTCGCCAACTGGTATGTAATTATAATTGTTATAGATATATTATTCTAGTAGCCCATGTAACTGGGATTAAAATGAGATATGGTGTATTTCGTTAACATAATGCAATATTACGTAATCATTGTTTTTTTGAAGTGTTATGCCGTTAAAAGTCGTTAGCGCGAATTTCAAATCATTTTACGTATTTTGCCTAAAAATCACGCGAACGTGTAAGAGGTTAAGTATGACAAATAATAAAATAAAAGGAGAATTATTTTTGACAGCGGTCTTTAACGAAGTTTCTAGAAGATAATATAAAAAAATACTTACACTGCATTTAGGTACACACAGTGTCGGATTTACCAGTAGGCTGAGTAGGCTAGGGCGGCAGATTTTAGGGCCGGCAAATTTGGGGTCTACATTATTTTTTATGTCTTGTCCTGGGGTATCGAATTAGATAGACCGACCGGTAGGGGCGGCAAAATTTTAATAGCCTACTGGCGGCAAATGTGTAATTCCGGCGCTGGGTAAGTACCTAGTAGGTTTGTAATATTTGAAAGAATATTTTTTTCATAATAAAATGTAAAATCAATCAATAAACACTCAGTTTGAGCTTAAGAAATAAATTATGTATTTTAAAAAATTAATGATGTATGGAAAAAAACGTTAATTTAAACAGATACTATATTATATCGCAGATTTAGTAACCCTTTAGGTCACCCGCCACCCTAGGCTACGAAAGCGGAAACGCCAATTTTAATGCTTATGTCATCGTTATGCGGTGAATTCGTGAATGATGCTGATCAATAACTGACAGCGGTGGATATAAATTATCATAAATACATTTATTTATATTTACGTACATCATACAAAGCAATTGCTATCTTAAAATTAAATTGGCTCGTATCCATAACATTGCAATCGATTGCGAGCCGACCTTCGTTTTTTACGTCTTTGTCTCTCACGTTAAATATGAAAAAGATGGCAATACTTAGGTGCATTTTCACATTTTGATGACTTGTTTATACATATTTGCACGGAGTGCAGCGTCGAGAGAGTTTTGGACTAGGAGCGCATGATTTCAAGAGAGTGTAATGCAAATAGGTAACACCACAGTATATACGTATACTGTGGTTATACCTTTGCAATATGCAGTATCCGCGTTAAAGTCAACATTGCAATCCCACTAATATTATAAATGTGAAAGTTTGGATGGATGGATGGATGGATATTTGTTACTCTTTCACGCAAAAACCACTGAACCGATGGCGACGAAACTTGGTATGTAGATAGCTGGAGACCTGGATTAACGTATAGGCTTCTTTTTATCCCGATATTCCCACGGGATCGGGACCTACGCGGGTGAAACTGCGGGGCGCTGCTAGTAAAATATATTTATTTAACTTACAGTCTCAGTTCACCCAAATCGAACAGTAGTTTCTTTCAAAAGGTGGCAAAAGGCCTTTGTATCTTTGACAAAAGTCGCGATTGTTTTATTATTATGGCGCGATAAACATTTCTAACTTTAGCTTTAGCCTCTTAAAACTAAACTTACTTGAAAAGAAAGTCCCACAACTGCCAGCAGTACAATAGCACTAAGAAGTCCCATATTTTTTTAAACCTACTGAATGGCACACTATACGCAGAAGTCTCACTTAAGTGGTCCAGTTCCGACTGGTACGCCCGCATTTATTGACAAGATTGTGTACGTGAGTGTTTCCACTGTTGTATGCTACACGATTCACGATAATAATATTATATTTTGATACTCTGATATAATCCAATATTTCCACAGTTCTCTCTGTCTCTAAATAAATAGTCACGGAGTAAATGTGAAAACCTACGCAGCCTTTATTTTATAACCATGTTGGTAGTTATTTACTTCTACTAATAGTAATCTTAAATTTTTTAATCAACTGACTCTATATTCATTAAATGTTATATTTACAAAAAAAATATAGTTTTAATTTAATTATATCTGTGCAGTTCCTAACACCGACACGACAGGTCGCTCTACCTCTTGATAACGGGCCTCTGTTGGGCTCTCACGATGAAAACACGTGAGCACAACCGTATATCTTAACAAATATTAATAAATGCTAATGTTAGTTTGTTTGAAAAAGGAATGAAAAAATTGCAAACACATTGTCTGGGGTACAGAAAAAGACATTGGGTTTTCATCCAGAACAAAAGAACAGTTTCCGAGGGGTGGAAAAATAACTTTTACGTGAGTGAAACCGCGGGCATAAGCTAGTCTTTAATAACTATGATTACTAGTCATCGAAGTGAAATATTATAGATTCAGATATTTCTTGTAAATATTCTGTAGTTATGACAAAATTACAATATAAACAAACTTAGTACCTACATTGACTACCAATATAAATGATGTATCTATGAATCATTCATGAACAGTTGACAAGAGACAAGTACGGATTGTAAACAATTAAATGGAAACGTACAACGTACAAACCAGCTGGGATAAGGGGACATCCCGAACAATGACAGACGCGTGTGTAGGTACGTACATATGTCACGGTTTGTGTTGTCTTAAGGACAGAATACATAATGGCCATCGTGACTTATTTTGATAGATAAGTTTGGTAGAAAACCAGCCGTGAAGCAATGCTTGCATTGCATTTCGCCGCGTGAGTGAGGTTACCGGAGGCCCTAACCCTTCCCTTTCCCTTATTCCCGTCCTTCCCCTCTCCCCCCTCTTCCCCACCTCCCCCTCTTCTCCTACTCCCCCCTTAGAGGGCGGCAACGCACTTGTGACTCTCGAGTTATGGGTGCACATGGGCGGCGGTAGTCATTTACCATCACGTAACCCGTCTGCTCGTTTGCCCCCTATACCATAAAAAAAAAAAAAGTGTAACTAAAGAGAATATAATGTATATGTACATTTTTAAACTAAGCCTAGCGGGCTACAAAATCAAATTAATCTAAAGTTCCATTGTACAGTATGTAAATTAAGCTATTTATTTGTTATATCTACTTATCGCCTTTCTTTATTCTATTTTTAAATAAATATCATGGACTATCGTTTTTTGGAAATAAACCCAATTTTCCGACTAAAGTCTAACTGGGGATAAGCTTATAATATTTTTATAGGATTACCGATGGCTTTAGATAATATCTCAAATTTAAATATAAATCCCTCATTTTGCTTGTAAAGGTTTTTTATTTATATGTTACTAAGGTGACAAACAACGATACAGACGAGATCCGAAAATTTTTAATTATTGTGGAGATGAACCCTCTATCGATGGCGAGCGGTGTGATAGTGGAGAGTAACTGTGGGCATTACCTCAAACGATTTCTTAGAAAATAAACCTCTACAAAATAGATAATAAGTAATAACCCTTTACAAAACAGATAATAACCCTTTATAAAATAGAAAATAACCCTTTACAAAATCGGTAGAACTTACATAAGGAAAACAAAACCTTCTAAGGCTAAGAGGTCTACATCGCTTGCAAACTTTGAATCGACAATCCTTAATGTTCGTGTTTGTACCTAGTTAAAAGGTTCTAGCTGTTATGCTGGTTTCTACGCACAGACTTGACAACAGCACCACTATATGGTTTGCCAGATTGGCAACTACAGAAACTGTTTTCTCTAATACTCTGTACAAATAGTTTGTGTACAATAAACTTGTCATATATTACTAGCATTGCATTGGAACCTTTCCTGACTTGAAAGATAACATAATTATTATGCACACATGTCAAGATAAAGTAAGTCGTCATTCATGAGAGAAATATCATATTATGTTTTTTTTTTTGATGGTAGTATCTTCCGGTTTTGTTAAGTCTCTGAAAACTATGAGAAGTTCTAATAAGAAGAAGATATAGTGTAACTAGTATTTTATACAACAATAGTAATATAATACTGTTTAATGTTTGTTAATTGTGCAAATGTATAGTTTGTAAGGAAAACCCTAGATGGCGCTGACAGGGTGACGTCACTTTTAGATCACGCTAGGAAGATTCTTTCGCGACCAAATATATGTCTAAAGTTTGCTTGTGCTAAACTTGCCACGGCTTGAAAGGTCCGAGTGGAATATTAAAATTATAGTGTTTGAATTTGTATTTCATTATTGAATTCAGTCGAACACATCCGGGCAGGGATAGGTACACTCGGAGTGTTTACTAATACAATTTGATTTTTTTTATATAAAGTTTGAAAATAGTGAGATATTTTTTTTTTAGAGTTCATATCAAATATATATTTTTTTAATAGTTTGGATACAATGAAGAGGCATATTCAATTTGATTTACATTAGTGTTGAACAATATATTATAATATTATGTATAGTTATATCGGCAAAACTAGCAATAAAACATTTTTAATAGACATTACCCTTACATAATAAACGACTGTCATTCCGATGCGATAATCTGTCATTCATCTATATATATATATGTAAAATGTATAAAATCCTTTATCCTGACTGACGGATCGACGCACAGCAACTTTTTGAAAATTTACCCATTAACTTTAAAAAGGTACTGTATGGGCAGTGTTAACGTAACACGCGTGTGCACACGCGGTGGTTTACGAATTACTAAAGTGGTTAAAAGTGTTGTTTATAAAGAAATATTATACACTTATACATATAAACACCTTACGTTGCATCTTTAGCAAAACATATTTTTTCTGACTGTTCGCGACGATTGAATCACACATCGTCAGCTTAGAGTGTAAACCTGCTAACGCCATATTAGGTAACTTTGCAGGACAAACAAAAAACTGTCTTAAAAAAAGAAAAAAAAGATTGAAAAAATGACTAATATATTTGGTGGATTGTTTCATTCATAAGTAACACTTTTTTTATTTTATAATATAAAATTATAAAATAAAAAAAGTGTTACTTAACTCAATATTTATTAACTTATTAGACTTTTGAGACTTAGCAGGTTTTTGTAATCAAATATAGTTTCAGTACTGGACTTGGCCGTTTTTCATTTAAACAAAATAACGAATATTTCTGTATTCCTCTTTTGATATTAAGCAACTTAAACATATTTATGTAATGTGTACAATTCGAAGAAGCGTCCGGGCGGGGTTTTCAAAAAGTGTCCGGGTAAAACCCGGACACTCTGTGCCAGGGGCAACTTGTAATTATTAGATCAACAAGCTCTTTAATTTAATAATAAAAAAATTGAATCGGCGTTTTTTTAAGGTGTCCGGGAAAGAATCTCGATTTCACACATGTGTCCGGGATTTTTGAAGAGATTGTCCGGCGTCGGCAATTTAAGTGATGGCAGGCCTAGGTGTGACTCACTTGTACTCACTTAGCAAAGTGAGTCTTTAAAGTGAGTCTTCGAGACTCACTTTGACTCACAAGCAACCAGTTTTACGATTACTTTTGTAGTTTTTTAGCAATAGGTGACATTGTTTTTTTTAATTTTTGATTTTGCGGCGATCTCCATTTATTTCTTTTCGTGGAAATTGGGTTTTTTCAGCCATTTTGTACCACTGTAATGTTTCATCAAAATCCCTTGAGTAGTTTTTACGTGCAATAGTAACAATAACTATAAATTTAAAATTTAAACCACCCCCGACTCGAAAATCTCTCAAAAGAAATTTTAGAAAAGAGCTCTTTCACTGCTGGACCGATATTAACCAAACATAGCTTAGAACCACCGGCACCACCGCAAGGAAACTGGTTTTCAAATGAAAAACACCGCATCGAAATTGGCCCATCCGTTTGAGAGCTACGATGCCACAGACAGACACACACACACAGACATCGACGTCAAACTTATAACACCCCTTTTTTTGCGTCGGGGGTTAACAATACATTCACACAAACTTT
Source organism: Euplagia quadripunctaria (assembly GCA_963859945.1). Lineage (NCBI taxonomy): Eukaryota > Metazoa > Arthropoda > Insecta > Lepidoptera > Erebidae > Euplagia > Euplagia quadripunctaria. Next base: position 7,249,756 of record OY982579.1, read on the forward strand.
CAACTTTTTCATAGTAGTAGTATTTAATAGCATTCCATTTAAGTCGGTTTAAACACTTCAATGAATCAGGCGTTTTGGACCAAATACAAAAAAATGTCTATTAATAAGAATAATAATTTTACAAAAATATTTAAAAGAAAGTGCTGTTCGTTGGTAAGCGCTTAACTTGAGATCGGATTAGCCGATTAGCTTATTACCAAGCTCTTCTTAGCTTCACTTATAACTAGCTAACTATGTAATCAAATCTTAGACGTCAACTTTAACCTACTTAGGAGGTGGCCGGGTGGATCCGGTAGGAAGACCACCAGGTGGAATGGTTTCACTCGCGCTCACGTGCGTACCCTAACGGTGGCCGCGGATGGATGAGGCGGGTTTTATGTCCTTCACCCACAGCAGAATCTCCCGTGAAGGGTGTGTCTGGATGTCGGCCAGTTAGTAGCCCGAGCCCGCTTGTCACCCGCGGGCGTGCGCTGGGTGACCCATTGGAGGCATAACGTCGTAGTACCGACGGTCCACTCATTAGAGTCTCAGTCTGATATACGGCCTCACCAATACGCCGGTGAGGTGAAATTCTTCACGAAAAAAAATGGGTGCTTTTCCCCCTTATGTCGTTATTTCGCGTGTAAACAATCAAAACAATATTCAACACACATTCATTAAACAATAATCTTGCCTGGAGGATTCCCCTTTTCAGGAAGAGGTTACGCCTACTATGACATATATTACTGTTGTTTTCCGCCATAATTAATAAATCTAGTTTTTTACTCAAAGCCAACAATACCTTTTATTTATGATACAACAATCACGTACAAAACAACTAACCCTACTTCTAGAAAAACGTTTTTTATACCCAAAGGGATTTTCTTTTCTTCAAGCAAGGGGGTTAAAGTCTATACCTACTCGCGTAAACATTAGTAACTGATACTAATAACTCAGTGACTGATACATAGATAGCATATTTACATAAAGGGGCGCCTACAAAATTGAAATAGCTATTAATTACAAACCAACATCCTACTAATATTATAAACGTAAAAGTTTGTGAGGATATATCGATGTATGGATGTTTGTTACTCTTTCACACAAAAACTCCTGAACCGATTGCGACGCCACTTGGTATGTAGATAGCTGGAGACCTGGATAACAAACAGGCTACTTTTTATACCGATATTCCCACGGCATCGGGACTTACGGCGCAGCTATGAATAGAAAAATGTTTTCGGAGAATACATTTTTCTATTCATGTTTGACATTAGTGTAGATTCATATTAAACACACACTACCAACGAGACCCTATTACTAAGCCTCCGCCGTCCGTCCGTCCATCAGCGTCTATCAGCGGGTTGTTTCTCATGATCCGTAACAGGTAGACAATTAAAATTTTCACAGAATGTATATTTTTGTTGCCGCTTTAACAACCAACAATAAAAATCAATTAAAAATTACCTACATGGCATTAAATCTTGTACGATGGTGCTGAACCCTTCTTGCACGAGTCCGACACGCACTTGGCCGGTTTTTTTACTTTAAGCTAAAAGAAAGCGGGTAGAGCACAGCAAATTTCTAATCCTATTGCTGACACCTACTACGAGATTTGTTCCACCATACAGAAAACGGTAAGTCTGCTTTCTACTGTTGATTAGGGTCGCAACAGCTCCATTAAGGGCACAACTCCTGTTATTAGTGTTTAAAGTAAAATTTACTACGCCAAAGAGGGTGGAGAAGAAAAATCATCCCGTCCTCCTGCGGCCTCGCTGAGGGCTGCATGAGGACCAAGAAGGTACGCCTCGGCCGTCCGGTTTGCAGGTATCGAATCGGTTCTGATTGGAGATCTGCCACACGGACCCGCAGCGCCGCTTCCTTCTGCAAGATGACATCCTCGCATGCGGCAGAGGGCGCCCAACATAGGGCCTCATAGGGGGTTCAATGGTATTGCGCACTCTTGACGACAAAGTCACCGCAGCTTAGACAAGTCTGTAATAATAAGTTACAACTCTATTATGGCGCCGAACGTGCAAAACTCATAGTGAGCGCCTGGCTTATGGCCGGTATTATTTGGGATGTACATGTTGTGGGTTCAAATCCCATACGAGACAAAGATATGTGTGATCCACAAATAGTTGTCCCGAGTCTGGGTGTTCTTTTTGTCCGCTGTTTGAATGTTTGTGAAGCCCCCCGCGACACAGGGATATTCCTAATGCGATGCGAATGTGATTGTGTACTGTATGTATATACTTGTATGTATCTGGGGGTAGTATATGACGGCAGTAATAAACCAGTTACGGAGCTAAACGGTCGTTTTATTGAGTACGGACACACTATCTGGCGACGAGGATGGGATTTACCCACAAATAAAATATAAAAAAAAAAAACGGTAAAATGGCAAGTTTTCTCGGAAATTTAAGTGTATTCGACTATAAGATTCACGAATGGGATGTGTTTTACGGAAAGTTAAAACAATTTGTTAAGTTAAACAACATATCAGACACGAATAAGAGTGCAGTGTTGTTAACGCATTTATCGGATGAGTCATACCGTCTGCTTCGGAACCTCGTTCATCCTAAAGCTCTGGAGGAGATAGCTTATGATGAGCTGGTTGAAGTATTCGACAGGCACTTTACACCAAAGAGGTCGACGTTTGCTGATAGGGCGAAGTTCTATGAAGCCATAAGATCCGACGGTGAAAGCATCGAGGAGTGGGTGGCGCGGCTGCGAGGCTTAGCGGTTTATTGTGAGTTTGGCACGGAGCTGGACACGCTTCTACGCGATCGGTTTGTGCTCGGGTTTAAGGCGGGACACGAGCGTGATAAACTCTTTGAATGCTGTTCCAAGACGTTGACGCTCGCGGAGGCACTAGAAGTCGCACAGAAGGCGTCATGTGCGCGAGAAGCACGCGCTGGCGTTAGTACCACTGTCGATATGGGCGCAGTAGCTATGAAGGAGGAGCCAGTGTTCTACGCACGCGCTGGCGCAAGCGGAGGCCCTTCGCGCTCCGATATCGCTATCGGGGTACAGGCGGGGGCCGGCGCCAGTAGGTCAATTCGAAGAGTACATACACATAATGGCGGTGATCAAGGCTGTACAGTGTGTGGGTTGAAGAATCACAATGCAGCTAACTGTAGATTTAAGAACTACAAATGCTTAAGTTGCGGGAAAAAGGGCCATCTTAAAAAGTTATGTGCGGTTAGAAAGTCTAAGTTGCTGAATATCGACACATTAGACACGGATTCATCTCACGGAAATTGTAAGGAGTGTGAACTATATAACTTAAGGTATGTGGACTATAAACCTATTAAAATATCTGTGATTATAAATGATATCGAAATTGAGATGGAGTTAGATACGGGGTCAGGGAGCTCAGTTATTTGTAATAAATTGTATAGTAAACATTTTAGCAATCAAAAGTTACATAAAAGTGATTTAAAAATGTGTCTTTATAATGGTCATAAAATCACACCCCTAGGATATTTTGTAGCACAGGTAACATACTCAAAATTAAAAGAAAGTATTAAAATATATGTTTTAGAGGGTGGTGGACCACCGCTACTAGGGCGTGATTTCATGACAAAGTTTAAAATGTATTTTTGTACGACGACTAATCATATTATTGATACCAATAAGAGTAGTGAAGAAGTGCAACGATTATGGAAACAGTTTCCAGACGTCTGGAAAGACGAATTAGGATGTTTTAATAAATTTGAAGTAGAATTAAAACTTAAAGAAAATGCATCGCCGAAATTCTTCAAGTCACGCACTGTGCCTTTTGCACTGAGAGACAAGGTTAGCGCAGAGCTTGACAGATTAGTTAGCTTAGGTATTCTAATACCGGTGAGTTACTCGGATTACGCAACACCCATTGTTCCCGTATTGAAGGAAAATGGAAAATTAAAAATTGCCGGTGATTTTTCATGTACCTTGAATAAGGAGTTAGAGATCGATAAGTATACTTTACCGAGAATAGAGGAGGTTTTCTCTAAGATAGGAGGGGGGGAACACTACTCCAAATTAGATCTGAGCAACGCGTACAACCAATTCAGGTTATCGAAGTCATCGCAAAAACTGTGTACAATAAATACACATAGGGGCCTATATTCTTATACGCGTTTGGTATATGGTTTGGCTTGCGCTCCCGCCATTTTTCAAAAAGCTATGGAGACCTTGTTAGCAGGCTTAGAGGGTGTAAGCGTCTGGCTTGACGATATATGTATTACAGGGCCTACAAAACTGATACATTTATCTAGATTACAGGAGGTTTTAAGTCGATTACAAGATGCCGGTTTACGACTACAGAAAGATAAATGTGTTTTCTTCGAAAAGAGTGTAACTTATTTGGGGTACGTAATAGATAGGGAAGGGTTGAGGACCAGTCCCACGAAGGTAGAAGCTATTCTCGGTGCACCAGCGCCAACGGACGTGTTAGGAGTTAAACGGTTCCTAGGTGTAGTGAATTATTATAGAAATTTTATTCCGAGTGCATCGGCACTTATGAATCCACTACACAAATTGCTACGATCGGGGGCGGAGTGGCACTGGGGTAAGCGCGAACAGGCAGCATTCGATAGCGTAAAGCGCGCGCTGGCAAGCGAGCGGGTATTGGCGCATTTTGACCCGACGGCGCCACTCGTACTGACGGTAGATGCGGGCCCGGCCGGCCTCGGCGCCGTGCTGGCCCACCAGGATCCGGATGGACGCGAGCGCCCTATAGCATTTGCCTCGCGGTCGTTAACGGTGAGTGAGAGAAATTACAGCCAATTACAAAAGGAAGCGACGGCAATTATATTTGGGGTAAAACATTTCCATCAATATGTTTACGGGCGGCGAGAACCATTTATTATGAAAACTGACCATAGGCCCTTGCTTTCTATTTTTGGCAAGGGTAAAGGCGTATCGGTGACGGCTGCTCTAAGGCTCCAAAGATATGCAATCATATTGTCTGCATATAACTTCATACCTAAGTATATAAATGGTAAGAATAATGAAATTGCTGACTATTTTTCTCGTTCCCCGTTATCGCATTCGACGTGTGATGATAGTGAAAACGAAAGTTCAAAATATTTTCTTTTTTTAGAAGAGTGTGTAGAACCGGTTTTATTCAGTGATATAAAACGTGCCGTCGCAGCTGACGACATATTAAAAACTGTAATAAAATACATGAACAATGGGTGGCCTCGAAAAATAACCTGCAAATCAGTAGCACCTTATTTTCAGTGCAAAACAGATTTAGAAATGATAGATGGCTGTTTGTTCCGCGGTCATAGAATAGTTATTCCGCCTGTTTTTAGAGGTAAAATGTTGAAAGAGTTGCATTCAGCTCATTTCGGTATAATAAAAACAAAAAGCTTAGCCCGTAGTAGGATGTGGTGGCCTGGAATCGACAGAGACATCGAACAATTGGTATTAGCGTGCGGCGCGTGCGCCGCTGTACGCAGCGCCCCGCCGACCGCACCCCCCGCGCCCTGGCCGCGCCCCCTTTCTCCCTGGTACCGCATTCACATAGATTATATGAGTATAGGGCAGGCGGTTTATCTAATTGTCGTCGATGCATTTTCAAAATGGTTGGAATGTGTCCATATGGATCGAGGCACTTCTACACATGCATTAATTGTTAAATTAAAAGAATTATTTTCTAGATTTGGTATACCTAATGTAATCGTATCAGATAATGATGTTAAGATTAATTCTGCCGAATTTCATACCTTTTGTCGCGTCAATGGTGTTGAGCACTTAACTTCGCCTATTTACCATCCTCAAAGTAATGGCTTGGCAGAAAGTTCAGTGAAAACGTGTAAGAAAATGATAAAATGCATATTTTCAGAAGGTAATTTTTGTCAAAGAAAAATATTAGAAAGATTGCAGGGTTTTCTGTTTAATTTTAGAAATACTGTACATTGTGCTACAGGTTCCACACCGGCTATGCTGATGCTAGGTCGTAACTTGAGGTGTAGGCTAGACCTTATTTTACCACATAGTAAATCTGTTGATAAGAACATAGAACCAGCAATGCCATTAAAAGCAAACAGATGTTTTAGAGAAGATGAAATGGTATGGGCTAAGTGGTTTATTGCTCGTCAAAGTGTTTGGAGGATAGGAATTGTAAAAAAGGCACTAGGAAATAGAATGTTTCAAATTTATTTTAAGGATTATGATACAAAATGTTACAGACATATCGATCAAATGAGAAAGTTTACGGGTGCAAGTATAATGAGTAAGTTTGTGAAAGCGGCCGGTACTGTTAGTTCACCACTACCAGGACCGACCGTTTCGCCGCGTGTAATACCTCTGCAACGGCCGCCTTCAGCACCGTCGCCCACCGTGCAGGCCTCCGTCCTCGCGAACCCGCCGGCCGCATCTCCCTCATCAATTTCACCAGCCAAAACTGTGGTGGAGGTGCAGGTCGCGACCGAAAGTGAAGGGGTTATGGGTGCTAATAGGTCTGAGAGCATTAGCGTAGTAGAACAGAGGTTAGAAGATAATAAGGAAAAGGCGGAGGTCTGCGAGGTAACCGCAAAGGAGGTTCAATTGGCTGAGCAAAATAGAGCTGATTTGAGTATAAATAGTAAAGAAAGTTCAGCAAATGCCAGTCCGATTGGGCGCTCCAGGCGGCCAAGAAAACCGGCGGATTACACTAAATATTTTAAATAAATATCTAAGGTTACAGATTTACAAACTAATGTTGGAGGGATGTACTGTATGTATATACTTGTATGTATCTGGGGGTAGTATATGACGGCAGTAATAAACCAGTTACGGAGCTAAACGGTCGTTTTATTGAGTACGGACACACTAGATTGTCATTATAAAAATAAAATAAAAAAGTTAAGTATCTGATAGTAAACCTATCGATGTGTTTTACATGCTGAGTGGCGTTGCAGTGGTACATAATATTTTTTGTACGATGCGTAGAACTAACGCGTCAGTGCTCATAAAGGTTCTCAATTCTCTCATTTGATCGATTTTCTATTGACTTAGGATGAAAGTGCATAACCCAAGAGGTTATGCACTTTTCACTGTGCGATTCAGAAGGAACTTCCTTCCGCGGATGCTCCTATGATATTTATAAACATGGCATTAAAATGAATTGGTAAAACCATGTCAGAGGGTGTCCTTGTTCGCGCAAATTATTGTATGGAGTAGGTACTTCAAAAAGAGAATTAAAATGTTTTTACAGCGTTGGTAACGCGTTCAAACATATTTCTGTCAACAAGAGATTTAGAAAACCTGATACCCCAATGAACCTGATAGTTATAATTTCTTGAAGCTGCCTTACATAACGCCCTTATCTGTGTTGACCATGCACTATGTTTTTTTTATGGTGACCTTTCCTTGCCAAAGTAACTGCGATAAGTGGTTGAGATTAAAACTTTTTGCGCAGTAATGTTCGTAATGTACGCAACACAAAAAAACATATCAATCTTAAAATTACCTTAAATAATTTTGAATTACATCATGCTCATAGCATGAAATGGTAGAACGAACTTTTGTAAATATTTGTATGCACAGTGTCGTTCGCACAGTAGCTTTTCAGGTTACGGCGAACAGACAGACGCGGCGGGGGACTTTGTTTTATAATATATAGTGATAAGTGTCCTAGCTCTTCCTTTATTTCAGAAACATTGCAGTTATTAGTAGGAGTCGGGCGGTTGCTCCAAGACTCTGTTCCTAAAAATTTTAACATTGATTCTCTACTGATTACCTAATAAACATTTCTCTACTTCGTTCGACTTTAATGATGCAATCGAAGCTAATAAATACTCTGCTCCACATCCTGACAGCTGTTTGATAGCTTCAATAGATAGCTATTTCAATTTTGTAGGCGCCACTTTCTTCTACTCCACATCCTACATCTCTATCTCTACTATGACTATCCGCATTTCTTCTTTGATCAACCGACCGCTTGTGATGTTATAGACGGAGAGCTGGCTACCAAAATCAGAAATGATAAGGTGCAGTGAAAATTTTTGTCTAAAAACACTTCTTGCTAAATGACAAACAGAAGTCGCTTCTGAGGTTGGAAACGTGGGCTGGCGGTCAAACAGGTAAATTTTTAACCAAAATAAAATCATTGAGTGCAGTCCTGAAATTTTGTGTAGTTATAGTTTTAACTGTAGAAATCGTATAAATTATTGCCAGAAGTCTAGGTCGGGGGTTAAACGTTGCCAGAAGTCAATAAAGTTAAAAAAAAAAATTGTTCAAATTTAAATGACAAAGTGCAGTTCTGGCGATTTCGTTTTCATATTATTAATTACTTAAAAAATCTGGATAACAATTGCCAGAAATTAAAATAGTGGCTAAGATTGTGAAAAATAAAGATGTCGTCATAAATTGGTAAACCAAAAAGCAATTATTTAAAATTCAAATATTAAGGTGGAATTCTGACAATGTGCTTTTTATTATTCACTAGCTGTTCCCCGCGACTTTGTTCGCGTCAAAATTTTGGCGAAATCTACCCCACGGGACAATGTACGGTACACTGACCTCTTGCTATTATTCATGCAAAATTTGAATTAAATCTATTCAGTAGTTTTTGCGTTTTGCCCGGACATATTCAGAAATCTTCAAAGCGCACACGCTATCTGCGACCAAACAAGTAAATTTGAAACCATAAATTTATTCAGGGGAGAGCCATACTTCGGCACGTATGGGCCGGCTCGACTGGAGTGATACCACGACCTCACAGAAAACTGGCAGTAAAGCAATGATTGCATTGTTTTTCGTCGACTGAGTGAGGTTAAAGGAGGCCCTAACCTTTCCCCCTCCTTCTCTTCCCCTTTCCCCTACTCCCACCCTAAAGGTCGGCAACGCACTTGTGACTTTTGAGTTTCTGGTGCCCATGGGCGACGGTAGTCACTTATGGAGACAATCACTTTTATTATAGTTACTACTTATAATAACTTTAGGTATATGTATAAAACCACACTTTAATAGCCAACAGATTAAAAAGTAAGAAAGTGCTCCATTATTCACCACCTGGCTTCATCATTAGACCGTCATTACCAACCCAAATCTGTCGGAGTCATCAAAACGAATCATATGAAATTCGAGAGGTATACTAGTAGCCACTGAAGAGCTCCACCATCCACCTCCTGGCTCCATCATCAGACCTTAGATCTTGAACTACAATTTGGCATCAATTTCAGGCAGTCAATTTTAATCTACTTCTGATTTATTGTCGTATCGAAATGAAACTTTGTATGTATATGTATAGTTATAGTAGTAGTGTATATTATAGTTTGGATGATATCGCCACCCGGCAAAAAAAGTGTCATATCACATGTTAGGTACGTTTTGACATTTTTAATAGCATTGAATAGCAAATGTTGCATTTGGTCAGCTGTAAGAACATTAGCTCAGTGAATGCTAGCTCAATGAAAAAGGGAACATAGTTCCCTTTTTCATTGAGCTGTTTTGTTCAATTCACCGGCATAAAAGTCGTGTTTTCTCGAAATAGCTGTTTTTGAATTGACACTTTTTGTGCCGGGTGGCGATAACATCCAAACTATAATATACACTACTACTATAACTATACATACAAAGTTTCATTTCGATACGACAATAAATCAGAAGCAGATTAAAATTGACTACCAAGATTTAATTTTATTTACATAGTTGGTTAGTTAGTGTAAGACTTATAACTGAATCTAATAATAGCGTCACATGTAAGTATTGTATATATTATACTTAAGTTCATGTGTCTTTCTTTATTTATGTATGTAGTTAAGTATTGGCATTTATGGAAAGTAAAGTAGGTAGTTAATAGAAACTTTTTAACAAAAAATTTAACAGACGAAAGAAGAAAGGAACTGTAAGGTGAAAAATGAACTTGTTAGTCTAATTAAACTCCTACACTAATGAATAAATAATTTTGGATCAGCGCCAAACATACAAACAAGCAAATTAATTATTACGTAAAATTATGGTAGCGGCGGCGGCGGCGACGCGTCTATTAGCCGAAGTATTTTCGAATTCAATTTTTTGTTAAAAAGTTTTTATTAACTACCTACTTTACTTTAAGCTAGCCTACAATATTTGTTAATTTAACAACTAACTTTATAGTTTAAGATGAAGAAATATTTTTTTAGGCACGGAACTGGTTCTTTTTTACCCGACCACGGCAAAGCCAAATGGCCAAAGTGAAGCCGTGGTCGCATGCCTATCTCGTGTACCTACCTATAGGTATGCGACCAGAGCTATATATGTATTGATCATTTTTTGTAACTACGTCTTGATTTTTGTCTGAAGTATTTTCTTGTTTCGTATTTTGGATCAATTTTATATTTTCGTAGTCGGGTTACAGTTTTTTTTAACAATTTTTTTTTAAAGGTATTTAATATTTCTGCCAGTGACAACTATGATGAGTGGGTTGGTTTTCTTGATATAATACTTTTAGAACCTATCGGTACCAACTGAATCATATATATAATTGATTTCAGCTGATTCTTAACCGACGATAAAACGAAGGAGGTTCTCAAGTTAACCTTTATATTTTTTTTGTTTTAAATAAATCTTTCTGATTGCACGCAAGTTAACATCTCGAAAAGCTTGATAAAAAATATGCATGATGTAATTTATGATGCTTTAAAAACAGCCTGCAACTTCTTGAGGTGTTAATCGCTTCTTACAATCTTCTCAAAATACATTTTTTTTTTATTATTACAAATAATGAAAAAACAATTCACCAAAAACACGTCTAGAACTACTTATATAAAAATATATAATTAAGTTGATATTTTTATTGCATATCTCGTCGAGCTGAACGTGTTTTGAACCTATTTCTTACTGGTGTGATTTTCCACGTATTGTCATCGGTTATTTACATACGTGTGCTAACTTTAAATTTATTCGGACATCTGAATGTGAGTGTGAAGATTCCATTACATCAAGCCTATAGTGTTTACAAGTAATAAAAGTAGTGTGTTTAAAAAAAGAATAAATAACTAAACTTCAATGAACCTTAGCAATGAGAATAATTTTTGTTTTTTACTGATATAAATTGTGGTAGTGGTTGTTCTTTTTTATTTAAATATGACGATACTTTTTAGCCTATTCATTAAAAAATTAAAAGAGTATCAAGTACAATAAATAGTATGAAAAAAAGATAATTTAAGAACCTTCTTCTATTGAAGTCCGTTTACAATTAACCAACGGAGTACATGATTGTTTTATTATAAATAGACATGCACACTTTGATTATTATGGCTCACATGGGTATATGGAACATAACACGAGATTGTCCATAACATAAAATGAGTAGCAAGTCATTATATACACAGCATGAGAACAGGGTCATGTATTATATCTCATAGAATATGGTAACCGTCAATAATCTTAAATGTTTTTCACATGCTTGAAACCTACGGAAACGTTTAAAGGGAATTTTTGCGTCCTTGATTCAGGATGTTGCCTGATAGCAACAGGAGGAATAAACGGCAAACCTTCTGTCTGCTGGTTAGGTATAACAATTAACACAGGATTTTACAGGAGATTCAAAATCTAAGGCGCTTCTGAAATGCGCACCACTGTAATATCAACCAGCCCTTGGAGCTGTATTAGATATATGTGATTACTTAAGTAATCGACAGAATCGACGACTACATCATAGGATTGAACTTTTTTACGTCCTAGGTAATATGTAGTTGACGTTGCTTAAGTAGTTATTAGCTTTTCAAATCGAGTCCAAACCAAGTTATTTTAAACTACAACATACTAACAGTTGGTTAGCCTAGCCCCGAAATAAGAGACCTTAATTGATGTCAGTCTCCGAATGAATAAACAAAGATCGTTCCGTTCTAGTAGAAGAATTTGGAAACCTTCCTTATTGGAATACAGCAAGGACTTTTGCCATGTCCAGAGGTTAGTTAGTTGGACATAGTCGCAATATCTAGCAAACTCCTCGACGCGTTCGAAAATGTATTTCAAGTTCTCAACTACACGTTTAAAGGTAAATAGAATACAAGTTCATTCGATATGTGTCTGAATAGGACTTTTATAACCAGGGCAGATGGAAACATAAAAATCAAGAAGAGGAACACTGTACCTATTTACAGTAAATTGGACATTAAGGGTAGAAAAGACAAAACACTTTTTCAAACTCGTACCAACTTCCTCTAAAAGATTTATTACGTACAACGCATAACAACATTTAGGTAAACACTTCCATTGATTTTGTAATATAAAAATAGGTACCTATATGAGACCATTAGTATAAATTCTTATTATTATCATCGTTTCAAATAAAGATGATAGTCCAGCGTATGACGGTTTTCGGCTCACATTTTTTTCAAGAAAGATGGATTTTGCTGAATTTTGACAATAAGTAGGGAATACCTCAAAAGTAAAATCTACCCTATGCCAATGTGTGCTTTTTCGCTAGGGGTGAATACCACCCCAACTAGGGGGAGGTAATTAAAAAAAAAACCGGAATCGATAGAAGAATTAATTCTAAGCTAAAACGTTTTGAGATATTCGTGATCGAAAACGTCAATTTTTGAAGGCAAATGTGGTCCTTACAAGGAGGCCTAGTTCGAAAACGGTTTACAATATTATATATTGTTGTTTTAGTATATAATCATGGTAAGATTGTTTCTTGTATGACTGTTAATAAATTATGAATATACGTTTGTGTACATACTTGTTTTTACGATGTGTATTCTCATGAGCAAGACAACAATAGCGTCACTGCCAACAAAATTCATAACATCATTGTCAACTGGGAAATCATAAGAATCTACGTTGCCGATTATAATTCAGATCTTCAGTTACAGATTAGTTTTCAGCTGCGCTGTGCACGAGAGAGATTGTTATCGGTCAAAATAGCAGCACAAATATCATACATACACTTGTGACTAAATAAACGATAGTGATGGCAGTACTTTGGACAATCTTGGTGATACTGATTCCACTGATAGAGGTATCTACACCGTATAATGTTACAATAAAAATCCCATTTCCGTGCTTACACAGATTTGGCACGTGCACGTACAATATCAAATTTAATTTCGAAGTGTTTCAATTTATCGGTATGTAATGAATATTTTTGGTTGTGTTTGTGTAGTTTTCTCTTTTTTATTTACTGCAAAAACCGCTTTTAAGGTAGATTCTATGCCATAGATAAGTTAAGTTGAACAGGTGTTCCACGTAGCTTGTTTCTTTGGTATACTTTTATTCGATGACCAGAAACTAAGGTGTTTTGCCCTAAGAAATATCTACATCAAACTCGGAAAAGAACTCGTACTACTGGCTTCGCCATTATTAACAGTTAGTATATTATCATGTATGACTCTCTAAATCATCAGTCAGGACTAAAGGTCTATCTAGGCATGTAAAAACCTATAAAGCCCGCTCGTAAAGACTTCCACAAAGAGTGACCATCTAGTGGTGGAAAGTCCACAAGGTCAATTTTCTAGTCCGTGGTCTCCAATCTAGAAACTTTCTACACCTGCGGAATGTTATATATTCATTCCAGAGGTTCTTACATTTGTTTATTGTTATTTGTTTATTTAGCGGCTCAGGATGAGCTTTGTCAGACTTTTTCTTCGTCTTTCTAGCTGACTTGCTAGCTGATACCATATTAGAAATATTTTATTTCACATTTTTGGGTAAACTCCGTAACTTAGGTAATTAATCTAAACCATATGGGGAACATTTTAAAAGTACACAGTTTATTCAGTTTAACTATTTGGGCCATCAAAATCATATAAGCAAGCACAGTCGTGCATATCAACTGGACACGTTTCAATTAAATAACAAACATTTTATTATCAATTGTTTTTTAAGATTACGACTGCCATAAGGAATTTTTGCTATATCAGTTAGTTAGTTGGATTTTATGGAATGTTATTGTTAATCATTGTTTTTCAAGATTTCAAAACGTACCGAAATTCGTAATTGTCCATTCGAAGCTGGATTGATCACCGTCTTCACTGCCGATTATGTTTTTCACATAGCACAAATTCAATAGATTTTTGTCTTAGAATCACACTCTTCGGAATAATTTTATGAATCTCTACAATAAATCATTTCTAATATTAATTTATTTATAATATTTGTTGTCCAGGGGGGCAGGGATCTTCTTGGTTTCTTCGTAGATGATGAACTTTGCTAAAAAAGCTCCTGATTCTCGTGCAATAGTAGCTCTTATTACTACAAAATAATTGAAAGTTCTTCATATACCTTCAATCGTTCTTAAATATTCGATTATTATTTATCAATACCAGCAAACCTACAACGAGACGACGGAGCAGGATTGAGTTACTGACTAACTCATTCCTGTATGTATTTAAAGTTGCTGAAATAAGAATGTTTTTTTAAATGTTTTATTATTTGCAGAACATCACAACACACAATCTAACCCACGATAGATATCCCGAAGATATAATCCAAGATCCTCCTTTAACGAAATCCTTCGGCTATAATATGCAGAAGGCATTAGGCGCCCGAACTTTGGATGATGCTATCTTAAACCAGAAATATATGTATCAATACAAGGAAATTTTAAAAGCTAGCCAGGAGTCATTTGAAAACTTCGAAAAGCCAGATGAAAGGAGATTGAGAAGAGTTATCGGAGACAGCAACTTCAATCTAATGAAAGAAGGTTTGTAAATATAAAGATTAGGTTTCTTTTTAATCTATTATTGTTTTTTCGCGACTTGTAAACATATAAGATGATTAAATCGGGACTTAATCACGATAATATAAATAAGGTACGATCATCGAGATATTACGTACTACGTAATCTCGATGGCTACGAAAACTTTTTAGTTACCCGACGGTTTCGACCTAATTGTACCGATCGTATAACCGATAAAAATCAATTATTAGACCACAAGGAGAGGCCACTCGCATTGACGCGGCAACAACGACATGGCGGCATTATTTTACCAATTCTTTGCCCTCTACTAATTCGTCGTGCGGAGTCTTGTGGCCTCTGCCTCAGTAACCTTAGTACTGCCACGCAAGATTTGCTTATGCAATATGCTCATTTCGGAATGCAACCGTGGCCTGAAGGTATCTGTGTCAATCTGTAGAATAAGCATCCATGTTGCTCCTACACCTCAAAAATATTGTCACTGAAGAAGGATTTAAGGCATTCGATACTTTTGCAGCTGGTGTCCTGGATCGGCGCCGAAACGCACCTCGCTTCGAATCCCCAGTATTCAAAAGACGCGCCCGGACCCAGGCCTTGAGAAGAAATAAACTCAACAGCCAAAGTCTCAAGAGTCATTTACAACATTCACAAAAAACTGCGGATGTAAGCTCACTCCAAAAGCAAGCGTAAATATTATGGGCATCGTTCGAGAATTCAAAAAGGAGGGGTGGTTTAATTTTAATGTGTGTATCTGTGTTTTTGTAAGTCTGTCATCATAGCTCCTAAATGAATGGACCGAATTGAATTTAGTTCGTTTTTTTTTGTTTGAAAGAAGGTGTCTTGGTTGAGAGTGTTCCTAGCTATAATTAAAGAAAGTCTGTTCAGCCGTTCGAAGATCATCAGCTCTTTTCTAATCTTTGAAAAGTTTTTGAGTCGGGGCTTATTTAAATTATTTATTTATGTATATTTTGGGATTAAATGTTAATATTGGTTGTGAATTTACGACAGTGGAAAGCGGTTCTTTTAAATTCCACTCAGGTTAGTTGCTTGATAAAGGTCATAAAATATCAAACACAAATGAGTGCTAAACTCGAAATCAAAATCTTGCAAACTGAAATAAAACCACTTGCTCTCAACTTACGGAGTGGAAATTTTCTGTGTTGACTGTTGATGCAGTTCTAATGCCAATGCATTTTTATGATAAGCATGACCTGATTCAGTTCTCAGGTTTTTCTCCAGACGAAAGAATTGCTCAACGGTCAATAGTACAGAGACGAAACTTTATATAGGTACGCATTGAAATAAGATAGTGTGTTCAGTTTCACCATGGCCTATAAAATCTTGTTTCAAAAATGTTTTTCTTTTTACAACTAATTAACAAACTATATCTTTAAAATGTGTGAAGACCAAAAAATTGCACACTCCAAATAAGAATAAGATAGTAATCATTTACACACCATTAAAAGAAAAGAAAAAACCGAACAAGTGCGAGTCTGACTCGCGTACCAAGGTTTCCGTAAGCAAACAAACTTGTATGTAGATAGTATCCATCTCAATCAATTCTCGAAGATTTTTGAACGTCTTTTCCTAAAGACAACTTTGCAGCTCTAAAAATACATCGATTTACGACAGTGTCAACTTTCCAACAGCAAAATATAAGTTTATATATCGCAAAAACAATTCTTTTTGTGATATAATCTAAGTGTGATACAGTGTAAATAGTAAAATAACACCAAAATAAATCGCCATAAAATCCGTTAAAAATAGTTTTATTTCAATGTGTAACATTCGCGTAAAGTTTCGACAATATCATATAATAACAAATTAACGATTATTGTATTTTTCCCTTTACTTGTGCAGTCAGACCTTGCTTCTTACCAATTTTTATGATTCTAGGTCAATGGGAAGTACCAATAGGTTTGAATTTACCTGCGAAATGTTCAAATATGGTAAAATCTAAGGCTTAAATGCCCGTATCTTTTGATTACGTTGACTTAGAAGCTTGATTCTTTTTACAACTTCAAGGGACCGCAGACGCTGTCCACGGGCTACTGAGAAAAATTGTCTTGACTCAGAGACAGACGGACAACAAAGTGATTTTATTTCCCTAACAATCGCTTTTCGATCTCTCCAAACACAAAATGAAGCATGACGTATTCCCTGAAATTAAGAAAGGTAACACTTGCGGACCCCTACCGACAGACTAGACGTCCGCGAGTGTTTAAAAAAATGGCATACCAAGGCATACCAGGTGCACCTAGTATTTTATATAATACACGTCAGCTCTACAGCGAATTTTTAGCGGAATCACCTGAATAATAAATACTCTACAAATGTCTGCATTATTTATATACATGTTTGTGTCTAAGTATGTATGTATATGTAGGCTTATTTACTTAATATAATTTTTTACTCAGCGACTAGGTAAGTCTAAGATTTTAATTGTAGGCCTGCCATGCACGTTTCTGCATCACCCAAAGGTTGACTGGAAGAAAATGCCGTTAAGTCCGCCTTAAGCCTTTCATCTTAATTTAAGTAGTAACTGTTGTGTCCATTTCTATAATGTCTAAAATTTGGATGTGAAAGTAATACAGTACCTATGCAATAAAGTAATCACTTTGTACTTACATCTTAATACAAACAAAAACACCAGATACGGGTTGGGTTATGTCAAAGTTCATTGGCGGTAGATAGGACTATCGTGAAATTAGGCGGCCGATAAAGTGTGATAATAACTGAAATTGTATCCTGTGGAAAGCTTGGTTTCAACGTTATTATCTATATATTAATACGTGAAGCGAAAACTTTGGATCCCTTTTTACGAAAATTGGGCGGACGGAGGAGTATGAAATTTCACACACTTATAGTTCATACAGAGAAGAAGTGATGAATGCTAAAATTTTTGAACAATATTTGCTACAAAGTTAAAAAAATGCAAAAACGGGTACATACAGCTATGAGTGTCCAGTATATATTTTGACCTGTCATGGTACAAAAGTCTATACAATGACAAGTCAAGTAATATTGGCTAATGAAATAAACCACGGTCGAAATTCGACCACCACGGATCTCTAGTAATAATAATAACTCCACATATCTCACACACGGCCCGTCTGATCCCAACCTAGGCAGAGCCTATGCTATGGCACAGATAACATAATACTATACTAGTATGGCTATGGTAACCAGACAGTTGAGAAACATACTTACCTATATATTTCTAAATACATACATATTATAGATAAATGACACCCAGACACAGAATAAATGATCGTGTGCTCATCACACAATAATTTGTCCGGGGTGGGAATCGAACCCACGACCTCTGGCTCAGCAGTCAGGGTCACTAACCACTAGACCGACAGGCTAGTCGATTACTATTATTAATTGACTATATTACTGGTTTTCAGGAAAACTAACAGCAAGTACATAGTTATAACATCGTCAACATATATTTGTGGTACATCAGATTTATTAGCTGACCCGCACAACGTTGTCCGCGTCTTTAAATTTTTCCCGTTTTCGCAACATTTTTCATTGATGCTCCGCTCTTAATGGTCGTAGCGTGATGTTATATAGCCTATAGCCTTCCTCGATAAATGGGCTATCCAATACTCAAAGAATTTTTCAATTCGAACCAGTAGTTCCTAAGATTAGCGCGTTCAACCATACAAACAACTTCTTCCTTTATAATATTAGTATAGATTAAAATTATAAAACAATTTTTCTAAATATTTAATAAAAACGTATTTCCTAATAATACAATGTTTACTTAATAAATTCTGTTTAATATAAAAGGTACTTAAGAATTTTGTATTGGGAGGCAAGTCTTATAAACGTTTGCGTTTGGGAATCGGGAAGACAGAAAGCAACATAAAATTCCGGTAGTGATTACAGGATACCGTGAAGAGTTGTTTGTTATTTAAAGTGCCACTTAAAAAGTTACTTTCACAATGTAAGTTTTTTTTTGGTCTACAGTGTTTCACCGTTCTATTTTATAAACTCACCGTTGTAAATAGTTAAAACTCATCCTAAGAATAGATCCAAAACTACTAGCAATAATTATCGTACTCGCAAACAATATAATTAATAAAAGCAATCAAAGTTAAAAGGTTAAATGTTAAAGATCTCATGTCATGTTTGTTATATAGACATCTACATTTAATTTGAGTAAAATAACGGGCAAAGCATTACAAACGTCGGAATTGAAATCTTTAAATTTAAAGATAAAACGGATATTTGGCCACTATCGGGTAATCGACAGTAAACAAGTATCCGGTCGGATGCCAGATATTAAATTTGGATACTTTATTTAAGCTGAAAAACAAATATAATCGCAATATTTCTATTTACAACAATAATAATTGCAACAACAATGTTACAAGTAACAATATTATTAGAGCAAATTATGGTGAATGGAGACAATTTCTTTGCAAGATACTCGAATATCTGAATATCTGAGTGGCTTTAAAGAGACAGAGTGACGAAAATTGAGAAGAGTATGAAATTGCGTTTTGTTCTTGATCGTGATATTGATTAATGTTGTTTAGATTTGCTACCTCATTATAGCAATCATAAGTTTCGCAAGATATATCTGACTGTGTCTCCTTAAATATACTTTTTAGCCCGTATTAAATGTTAACTGCAGGACTACATTTTTAAAAATTCTAATAGTTATTGCCTGGCGAGTTCATTCAGCTTCAAGAATTCCCCGTAGTTTGTCTTAAGTCTTGCGTCAAGTAATTAGGCTGACTTAATAATTTAAAATGAATTTCTAATTCAGGTTTCAATGAGACCGTCATGTATCGTAAATGAGAAATACTTTGCTTAGTTTCATCTTTATCTATTTTTAAGGCAGATGAATGGCAATCCACGCTGTTCAGATATCCGGCTATCCGGCCTCGAGGTTAGATATAGTAAAGTAATGTAAGTAAGTTTACAGTAAAAGTAAATAAAAACTGGACACTTAGACAGTATTTATGGCTCACGCCATAAACGCTGTATCTATTCACCACCAGAGGATGTCTCAACGTGGAGGAAACGGCCGCCCACGTTATCCTGGATTGCGAGGGAGTGAGACCATAGAGGCCACACAATGGGCAAATATCCTCGCGAGTGCGAGGTCCCTCCTAGAAGCCTGTGAACGCTCCAGGTGGCTTCTGTGTGTCTGGAAGATGCTAGGCTGGCTCAACTAGTCTTATTATTCTAAGTCCGGAAACAGAGTCCTATACCAATGCCAATATATCCATGGCCGTACCTACTTTTGGGACAAGGGAGGGCAGACTGACAAGTGCCAGACACCTTGAAGTCGGTTATTAAGTCGGAACGTTACTTAAAGATAACTTTCATGACAAAAGAAAGCTGCCCTACCGTGCTCCCCTTGGGTACGCCCATGGATTTACTAGGATTGCTAGGCAATGGCCTCACTTTCAAGTTTTAAAGACCGATACTCTGATATCTGTCAAAGTTGCGAGAACACGTATTGCATTAATGAGCCTTTAACTGGAACTAACTTTCTTTGACCACCGGGAAAATACATATTTATCATTTGTAATTAGTAAGTAGATATTTATCACGTGTATTACAAAAATCAGTGTTTATTTCATTGAAAGCAGTAATAACCAGTTAACCGGGATCGTTTATCGTGTGCACTACATTGTTTAGTGCCTACAGGCGTTGAAATAATATCTATAAACAATACAATATCTTACACATGTCTTTAAGACAATAATTATTCTTTCAAATTAGAAATCAGTTAGCACCTGCTGGTATCTGAGTTACTGTGAGAATAATGAGCAATATGTGAAAAAAACAGGCGACAATGGCAATCAACTGATACCTAGTTGATTCACTTATTTCATGAGCAAAACGTATATTATCCCACTAATATTATAAATGTGAAAGTTTGGATGGTTGGATGGATGGATGGATGGATGGATGGATGGATGGATGGATGGATGTTTGTTACTCTTTCACGCAAAAACCACTGAACCGATTGCGATGAAACTTGGTATGTAGATAGCTGCAGACCTGGATTAACGCATAGGCTACTTTTTATCCCGATATTTCCACTCGATCGGGACTTACGCGGTTGAAACCACGGGGTGCTGCTATATGTTATATATTAAATTAAAAGTCCCTGGTTTATAACAATCAGGATATATATTTGTGGATTCAATTTCCATCACATATTGAGTCGTGGTCGGCTACCGAGAGAAGGGCAGCATAAGTTATATTGATTAAATACAAAATTAATACATTTTGTAATTAGTGCCTCCTGTGTTCAGAGGCCCTCTCGAGCCGGGGGCCCGTAGCATTTTTGCCCGCGCTGCCGCCCTATTGTTACACCACTGGCTACGATTACATATATTTGTATTAATAGATAATATTGGTATCAGAGCAAATATAATGAGAGAGAGTTTGATCTTAAATAGGTAAATAGGTGGTTAATAGGTTGTAAAAAAAACCCAACGACCTCTTTTGAACTGGTGTTTCAATGGTAGGTAAATTACTCCTCTAATTCTTCAAAATATAATGTTAAAGGAATTAATAGCACTTTACTTTTACGAATACTTCTATGGAAGAATTCGACGTTTAAATATTCTAAGTTCTTAAACTGATTGCCAGTGATCGCCAACTTTTATTGGAATGAGACCAAATATATAATAATATTCCTTACCTATTATAAGAATCCGCAGTCTTAGACACCACATAACCACACCACGTAATAGTAAATTAAAACAGAAAAAACTAATAGCTGATGCATTGGGACAAGTAAAAATGCGTTTATGATCCAACACAACAAGATTTGGGGTACATAAACATCGGAGTGGAACCTCAAAAAATGTTGTATATCCGCGTGGTCCTGTAAAATCACCCAGCAATAACGTTAGATCGCATACTTTAACAATCCAAGTTTCATATGTAACCTACCAATCTTCTCCGCATGAAAGCAAATAATGATGTCATATAGGCATGTTAGAGACCCAAAAACACACTGTCGAGATATGAATAACAGCTGATAGTCAACAATCTTGAGGTCAGTTCACTGACAGCCACTTATCTGGGGGCAAATTATGCGGCGTGCGTGTATCGTCAATCAATCTAGATTCAACCAGTTTAATGTGATATGTATTTATTTACTATTGTTGGCAATTTAGAGTAATTTAGATGCATTTATATGCATTCATGCTTAGATTATATATAGGTCCAGATGCCTAATCTGTGCCTCAAAACTGAAGCCAAAAAATACAAGCGTCTAATATAAATATAAGCGTCTCACTCGTCACACGCGAGCGAACCTTCGCCGCTGAAGTACGTCTCGAGTCGCTACTTATAATATTTAAAAATGCCTGCTTGTACTGTCACATTCTGTAAAAATTATACAAAAAAAAATCTTAAGTGTCCGAACATCACATTTCATATGTAAGTATTCTATTTCCTAATGTATTTATAAACAATAGTACAAAATTTCAAATTAATAAAATTACGACGTCATTACTAGAGATGTTGCCAGGACGTGAATTTCATTTACCCATAACGCATTCTAGCAGTATATATATTTTTCTTTGCCAAACTTGTTATTTATAGAAAGACGAGAAATGTTAATGTTCGCGAAACTGGAATCCTTCAAATATTCTTAATTTCTAAACTCTAGCACCCGGAGTTCAATGTGTCCGTCAAACGATACTTTAGCTATGGGATTGTACTCGTATTATAACTTATTATTACTACTCCTAACGAACACAGCTATAGAGCACTTAGGACTTGTAAAATTTTGCTAGTTTCTTGATACTTTATAAAAATATATATATATATATCCAAGTCCTACAAAACAAGGCAAAACATTTACTTTATTTTATCAAAATACCTTTTGTTACTCTGTTCCTGTGAATAAAGTTGCATTTAATTTTATTACTCAAAAGAGCTTTTATGTTACATTTACCATAAAAAAAAATTACTCTTATTCTCATATTTTTTTCATACGGCCTTATATGAAAATCGATTCTTAAGGAGGAAACTCTAAAAAAAATGTCTTGAAAACAAACCAAAAAATATTGTGATAAATAAATAGTTCCTACTAAGTACTTTTATTTTACATTTGTCTTTTTAACTAAACGAATTAAATGAAAAAAAACGAAAAAATTAAATAAACGAATATTTGTAACTGATTTAAATACATTCAAAATGTATTTATTTAATATTACTTACATCAAAAAAAAAATATGTTTAATAAAAAAGTCCCTGAATTTTGGGGTAACTTCTATGCACTGGTAGTAAAACCGTCAATGCACACAAACATAAACATTGTACGTAGACACTCGCGTTGGGCGGGGTTCACTCACACAGTACCAAAAAGTGGCTTCAAAGTAAACGGTGACTTTTGTACTAGTCACGGTATCTGGACCTATATATAATCTAAGCATTCATGCATAAACTACTTTTTGTAATTGCATTCTGAGTTAGTTGTTTGGATTGAAAATGAAATATTGCTACCCTGTAGCGATGACTTTTAGGTAACTATTGTTTCAGGTGCGAATTTTAGATGACTTTCAGTCATCTGACGTTGTGTTGACGGCCGTGACGTTATGCTAAATATTTAATTCAATTCGCATGAAATTATGCTTCCGGTGTTACCAGGGAGTTAAAACATTATACATCTCCGGCAGGGATGTTATGGAACTCCGTAACCGTAACCAAAACTATCGGATACCCGAAATAAAAATCTATCTGAAACCGTAACCGTAACCGATATAAAAATTTTGAATAATTTCGGATAGAGGTGGAGTCTTAATAATTTATTTTATCAAGATGCAATTACATATTTTATAATAATTGTACATATTCCGACCATTACTTATTTTTTATTGTGATTCTACTACCAAATAATAACCTAGAAATAATGCTAAGTCATAACCTATCTGTATTTTCCTGTTTCATTCTTTAAAGATCTAATATCCGTAACCGAAACTATCCGAAACTATCGGATAACCCGAAATAATGTGATATTCGTAACCCTATCCGAAACCGGTATAACATTATTCATATATCCGTATCCGTATCCAGATCCGAAATTTCATATCCATAACATCCCTGTTCTCCGGTAAGTTCTACAACTTCTTATTAACCTGTACATTCGTTTTTAACCTAAGGAAAGGCAGCGGAGAACTGCGTAGGCCAAATTGAGGAGCAATCGTTCTTGTGTCTTATTTATTTAAAAAAATTTAAGGGTCCCATACTTGTTCTGTATGAAAAAACGGCACCCTTATAGGATCATTCGTGCGTCTGTCTGTCCGTGTGTCACAGCCTATTTGCTCGTTTAAATTTGGTACACAATTATACATATCAATTCCTGTGACCCAAAAACATAGATGCGCAACGTAAATCAATGAATTTTGAATATGAAGGTCTCTATTAGGGACCAAATTAGCACATTTAAAAACACATTGCAATCACTACAACAAAATTATGTTTTCCTAACCTACTACTTAGATGTTATATGTTATTGCTGAAAACCGCCGTAAACCAGCCTATAACGTTATCATACTTTATATTTTATTAGTTAATCTTGACGTAAGATGAGTAGCAAAACAAACTACTCACGCCCCCGACACATGTAAAGTATTTTTATTTAATTTTTGCACTTGGTTATAAGTAGGTCCAATCGATATTACAAAATACAAATCTTTATCATAGAGGTATGCCGCATATCGAAAAAACTAAAATGTCGTTTGAAACCACTATAGTACCCCATAATTAGGATTTAACATAAAAACGACATTACAGGACGTAGTAACACTAGTAACTACTTAGTAATCTATGCTACAGGTATAAACCGTAGATAACCGATAAGTATGTAGGCAGGCACCGTTAGAGTATTTAAAGCACATTTATCTAAAGTTGACAACGAGAGATGTAAACGAAAAAACTTTTGCCTTACAAAATCAAAATCAAATCAAAACCATTTATTTCAATTAAACGTCAGGAGTAGGTGTCAGTCAGACTAAGTCAGTCATGAAGCTAGTTGCCTGTTCCAATACGTAGATTCTATGGAGAACAAAAGGCAAGAAACTCCAAAGACACTCTTTTTCAAAATGTTTTTTACATATTTTTGATTACATTGCTTATAAGCGTAAATAAAATGTGAGGACAATGTAAAATATTATTCTAAAATATTAATAGACGCGCTAATTACTACTATATATATTTAAGTAATAGCAGTCCAGAGATGACGAGCCCCGACCAACGGTACCCGTTCACGAGCATGACGCACACGCCAGCCATCGTACAGATCAACCATATTACACCCGACACAAACGCCACCATCGGCAGGACTTCTAGGTGAGCATGACATACTCCGAACTGCCAAGCAACGTATGAAATCTAAATCAAGCTTAAAAGTCATAATAATAAATAACTAAAAAAAAATACCTTCAATGTCAACACAGTATACCTATAGATAATGTCAATGTTGTGTAAAATTAGCGATGTCACATAATGAAAATATCAATAATAAGATACATGTCAAATGAAAAAAAAATACAAAAGTGGAAAATTCAGGAAAATCAGAATCTAAAGACCACACCACAACTACCTAGTGCTGTGGAGCTGGACCAGCATTTTGCCAAGCAGTGTTAAATAGCCATAATTATAATCATCAAGTTTATAATATACTTGTTTACATAGTGTGCGTTTTATATAAATTTTAAATTTTTTCTCACTTAGTTGAAGAATATTAGGAGGTATTTTATTATAGAACTTAACACAGTACCCCATAAAAGAGTTTTGCACTTTTGTTAATCTAAATTTTGGTTGAACTAATTTATTTTCATCTCTAGTAATATAATTATGTCTTTCACATGTTTTGTAAACAGATGCACATTTTTTTCTAACATTCATAATGTTTTCATAAATATACGGACTAGGCACCGTCAGGATGTTAATGTCTTTAAATAGATCCCTGGGGGATTTGCGACTACGTAGATAATAAAATGTCATAAGACATGACACTGGAAATAACTAAAATAAACTAGCCGTGCAGTATCTTTGTCTGTTAATTGGCGGACTTCCCTTACCGCATATGCTGCAGAGCTTAGCCGCTTAGAGAGAGATGTTAAGTGAGAGCTCCATTGTAATCTAGAGTCCAGCGTTATCCCTAAAAAGACAGTTTCATTTCATTCACAAAATCAATCTTTTCGTTATTTAATAAGATGTCACAGTCCGTGTCTTACGTTAGGCAAAGATAATCTTTTACATTTAGGTTTTCCGCCCATTTAGCACTAAATTATTGGCAGTAAACCAACCATGTACTCGCTGAATAAAATTATTTACATCGTCAAAGCTATCGGCGCGTCTATCTATTTTAAAAATTAATGATGTGTCAGCAAATAATACTATTTTGGGTTGGCTATCTAATAAATGGGGGAGATCATTAAAATAGGCGAGAAAGAGAAACGGGCCTAATATCGATCCCTGTGGCACGCCCATTTTCAAATTTGATCCTAATGAATTGACACCATTTATCTGAACCTGCTGTTGTCATCACTCAGGTAAGATTTATTCCGGTTTATCATCCCTACTTTTCCTAATACCTGTGGTTGCCCAATCACTAAAAACAAATCTACTTACGTCCCTAGTTTTCTTTTGAAAGAGATTATCAAATTCATTGTGCACTACGGAAAAGAAATCTGTGTAAAATCCATTTAAAGCCAACAAACTATTTGGAATATCATCAAACTTCTTTAGGTTTCTAGATGTTTTTTGTCTATATTTTCTTGCACCTTCTGCAAGGGTATGTTGGATCTGTAGATGACCGTCAGACCACTGTGATCTGAAGGTTTACAATGGCTTTCTCTAAATATTCGCAATTACAGAAAACATTATCAATACAAGTAGCGATGTCTGAGTTATTCGAGTTGGTGCTAAAAAACATTTGTTAGATTAGATGATTTAAAAAGGCTTAAAAACTGAGTAGAACTTGAATTCCCTTCCAAAATATTAATGTTAAAATCACTGCAGATTAGAACTGATTTATTATTAGTTGAGACTTTCACCATAACATCTTCCATTGTTGTCTCAAAGGTAGAAGAAGTTTTGAATTTTTTTAATTACAGTGTTTACTCGTGACTAAGTGGTAATCGAGTAGGTTAACACATTACAAAGTTAAGTAATACTAGCCAGGTCAGTCTAGGATGGGTGACCATTCTTAACATCCCTCCCCTTCCCTCCGTGCCTCGGAGAGCACGTTAAACCGTTGGTCCCGAGTGCCATATGAACATCTGTGGCATTCGTTACGGGTAGTTGGAGCCCTAAAAAGTCCGACAACCTGGACTATCTACAAAACTTCGATATCGCCTAGTACATGGGTTGTGGAAGTCTGATGGCAGCCGTTTCACGTAAAATATCAAAGTTCGGCCGTATCGTAGTTAGGCTGAAAACCGACCTTTTTTTTTTACTGAGAACGTGAGTTTAACGAGAATTTTTCCTTTAATGAATCTGAAGTAAAGAATAACTGGTGTCAAACTTACCTTCCATGAATATCTATTTTAGTTGTTGCTAAGGACTACTTCCAAAGGTTAGGATTTGTACTTCGGAATGCGTAAGAGTTCAATAACATCAATGGTACTTGAGGGTAATTTTTTATTTTATTAAAAAAAAAAAACTAAGATCGAACAAATGAAAATTTTGATCGAACAGTTAAGAACAGTTGAAAGAGTAAAAAAAAATGTAAAAAAACGATTTCTCCCCGCCAACTTAAGACAGCCGTAAATTTTCTCGTCAGATCAGAGAGTACTTAGGTATATACCTAGTTTGTTTTGAAGCATGTAGTGAGTGTGAGTCCTAAATATAATAAATAATTTTCAAAATTGCACGGTGGTATTCATGTGACATTACTCATCTGTACAGGACTGTACATAATGATGATTGATTGAAGAAATCAGTCGATTTGAAATATGACATTTTCAAAACTACTGATTTCTTTTTTAATTTTTACTGCTTCTCAGATTCCGTCTGGCAATACTGCAACAACTGCATAACGTCAAACGTCAAACTCAACAACAGTAGAGTTATTTTAGCGGGAATAGCCTTATTCTTTTTGAAATGAATATGAGTGTCTCTCGTTTTATCGCTAAAACTTACGAACTTACGATAGCGATGTCAAGGTTGTGTCGGTGGTGGAGCAGCTAAATAAGACCGTACTGTTGGTTTCGAGTTAGTTTAACCGCGCGCCACTCGTCGGCAAGTGTGGCCAAGAAGATACACTTACCGTTTCGGAAATTCTATACAAAATTATTTAACTTACCATAATGCCTCCTATTTCGTTGACCGATGAGGTAAGTACTGATTGCATATTTTCTAGAATTCGATTTCCTTAATGTACTATATTATTAACCCAGATCTAATGCAGTGCCTACTCATTAAAAATAAAATTGTTCAATCCAAAATAAAAAGTCCCTAAATAAACATGTCACATATATGTAATTTTAGTTTTTCAAGGCATTGCAATACAAGTCTGTTCAAAAGGTTCCCAAGTAGATTAAAAAGAAATTATTTTATAGGCACCTAAGAAAAAGCTGCGTGTAGCCCTTATTGGGCAGAGTACATTCGCAGCAGAGGTGTTCAAATTGCTGCAAAGTGATGGCCATGAGGTTGTTGGTGTATTTACTGTTTTGGATAAAGGCAATAGAGAAGATCCTCTAGGTATGTTGATATTCTAATATAGTGTTTTTGCATGTGGCTGGTGCTGATTTTTAAAACAGTCTACTTGATTCTACTACTATTTTTTTTTAATTATTTAAATAAAAATGCTGTATTTTGTTATTTAAAGTAAATGTTATTTGACTTGCATTATCTTGATTAAAATATTTATTTTAGTTTTAATTCATTGATGAATTTTCTCTTTAATGTTTATTTTATTTATAACAATTTTTTTAAATATTTTAATTTAATTATATATATATAATGTTAATTTAATTTAACTCAAAACAATGCAAACCATACTAATAATGCAATAAAATATATTATCAGGTTTGAGGTCTTTTGTTAAAACTGAATTATTTTTTAATAATAAGCATTTTATATGAAATGATTTTTAATTTGTAACATACCATTATTAACGATTAAATTCTTTCACATACATCATCAACATTTTGGTCAATAAACACTTATGTTTTTATTCAACTTATTAACTTAATGTGATTAGGCATTAATGAAAACATCTTTAAAAAAATACATTTTGCAGCTACAATTGCGGCACAACATGGCAAACCAGTGTATAAATACAAAAGTTGGCGGGTGAAAGGTCAAGTGATACCAGAAGTATTGGAGCAGTACAAATCTGTAAGTAAATTCTCATATAAAAAAAATATTGAATTTAATGCCACACATTATGTATTATTATGGAAACCAATTTTCGTATACAATATGTATAAATGCATATCTTCTAAAAGTAAATAAGGGTAAAAGTTTGATACTTCTCTCAGCTCATTCAAGATTATATTACATGCATCTATACATCTGAAGTCTATAAGTTTTCCAATTAAGACAAAAAAATCTGTAAAAGCATTCTGTAAATATATTAATGGTTTTTTTTGCAATTTTTCATATTTGGTGCAAGTTTTTTGAACTTTTACCAAACCTTACATCAGTAAAAATAATAAAAAACCTGCCAAGTGCGAGTCAGACTCTATAATATTCTGTAGACACTATAATATTCTGTAAATATTTCAAGCGTCTACCTGTTGCCGTTATTAATATAGAGCAAAATACGGCAAAAAAATCATGTTTGTTGTATGGGAGCCCTACTTAAATATTTATTTTATTCTGTTTTTAGTATTTGTTGTTATAGCGGCAACAGAAATACGTCATCTGTGAAACTTTCAACTGTCTAGCTATCACGGTTTGTGAGATACAGCCTGGTGACAGACAGACAGTGGAATCTTAGTAATACGGTCCCGTTTTTACCCTTTGGGTACGGTGCCCTAAAAAGAACATAGAAATAACTGCAAAACTATTTTAAATAATAATTACAAATTGGGTATAAATAATGCTATGCAATAGTGATATTTAATAACATAATCACATGATAAGCTATGAAATAATATTATGTAATACTGTTGATTTCAATGCTATAACTGTATTATATCATGTCACATTGAAAATAGTATTTTATAGTGCAGATAAAAAACTACATTTAAAAATTATTTACCAATCACTGCAATAATCTGTTCAAAGCAGATGTTTTCCTCGAAAACCCTTTGTTCATATTCATGTTAGGACTACGGATTTGGCTAAAAGTTCTGACTGTGTACACAGCTCAGAAAAAGTCAAAGTTTTGCCACTGTGCTGTCTTGAAACAGAAGGATCAAAACAGAAACACACAGATATTAATTCAACATAATTATATTACTTAAATTGAAACAGACAAAAATAAACTGCGTTGATTACCTGTTAACTAGCAAGCGGTTCCGAGACTGCAATTCGTCTACGCAAGTCAAGTGACTGACATTCAATCCAGTTATAACCAGTTCCAACAATTTTGCGAACGGATTCAATACATTTTATCATACAGTTCCGACATCAATTCAAACTGGTTAAAACCAGTATCTAAAGGCGTGACTTCGTTTCGATCTATTGACGAAATCATAGCACGTAACTGATAATAATTTTCTTTGATTATATAAATTGTTTAACGTTTTCGGCTTAAAGTCAAATACGAGGTAATGCCAAATAAGAGACAAAAAAAAGTTTTTTTGGGTTCGAGTGCATTTATCTTTTAATCCTAAGCATTCACCATACCTCTGTTAGATATGGTTAGGCCTGCCATAACTTAAATCACCGACGCCGGACAAAAACTTCAAAAACCCCATTTTTTCCCGGACAACCTTATTTTTTTATAAAAACCTTTCCATTTACATTTTTTATTAATTTAAACAGGTTATTAGTGGTTTATCTAACAATTATAATTTTCCCCTGACACAGAGAGTCCGGGTTTCGCCCGGACACCATTTGAAAACCCCGTCCGAACGCCCCCCGGACGCCCTCTAAACTAGGAAAAATCCGGCGAAACCCGAACTGATGGCAGCCCTAGATATGGTGCTTATAATACCAAGTCAGATGGTCCAACGTCTCATGTTAGAATCCAATAGTAGATACGAGGGGACACAGATATTGAACCTACTTATTAGGCGTCATGAATTCCATAGATATTTTGTACTAATAAAATCCAGCTCGCCGCATAACAGCTGCTTTTGTTAGAGAATTCAATGACTGCATCGGGATCTGTAGCTTGATGATGATAACCTCCAAATTGTCGAAAAATATTGTGACCCAGAAGGATAACATTTAATCCTATGAAATCCCCGTTAATAATAAAAGGCAATATTTAAATCATTACAATATTGTAAGTATAACCGCATCCTTATAGCAATTTGAACAGGATGCGATGAAGCCCTATTTTTGTACGTTTGAAAAAAACGAACGATAAAAACTTATGTAACGTACCTATACAAATTTGTTAAGTTGATATTAAGTATTATACTTAACACTTGGTTATGTACTTGAAATATTTAGGTAATTATCATTTTTATGAGAATACCCGTCCCTGTTTATAGAATATTTTTTCACGCTGTTCCGAAATCTGAAAAAAATTACGAACTAGAAAGATAGCAATGGTGCATAGCTTACCCGACAGACGTTATCCTGTGAACCTTTCAATAATTTGTTTTAATTTCATGAAAAAACACTTCTACGAATTCAGTGCATCTAAATCATGCCATTTATATTCGCCTTTAATTTTTAACTAGTTGTTCCCGCTCGCGTGTATGTATTTATAAATTTTGCGCGGTACCCTAATTCTTTTTCCAAAGAGATGCTGAAATTAGCCGGAACAAACAGACAAATAAAAATTTAAAAACTGATTTTTAGACTAGCGTGCAAATAACTGTATGAGCTTAAAAAATATATTATTTTGTCATTATAAACGGACACTTCAATTTTATTTATTTGTATTGGTATTTGATGGCACATCTTTAGTAGACTTCTCACGTATTTTACACTTTTTATTAAACTAAATATTTAAAATATATAAACTATACGTGTCGGTTTTATTATGTCATTACATCGTAAATTTTGGGTTAATATTTTGACCACACTATTGATGTTTGACCAATAATGCTCGATGTCAAAGTCTGTTAATTACCTAACTATGAAGCCTATACATACAAACTCTCAACACATTTTCACATTTAGTTGTCAAATAGAAATACTCCAGACGATAGTAAAAAAAAAGGTATAGAAGCCGCTAATTATTGTCTTGAACATAAATTATTTTGTGTTGAAGTAGTTATTGTTTAACCATAACGTTTCTTTTTTGATAATACCTTAAAAATTTACATAATCGTTCTTGAATTACATACCCTATAATATCATTTTACCTTGCCGCAATGATTGCCATTGTTTTTTCGGTAGTAGATTTATTATATGTATAGTAGAAAAAACCGGCCAAGTGCGAGTTGGACTCGCGCATGAAGGCGCACCATCGTACAAGATTTAATACTAGCCAAAAAAATATGTTTCTAGTAGGAGCTTACTTTAATTTTAAATTTATTTTTATTATTTGTTGTTATAGCAGCAACAAATATACACATTCTGTGAAAAATTCAACTGTCTACCTATTACGGATCATGATATACAGCCTGGTGACAGACAGACGGACAGTGGAGTCTTAGTAATAGGGTCCCGTTATTACCCTTTGGGTACGGAACACTAAAAACAGCCTTTTTTCACACAATAAACTCTATTGTAGCACTTGTAGAGTAGTAGGAGAGTAGAGCCCGACAGATAGTAGACAATAAATATCCATTGTCCATCTACAATGTATGATTAACAGTTGTCTGTCGAATATTTTAGCGGAATATATCAACGTTGCCTAGTGCACTATTGACCTCTTATATCTAACTTGCACGCTCGTTACACGAGTCTATTATACCAGATGATATGAATTATCATTAAAAAGTAGCTTCAAAATTAATATGTTTATTGATAAAACCAAGAAAAGAGTGCAGAGACAAGTTCGAACAGTAGAAATATCCATGAAAACCGGAGCCGTTCAATTAGGAAAATACTTTGGAAAGGTATAGCCACTACATGAAACATGCTTGTCTAATATGCATCGTCGTCATCTGCAGCCCAAGGTCTCGTGTAGGCCTCTCTGTTCCGGCTTTTTGGCTTTGCTTGTAGTACGTAGTAATTATTATCTAGTCACTAGGAACAACTATGACAGGAAAGGCATTCTGCAATGCAATAGTGGAATATCCTGGTATTTGCGTATTTGTATCTGTTCCACGGACAAAAACCAACGAAATTTAAACTCTACGTAATAACATTCAAAGTGGTAGCCTTCCGAAAAAAGCAAAGGAAGTGAACGTACATCGATATCTGGTTTTTAAATACATATGCCACAAACATTCCAAGAATGAAATTAACTCTAACCTACAGTTACTGGACTGCACTATTGCGAAAAAACCCTAAACTTCTCTTAATTTAGTGGTAACTCTAATATGCTGTTCTAAAAATAATATCCCACTATGTTTTTAGAAAGTTCATAAGTTCATACCCTCGGAAAAAATAAATTGAATTAAGTATATATAGCTACGAATTTGAGAACCCATTGCTAATACCAACCTTTAAATAAATTAAGATGGCGTCAAACGTTACTTATAGTTTTTCAATAAAATGATAAGAAGTGTATTTGTGTGTGATCTATATTTGAAGCAATACTTACTTAAGACGCTAGTTTCTATGTCAAAATTACATATTGCTAACTTCAAGTTATCAGAGTTATATTATAAATTGTTGTATTATGTAAATATTTTCTATAAACATCAGGTATAACATCAAATTTAACAAAGAAAAATTGTTTAACTGCGTTTTACTTGTCACTTTGTACCTCCCTATCTACGAGTGTCAACTCCACTTTCTGTTTATCAAATTGCCAAATAAGCATACATCAATTCTGTTTAAAAAAAATTTAGATAAACTATTATCTTCTTGAACTACAAGACGATAATAGTTTATCCGATTTTTAAAAAGTAAATAAAAATATATCTAGTATTTCATTTATGATTATGTGCTCGAAACTGCGTAATTATTGATATCTCCTTGCGGTATTTTATGTACACGTGATCTTCTTCCAATAATATGATTTGTACTACGAAGTCTCTCGCATGGATTTGCAAATAGAACGAAAGCACATAAAATACATCCAGATACAATATGTTACTTGAAAAATATCTACCTCCCACTGCCATGAGTCAATTGCGCCACAATTCGCAACAATAATCATCGCCTGGACCCACGAATATACCAAAAATGACAAAGAGCGGCTCCCGGGGCAAGTTAGACTTTTATGTTTTCAAAATCATCACCAATGTTAAACTTGAAGCCCAAAAATTGGTTACGATGGCGGGTGAGAATTCTGATTTGTGTCTGCACTGTTAAAAGCCAATTATCGTCCTATACATAACTCAAAGAAATATGTATTATGTACATCCATGTCGCGGCCAATCGGAACCTTAAGAATTAGAGTACATGTGTATTCATGACTAAATTTATGCTCTCGAAAATTATCCGAAAAATAGTCGTGGTAATGTTTTCTAATAAGGCATCGTGTAGTGACAGAATTAATTTGATATTTCATTAGGAAAGTGCCTCCAACTGAGTCTCGTGCTAGTGACCGTAGATAGTATATTGGAATTCACTTTCAGGAATTGTTCTTCTGTATTTGATTATAAGGGGACGTTGCTATTGTCCTCTAGGAAAATCAAAAATAAATCTATACGTTCATCTTGGAAGTCATTGAGAAAGGTCTATGTCCAGCAGTGGATGTCCTATGGCTGAAATGATGATGATGACATGAATAGAATCGGTCATTTGCCTGTAGGTGTTAACGATGGATCTCTTTTATTTTAATTTCATCATTACATCTGAATTAGAAATGAATTACCTATTATATATTATAATAATTCTCACACTGCGCCTTCTCATCAATTTAAATATTATTAACTACAATATTCTTCCTTGTTGAAGCTGCAAACGCGACGCAATTTAATTTTTTCCTCTAAAAATCACAAACACAAGTTGCAACTGTTTAAAGGCTCAAAATTTCCTTCTGTGGGATCGTTTGCGTTGGTTATGCTTTTATTTTCCGTTGTATGCATTATTGAAAATTCAATAGTATGGTAAAAAAGGTAGACAGTAATAAAATAAATAAATAAAGTAAAACATTCAGGCTTAATGTTTACTGTAAAACCTAATATTTGACCATCGTTATTCCGGCTAAGTTGAAGTTCTTGATCATGTTCTAATATTTGACGTACACAACCGGACACCGGTGCAAACCGGACCGGTTCTGACAGTTAGCAGGGTTATTCGTTTGTTCCAAATTTTTCTCATTGTTTCCATAATACCGACTAGTTCTGATAAGGTGCTCATTTACCAAAAGTAGTAGCTATGATTCTTTATTTATTTTACTAACAGTATATAAACATTGCATTCATACAGAAAGGAATTCTACCTAACTTCGATACGTGAGGTGTTAAAAAAATGCTGTCGAAAAATTTGCCTCATAATCTACCGATCTAACTGTCGCTTTTTTGTCTTCAGGTAAATGCAGACATCAACGTTCTCCCGTTTTGTACACAGTTCATTCCCATGGAAGTTATCACATACCCCAAGTACGAGAGCATCTGCTACCACCCCAGTATACTGCCAAGGCACAGAGGAGCTTCATCGATAAACTGGTAAGAGATATATTATCTAGTAATGATTGGCAGAGTTTGTCTCGTTTCAGTACCCTCTAAGAATAATGTAGCCTAGTTTTGAATCTATACTAATATTGGACTAAAAATTTGAGGCCCTATTGCCAGGGACCCAAGTGTAATCTAGGAATATCAGACCCTATTGCCTATTGCCGGGGGGATAGTAACAACTGCTGTTCTTACACATGTATTTTTAGGTGTTGCTTAAATACTTCACTAACCTTATTATAAATATTATACCTAATTATAGAATAGAATAAACTTTATTGTACACCAGTAAATATTGCATAAAGTAAGTTTACAAAATTGATATGTACAAAGCGCGGCCTTATCGCTAAAAGCAATTTCTTCCAGGCAACCTTGGGATGGAAAAATAATGACCAATAATTATAATGCTACGATACGCAAAAAATTAGGTTTATGCTACTGGACAACGTGTCTAGCCTACTGATATATTAAACGCATGTATTACTTAAAACCACGTTTTATATATCGGTCTCGAACAATCCCTCTTTATCAACGAACTAATCAACTTCATGATGAAACGATCTCTCACATAAAGTCATTATACGAACACGTTTTCTATCGGGACTCTTATGTAATTGCGGTCGTCGCAAGATCTTGCGTGTGGAATGCAATTTACGACAGCAAATTACAATTTTATTACAATTAAGGGCTTTTACAGAATGACTGTGTGGAAAGTTTAAGCGAGTAGCTTTTTTAGATAGTACTAGCAGCGCCCCGCAGTTCCACCCGCGTAAGTCCCGATCCCGTACGAATATCGGGATAAAAAGTAGCCTATGCGTTAATCCAGGTTTCCAGCTATCTACATACCAAACTTCATCGCAATCGGTTCAGTCGTTTTTGCGTGAAAGAGTAACAAACATTCATCCATCTATCCATCCATCCATCCAAACTTTCACATTTATAATATTAGTGGGATGGGGCTCGTGGCTAAGTGGTAACCGAATAGGTTAGCACATTGCACGGTTACGTAATACTAGCCAGGTCAGTCTTAGGAGGGGTGATCATTCTTAACACATTGAGACCCCTCCGTGCCTCGGAGAGCACGTTAAGCCGTTGGTCCCTGTTGCCAAATGAATACCTGTGGCATTCGTTACGGGTATTTCGAGCCCTAACAAAAGTCCGACAACCTGGTCTAACTACAAAACTTCGATATTGCCTAGTACTTGGATTGTGGAGTCGAAGTTCGGCCGTTTAGTAATTAGACTGAAAGCCGACCCCAACTTAGTTTTGAAACGGCTCGGAGTAAAATTGGTGGTAGCAGTCTTCTTGTCTATAGTGACGTGAGCCACTTTAAACAAGTAAAGAAATATCAATCTATCCAAATTCTTTCAATTTAACATGTAATGTCCACAGACTTCAAAATAACTTACAGTA
The DNA here is from genome assembly GCA_963859945.1 of Euplagia quadripunctaria. Lineage (NCBI taxonomy): Eukaryota > Metazoa > Arthropoda > Insecta > Lepidoptera > Erebidae > Euplagia > Euplagia quadripunctaria. The sequence continues at coordinate 7,286,560 of OY982579.1, forward strand.
TTACGTAGCCTGGGTGAATTTTGCCGGACCTTTTACATTTAGACGAAATATTTTTTTTATTTGTTCATATAGAAATGTGTATAATTTATTGGTTTTAGACAATAGAGAATAATTATTACCAGGACTACACTCACTCGTAGGAGTCGTAGGTATTTTCGCTTTTTTATGGGAGTGATGTATCTGTGACTATCATCTTATCTGTGCTATTACATCAATAGGGTGATGGTGTAAGGTATTCTATGAAGGTTTTAAGAAAATGATTAATTTTCGTTACTAATATAAATTTAATTCATATACTTAAAACACAAAATAGTCGGGATAAACAATCTTATAGCTGTGTTTGTTAAAAATGTCATTTTTCATTTGTATTTTGTTTGATATTAAAATAATTGACAAACACAGGAAGCAAAACATAATCAAACATAACAATTTTAACATCTTTAATACCCTAAACTAGTTTTATTACATCTTTACATTCTGTAGTATATTCAGCGGCAGTGAGATCAAATGATCATAGGAATACTTAGCCAGTCTATACCTGTCTTTAAAACATTAATCATTTCTTGAAATTAAAGTTTACTGTCTACATTCCTGTTTCTACCGGTTACATTTGCGTGAGGCCTCCATTACTCGAACTATATGCAGTGGAGTGGCTATATGATTAACATAATCATATAGGATGACAGTAGTTTTTGTGTGGTAACCGCAACTTGAGTAAATTAGCAAAAACACACGCAATATTTTTTATGTGCCTGGTCTTATTAACGACTAGCAGTTCCCGCGCGACTTTACTCGCCTGTATATATTTATATATTTTGCGCGGAACCCTATTTTTTTTCAAAATGAAAGTAGCCTAAGTTACTCCTTATAACACCAGCTATCTGCCAGTGAAAGTCCCCTGGAAATCGGTCCACCCATTCTGGAGATTAGCCGCAACAAACAGACAGACAGACAAAAATTGTATAAAATGTTGTTTTGGTATATGTACCGAGTATACATCCAAATGCACTTAGTAAAAAGCGGTTATTTTAATATTACAAACAGAGACTCCAATTTTATTTATTTGGATAGTGTATACATAACAACGGTCCATACAATATTTTTTAAAGACTCTTTTAAACATGGCTTTTGAACTTTATTTTACCTATTAAGCAACCACTCAAATGCTAAGAGCGTAATTAAGCGTTTTGTGTGACTACTGCTATTATTTATGTATCGTAATGCGAATGTCGTCGTACATTACAACGAGTAACATTCGGGAGACTGCAGTTACCCGTAGTCATCCATCAAGGAATCGGTAAAGCATCCATTTTTGTTTAATGGTTTTGTTTCGACAACACCTGATCCTCGTGGATCGGAAAACTGAGAAAATTTGAGAAAACATGAAAATGCTCAACTTTTTAAGTACAAAAGGAACCTGGAAGCACCATATTTTTATTTTATAAAATATACTTTTTTCCACATTAGGAAATATCACTTTTCAAATATAAAATTACTGGGCAAAAAATACACTCAGACTCGTAGAACGTAACGTAGTATCAATGGGTTACACAAAATAATTGTCACTAAAACCAAGCGGCTGCACCATCGGCAAAATTAAAACAGAATTAAATATTAGAAACTTCTCTAGAAAAATCATAACATACTTTTTTTAATTGTCAGGCAAAATACTTTATCAGTGAATACCCTTTTGAGTTTACAACGAACGCAGATTAATATTAGCAGATAGCTATGTAAATCCTACTTGTTAGCAGTGGCAATAAATTATATCTCTGTATTTACTAATTGTTTGTACAATATCAAGGCCGGTTAATCACGTAATTACCGGTGCAATTACCTAAATTATCTAATACGTTGTATAGCAAGCTATTATTATAATTCGGATGTTTGGACGGTAATGTTTTAAATTGGCAAAATTAGAGTACAATAAGTGTCTAGCTGATTGAAGTTCAAATTGGTCAATGTATACTAAGGATAGAGCATCCTCACGTTGGTAGGAACTGACCTAACAAATATCTATGTCTCTTATTTTAGTTTACACATACATATATACAGCGTATTAAACGCCTGCGAAGGATTGCGAAGTGTAAACAATAACTCGAGCAGGAGCGGATCGCAAGCCTTTACGTGTTATGTCTACTTATCAAAAGGACACTGTGTCCAGTTTTGGGATTTTCGAGTCGGGGGTATTTCAAATTTTTAATATATAATTATTTAGTATTAAAAACAAATACAGGACAACACATGGATCTGAACTGTCTAAACTGATCAGCGTAAAAAATGACCTTACTGATCATTCAACCGTTACCCATCCAATAGACCTTCAAGAAAAGAGCGTACTCTCATCTCATCATCGTCAAAGACCGACAACTCACTTGTGACTCTTGAGTTGCAGGTGTCCATGGGCGACGGTATTCACTTAACGCCAGGTGACCCGTCTGCTCGTTTGCTCGTTTATAAAGAAAAAAGAACTCCAAGCACCCTACTTTCCCTTGGGTGGGGAGAGGCACCAGTAGCAATCACCAGCGATCTAAATCGGATCGTAATCGGTTGGAGTTTTGTTGTACTTGATATTGGGAACTTGGAACCTCCATTAGTACAATCAAAGTCTTCTTATGTCATATTAAATTTAAACTACTATCAACCCTACTCTTTCTTTCTCAGGACCTTGATTGAAGGTGACACAACATGCGGACTATCAATCTTTTGGGCAGACGATGGACTGGACACAGGCCCGATCCTGCTCCAGAAGAGCTTCCCAGCCACCATTGATGACACAGTCGACACTATTTATAATAAATATTTGTACCCAGAAGGTAGGCAATTAATACCTTAAAGTGCCAATAATATGGCATATTTTCGTCTGTGAATACAAGTAGATTAAGTTTTGAAAGATTTACATGAAGTAAAATTCCTCCTTCCTCCGGTAACTTCACTCACTCGGCGAAACACAATACAAGCATTGCTTCACTGCCAGTCTTTTGCAAGGCCGTGGTATCACTCCGGTTGAGCCGGCCCATCGACCGACCCTGGAGTGTGTTCATTTTACGCAATTACATTTACCATTAAATGAGACATACGCATTAAAGTTCATTTGCCATATAAGAGAAGAAGATAACCCAGTAATTTTTGTTTAGGTATTAAAGCTTTAGCAGAAGCAGTAAATATGGTTGCAAATGGCACTGCACCTAAAATGCAGCAAACTGAAGAAGGAGCTACATATGATCCCGCACTGTTTAAGCTTGAAACGCATCAGGTAAGGCAAACATTTTTTATATAAACAATAAGTGTTTTTCTGTAAATGGCAGGCATATTTTGCTGTCTTCTTTTTTGCTCTACAATACTAATTATTTCTAAATCTGCTCATGCAGATGTAGAAATATTAACAACATATACAATTTTATATTAAGTGCAATACAACTCATTTTTGCTTGCTGCAATTTTTCAATGTGCGAAAGCTGATTCATGATGGGAAATGAATACCAAGTCTTAAGAAAATAACAAACTGTTATTTTTATTTGACTGTTCAATAAATTATTTCATTAGACCGTTGTTCAAATATTCTTAAAAAAAAAAATCTTGGATTTTTTTTTACTAGCAATGATAAAATAAGTTTCTAAATGTAATTCGTGAGTAGCTGTTGAAGAAGCGAGCGATTTTTTTTTTTTTTAGAATGTTTTATTTCTTTCAATTCGGACACTTGACTGCTGATACGTTGTACATACATGATATGAATAGGTCAATAATATCTGTATTGCTTACAGATTGACTGGTCTAAAGGCGGTGTCGCGTTACACAACTTTATTCGCGGTCTCGACTCTTCCCCCGGCGCTACAACTTTTATCAGAGCTCAGACCAAAGATGGTCTGGTACCCCACAATGATGACAAAATTGAGGTCAAGTTCTTCGGCTCGTCGCTGTGGCAGGCGGAGTATGAAACGCAAGGGGACGTGCTAGTTATAGACGGGTTGAACAAACCCGCGGTTATACATGAAGCTGGATTGTTAATTACGGCCAATGATGGCGTACAGGTAACTTACCTTAAATCATTTTTAATGCTAAAAAAATATGCGTATGGGAGAGGGAGCCATCAATATTTATATTATTTTTTTCACACACGGCTGTCTGATCCCAAACTAGGCAGAGCCTGTACAATGGTAACCAGACTGCTGATAAATATACTTATATATATTTCTAAATACATACATATTATAGATAAATTACACTCAGACACAGAACAAATTATCGTACTCATCACATAATTATTTGTCCTGGATGGGAATCGAACCCACGACCTCTGGCTTACCAGTCAGGGTCACTAACCACTAGACCAACAGGCCAGTCAAATTTACTTAAACATTAAAGTTTCATCTAAAAATTCGCGTGTCACTGTATCTTCTTCTTTGTAAACAAAACACTACGGGACGAATGTATGAAATATCATATTTCTGTGAAAGGGTTAAAATTTGAAAACTGCCTAAGTAATGTGTCAAGTTAAATGGGTAAAAACTACAAATTATTTTTCGCAGTTTCCGTCAACATTTAATTATTAAATTTGTTTTTTTTATTTTGTAGTTAATCATCCAACGTCTAAAAGTCAACGGTAAAATGATCAACGCGCAAAATTTCTTTAAGTCAAGCGAAGCCAAGGTATCTCTAGAATTAACAGCTGAAGAAAAAGCCTTCGTCGAAGGCGCGCGGGACATATGGAAGGCAATCCTTCGCATAGACATTCAAGAGGAAACAGACTTCTTCGACTCAGGAGCCGGCTCCATGGACGTCGTTAGACTTGTAGAGGAAATCAAGGACTTAGCTAGTATTGAACTTCAAAATGAAGACGTGTACATGAACACCACATTTGAAGAATTCTACAACATTGCAGTTCTAAAGTCCAGAGGGGGTTCGGCATCTCAAGAAATTGTCTACGAAGGTGTCGAAATGGACGTTAACAAGATGAAAATAAAGTTCCCTACACAATTATTTATTAATGGCGAGTTTGTTAATTCTGATAATGGGAAGACAATAACTAGTGTTAACCCTACAGATGAGAGTGTGATTTGTAAAGTTCAGAGTGCGTCGGTTAATGACGTAGACAAGGCTGTTAAGGCGGCGAAAAAGGCTTTCGAAGAGGGTGAATGGTCTAAAATCAGTGCTAGGGACAGAGGACAACTGTTATTCAAGTTAGTATACATTTTTTTACTATAATTTAACTAGCGACCCGCCCCGGCTTTGCAAGGGTGCAATGTAGATACTAATCTGGTGAACAATTATCGTCATATTTCAACAAATTAACACAAAACAATATAAAACTATACGTATAAAACTAACTCTTGAATCACTATCTATTTATGAAAACCGCATACAGACGGCGGGAAGCGATTTTATCTTATACTAAGTCAAGAAGTTACTATACTCCTTTTTTATAACGATGTTTAATATTACAAACTATTGCAATGTAACCATATTAACACAATAATTTTCTTTACATGCATTCTTAAAAATTCTCCAACCGTAAGTTATTTTTTGATAATCTACTTACAAAAGGGCAAGACGTTTCTTATTTAGTCTATTGTTGTAATAATGTAGTACAATCATTACAATATATGAGTATAAACCGAGCAGAAAGAGAAAAAGCACATAACTTTTATATTAGCTCTCTCACTCTTACGTAATTGAAGGGATCTCGGTGTTCGCATCCAAGTTTATAATTTTTTTATTTAAAACTTTAAATTCAGCATAATCTCGACACTATCTACTTAAAATGACAAAGAGATAGGAACAAAAAGATTCTGTAATTTTTAAATTGCTGTAGATATACCAAAATTTATATGGACATTAAGGCTTTTAAAATAGGAGTGAGGTAGCTCAATAAACAGTTGTTGGTATTACATTTTTTGTTTTTTTTTTTACTTTTTTCATTAAATACATTTTTTTTTACTAACACAAATTTTCATATACTTTACAGATTAGCTGACCTAATGGAACAACACAAAGAAGAATTAGCCACGATCGAATCGATCGACTCCGGCGCAGTCTACACACTCGCTCTAAAAACACACGTCGGAATGTCAATCGACACATGGCGGTATTTCGCCGGGTGGTGTGACAAAATCCAGGGTTCCACCATCCCCATCAACCACGCCAGACCGAACAGGAACTTAGCGATAACGAGAAAGGAACCTATTGGAGTCTGCGCGATCATCACGCCGTGGAATTATCCACTCATGATGTTGTCGTGGAAAATGGCTGCGTGTTTGGCCGCTGGCAATACCGTCGTTATGAAACCTGCCGCTGTTAGTATAAAGAGCTCTTTGAATATTATGTAAGGTATTTAAACGACGTTTGAGTTGTTTTAAGTCATCGATTATTTAGTTGAAAAAAGTTTTCTCTTTAACCCTAATAATCGATTTTCAATTAATCGACCTCAAATCGATACCTCCATCGTAACCACATAAAGTCAGCAGGTGAAAATAGGTCACCAACATCCACAGTGAGGTGTCTCACAGAACCAATGTTTCCGTGTGCAGGTGTGTCCGCTGACAGCGCTGAAGTTCGCCGAGCTGTCCGTGCGCGCCGGCATCCCGCCCGGCGTCATCAACATCCTGCCCGGCTCCGGCGCCGTCACCGGACAGGCCTTAGCCGACCATCCCCTAGTTAGGAAACTAGGATTCACCGGCAGTACAGAAATAGGTCAGTATCTTGTGTAAGAGAACTGCTGAGAAACACATTGGTACCGAGACGCGGCAGCAACACCTTTGACCGTTACTCGGCGATTCACTGAGTAGGAAACGAACGCTGGTCCGATGTGACGTTGATTAATGACAGTTATAGCAGCGTCGCGAGAACTACTTTTGATCTCGTACGCATTATTGTAAGAAATCAGTACTGCAGAAATTTTGTTACTTAAATCTCCGAGACGGAACAATCCATAACGATGATGCACAGATTCTTTAGATAAATGAAATTTTAAAAGCTGTATTTTTGACAATAGGGTCTATTTTCAGGTCAAACGATAATGAAATCATGTGCCGCCTCAAACATGAAGAAAGTATCGCTGGAGCTGGGCGGCAAGTCACCACTTGTTATATTTGAAGACTGCGACCTTGACAAGGCTGTTAGAAATGTGAGTCATCTAAAATATACATTATATACAAAATATACCTTGCACAGTAGGTTCTAGAACACATAAACATACGTAAATACATTTTCTTTTTGTTAGTACATACATATTATACACTAGCTGCGCCCCGCAGTTTTACCCGCGTAAGTCCCGATGCCATGGGAATATCAGGATAAAAAGTGGCCTATGTGTTAATACAGGTCTCCAACTATCTACATACCAAGTTTCATCGCAATCAGTTCAGTAGTTTTTACCTGAAAAACTAACAAACATCCAGCCTCACAAAATGGTGAATGAAACACCTAGACTAACACAAATAGATACTTGCATACATTTGCACTGAGTGGGAATCGAACCAGATACAGACACCTATAAGGAACATATTTTTTCATTTATATTCACTAATATTTAAGTTGATAATATCAGTACAAAACTTCAATTTTGTCAAATAGGACAGTTGCAGGGAGGGTGGCAAAATGACATTCCCTTCCCTTCATTTCCTATTAAGATGGCAAACAAGTACATAACCTGCCGGACAGTAATCTGCTACCGATAATATACCGACACTTCTAATGCCAACAAAGTTACACACAATCAGTTGGTCGGAGGACAGGTACTGTAACCTACACGCAGGGAGAAACACAACACTGTATTACTTTTAGTAGTGCTGTTTAGGGTACAGAATCTTTCGCTGTCGGGCGACTCCGTTTTGAGCAGTTATATGCAGTGCCTTATCTGCTAAACATTTAATTTAAAATGTCGTCATTTAACAGGGTATGGGATCAGTATTCTTCAACAAAGGCGAGAACTGCATTGCAGCCGGTCGTCTATTCGTCGAAGAGACGATACACGACGAGTTCGTGAGACGCGTCGTCGTTGAGACGAAGAAAATTAGCATCGGCGACCCTCTACACCGCGGCACGGCGCACGGACCACAGAACCACAAGGCGCATATGGACAAACTTATTGAGGTTATTATAAATATTGTTCCATTGCTCTTTCGTGTTATAGACATTAATATACTATTGATTCTAACACCTATGCGCAGGACATGGGCAAAATATGGTTAATATTCGTATACCTATGAGTCATATTACTAAACAAATGAACCTTAAGAACGAATAAATGTCGTAAGAATTTAAATCTTCAGGAATATTTTTGTATGCACCGTCCAAAACATGCGTAGAATTGTATTAATCCTCAAAAAAAACTTACTAAAAGTTTTTCTTTCAATATTTCTAATAAATATATATCATCATCATTTATAATATCCAAAAAATGCTTAAAAATACTTGACAATAAGGGCGAAAATCAGCGGCGGAATTACACATTTGCCGTCAGTAGGCTATTAAAATTTTACCGCCCCTACCGGTCGGCCTATCTAATTCGATACCCCAGGACAAGACATAAAAAATAATGTAGGCCCCAAATTTGCCCCCCCTAAAATCTGCCGCCCTAGGCTTCAGCCTGCTCAGCCTGCTGGTAAATCCGCCACCGTCGAAAATAGTTGCCTATTTTTTTTAGCTGCTTTTTGAACCAAGCAATTCGACCTTAATAACAATTTTATAATCTCTTAAAAAAATATCTAACCAAACGGCACTTAATTCTGGATTGTCCGATAGTCTTACTTTCTTCATTTTTTATTTTGATTGTTCGTCGTCTTCGTAGTGCATTCTATGACTAATTCCATATTTACTTTTTACTCTTAATGTAATTTCTATATATCTAACTTTATTATACCGTTATTACCCTTACAGTTCACTGCCCGCGGTGTAAAGGAAGGAGCGACGCTAGTGTTGGGCGGCAAGCGCGTAGACCGCAAAGGATTTTTCTTCGAGCCCACGATCTTTACTGACGTCACCGATAACATGTGGATCGCTAAAGAAGAGTCATTCGGCCCTATCATGATCATCAGCAAGTTTAGTGGCAAGTGAGTATGCAACTTATTGACAACTAAAAATAAACGGATTACCCATAAAAGCGATTACTCGCTAAAATAACCATTCCGAGTTTTTTTATTTATTTAGTATCTAAAATACTTTTGTCCTCGTATATATTAGTCTCAATGCATTGAAAAATAATAAATAACAATAATTCTATTAATTTTGTCGTTATTCCCCTAACTATCTTTAATGTGACAAAATTTTGGTTGCATTGATACTAAATCTAGGTAAAATAAAGTGATGTCATGTTACGTTAAAGATTGATTGATTTGTGCGGATCACGGGCGTGTGACGTCCTCGAAAAGTCAATGACGTTACATGGTTGTGATTTGCGGTATTTACATCGTCAATCATAATTTATAATTGAAGTGAAAACTTCTTTTATTAGGCACGTTGTGCGCTTTTGCTATGGGGAAAAAGCACTAAACTCGCACTGTCACGCTAATAGTACATATATAGATCTACTAGAGGGCGCTAATATAAACATTGAGTTCTGTCAGCTTCTTTTATTTTTTTTAAATATAATTAGTTCAATAAAGTACTTATTGTGTGCGCAATTCATATGGTAAAATAACAAAAACATAATTGTAATTAAGGTGAAAATTTATAACGCTTATAGTGCTCAATAGCGAAAACCATTATTTAAAATTTTGTCCGAATGTCCGTTTTCGTACGTCAGTTTGATGGATGTCACTAGTAGATGGCATCACTTTGTTTTCAGTTCTGACGTGCGGTCCTACGACTGACAGTTTTTTTTTTGTAAATTATACCTCGATCTCGTCAAATGACCAAAAATGGTTTTATAAATGTAATATGTATAAATTATCCCTATAATGTCGCGGTCCCAGGAACATGGACGACGTGATCCGGCGCGCCAACGACACGGAGTACGGGCTGGCGAGCGGCGTGTTCACGCGCGACGTGTCCCGCGCGCTGCAGTTCGCGGAGCGCGTGGAGGCGGGCACGGTGTTCGTCAACACCTACAACAAGACCGACGTGGCCGCGCCCTTCGGCGGCGTCAAGCAGTCCGGCTTCGGCAAGGACCTGGGTAACTACACGCTCTGCACCGCTCAACACTTACAGAAAATCCATAAACTAACATGCATCATTTTTTAAATTAAGTTTTTATAGATTTTGTCAATAACTAAGTGAATAATCCATATATAAAAATGAATCTCTATTTCCTTTGGTCACGGCATCACGCGTAAACGGCTGGACCGATTTCACTAATTCTTTTTTTTTTGCGTTTGTTATTGTCAAGAAGGTTCTTCTGAAAGAAAAAATTAAGAAAAATGCGCAGAAAATTTAAGAAAACGACCAAATTAACTTTTCTAATGTAACCTTAGCGCTTTTGACATAACTGTCAGTCGGTTGACAGTTGGCGCGATTGTTTAATATTCCTACTGAAGACAGGACAACATCTGTCGGGTCAGGTGGTTCAAAAATAAAAAAATTGTGCAGTTTAAAATGTTTGACTTTATTCCAACTGCTTTTATGAAAAACGAATGTGATAATAACCAATACGCCAGCCCACGCTGATAAAGCAGTTTGACTTGTTCAGACTTAACAAAAATCAATATTTAAGGTTGGCAGAGAGGTGTTGTAACCTAATGTTAGATAGCCTATAGTGCCTATACTATTCCTCATGATTCTGGCTATCATATAGAAAGAGAATTTTATGCATTCTATGAATTCATCCATCCATTCTATCATGCCATCTAATTTATACTTTACCTAACTTCATTTAATTTATTTGATCCAATGGGAACTGTAAATGATCCTATATCCATGGTCAAACCGCTTTGTTAGATGGCCTGACCACAGCTATTCATTTAACAGTGATTCCCACAATGAACTTCAGACTTTATTATTATTGTAGTGCATTACATAATTTCGTTTTTGTTACAGGTCAAGAAGCACTAAACGAATATTTGAAGACTAAAAACATAACAATTGAATATTAATCAAGATACTTTTCTAACAAATCGAAGAAATGTATTTACTCGAATAACAGAAGTTCGTTTAAACTAACTCAAGAGCTAAAAGAAGAGTCTTTTCAAATGATGACTACAAATAAAATTTGTATTGTCTATAGTGTTTCGAACACATTTGATCTGATTTTATTTTCTTTATTATTATTATATTGTAAGACTAATATATGTTTTAGTATTTAAGAATGTTATTATTTGTATAAATTATATTTAACTTGCTGTACATAAATAATATTTTTTAGGATGACTATAATTCAATAATATCAATTCGATATTTCAACATGGCTTTTTATTCCTTTTTATACTTAGACAAGTGTAATTTACAAAACAATACAAACATATGAAGACAGACTACCAATATAAAAAACCCACAATGAAAAAACACTAAATTACTTCTGTGTCATTTGCTGCTATTAAATGTTCAAGGAAATTACCAATTTCATTTAACTATATAGATTTATATTAGTCAATACAATATATCCTTAATATCATTCTTTTATCGATTTATAATAGTTTACAAAACGTAGCAGACATTGACAAAGAACAGCTAGTTTCCTGGCTATTCTACGATCTTCAGTAGTGAATGGAGTATTTTATCCACTCTTTCTCTGTGTTCAACTGCGGTCTTTGATTCCACTTTGCAAGGACTTCGGCACTGAAATAGTTTATTATTATATACTTTGAAATCAAACAACCATTCTTAAAACGGCGATTTAATTTTTTTTTATAAAGACCTCCCGCATCAGGAATTACTCCTGTGTCGCGGGGGACTTTACAAACATACAAAGTACGGACACAAAGAACAACCAGACTCGAGTGGGAATCGAACCCACGACCTGTGGCATAGCAGTCAGGGTCACTAACCACTAGGCCAACAGGCCAGTCACAAATTGCCCAATACTATGGGATATTCCAGTGAAGAATGACGTATGACGAAGCCCGTCTCCGGAAACCCCTATTCAGGGTAGAGTGAAGCGGTTGTCTAATCAAATTATTAAAACCTTACGGTTTTGCATCACAAGAGCCTATTGTACCAGAAGGCGTCATTAAAGAATTTACACGAATTGGAATTCGCATTAATCAAAAAATATTCTTTACACACTGCTCGAAAGCTTGCGCTAATTTTGAATCAAATCAAGTTCGATTCGAATTAAGCCTAACTTCATCGTACTCTTGGATGCCCCAGAAGCAAACAAATACAACTATGCGGATAATACGTAATTAAATATGGAATTTGTGTATGATTTACTTCAGGAGTATGATTGAGTTCAAATCGGAAACAAATTCTAATCATTTTCGGGAATAAGCGTGCACAGATCGTTTTACAACGCTGTAATCGCACCTGTGGCTTAATTTTGATTAAGGTTAGGTTGTTAGGGTTCCGTAAAAACTTACCTAATTTCTTCGCGATTACCTAACATGCTTCTAGGTTCTCCAGCGAGGGCGCCCGATTCTTGGTTATCCTGATCGATGTTTTCATAAATCTGCGACGATGGATATACGGCGAGGCGCAGAAGAAGCATGTCATCAGTTCTTCCAAAGAAAAGAAAATAGTTAAGAGACTTGCCCTAATAGGCTGATAATTAATTAAACAAAGTTAGATTCAGTAGAATGCTTAGAACAGAAATATACTTCATTGTAAAACTACCACTTTACAGAAAACCGGGTAAACAGCCTGATTGCTTAGTAGTGTTATCAGGGTAATGATAACTGAATAAAGTGCCCTTAAAAAGCCTCTCTGCCCTTTGTCCATTAGGTAAGTTACACCACTGATATTACAAATGCCATAGTCAGCGATAAGGTGTTTAACTTCCCCGGAGGTCAGGGCGCTGAAGCGGGGCCTTAGACTAAACCGACTAGACTACAGAGGTAGAGCTAAGAAGGACTATCGTTCTTCATTAAGAAGTGTCCGTCAAAAGTGTATAATAAGTGGCGCTACCGGAGCTAGACGGTGTACAATAAGGAAGGAGAAATTTCTGCTTTGTAATGGCGCACTTTCCGAAATAAACATTGAATAGGAAACCGACGATAAAATAAATTTATTAGACGACATCTGACTAAACTTCTAATTGTTTTCCGTCATTCTTCATTTCTTTTCATAAACTACCGCCATAAGCTATTGCCATCTTTTCATAAGCAGCCTTAAAAAAATTTTTTTTAACTCGGCACACCTCTTCGCCCTTTTGTGCTATAGTGCAATTGTGGTCACTTTCGGTTTGCCCCCATACTAGATGGTGCTCCTTACCTCTACCCTCCATATACCAGACCTTAGAAATTTACTATCATGTCGTCTCATGTGCTTGTTTGAAAACAACCCCGCACTTTTTTAAGAACTACCTAAATAAGCGCTCACCAGGCTTTTAACTTAATTTTGGACCTATTCCAAGCTACAAAATTCTTTAATCCTTACTTGTCAAACTCTCGAGATGTATAAGGCAGCATGTTCCTACCTATATTTACTGTATTACAAGACCTATAGGTTTTCTGAAAAGAAAAACATCGATTAAACGCTATATAGAGGAAACTCAACTCCTCGTAGTAGAATAGTTTCGACGTAAGAGGCTACGCGACACTTAAGAAATATATTTGTTCTTAATCCTCTGTCAGTTACACCATTCTACTACGTGCAAAAACCATAGTAATGTTATGAAATTATATATTGGTACCTGCTAAGTACAAGTATTTATAGTTTACCTAACTGAAAAAATAATGCAATTCGATATAGTGCGTAGGTAGGTACTTTATAAACTTTTGTGTACAACTAAATATCATCGCTGTCGTTTAGTTAGTTCCTACACATGGTTTTGTAACGCGCTTAAGTCTATAAACTAACTTAATGTCACGATTTTTTAGTAACGATAACGACACCAGTTTTATTATCAATGCGCTAATGTGGTATGTCATGATTCATGATGCCCATTAGTGACTGCTAGCCGTAACTGCTGTCTATTTCTATAGGATTACGTACAGGTACGTATTCATTAGACAAATCTAGCTTTTACTCCAAACGAGCAAGTAATAATATAAAGAAGAGTAGACAGGTACTTGTATATAGACAAAGAGTACAATAAAGTAAAAGGTTCCTATACGTTTGTGGATGTTACAAAATGTTCAATCACTTACATAAAGGAATGGAGTTCTACAATTTATTGCTCTTAACATTTTAACACAATATTATGCTTAGTAAATATAGGTATAGTATGATACTAAATTTTGATGAACATTTATAGGTTAATTTTTCTCCATTATCTTCCAATCTGAGTTAAAATATAATTTATGGTTAGTGTTCTAATTTTAAACGACGCAATAGAATTCCCACACCACACCCATAGAATTATTTATTTTGCTACATTGTACCTCTATAGCAATAACTCGTTTTTAACCCCTGACCCCCTCGTGTTCGAAGTAAGCATAGTTTGACGTGTCTGTATGTCTGTCTGTGCAGTGCCGGATTTACACATTTGCCGCCTGTAGGCTAGTTACATTTTGCCGCCCCTACCTCCTCTGCGATTCGATAGGCTATTCACAATATTACAACTTTTTGAAGTAAGACTTCTTTACGCACGCTCGACTTGGGGAGTAAGCTGGTGAATGCGTTACGAAAAGAGTAATCGGGCGAGGTGAACGGAAAAAGCTGGTGAATTCGTTACGAAAAGTGTGATCGGGCGAGGCAAACGGAAGTTTCGAGGGAGATATAAGTTAGTGAAGATAGAAAGAAAGAGAGTTACGTTTCGTATATTACTGTAGGGGCAAGAGAGTGAGGTGCGAGCGTAAATTTTCTTTCTCTCTTTCTCTCATAGCCAGTTACGATTCGTATGAAGTTTTACTTCAGTCGTGTAGTCTAAAGCACACTCGTTTTTTTGTCAATGATTTGTGCACTAATTACACCACCTTTTTTCCATAATTAGTATGATTGTGAACTAGGGAATCGATGTCTCGGTTTCTAGATTTTTTTTACATCCCAACGATTTAGCTAAGATCTTTTCAAGTCAAAACTTCTTTAGCGGCGTTGTGCACTTTTGTGGATGGGTAAAAAATGTTAAACTCGCGTCAGGACACGTTGATCTACATCGAAAATTCGTAAGACAAAGCCGAGTTTCTTATATTTAAAAAAAATATAACATTCGAAATTCAAACATTTATGAGCGGCCAGGAGCGCAGAACTTTGAACTATCTTTATACTTTTTATTTTTAACATATATCCTATCCAGGTGCATACCAAGGTATTTAGCCGAGTCTTAGTGTGGTATTTGTTCTCCTAACTGCTCTTGTTGGTAATTTTTTAGCTAAGATTGATTGTTTTTTTATGGTAGGTACCTATATTTCTAAGCTAATAAAAGCTCAATCATGTACTACTGTTAAGGTGGGGTAAGTTATGCCTTAATACTACTTACACATGTACATTCAATAAACGTTCAATCCATCAGCCTATTGCAGTCCACTGCTCTCCTAACGTGCTCAGTTACCTTTCTCAGTTTCCCCATCCATCTGGCTGGGGGGCAGCGTCCCACCTTCCGTTTCCAGTTCGCGATCTCAACTCCAACGACCATGCCAGGCCACTTCAGCATGCTTATTCTGCAAACTATGTCGCTAGATTTGGTTCTTTGTCCGTTTATCCTTCAAAGAAACTCCAAGCATAGCTCGCTTCACAGCCCGCTGCGCGACTTTAAAAAGCTTGTTGACTAGACCGATTAACATACGCTGCCGAGACGTGGGCACTAACAACCCCACCGCCAGTCTCAGTACCGTATGTCAAGAGAGGTTAGACGCACTGGTTTTACAAAGACCTTCGTTTTGAGGAATTGCTACATGGGTGATGAGAAAACTCAACGTAGCTTTGCAATTGCCACCCGTCCTAACAGGATCCTTCTACAAATTCGAGCGTCAACCCTTCGAAGACAATCGGTCTGGGTGCGACTTGTTCATGAACATAATTTAGTTTAGGAAAAACTAAGTTTTTTTCCTAGTTTATAGCAAGAACTTCGCATCGAGATGCTTTATTTAGGCCTTTGCAGCCTATTGTGAGTGAGTGCATGTACATGTGTGAGTGCCAGTTTTTTATTTTTTCGTCCAGATGCCCCAGCGACTCTGCTATTAGAACGATGTCACCGGCAAACCGAAGGTGGTAAGATATACTCTATATTTATATTGATTCCCCATCTAGTCCAATCTAGTGTCTTGAAGAAGTCCTCAAGGGCGTTGGTGAATAGTTTGGAGAAAACATTCCCTTGTATAACTATACCTCTTCGTAGTCGTCGTCCTATGGTTGGAGCTGTACGGTCATCGTGTTGGTGTCATATAAGGTTTTTAACACCTCGATATATCGCCAGTCAACACAACGTCATTGCAGAGTATCTAGAATTGCCTAGGTCTCGATGGAGTCGAAGGCTTTCTCGTAGATCACAAAAGCCGTATACAGCGGCTGAAAATACTTCTCGGTCTTTTGCACAATGTGTCGAACAGTATGGATATGGTTCTAGGTGCCGTGGCTTTTTGGAAACCCGACTTGTTACGGTAGCTAATATTTTTCAGACTCTAGAAAACAACTTGTAGATATGGTTCAGGAGTAAGATGGGTCTATAGTTTTTCAACAAGATGTTGTCTCCTTTTGTGAACAAAAGTACGTCAGGTTAACACCTAGGTTTTAAACTTTGTTAGAGGATGGAAGTAAACTACTTCCTATTATTGTTATTGTTTTAAGTAATACTTCGGTGCCGCATTAGCGGGCCACAAAAGCATAGAATATGCATTGCAGTTTCTTCTGCCTCTCGACAGAATCTGCATATTGTATTCTCGCCCAACTTTAGGTTGAACATATGTTTGTTCAGTTAGCAGGGTCCGGTCCGCAGATTGTTTCCGATCAATGCTGTTCATTGTCTGCACCAGCTCTGGCGAGTTCATCGGCTTTTTCATTGCTACCTAATTTAGACTCGCTAGCTCTCTCAGGAATTGCATCTGGCCTACCTTTAGGAGCTCGGTAGTAATTCCGTCATCCCCAGGAGGTCCGTTATTCTTTAGCTGCTTGAGAGCTGCCTCTATCTCGCTGTGGATAATTTCGGGTATGTTATGCCTGTAATGGCGCGTTATTGGGGCTCTATCATCATCACTGAGTCTTGTTCGTTCTATCATCCGTGATTCGTACAACTGTTCATAAAACTTCTCGATCTCGTCGAGAATCTGGCCCTGCACTTTCGTTGACTGCCATTCTTAACTTTGAGTTTCGCCAATTGGGGCCGTGCTGAGCGAACACTTTTAACCCCCTGTTGCAGTCTCTATTGTGTGAATATTGAAACTTCTTTTTTCAACTTGTTTTTTAGGCTCTCATGTCCGACGTTGACGGCTGAGTAATAGCTGTAGGCTGTACTCAGCCTCTCTCTCTCTCTCACATAAATGTGCTACTGCGCATTTACGGGAGAGAGCAATGCTTCGGCACGTATGGGCCGGCTCGACCGGAGTGATACCACAGCCTCACAGAAAACCGGCAGTGTAGCAATATTTGCATTGCTTTTCGCCGAGTGAATGAGGTTACCTAAGTTCCTAACCCTTACCTCCCCCCTCTCCCACTCTTCCCCTACTCCCACCTTAAAGACCGGCAACGCACTTGTGACCTTTGAGTTACAGGTGCCCATGGGCGGCGTTAGTCATTTACCATCAGGTGAGCCGTTTGCTCGTTTGCCCACTAAACCAGAAAAGAACAAAAAAAAGGGTTCGAGAGTCTTGGAAGAGAGTTTGGACTGTTGCTGTTTGCGTTTCCCGGGAAACAGCTTATTAAAGATGTTGGCTTAAGGTAGATCTTAGATAACTTTTCAATCGTTTTAAGTAAGAAAATCTTCAGAGACAGTTTAGACAACGGTCGGGTCACTCGTTCCCGCCCGCAACCAAACGCGACTACGACAATTGTAGAAACATCTAAATAGGTGCTGAAACATATTACATGTTGAATTGTTTGTGTACCTATTAACATTAATCTTTTCCCCAGTTTTGCCGCCCCTAAAATCCGCCGCCCTAAGCTTCAGCCTACTCAGCCTACTGGTAAATCCGGCACTGTGTCTGTGGCATCGCAGCTCCCAAACGAATTAACCGATTTGAGTGCGTTTTTTTTTTGAAAGGTGACTTGATCGAGAATTTTAATAATAGATAATTAATAAATTCCCCGTAATGCACGATGTGGCCGCCTGGCCTCTGGCTATTCAGCAACACCTCAGCTCAGCAGTGTTCAACAGTAAGTTGAGCGCTGCTAAGATGTCATTGAAATAGTATCTAGTTCTCTACAGCAAAGAGTATACAAACACTATGTTAGACTCTACAGTACCAAAACGTATCAGTATGTAGAAGGTCCATTAAAGAATTAGCATGGGACTCTTTGTCTGGAATCCGCCTTGGAGATTGAACCAGAAGTGCGAATCTGAGAGTAAAAGTATTTTTTTTCCATAAATCGAGTGACTCAACGTGGTCAAAGTCTTGGAGAGTCACTGATTCAATGGAGGAATACTGTCCAAGTACTTTGTGCGTGGATAGCTACAGGGACCTACTTACAAGTCATTACCATAAGCCCTTTTAGTGCATGCACAGACGACGCTACTAATGAAACACCTTCGAAATTGGTGAATTTTCACACGATCTACATTTGTAGAAAAAAATCGGAATAACCAATGAAGATTCGAACGTAAGTTATTTACTAGGACAGTCTATGACTAAGAGCACTAATTCTATGATAATTTAGGCTGATGAACGTACAAAACGCAAAAGTCAAAATATTTAATGACATTTACTGTCATTATCATATGTTTATTTCAGTAATTCCAAAAGATTAAAAAGTCAAAAGAAGACAGTCTCTTATTCCGAAAACAAATTCGTCGAAAATGAGCAAGGCGAAGGTAGCGTTACGCGATATTTCGCCAATTATGCAAAAATTGAGAAACTTTCTTCTCGGAGTAAGCAATAAAACATTTTATTTTGATCAATAATTATGTAACGTCACATAATTATGTTCTAACATTATGTTATTTCAGCGAGAACATACCAATGCACTACGGTTTGAACCGCAAGTTTCAGCCAGGACCCAGCCACAGCCTGAGATTCCTGATGGAGTGTCACACAAGTACCTAAATATTTTAACCTAATATTCGAATAGTTTAGGAAAGTACTTGGAATAGGGACGTGACTCTTATACTGTTACAGGCATGCTCACAATTACTATTACACAAGGGATGGTCGACGTGAAGTGACACCTCCACTGAACCTTAGCCAACAACTACTTGAAGCCAGCTCTGATAAAGGGTAAGCTTTTTTTTGTCATAAAAAGCAGCAAAAGCAAGAATATCCCACAAAAGACATCCACTCAGTAGATCACACAGTATTTAACATTCCTTATTTGTTCTTAAACAGAGCCTTGTTTGCATCAGGTAACTGGGGAGTTGCTCGAAAATTGTTGAGTTAGAGGATGTATCATAGTTATCTATTGTCTTAATACATTACAGACCTAATCTATCTACATACAGGGTGTACATGACTGGATTACATACAGTAATCCTCCACTTTATGTGAGGGATGTGTATTGGTCAAAATCGCTTTAATTTTCGATAATGGGGTATGATGAAATAACAAGCCAAATAAATTATTAAAGTACTTTCAACACCATTCATGCAGGTTTTTTTGCTTCATTCTAAGTGGTTTCAATGTTTTGTAAACCGTTCAAAACATTGTAAGATTTCCACCAATCGCACATGAACTGTTATCCTTCTCCATCTGTTTCACGAATTACCTGACCAAGTGCGGCGATGTTAGTTTGCTTTAAAATTTGCTATTGCCCCTTGATCCATGGACTGTAAAATTGATGTAGTGTGCGTAAAGCGGGGTAAACTAGCCTGACTTAAAAAAATCGCGTTATAACTAATTCGCGCTTTGCGGGGTCGCCTAAAGCAGAGGATTACTGTACTTAAATCACAATCACTTTTGTGGACACAAAACTCGGAAAGCATTAGATGAATTGACTTGAAATCTTTACACAACATTACATTTTAATGGAAGAGTGTTGGTGTATACTTTTTGTTCTGAAGTATCAATGTAAATGGAAAATTTATTATTGTTTAAAAAAAAAATTATTTGATTCTAGTAGGTTTTTAGCATTCAAAGATGCTATAATGGCTTACTGTGCGATTCTGATATTTCTACCAATAACACTTCCAATTTCTAAGTTTGTGAGTAACAACTGACAGTTTTTAACTCATAAATACAATGACATAATATAGGAATATATACTAGGATACTCTATTGATTCAGGAATAATATAAATAAAGTAGTTCAAGCAATTTCATGTATGAATAAATTATCTCACAATAGTGGTACACGGCTGACATATGATATTTTTTAATATTTCAGAGCTCCTAAGGCAGTAGCTAATGTAGTTCCAACTCCTGGTAAACTTTACCATTGGGATAAACATTACTAGTCATTGTGTATTCAAGTGTAATTTAAATGAAAAAATGTAAAAAATCCAAGTAAGTTTAATAAAATGTATGTAGAATAAGCAATCATGTTTCATTTTCGTTGAGATTTTAAAATATATTTTTTTAAGGTGGCGAATAAACATACGGTGCTGCATCCCACATCTAACTTTATCTCATCCCCCTCCACTCACGTGTTGCTGAATGTAAAAACCTTTATATGCCCTTTTTAAAGAAATACTGTAGTCTCTGGGCAAAAACCGTAATTGGGTAACCATTATAATTCCATAGTTCCGCGTAAGGAATTTCCTATCAAATCAAGCAGTTCAGAGACTGTTTGGATTTACATGTACAGAGTGAACATCCTGCTGGTGGCGAGGGTTGTGATGGTAGGAATGAAGGCACCAATTAATATAAATTCTCAGAACACAACCTATTTGTATACTTATGTAGTTACGGGAATTAACGCGATCACGAAAAGTACCTTTGTGTTCTGAAAATTTGTTTTAATTGGTGCCTACACTTCTACCATCCATTATGGAACGGGAAAGTTTAAAAGTTATTATTTTAATAGATTAAAACACACATAATTGCTTGTGAGATCATAATTTTTGAGAATCCTTAGACCCATATTAAAATACCGAGTCCATAGGAATCTAGCTGGTATGCTGGTGCATCCTGCTGAAAGTGACGACAGTTCTTCATATGGGTTTGTACTTTCTACTTAAGAAGAAGCAGCAAACTTATTTTGACGAACGTAAAGAGCTTTCAATAATATTTGCGATTACAAGAGGCATATTCTGTAATTGAGTTACAGCAGTAAGTAATTAATGAGCGCAATCTTAAACATGGAGTTTAATTTTTTTTCTACTTTAAGGAATGTGTGTACACTGACTGTCCTCCGTAGGCGTGAAAATGACAATATTGGTCGAAAGCATATCATTGATATGTAGCAAACTCGTTTCATTATGATAAGAATAAATATACATACAGTGATCTTAAGTTTCAGTGCTTCACACTTTGTTTTACGCCTGATTACGTGGGAGAGCCATGCTTCGGCACGTATGGGCCGGCTCGACTCCGCTCGATACCACGACCTCATAGAAAACCGGCAGTGAAGCAATGCTTGCATTTCGCCGCGTGAGTGAGGTTACCGGAGGCCCTTTCACTCTCCTATTCCCGTCCTTCCCCTCTTCCCCTCTTCTCCTACTCCCACCTTAAAGGGCGGCAACGCACTTGTGACACTCGAGTTACAAGTGCCCATGGGCGGCGGTAGTCATTTACCATCAGGTGACCCGTCTGCTCGTTTGCCCCCTATACCATAAAAAAAAGATTAAAATCCTTTTCTTGTTTTTTTACCTAAAAAAACCACTACTTGTTTAATGACTTGGAGACTTGTGATTAAATGACCCATTCATTTAATCACAAGTATCCTTTTTTAACCCCCGTAGATAAGCTAAATGCTTGTCGTGTGGTTTTAGTCGGCGAAACCGACGCACCGCCCCACCGAAAACCCCGGTGGGGTGCCGGCCCGAGGAGAGGGTTTCCACAGGCACAAAAAAAAAAGGAGGACTCAAGTCCGCGTCGCTTAAATATTTCTTTTGTATTGTTCATTAAATAAAACTAGCATTTCAAGTACACGTTAGTGTATTTTCTACTAACAAGCAGTAAATGAATAGCAATAACAACCTTATTACATACTTTTCAATAATATTAACGAAATGCATTTATTCAGACACAATTAATTACTCTAACAGAAAAGACCTTGAAATACTTATTTTAGTATTTATGCAATAAAAGTTTTCTGAAATTATTATAGCTGGTTTTTATATAAGTTTTACAAAATTATCGAAAACTAACATTCAGTATTACCAGACTTAAAGAGTCTTACTTATTTTTAATATGTTCATTGTTGACAACATCATGCCGCTTCATTTGTCCAAAGTAATTTCTTTATTACACATTCACATGCAAACTATATACAAGACAAAATTCACAGATTCTTAAGATTTTATACATAGCTTATATCAATCAGTGTCGAATTCGATTTATACGTTAACAAATACATGATTAATAAGAAATACAACTCTGTAGCATGCTGCCCTTTAAATACTCTTAACTCAAAAACCTACTGACTTTAGGTACATCAAGAACGAAAATTCGTCTCGCTCATATGATATTAAATATATATAATTTTATTTACCAGTTACAATATATATCGTACTACAGATCAAAGTGTTATATAATGTGAATTATATTTTATCTATGTGTGAAGTTATTATTATTATCTGTCCGACCAAAAAAAATCATTTTGATAAGTTTAGGATCATGATGATGTACTAGTGTGACAAGTTTATTTATGGATACTCGATATTGTTTATGCATTCCAAATTAATGTGGTGAAACTCTGAAATAACTTTTAATTAGGTGTCCTATTTCTACTATAATTTTTGAGGCACAACATGGAGCCCAATAAAACAGATTCTTTACAAGTTCAATTCAGTTATTTTAATTATTAATTTCCAAAAAACTTTAGGGAAATTATTTGGGTGTTCCCTGGAACACACTGGATATAGTAAAAATCGTGGTTCAGTAAAAGAATTTAATCAAACGGCGTCCCAATTTCATGACTTTATATACTTTTATCTTACTTTACATCTAAATTTATTTATTTTTCTCTACATTCCCTGTAAACATGATTCTACGTAAATCTACAATTACATACCAAATATAACATTGAAATTGGATTATGTATTTATTCAAACTTTATGCACATTTCGTACACAGGCGGATTTAATGCCATTGAAACTCCCTAACAGTCAACAACTGTCTTTAGCCATTTGAATTTAGGACTTATTGATATGATCATAAGTCATATTCCTACTGGATACTACGTATATAGGAATATATGCGATGGATATAATGTTGATAACCATATTACTTTTTTTATTTACATACAAGGTGTCGCATCACCAGCAGTAGGGATTGAAGTAATTACATGAAGTCCAAGTCTCTATACATTCTATTAAAACTCTTTTTATTTTACAATTTTATTCGAGAAATTCTGATTTCTATACAAAAGCTATACTAATATACTAAACCTGAAGTTTTTTGTTGCGTGTTTGTTTAAACGCGCTAATCTCTGGAACTGCCAGTCAGAATCGAAAAATTATTTTTGTATTGCATAGAGTATATTGAAAAAGGTTATAGGCTATGTAACATCACGCTACGACCTTTAGGAGCGGAGAAATGACCATAAACGCGGGGAACACCTAGTTATTTTTTAAGACTAATTTTTACAATACATTCTTTAAATCACAAATTTATTAATTATTTTAATCGCATAGCGCATCTATAGGTCAAATAACTTGACAAATGATCCTCTATAAATTAAAATTCATATTTACGAAGAGCCTGGGTCTCGTGATGTACAATACATTCGAATTCCTCCTTAATCCTGAAACAACTGGTAACAAGAAACAAGACACATTCATATAAAAAAAAAAATTGACAAAATGACTTATAATTATAATTTATACATGGCAACATTGATTTGAAAAAGTATAAAAGCAAAAACAAATTAATCGAAGTCACTGGAATCAGTAGAGCCATCAGGCGTTCGAATTTTCATCAACGAAAAATTACCAAAGTTAAGCGTTCTCTTTCTTGGAGGTCGACGAGACCTGTATCTGAACTTGTGTCATTTATCATCTCCAAGGACCTGCTTTCTGAATTGCATAGCATCACCATACGCCTTTTTGACGGCTTTCCGGTCTGTCGGCTTCCGAGATTCAATCAATTTTGCCTGGTCCACGCTCTTGTCTATGCCTAAGAGTTCAAGTTTGTTCGGTGGTAGCCATTGCCAGGTGCGTTTAACGTCAAAGAAGAGGACTAAATATAGAATGGGCTCGTGTGAGTGGTTTTTCTTTAAGTTGAGCACATCTTGAGGTGGAACGGGTAACGGTACGCCCTTGTACATGAAGCCTTTTGGAATTTTTGGGTCGATGATTAGAGCTGGATACCATGGGTAACCTCTGGAAGAATGAAATTACAAGAATAATGAGAAATGAATATAAAGTATATATTATCAATGTAATTTTTTTTCAATTAAACTACTAACTCTGTGATAAGGAAACAAACATTAACATTACAAAATTAAAACAAAAACATATTTGCAACAAATAATTTGTGGAGTATATTTTATTCTTTTGTGTTCGGATTCTTTTCGAATTTAAATTTCCATGAAAAAGAAACTATCGCTTTCTTTAAAACGACATTAATTTTTATAAATTTTGCCATCCTCATTTATAGACTTTTTTGCGGCCTCCCTTCATTAAAAATGGTTCACAAACGATGAACACAAAAACAATGCAACCGAATTATGATATTATTTTTTTGAAGTTGTTTAAATGCTAAATCTTAAGACTCGGACTATTAAATTTGCCTGCATTTTCTCGACGATTTAATTAAGCTTTTGAAGTCGAAAATTATTTAAGTACTGACCTGCACTTAGCCCAGACAAGTTGCAAAGGTTCCAGTTGTAAGTTCGATGCTTGAGTCGCTTTAACCGGTGTTTTCGATGTGGACGACCGTGTACCACGGCCCTGTATATTATAAGAATATAATAGGTTAACAACGAAGGTTATGGGCTACTGGTTTAAGCTCGCGGCTTCTCTCACGTAAGTTACTTTTCTATAGCTCGGAAACAGTTTTTTTTTCAGGTATTGATGTATCACAGAACTCTTTAAAAAATCTACGTTTTGTGCCGATGTGTCTATTATCTCCTTGATACACATTGGCACAAAACGTATTTTTTTTTTCTCAGAATATTATTGGTCGCGTTATAGCGCGATCAGGATTCCTTTTTAAATAGTTTACAGTATTTTATGTACACGATTATATCAAAAGAATATCTCGAAAGTGTTAACTAATAATGCAAAAGTAAAGTATTCATGAACAGTGACAGACACGAGTGACGTCATCGGAGCTGCAAGTCCGTTTTCGCGCAAATGTAAACTCTT